>CM036565.1:39081997-39799497 GCA_020745775.1 Theristicus caerulescens | reverse complement strand
GACTACCGCAGAAGAACCTCAATGAAATCCTGCATGTGTGATACCTGAGGATTTATTATCTGAGCACATCTTCGGATCTGAAAAATGTTCCACCACACTGGACTGATTTTTACACCACAGTAAGAATAATACTTTTTCTATTTTGCTAGCTTGCTTTGATGACCTATTGATTTACTCAGCTGGTTTCCTGAAACATCTGGGGCACACAGATATGACACTGAACTGTCTCATGGAGACAGGATTAAAGCTGAAAGTTTCAAATTGACATTTCATTCAGTAAGATCTGAAAATAATGTGAATGTTTCCTTTGACAAAGGTATCAGTGCAGCCCAGCAAAGAGGAGTTGCAATGATGAACCTCAACAGGACTTGGGAGTCCTTTATGTGATTTTACCAGTTACTATCTGTGCTGAATTAGAGTTGGTTATAAAGGTAGAGTCCATGTATTATCTTGAACAACTACTTGTGTCACAAAGCAGAAGAAAAGGAGTGGTAAAGAGCTCGAGACCTTTATGCTCAGAGTATGCATAACGAATACAGACTCACCAATGTTATCAAGTAGGTCAGCGGAGGCTATCAGCATTCTTTCAACAGGAGTGTTCTTCAGGAAGGAGCAGCTACCGTGCACACATTCAAGATCAGCGTACCTTCAACAGTAAATCAGGCAAAAGCTCATTAGTAAATGTTTCCTAGACATAACTGGGACTTGCTGTAGCAACACAACGTACTATGTTCTAACACAATATACATATGGTCTTGTCTCACGTATCAGAACTAATCAATGCATTACAACTGCATCAAGTGCTATGCTCCTAGTGCATTAAAATTGAATAAGAAAATGTAAATCAAAGCTTCAGAAAAAAAAATTGAAGCCATAACAGTACTAAATACAGACTGGGAAAATAGGCAATATATGGAAAATAGCCCCTGTCTAGTGGATTACAAAATAAAACACAACTTTGGCATTAGTGCTAAAAAACCATGTGTTCAGCAGAAAAGAAAATAACTTAAAGATACTTCTTCATTTAACTGAAATAAATCAGGCACATGGCAAAAGAATTTCTTTGAACAAGATAATGGTTTGTCTTCAACAGTTACCAGGCTTTTGAACCAGCACAGAGGTGGGGATACTAACAAAACAGAATGGTGATAAGTAACAACTACATTGAATTTGACTTATATGAAAAATCAGTTTGGGATGCCAAGTAAAATCAGGAAAATATTTAGATAAGTTTGAAATAGAAAAAAAAAGCTTAAAAATCTAAAGACAATAGGTTTTTTGTTCAGGCAGAAAAGAAGTTTCAACCAAAACTTAAATGTTTCTTTTCAATAGTTTTCAATAGAAAGTAGCCAAACTTAATCTGAAAGTATAACTTCCATTAACTATTTTTTCCTGAAGAACAACTTCTTTCCTTGAAGGAAAAAACCAACCATGTAATTTAACCCAAATTCAAAATAATTCCCATTATTCCAGTTTTCCAATGACTTTGTCCCTCCCAAAACAAGACTAAAAAAAAAAAAAAAATACAAATCACCATAACCATACATTAAATTGATCTAAAAGGTTTCTTCTTTATCTGACTATAGATTTGTGAATATTAAAACACTACTATAGAGAATATATATATATACACACACACACCTCCCTGGAGGTATTTAAAAGATGTATAGACATGGCACTTAGGGTTTAATGGTGGACTTGGCAGTGTTAGGTTTACAGTTGGACTTGATGATTTTAAAGGTCTTTTCCACCCTAAATGATTCTATGATTTTCAAGAATTTCAAGAAGGAATTATGTATTTTACTTTTAACAGTGCATTTTGCCTATCTCTTCCACTGCTTTTAACTCATGGAAAAAAAGACTTAGAAGATGGTTTTGTTACCCATGCATTAAGATACCAGTTAGTTCTACAAAAAGGCACTATGGTAATTTAATCAAGAACCAAGACACAATGAAAAATTAAAACCGGAATAGTTTTGATCAGGGAAAGCAAATAACATCAATAACATTTTGTGAGACTTCTCATAGCTATTTAACAGCTAAAAAATAAATACTTTAGGAACACTGTTTTGTAAAAATGTGGCAAACTTTAAAACATGGAATGGAAAAATAATTATCATAAGAGATGCTGGAAGAAGTAGTTTAGATAACAGTGAATGTAATTGTGATATGAACAGTATCAATTAAAAAAACCCAACAACACAAGATTAACATAACATTAAAATACTGTGGGTGATAACGTCTCTTTAATGCTGAAATTGGCATGGCCTAAGCCCACCTACCCTTGAAGAAACTGGTATACTTAAAGTTGTGATGAATTCTAACAGCAAGGTATTCCAAAGATGCAGTGTTCCGTATCTTTTGAACTCACTGCTGTATATATTCAGCAGCTTATTAATCAGATGTAAGCTGAATTAATCAACACTTAAGCTACTCCCCCGAATCCAAAAAAGACAGCCTTTTATCACCTACCAGGGACATTGTGTAGAAGAGACATTGCAACTCAAACCCCTATTATCTTTCAGACAATCCTTGACAGGCATTCTCCCTGCCTTAGCAGTTCTCCTTTTGTGTCTGACACCGCCAGACCTGTGCTTCACCACTTTTCCTGGCAAGGAGCAAAGCATTCACTCATCCTGCATGGAAGACAGTGTGCAAGGTCCCAACTCTGTTTTGTACCATGTTTGGCATTCCCAGTAATTAGACCACACCATCACACAGAAGAATAGAAGCCCATATATAGCCTTACAGGGAGAAGAGTGAGTTCTGTTTCCTCTGACAGATCTGTGTGTTACAAATAGCTATCCTTCTCTCCAACTCTGTTTGAAAAGAAAAATGGGAGCAGAGGCACTTTGATAACATCTCCACTGTGGCAATTTAACAGCTGCGCACAATGACAAATCTGAAACAAATGTTTTGACATTTGCTAATTGAAGACATTTTCAAGTTCCTGTTAAAAAAAAAAAAAAAAACCAAACCTCAGGATTTCCATTTTACATCCCTTCTCCTACTGAAAACAAATACCAAAGTTTTCCACAAAACAGACACTCTGATTTTTGCCCAATTGAACTCATGATATGATATTTGGATCTAAGTATTAAACTATGAGTAGACAATACTACCAAATGTGTTATTACAGAAAACAGTTTGCTATAATTGTTCATATGATTTTGGTAAGAGCAGGGCCTCCAGCACTGTACATCAATATGTCAGAGAATGACTCCCCAAAATCACACTTGTAATCTGTTGTGATTGCAAGTCTTCCTGCTAAACACGCCCTTGCGCTTAGTCTTTGAAGCGGTATCATTTGCTCAAGGCAGAACAGAATATGAACGGAGAAAGTGATATATTATCCACACCAGCCTAACAATTCAGTGTCAAGCCTCTAATAGAGACGAATGCAGGGAATATTTGGGGGGCAAATATTTCTGCTTCCATCCTGACCTACCCTCCAGCTATAATCAGCATAGTTATACATATTAAAAGATCTTGCTGAAGAAATAAATAGCAGAACTAGAGGGTTTAAAAGTTTTAGAATCGAAAATAAGGAAATTCATAAAATTTCATAAGCAGATGCAAAGTTCCATAGCAATGAAAATTTTACAGGGTCAGTTAAAGAGAATTTTCTGAAAGTTTTACTAGAAAGACACATGATAAGGGCAGTCCTGTCTGAACATACTGAATCTTTATTTTGAAAGCAGTTTGTTCTGGGGCTGAGGACATTCCATTCTATTTTGATCCTTGTCACTCTTCCCCATGCTTTTGGTCTCCCTGCTCTCCCATGGAAAAGGCTAAGTGGAGTTCAAGAATTTTTTTCTAACCATGGAACCTGCAATTCATCTGTAGACATGCTCTTAATTTCAGAGCTACACTAACAGACTTTTTGTATGTTTTCTTTCTTTTCAAATTTAATTTGATGACTTGAGAACTTGCTTCTACTTTGAATAGTAACATTCTTGAAAGTTGTTCTCTCAAAGAACATTCATTTTCCCCTCCCCTTCATTCCTGTTTTCTTGCTGACAACACCACTATTTGTCATGTATTAAACCACTGTAACTTGTGTGGCGAATGCGTATTCTAATTTTTGTGCAGATGATAAATGAAGTAGATTTACCCAGAAGCAGCAGATAATTTGCTGATACTCATAGTCAGTCACAATGTGAAAGCAGATCAGTCTTGCCAGAGTCTTTAAATTTTATCTATCCCTTACTGAAATTAGTGTTTGCATTAACATTTGCTCTAGCTTGGTTTGCCAAGTCATGCATTAAAAATGGCTCCTGGAAGTTGGATTATATTTCACTAACTTTCCAACACTCTTAAAAAATTGTTGCTTTAACAAAAATCTCCTTTCTGTATTTTCTGAGAAGATAAACACAAATTGAAGAAAGAAAATAAGCTCCTATGATATTTACATAGAGAAATATGTGTTTGGGGGTTTTTTTTAGATTAAATTGATTATTAAGATATGCAGTGCTGGTATGAGGTTATATTTAAAAGAAACAAAAAAGAAGTACAGAGTGCAATTTTTGTGTTTGTTTTAATGTGTTATACTTCCCCTGCCCTTGACTACCACATCTTTAGACCTTCCTAATAATAGAAAAACCTTCCACTGGTGAATTAAGCTGACTTTATAGTTGCTTTGTACTGCCATAGTGAGGTCAGGATTTCAGGAACCTCTCACTGACAAAAGCACTTTGCATATCTGTAAGAAAAATTCAACTTCTATGACTGATAAATATCATCTTGCATTACTTCCTTTGGCATAATGCCAGTTTAAGAATCAATGTGTTCAAAAAAGGACAAAAAATTAATTCTTTATAACAGAGAGCACTTGAGTATTCAGTAAAGTAATTACTAAGGATGGCTGTGACACAGCTCATTAAAATACTTATTTCATAATGCGGAAGACTGATGTATCTTCAGAGAAAAGCTGTGAACTGTAGTTAAGGGAATGATGCTCAAATGAGTCTGGTAATACCAGAATGTTACTCTTGTCTGAAATTTTTATAATTTTGCCCTTAAACAGCAGGCTGGTCAGTTATCCAAAATAGCATAACTCACAGTTGAACTTCAAACCTTGTAAAATATCTCTGCCACTGAGAAATAGCCACAGTGATCTCTGGTTTTGTTTACCAGAACCAGTTGCTCACAGTTTTAGAACCTGTGGGGGAAGCTTTTTTAGCCACTCAGTATTTTGGTCAGGAGCATATTATGAAATCTTGGAGTAATTCTTAAACAAAAAAGACAAACCCCTACTATCAGTTGGGATTTTTCTGAATAAAATCATAAAGTCTGATCCTCGGTTAAGACTACTAGTAATTTTAATTCTTGCATTCTGATCCTGCAAAGAAGTCTACCCACTATATCTCACCTCCCTACCCTGGCATCACCAAGAGGACAGTTGATCTGCATCTGTTCAGCACAAGGAAAACTGATAAATAATTGCAGTACTAGGACCAGTTACTTGATCACTACTTCCCCTCAAGGTATATTTGTCTACATAAACCGCCAATACCCTTCCCTCTAATTTCACTGTGCTACAGTATGTCCTTCCATTCTTACAGGATGAATGATTGCTTTATAATCTTTTAAATCACTGAGCTCCATAGTGAGGACCTTATAGCAACACTATTACAAACAGGTCAGGCAGTAATTGCTTCCCTGTGATTAATTTAATATAAATTGAGTCATTTGACTTTTATTCAGAAACTGTAATCACAGGGAAAAGTCAATATTTTCTCTACTCCCCCATCATCATTATCACCACCCATCAGAGCTTGAATCTTAAACATGGCTCAAATTAACCGCCCATTCAGCCGTATTAATGGATTCAAAAGTAGGTGCTCAAAATCATGAAATAATAAGAACTACACTAGAAAAATAACTAGAAAATACATTACTATTTGGGAACAATCTTGTATTTGCAGACATGTGGAGAATTGGAAGGAGATAAAAAGGCCTCTTTAAAGTTATTAACTTCGCTCTTAAAAAATGCATCAGAAGTACTACAGTTTTAATAGTGAAGGATGTTACTATAATCTCTGAATCATCAAAACAGAATATAAAGTTCTGGAAAGCTCTGTGCAAAGGTAGCTTAAAACTCTGTGCTTACTCCCCAGTCCAGTATGGTCACCATCAGACAGAGACCCAGTGCCCTGCAGTTGTATGTTGGCCCCTCACAGCCACAGGAATTACGTATTAATAAAGTGTTTTTTCCTAACACCTCCAATTTGACCAACATATCTTCTCCCAAATAGTAAATATCAAATACATCCACATTTCCATTAAGTTTTGAGATCAGTGGGGTAATGTCCACTGAAATACTAAAAACAAGTTATGTTACTATCACCCAACAACCTCTCTGGACCACAATCATAAACATGTCATTTAACACATACAGTTTATCATTGTAAATATTCGGCAGTGAGCTGCATCATACTTCTGACAGAATGTACCTAATCCCTGCCTAGAGCTGCAGTTCTAAAACCTGAATCACAGATATGGTACTTGGTCCTGCAGGAACCAAGTATTGTATTCCAGGAAAAAAATCCTCCTGAAATCAATGGAATTTTGCCTCATTAAAAAGACGAAATAAATACATTTGGCAGAATCTTCACTATGATGGTGGTCGAGGCACTGGACCAGGTTGCCCAGAGAAGTTGTAGATGCCTCATCCCTGGAAGCGTTCAACGCCAGGCTGGATGGGGCTTTGAGCAACCTGGTCTAGTGGAAGGTGTCCCTGCCCATGGCAGGGGCGTTGGAAGCAGGTGATCTTTAAGGTCCCTTCCAACCCAAACCATTCTATGATTCTATGATAATCTGGGAATGCAACTGGTACTGTCAACTGAAAATAGTGGTGAGAGAGAAATAAGTATTATTTCTTTTCCTACAACAGGTATCAGGTTTATTTTCAGAATGATAAAAAAATTCTTGCCCCTTTCCAAGAGATTATGAGAAGCATACACAGTTTGTCTTTTCCACGTACCTAGCTGTTGCATTACATACATGTTTCAACCATTCAACGGAAAAAGATAAATTGTCAGATTTTTCCTATTCACATGCAAATAGATATTTTATGTCCAGCTAGTGAAGAAAAGTACAGGAAACCACTGACAAGATCTAGCCACCTCTGAAATGCCTGTGATCAAACTCCATTTCAGAATCCAGCAACCAGGTTCAGATTTTCTTTTTATTGCTAGCTGTCCAGTCAAAAGGCTCTCTTTCATACTTCAATACTTTTCAGTTTGCCTATGCTCCCATGTTGCTCAGGCAAACCTATTTTGTTTCAGGATGCATAAAACAACACACCTTTCCTAAAGCAATCTGGGTCTTGATCAAAGAACAAGTTACAGGATGCATTATTACTTACTAACAGGTATGGTTTCAAGAGTGCAGTTTCAAAACTAACTCAATTTTTCTGAATTTAAAGCTTGTGATCATGTACAGAAATCAACAGTGCATTGTTACATCCATTGTTACGTTTCAAATTGTTAGCTTGCTCCAGGACAATGAAGTCATGTATTCAAACAACTCAGATAACAGTAAATATATGCTTGGCCTCCGCCAGAATCAGTCACAAAATATAAAAACAGCAGGGGACAGAAATGACTGCGCCTTCTTTAAATGCCTTATCAATGCTAAAGAAATGCTTAGTATGGCACCACTGAGGTTGGGTTGCATTGTGTATGCCATGCTCTTTCCTAACTTCACTAAGATACTGGAATTAATGTCCTTACATGCTAATAAAAAAATGCAGTAAACTATGTAATCTACCTACCTAATGCGATAAAGATGAAAACAAAAGTCCATGTCCTTTAACTTTTGACACCATTCAAACTTTATTATTTGTGAATTATACATGAAAACCCAAACTGTCATCAGGGTTAAAATTACTGTGTTCAAACTCTGAAACCATTGATAATTTAAGACAGAGTTTGCACTTGCTGCTCTCTCTGACACTACAGAGAACCGTGACTAGTGCAGGTATTGTTATTACTTACCTTTTATGTGAACGTAATAAATTGAAATAGAGGTCCAGCTTGGCACGGTGCTAAACCAGAAACTGAGTAACTCATACCATACCTTTATTAACTAAACAGTCCCTTCTTTCACAAGCCAATAAAATGAGAAAAAATTAATTATGACAAATACGCACATGTCATTTTATTTCCTAACATAAATCAGTGCGAAAACTATCTCATTTACAGCTTGTCAGAAGGAAACTTTAATAAGTGGATGTGATGTCAAATCCACATATAAGCTAACCTTTTCTGTCACTCAAAAAATGTTGTTTACTATTGGACATGATGCCACATCCAAGAATATAACCAGTTTGACTGATAGCTCTAGATGTGAAATATGAAAAGAAACATTTCAAATAGACGTTAGTCCAACATTGTAATTCTCATATATTCATGCAAAAAGCAAAAAATCCCACCAATACTGTAACAATACTAGAACATAAAGTCCTGGTGAAAAAAATTCCAGATTTGCTTCCTTAGTTCATTGTCCTGGTTTCAGCTGGGATAGAGTTAATTTTCTTCTTGGTAGCCGGTATGGGGCTGTGTTTTGGGTTTAGGACGAGAACAATGTCGATGCTAAGTACCGCTAAATAGTCGCTAAGTAGCGCTTACATTGGTCAAGGACTTTTCAGCTTCCCGTGCTCTGCCCGGTGCACGGGGGGGCTGGGAGGGAGCACAGCCAGGGGCGCTGACCCAGACTGGCCAAAGAGTTATCCCATACCACATGACGTCATGCTCAGTATATAAAGCTGGGGGAAGAAGAAGGAAGGGGGGGACATCTGGCGTGATGGCCTTTGTCTTCCCAAGTAACCGTTATGCGTGATGGAGCCCTGCTTTTCTGGGGATGGCTGAACACCTGCCTGCCCATGGGAAGTAGTGAATTAATTCCTTGCTTTGCCTTGTTTGTGTGCACAGCTTTTGCTTTACCTATTTAACCGTTCTCTTTTATTTTACTTCAACTATTAAACTGTTCTTATCTCAACCCACGAGTTCTCTCCCTTTTACCCTTCCGATTCTCTCCCCCATCCCACCGGGGGGGAGTGAGCGAGTGGCTGCATGGTGCTTAGTTGCCAACTGGGGTTAAACCACGACATTCATAAACCCAGAAAAAACACTGAGATGGCTGCCTTTGTTCCACCAAATATATTTCCCGAATTTACACAAAGGAAGAACTATCACTGCAAAACATACCTTCAATCTCTCTTGGGCAACTGGCATTTTAAGACAGATCCAAAAATATGGCTCTAGACACTGTTTAAGCTTGAAACATCAACCTTGTCAGTGGTCACTATCATGGATTTCACATGACTGCTTTTTATTCATATCTGACCCTGTTGTGGGAGATTGCATTTTATTTAAACATGAGTTTCCAATGAGGTATCGTGTAATACAAAAATCAATTCTTCCACCCTTAGCTAGCATGAACTGACCTGGCTTCACTGAAGCAAATCAACATAAGCAAATGGAAACTGGGAGAGGATCTGTTTCAAAATATATGATTCTGCTTTTCTTGCTCAAGGTAAAATTCCTATCAGGGGAGAGGAAGCAGATCTACACCCTTAGCAGCAAAGATGAAGGGAACAAGATGACGCGTGAATGCAGCGATGCCCCTATTTACAGCCAGCACACAGCTCTCATATATACACATTCATCCATATGTACTAAAACTGCACGCATGTTCACACAGTAGGCGCTTTGGCTCTTATTCGCAATTAAGTGAATATTCTTTGCTACTACAATCCAAATTGCTTTCTGATAGTTCAGTTCATCTCTAAAATATTGTATCAATTTTCCCAGAGTCACTGCACTAGCACATTTAGTGCATACAGTAACCATTGAAGGCATTGCTGGATTAGAATGCGTTGCTTGTACATTAGATTGTATATACAGGATCAGGAACACAATCTCCATTTCAGTGACTGCCTAACAGTAAGCTGTCCAGTTGGGCTTGGTTCTGTTATACAGAAGTATGTGAGCTTTCAGTTCAGTTATGTATGAGTTTGATATATTCTATAATATAGTTCTAGGATTAGAAGTTGTCAGGAGTGAGTGGTACAGATATATTTAAGATTGCACAGTGAAGATTATCCTAACAGTAATTCAATGGTTTTCAAATTTACTGCACACACTTCAAAAAGGATTCGCTCACCTTTTATTGCTCTAGCTATCACTTTTCCCTGACTTCTTGACAGGCCAAAACTCTGAAAATGCACACTATTTAAATTCTTTTATTTTATTATGTCCATTCTAAATATAGTATAACCCAGCCTGAAGATAATTAATATTTTTTTTTTTTTTTTTTTTTACAAATCCTGTTTACATTTAGATGCTAAATAAAATATTTTTTACAAATCCTGTTTACATTTAGATGCTAAATAAAATATTTTTATCCTAGAAAATGAACCATTTGACCTTGGAGATCGATCTAGCTGTCCCCCAACATACTCACTGTCCCCCAACACTCTTCTGCTTGGGTACAGCAACAGTGAGACAGAAGCAATGATAAGATGCCACAATAAGTATTAGCTATCAGTGACGTAAACAAAACAAACCAAAAAAAAAAAAATCAGACCTGAAAGACTTGATTGTTATGAATATATATTAAAAGATACAGCAGTGCTATTAATTACTTGGGCATTTTCAGGGAAAAAAAAATTGAAATTCATCTTCTAAGCCGCATATCATACATATTAACAAAGAGAAATTTGGAACTAATCTGAATATTTTGCATTTTTGCTTTAAGAATCTTTTTCACATGTAAAGTCTGTAATAAGAAAGACACTAACAAGCTCTTTTTTGCTTAATCATTCAGAACAGAAGGAGGAATTTGCAGCAGAACATATTCAGTGTCTTTTGTGGTTAAGAACATCCATTTTAATAACTTTTTTCTCTGAATTCTTTATGCATATACTGTTACAAAACATACTTTCTTTCATTAAATTTCTGTTATGCAAAATCTTCTGGGAGAAAACCAGTAAGATGGAATGGAATTAAATACATACCCCACTGCATTTCTGCTTCTCTGGGCAGAATATAAAGCTCCAACCCAACCCCAAGATAACCCTTGTGAAAGGATATATCAGGCATAGCTCCTTCTATATAGATATAGACATACACACACACACAGAGCCACCCAGAAGTTTGTACCACAAAATCTAAATACTTCAGTTCTTGTTGCAATAAAAATTTTACTTGCACAAATACATTGATGAGACCCCAGCACCAGCTTCCTTCATCTGAGGCAACATGACACAATCTTTATCTTTCTTGTACTCTCAGTCACAAAGAAATCAAAGATTTGAAATACAGATGATGTGGCTTTTGACCTATTTCTGGAAAAGTATGTTCCCAAATATTCCCCCCAACCCCATGAAACCCTCAAAATCTACAGCTAGCAACAGATTTTAAAAACATATCGCAACACAGTAACTTCTGTCCCACTTTCAAAAATACAGTAAAGAAAGGTAAAATACAGACTTGTAACCAGATATTACTGAAAATTACACAGTAACATCTCCTCAGACACATGCAATACATTAAACATTGAGAAGATCCATGAGTATGATTATAAAACTGCAAGACACCTGAATATATCACAGCCTGGTCAGTTCGTTAGATTATAAATCTGCATAGCTCCATTGCCAAAATGTACAATTGTAAATCAACCACTAATTAATGGATGGCATAACTTCAACAAGATCAGAAAGATATTTAGCCCTTCACAAGCAAAATTTTGGTACTACAAAACAAGGTAATGAGAATCTGGCCTCACATTTTTCTAGGTAGCAGTTTCATATTACATATCTGATGGCTCCAGATCTTGCCTCAAGCGCAGCTGTTTTAGAGAGAACCATCTGAGCTGTTATTAGATGAACACATCAGAATTTAAAGTCTGCATATTTTACACTCTATTTGCCAGTTTGTAAAGGCTTATTACCTAAGAATTTTCCCAGCTATGTAGCACATAGATTGCTCAGTTTGCTGAATTTGTTATCCTGGTTGCTACAGTTCCTCAAAGAGTTAAAAAAAAAACCAAAACCACAGGTGAGAGAAGAATTCAGTGGAGTCATGGCTTCATTATGTGGATATCTCCTGTTTGATATACAGTTTTATGGACACACACCCATCATACCCTCATCATTCCTTCTTTTCCTAGTGTAGCTTTTATGTAAAAAAGGAAAAGTCAAACAAACCCCTAAGGATCCTGGTCTGGAAACTACCGTACTGATAAATGGTCCCACAACTGTCCTGGGTTCCCTCATTCCTCTGAAGGCAGTTCCAGGCAAACAGAAATTCAGTTCTAATCTCTACCACATTTCTGTAATAAAGATGTAAAATCACAACTTTGTTAAATCAAACTTCAGAGTTTAACCTTGATGCATCCCCTGTAAGTCTGCCCTAAATAGCCATGACTTACCTACTAAACTGATATCGCATGCTTTTGATTCATGATCATAGTTTCACAAGTTTTTGCTGTCTGGTCCTAAAACTCCATCTAAACTACAGGTATCTCTAATCAGCCCTACTCTGAAAAGATCACTATAAGAAACATCATTACTACACAAGTGCTTTAACACTATTTATCTGTAACATAACTACCCTAAAAAGCAATTATTTGGGGAATAACAAAGACAAGAACTATCAGACAGAAATTAAGTAAACAAGCTAGTGAGACAAAGACCTGTAAGATCTGCTTGCTATGTTAATATGTCTTGAAACAGTATCAGTTTCAAAAGTTTACCTACTGTTTTCTTCTTTTTGATTCTCACAAGAACTCCTAGTTTTCTTAGTCCAAACTTTCTGCTCATTTACTGTATCTGATGCATCAGTTACCATGACAGCCTAAAGCAACAGTTCAAAACAATTTCACCCAGATTTTCAAAGAAACTAATTTTCTATTATGTTTAGCTGCTTGTCAAAAGAACCATCTTCATAGAAGAATGCTATTCTTTTCATAAAGTGATCCAGGCCCTAGCCTAACAGCCATAGAGGCTGCAGATTAAAAAAAAAAAAAAAAGTGAGAAGGGGAGGTACAGAGATATTCATATACAGATAGGTCAATATATATTCATAGATTCATATCAGTGGATCCAAGAACTCCATATTCTCCAAGTCATCAAATAAGGAAATTTCACAAACTATGACAAAGCAGCCACCTGCTGCGATTTTGAGGGGCCAGATTTCCCTGCAATTCCTTTTTCTGAAGAGTTAAAATGTTCCTTCAGAAGGCAGCTTCAGATAAGACTAAAATTTAATTGCGGCTCAAAAAAATAACTCTAAAAGGAATTGTTTGGAGACAAAACAAAGACAAGAGCTAGTAAATAGAAGAAAAGTAAAGAGTTTGAGAGAAAGGAAATTATGGCTAAAGGCTAACTTGGTTTTGTGAAGCATGGGAAAATACAAAACCAAATTTACATAGGAGACACTAGCAGAAAGGACAAAAGTGAGTTCTGCAGCATTCGCCCCTCCAGAAACCATGCCCCACATACAATCTGCCATCTACCTTTAAATTCAATCAACTTGCTCTGGCTCGCCAAGTCATTGCCCCCTCAACTCTGCTGGGTGGGACAATGGCTCTGCATCTCCCAGCTCTGTTTCTTCTGTCCAAAGGAACCTTTTAAAGGAAAATGCACCAGCACTAAGTCTACACAATGTCTTAAAAGAGACATTTAAAACAATATGTGTATGTAAATTAGGTAACTACCTAATTTGCCTTAAATGTCCCAGTGGTGCTATATGAAACTTGGCCGACACAGATAAGTTGATGTTTTAAATATATGGTGCAATTTCCTTATCCACTATTTCAGCTGCTGCACTATCCTACACCACTTTTCCAGAACAAGAAAATAGTAGAGAAACTTTTAGAATTGAAAAGGATGCCTGAATCATGACATCATTTGATGCAACTCACTTGACCAACTTACTCAGGACTAGGCCTAATGTTAAAAGTGAATTGTATATGTCACTGACCCAGACCATAATTCTGTTCAAGTTGAAACATGAATGATAGAGTAGTCTGGCAGCCACTACCATTTTTTCAATTCAGACATAATTTGTGGCAGAATCTCAAACAGACGGTAACTGATAAATGGCAACTGACTTAAACTTCAGAAATTTTTCATTTAGAAAAGCGTTCCCAAAGCCATTAAGAACCCTCAACCCTAACCAGGAGAGGGCTAACCTTAAGGCTAACAATTTCTTCAACGTTCATCAAGAAAGGAAAAAATTCTCTTTACCATTTGCCTTATTTTCCAGTGTAGATGCTATACAGTTTCTACAATATTGGACAGGATTGGCAGCGTAAAAAAAAAAACAAAACCACAAAACAAAAACAAACAAAAAACCAAAAAAAACCAACAACAAAACAAAACAACATAGTCACTTAGTTCTAATCAATACTTATTGGGAAATGCTGGCAATAAAATTCAACAATGGTTTAATGGCAACTCTTCTGAGCTTTTCCTTTCATCTTTTCAACTGCAAGGTATAAAACTGGTGCTTCAGATGTTTCTGGTTGTAATAAAACTTGCACAGATGCCTTCCTGCTATGGAAATATGCAAAGAGGTAAGCAGCTGGAGATATTAATTAAAACCACAAGCCTCAACACTTCATTAGAAAGTTCTGTATGTTACAGCAAAAGAATGAAAAGTTAAATGGAAAATAGCCTGTAAATAGCAACATGAGACCTTCAATTTTAGCAGCTAAATTCCATCTTGTATTGTGAGATTGTACTACAGGAAACTGAATACAGAAGAAGAGGGCAGACAATCGCCCAATGTACTCACTAGGAGGCTAAGAAAAAATATTGCTGAAGACCTCCACTACATGTTAAATTACATCCTTGAGTAATTTGCTTTACAATATTTCTCAGCTGCAAAAGAGAAAGGCAAATGCTTTCGTTCACTCAAGGAATAGCTATGCAACCCATTTCTCCTGCACCATCCTGTCACTGCTTGGAAGTAGCTGGCTTGGCTTTGTAAAGCACGTTAAGAATCGCTGCTGACAATTCTCTCAAAGATTGCTCAAGGTATTCTACCTTGTGCAACCTGTCAGAGAAATTAAGGAACCTTAACCAACCTACTGCAAAGAGGAACAGCAAATGCCAGATACATAAATCCAAGTTCTTGTTCTGCCACACAGACCTTTATCTCTGGCAAGTACCTGATCCACTGTTGCATCTGTATATTGGAGAGAACTGCTTTATTTAATCACACAGGAAAGATGCGAGATGCTTAGTTTTTACAGTAATGGAGCCAGAGAAAAACTTATTAGACAGTTTTATCCCTTTAACTTGGCATGAAGAAAATGAACAAGAATCAAACTTTGCAATGTTTTAATGTTGGCAATAAAGTTCTTCAAGCAGTTACTACTCTTCACAATCGTAATACTTAAATTTATCTTCACTACATTTGAGGCTCTTGTAAAGATCAAGGGCCCCTTCTAGTTGGCAAAGCAGACATGTTAGGACAGCCTGACCAGAAGAGGTAAACCAGAAATGATAAAGAAAAGAGGAAAGGCTGAGCAATGTACTGGCTGATGCAATGTAAGTGTTCCGGCCACAGGTCTAAAAGCCTTCTGCTTTTATGGAACTTCTATACTCTCACAGGCAAATGTATGTTTCCTAAGGCACTGGTCTCTCTCAGTTGACCATATAACTTGATCATTAAAGCCCTACCAAAGACGCAATCACGTAATCAACCCATAGTCCACTATTTAATTTTAAAATGTGTTTTATCACTTTATTTTAAAAACTACACATTTAAGGTTTTTCCAGTGTTTAAAAATCTGCTTTTTATATCACACTATTTTAGAGCAATTTCATATTTTTACCATATCATATAGCTTCACTAAAACTTATATATGATAATACATGCATTGTAGGCACACATAAATACGCAGCGGCATGTGAAGTAGTT
Source organism: Theristicus caerulescens (assembly GCA_020745775.1). Classification (NCBI taxonomy): domain Eukaryota; kingdom Metazoa; phylum Chordata; class Aves; order Pelecaniformes; family Threskiornithidae; genus Theristicus; species Theristicus caerulescens. The sequence continues at coordinate 39,783,559 of CM036565.1, read as the reverse complement.
TCTACACGAGCACGAGTGTGAGCTTGGGATTTTAGTAGCTTTTCCATTTGCTGTTATTATTCCTTTAAGTGTAACACTAAATAGAAGGAATCAGACAGACAAGTGTTCAGCAAGTGAAGATCGTGATTTGACATTTCTGTAAGTACTTTACTGAGTTTGCCAGCCTTTAGTGCTTTGTTACGGAATATGAAGCTATATATGCATTGAACAAGGATGCTGAAACTCAAACTGCAGTTTATTTCAATCAATATTTCTTTTTTGAAGCCAGGGACTCTCATGGAGTACTCATCTGACAGCCTTTGATGTGAACAGCATTAATAAATGTTGACATTTGGGTTGATTACTCTCCCTCTACAAATATGGACTAGTCAGACACTGACTAATCCCTTCATTCTTTCTATTTGAGTTGCTGCTGTTTCTGTCCCACTTGCTACTGCTCAGTTTTATCTGTAACCTTCAGTGCACCAAAAATATAGGATTAGAAAACCTGACACTAACAAGATGTGTGACGTTATCAAGTGCCGGAAGAATCTGTAAAAACCGTAACCAGAATTAATATCAGTGACATGTGTGTCTTTCTAATGTCTATACCATAATTCTTAAACTACAACCATCCTGTTTTCATTTCAGTGTAGATAAGCCGCATGCTTTTGGACTAGATTGTTGCTTTCTCAAATGACCTGCACTGTAGCAACAACAGTGCACCCTCCTGGAAGCAGTATAAGGAAGGAAACACATACAAGAACACACCCTTACCGTTTTGAAGGTCCACATACCATTCAGATTGAACCAGATATGCTATCTGGCACACCTAAAGGTGTCATTAGAAGGAAAGGTTATCCTGATCCCCTCCAATGATTTCCCGCCTGCACTGATTCACTAGGTTGCTCTTCCACTTGCAAAACCAATGACAGTTTTTAAGGGAAGACTACATAACTTATTACACAAGATGCCTTTTTTTTTCTTTAGGTTATTAAATACATCAAACACTCTCCATCTCAAAACATTTCTAATTCATTTTCTATTATAATTAAAAATGCTCTATTACTAACCTAAGAATGTATAAACAATTTACTCAGAAAAAAGGGTATATAAAAGCTAGCAAGATCTTGGGAATCTTCTTTCAGAATATGAACTCAGCAAAAATCCTCTCCATTAAAAGCTGTTAGCTTACTAGACACTATAATCTTTCTCCTGTTGAATTGAAAGCCAGTCCCTGTATTTAGAGTCCTAACCCAAATTCCTAGTGTGTTGCTATTCCAAAAATGGATCCTGGCATTTCATGGAGATTTTTTTATCTGAGGCGATAAAATAATAATTAATAGTGAGCAAATAACTGCCAAAAATTCAGTACTGAGGACAACCACAATGCAACAGAGTAATCAGAATACAAAACTGAATGAGGTAGCAGATAATGTTCTGAAATGCAAACTAATTCATTTACAGAGCTTAAATACCTTTCTTTTTAAAGTACATTATTGACTGCTGCCCTGGGAAAAATTATTTAATACATCTAAAACAAAAAAAGCCTCGCATGTATTAAAACAACAGCAACTACCCATCTTTTCTTTCATTAATACCAGCAACTCTTAGATTTCATCCATTCTTCAGCAGTAGAGCTACTTGCAAGATTATCCTCGAGTAAAATTCTATAAGCCACTCTTAGGTTTCATCAGAAATGTTATTTCAGCTAAATACTTAAGAAGTTTATACACACAATGGCATTTTGGACAATGACATTAAAATGGGCAGCACTTTTCTTATGAACAACTAATTTGATGTTTACATTAATGTACATAAATTAATCCCTTGCAAGGATTCTCTCCCAAAAGTCAGTTTGATTTTATATGAAAAAGCTAAAATTGAAATCACAATGGTTATGTTTTTTTTGTTAAGATAGTGAAACAGTCTTTACCTTGTAAATTCAAACTTTTTCTATTTCTGTTACTTTTTATTTTTTTAAACAGAGTAGTACTGGGTATTCTGCACTCTAATTTCCACACCTAAACTGAAGCAGAGGTCTTAGCAAAACCTTCCCCTAAGAGGTCTTTAACACCATTTGGTAAGAAATTAAACAATCACTGTACACACTCCATAATCCTTTATATAAGATACAAAACTGCATCATCTCAGCTGAGCAGTAGCCTTATAAACTGAAATATTGAAAGATCAGTACAGCTATCTTTATCTATACTTGACATAAAAATAATTAAAGATTTACCATAGTGAAATTTTAGGATTTATCAAATTACATAATAAATTATTCAATACTTCTCCAAACACAGATTTTTATGAATGTCTGTGGCAATGTGTTCTAACATAGAAAGCATTATTTTAATTTAATTGTTGCCAGGAATACAATCATTTTATCATGGTATTTCATTAGATGTTTGTTCAATAAAGATCTGCTTATTTACTGGAAGAATCAAAACACCATTTTCCCAAAAGAGGGCGTGGGAGAGGGGAATCAAACAAAGAGACAGTGCATTTCCCCAGAAATTCCAAGTTTCTCTCAGGTCAGCAGTTCTCACAAAAGTGTTTTCAACTTTTTCTTAGAGCTACAAGCCCAATATTTTTTCAGGTTGTGCTTGTTTTCTTCCCTTTCTTTTCTGCTTTTGTTTTAGAGAGAGACATAAGCTATGCCTGTATTAGTAAGCAGTGAGGACCGGTAAGAGCAGATCCATATAGTGGACCTAAATACACACTGTCTGCATTTGTTTGTTTTATTTTGGACTATTTCTAGTCTGATCCCATTTGATGCTGGTTTCCCCCCCGTTTATGGGACGCTGATCCCATCAGTGTCCTCTTGAAGCACATCTAGCTTTGCCATTTTCAGTCCAAAAAGGAATCCAGTTCATGTGCTCCAAGACTGCTTGCTCCATGGTGTGAACCAAAGCATAGAGTAACTGGAGATGACAGTTCCCAATCAGAACCCACACCCTGACACAGATGCACAAACTGAGACACCCTTCACAACGAAAGACAATGAAACCCACTTGCCACACATGCATTGCCTGTTGCTTTATTTTGTCTTAGGCCAAGATATATATTGGTATTTGGATTGAATGCTGATATTATTACAGGGAAAAATTCAAAAAGAATAATAAATATTCTTATTATTACTGCTTTTACAGCAAATTTTTATATGTACAATGTCACAAATGCACTGAAGTCATTCTTGAAAATAACTAATAAAAGATTCCACTGCAATGATACTTCCTCACCTTCCTGCCCACACCCACCCGCCGCCCCCCACCACCCACAAAAATTAACGCAGAAACAGAGAATGCACTGAAATAGGTAACTGTAAAACCACAGGAAAAATATTCATGTTTTAAATTATATTCAAATATTGTAAAATCAAGTAACACTCACAGCCAGTGCTTTCTACATTGCTACACTGGCACTTGTTAAGGAAAAACTGTATGGAATTATCCAGACATTCTAGTCAGTGCAGCATATGCAAAATCCCAAAATATGCACTAATGTATTTGGGTGGGATAAACTAAAATGGAAACCAACTGGAGCTATACCTTTCCCTGACCTGTTCTGGACTGACCATACCCTAAATAGCACATAAAGAAACCATCAATTATACCATACTTTCTTCTCCATTTTTCAGCACTTCCCATCATTTGGGAAAAGAAATTGTACAGAAGAGAGTCAGCCAGAGATTCTGGTCAGTCACTCTAGCTTAATAGCAAAAAACATCCACAGTTGTGTTTACAGTTATTCTGCCACATCCTATTATATGATGACGCCATAACCTTCCTTCATCCCTTCTACTCCATGCCATCTGTCTTATACACACTCTTGCCATTCCCCAACAATTCATAGTTCAAAAGCTTCCAGGCTGAGCCAGAAATTATATCTTTGTGTTTAACTGTCCTTCATGGAGCCATAATATCCTGTTGCAGTTAGTTCTAAAACTGAGTTACATGCTGTGTGAAGAAGTACTCCTTTTATTTGTTTTGAACACGGTCCTGATAATTTCATTTTGATGCCACCAGTTGTCATATTATAAGACACAGGGAACAATCATTCCCTTTCCACCTTCCCTATATTACTCATGATATCACTGACCTTTTTCATATCCCCCTCTGCCATTTCTTTTCCAAAACGAACAATTCTCGTCCACTTAACCATTTCTCATATGGAAGCCATTCAATTCCCTTGCGCATTCTTGTTGTTTTCCTCTATATGTTGCTAATTCGATTAAATGTTTTTCAAACGAGGACAAGAAGCATACACGGAATTCAAAAAGAAAGCTCAAAATGGATTTCTAACATCACAAAAATATTTTCTGTTTTGTTCTCTACTCCTTTCCTAATAGTTCCTAATGTTATATTTATTTTCAGGCCACTACTTAGCACTGACTAGACTTACTAAAAAAACAAACTTATAAGCTCCAAGATCTCTGAATGGTAATAGCTTGTCTAAAGCTTGTTATTGAGTTTGTAAATTTAGAATTGTTTTTCCCCGTAATTATTTCACATTGTTCAATTCTGAATTTCATCTACGTCAATTAGAAAGCTGTCAGTTAACTTACTTTCACCATGAATACATTAGTGGTGGACTAGGGCACTATTTTAGCCAGTAAAGTTCTTAGAGGTGAGCCATCTGAACATAATAGTAATGAAAACCATCACTGAACCATTCCAGCTGTGAGCTACAACAGTGAAGAATGTGAATGAAAGTCATTTCATAGGTTGCATGAATGCTGTTGTGTAAAGCCCGTGATACAGCCTTTGGGCCCAAATAGCCAGCTATTTACCTGCTTGTATTGCCCCCATGGAAATTACTCTGGCACAGCTGAGAGGAAATTATGGAGGTACTTGGAGTACAAAGCACACTTCTTGGAGTACAATAATCCTTTTCCAGCGCTCACCTAATCTCTGTGTGAACACGTTTTTTCTTCAATCAGAATTTCCCCTGTTGCATCATGAGTCTGTTGTCTCCCATCCTTTCACTGTGCTCCTCTAAGAGTCTGGTTCTATCTTCTTTAAAACCATCAGTTCCCTTGGGCAACACTATTGACTAATACATGGATCAACAATTTTACTATACATGTAAAAACACATCCTTTAACATATCTTTTTCTCATGCCACACAAAGGACCAAGAATTTAATCACCACACATACTTCACCTGGAGGAATGAAGACATTCTATTAAAGCAATCTCAGTATGTTTGGAGGAATTCTTCAAAACACAGACTTCTTGAGGGCCACAAAACAGATGTTCTGCATGAAAGAAAGTCCTGGTAACAAATTTCTAGTTAACTGTCTGCAATCTTCTTCCTGAACTCCTGAACTCATCCAGATCCATTCAAAGACCACTTACCCTTTTTTCCCCTTCCCGCGCCCACACTACTTCAAGTAGCTGCTCATTGCAGAATCTCTCTCTTCTGACAGGAACATTCTTTTATTTAAGCCAAGACTCAGGCTTAAGGGAGTTAAGGGACATTGAAGAATAAGTACAGGCTCATGCATGGACAGCACCCATATCTAGCTTACTTGAGAAGACTGTAAGAGTTCATGCTGACTGCATTTTGTGCTGCCATAGCTACACCTTTTAACAGGTTTTAGGCCTGCCGGACATCTTTGGTGCATCTAAATGAGATGTAGAGAAGGTGCGTTAGGTCAGGCAACTCCTTTCTACCACCTCCTCCAATAAGTTCTTTGTGACTGATCTTTTTAGATGGAAACACCTACTTGGAAACCTCTACTATCTTGTAAAAATACTGTAGTAATTCATAAAAACTGTGTTATGATACAGCTTTTTAGTCAGTATAAGATCTTTAATGCCAGAAACAATATCATTATTACCACATGCAATTAGTTTACTGGAATAGAGGAGAAACATCACCTTTCTCAGTTACATACTGAGCTGTAAATTGGAGTTGTCATCTGTCTGGAGGTAATCAAGACAGTCCTGATTTGATGAACACGTACTGACCACAGAAAAGAAAAAAGGAATTGTCCTGACTCTGTACAGAATAAACGAATCTAAATTCTATCAGCAAATGGCCAACAATCTGAATAAAGACAGCAGGCAAATGCAGAAATATCTTGCTTCTATTCTGTTGAGTCGCTTGTCTTGGTAATAAGGTACAGGAGAATGTGAGGAGAAGAGGATCTCTTTTACCAAGAAAAGACTTCATACCATTACTGAATCCCCCAATGCAAGATGTTAATAGAGGACCTGCTTTCTTAAAGATGGTGTGATCTATGTTGTTCTCAGCTCACAAAATGACTTTTCTATTTTTTATTGCAAAACAAAGAACAACAGAGAATCTTTTACTACAAGTAAATGTCAAAAGGACTGTCACCACATTTGTATAAAGCCATGATTTATTATGGTTATTGCACAGTTGTTATGGAAATGAGCTCTGGTTTACTTTTCTGGTTATCTTTACTAAGAACTATGGGATATGTGATTCAGTAGAAACAGCCCTGAGAGAAATGCTTGCAAGAGCAAAACGTGCGTGAGAAATATGAAATCACCCTTCCATCATGATGTCATAAAGGCGGCTGCAGATGTGTATTCTCTGCCTATTCCCCAAAATCCCACTGGAAGTTTATGTGAATTTATTGCTTTGCACAAAAATTCAATTTATACAAGCTTGATAGCATTTTCCATGATCATTTAATTCTAATTTAAATTCAGAGCAAATTTTTCAAGTGGTTTAAGAATGCTATAAAACCCAACCTCCTTCATTTTTCTGAGAACATTTAAACAACTACAGCTAGGACTTGGAGCTATCTAAGGCCCCGAAAAGTTACTTGTGGAGATTTTGTCCATTAGGATCAAATAACATCAGCAAAGAGCACTGATAAGAATATACTTTCCAAATTCTCAATTAATAATGTATATCCCATTGCTTCTGTGGCAGATGTATTCGCAGTTAAGTATGCAAAGCTAAAAACTTGTTTATTAACAAAATCTAGTTCCCACTGGATTAGTCCTATGCCTACCAACATGGAAATAACAAGCCAAAGCTCACAAAGTTATACTAGCATTAACCAGCTTTAATGAAATCATGGACATACCTAACAATTTATTTTGATAGGTTTATGCATATATTCCTATTGTATTATAATGTTATACTACTTTTCCTTCTGTGTTCCTCCCTTCAGCTCCCTCCTTTGTAGCCTTTTCTCTTAAAAAAAAAAAAAAGAAGGAAAAACCTACCTGTTATGTTTTGAATTTTATGTTTTTGAATGTTTTGTTGTTTATTGGTTTGGTTGGGGTTTTTTATGATTGACATTAAGTACATTAAAATTATAGCATGATTTTATCTACATTCTTTGCTTCTGGTTTTTGGACGAAAGAATCTCTATATCTTGAAAAGATCTGCAGGTAAAACTTGAATTATAGCTTCTGGGACATAAAGTCCCCATCTGACATTCACAAAAGAAACTAATACACAAGATATCCAGAGATGATACACTTCAAAACTATCAGAACATGACAAAACCTTTAGTTTGCATCAAAGTCCTCACAGAGTTATAGTCAATGTAATCAGGTAGAAATAGCTTGTATTGTTCGCTTGTCAATATCAATTTAGACCACCCACTGGTTCTTATTTATTTTTTATCATTGATTCTGCATCTTTCCTGCCCATATCATACAGCTAAACTCCTTATAATATGACAAGGCCTTAAGGATTTATAGACATTTCTCAAGCTGTAACAAATTGCTATTCTTGTTAGGGTTCCAGCTACAATCCCCATTGGAAAAATGTTATGAGAGAGATACCATCAAAGTGATCCCTGGCTGCTGATGCAGAAATGAAGACAAGTCATTTTTAGTTAAAATCAAAAGGGGCAGAAATAGTGATAGAGTGAGGGAATTTATTAACTTACAGTCATTTATCAGAAAGAAAGAAAGAAAGTTAATTAAAACCCCATAACAGTGTTTAAAGGTTTTGAAGGTCTGTAAATCCTTAGTTTAATACTGCAATTAAGAATCCCTATTTATTCATTAAAAATATACATCTGGGATCATCTTGTAAGCAATATTCAGCTTTCTTCTCCAGAAATCAGGTCGCATGGAATCATAAGATAAACTTTATAAACTAAAATGATTTACCATCCCAAGCTCGCTCTTTTTTTTTTTTTTAATATACAGACTGCACTATTATGTTCAATATAAGCCAGGAGCATTGATGGACCTCCGTATATCAGGAAGATACATGACCAGGACATAGCCACAGAGTCAACATTTAGATGCTCTAATGAAGCACAACAGAAATTTCTGCCAGTTAGGAAATTAATAACTTCTGTCTGTGAAATATTAAGAAAAAGAGAGGATTGCTTTCCTTTTGCCAATTTTTTTTAAGCTTTCACTGAAAAAAAAAAAAAACAAATCCTTTTTTCACGCTTACAAATAATATAAAAATGACAACTGGTTTTAACAAAAGGAGCTGCTGTTTGCTAAAACGAAGAGATCAGTAAAGTGTGAAAGCTTGAAAATCTACTCTGACATGGACATGCTCAGAATTTTCAAATTTTTGGCATCTGATGGATAATTGCTATAAGTAACAAACAGAGGTTTGAGGGTTTTCCCCTTGTGCAAGATACCAAAAGATCTGTTTAGTGAGACTCAATTGAGTTAACTGAGACTCACTGGCCCTGATCAGAGCTTCTGACGATGAAATCCAAAGAGAAGAAAAACATGGAGTACATCTCCAGAGGGGTCCACCGAGGACAGTTACTACAACTGTCTTAGTTAAAAAGCCAGTGTTTCACACCAGGAAGAAACATTAGATAGAGTAAAACTCCACATCCACAAGACTAGGGCCTTCACTGTTGCAGTTATATTTCCTTTTGCACCCAATGAGCTGCCAATGATTTTCCTTTTCAGTTCCTTGGAACTACAGAGGTAACTAAATAAAACTGTCTAGAATGCTTAAGCAACTGAGAAAAATGATACACAGCAAAGGCTCAGTGAGGTTTCTTACCTTTAATCACCTACTTTCAAACAAACTCTGAAGAAGTAAGGAAAGGCAGCCAAGGTCCCTCCCAAAGGAAGTGAGATCTTTGTCTCTTCTGGAAAAGTTTACAAGGGCTGAAATGGCCCACTGTGGAATTCTGGGGGGAAAAGAAAAAAAAAAACACCAACAAAAAACCCCAACACATTCTCTGTGTAGAGTTCACTAGTTTTTGTGTCTTTGGAGTGAACAATAAGGTTAAACACAGTTAAAAAGAACAAAATATATCCATTGCTGGTGTGTCAGTTACAATAGGCATATGCTGTGAAATCTCATACTTCCAGCTTAATAAAGCTGGCCTCCAGAAATCACAAGGAAATAATTTCCTTCCTCTAACTCCTTTCACAATTAACAAAGTGAAATTTAAGAGTTCAATAGCCTTATTCTCTTTTCTCACTTAAAATCAAGAGCAGCAGGGTTGTAGTCATCAAAGTCAGATGAATTTCTAAAGGATCTGAGAGAGACACTATGCAAAACCAAGACTGCTGGACACTTACAAGGGGTTCCCTGACTCCAACCTCATTGCTTCTCCAATTACTTGTCTGTTTCTTTAGCTCTGCATCTCTGTCCATTCAATTATTCTGTCCACTCTGCTATTCAATTGAACAGATTTTTCTTTTTTCCCCTGAATCATTTTCTCCCCATGCTATTTTCTCAACATGAAAACGAACAATTTGTTAGCCAAAACCCTTGAAAAATATTTGTTTCCTCACTATAAGATGCTCATCAGAGACTGTATTTGTTGCATATCGGCCCCCACGCTGGTTTCTATCATAATTTGTTTCCACAGCAAACAGAACCTGTCCTACTAATTACCCTGCTGGAGACTCAGTTAGCGAGACGCTCCACTATGGCATGAAGACCAACACAAGGATTTGTCTGTAGAATTAATCTCTCATTTTTAAATCACCCTCACCTTCTAGAATTCTGTGAGGAAACGGAAAAAGAAACTAGAGGGGAAAGAATCATTAGTAAATTTATTGTTAAAAGAATTTATGTTATTTCCTTCTACATTTCTTACTGTAAGCGTACCCAACCAACAGTTCAGACGTCCTTCACACACAGAATAAGATTGACCACTGCCACAGAAGTGTAATATTTCAATATGAGGTTAGAACAGGCATATGAATCAAAAGCTCACCAAGATAATGGGTGGCAGAGATCAGATAACAAATAAGTATAGTTTTTAGCCCATCAGCAATAAAAATGTATCTTGTCACATGCCTCATTGTAACCAGAATGCATAGAAAGCACATACTGGCTCTGTAGATGCAGGCCTTCTCATCTTAGAAGGAATATTGCAGAGTGTGAAAGGACTAGTGACAGAATTAAGGAATTAACAATCTATCCTAACGCCTTTAAAATGAAAATGGAAGAGAGAATCTTGCATTACAGATCAGATTAGAAAAAGAGCAGCAGCAATCATGAAAAGCAAGGACAAGAAGTTTGTTTTTAATAAGGGACTTACTTAAAGGAGGATGTGACAGTCAGAGCAGTGAGTCAGGAAGACACTATTAACAGCAGTGTTTTATAAGGACCTGAAGACAGAAAAGGGACAGAAAAAAATGGTCTGAGAAAAGATTACTGTTGTTAAGTGTAGAAACAATCAGATTATAGATGAGAGCTTGGAAAGCTTAAACACTACATGTGGAGCTTGAAACAGAAGGCTGAACTGAGATGCAGAATGGGTGGTTATAGCTACCTCAAAGGTCATGTAAAGGAGAAATGGGGTGAGAAAAGCCTGCAAGAAAAAAAAATAAAAGTCCAAGTAGAAAATGAAGAATGAAGAGACTGGTAAACCTTGGACAGATTTTACTACATAGATCTGGTCCGTTACACACACACATCACTTTACCCGCTCCCTTTTTCTGGTACCTCCTTTACTACAGCTTTCAAAATTTAAAACCTTCATTCATGATGCCATTTTAGACTGAACACAACACCGCACATCTATCTGTATTTTTATCCTTCATTATACTGCATTTGCAAGGTAGAATTCTGGTAACAGATATTTATCTCTGCTACCACTAAATATTTATGCTTCTCATCAAAAATTTCTGAACTGCAACCAACAGAACTGTTTCGTGCTATTTATATGTGTAGCACTACTGTGCATTGCCTCTTATTGTGATATCTGAGCTTCCCTGCTTGACATTAGTATCAAAGGCAAGCTACTGTATCAGTTTGCTCAGGAAACTGCAAAATTTATAGTCATTAACACGGTGTAGTGAATGCTTCAGAGCAGCCTAGTAAAAAATTACTTTGAACTCATATAATTCTTAGAAGACTGCAAAACATTTTCCACACAGAACAAAACCATACAAATTCACCTTCAATTTTCCCACCCGCATTCAAAGTCTGAGCCAAGTCTTTTGGTGTAGGACAACATGAAACCAAATCTAGCCATTTAACAGAAATTAATGGGATAAGGGTAAGACACACCTGATTGATAACATTCAAGGCTGTATAAAAATGTACAACTAAATTGGGCATGAGGGGTAAATAAGGTCCACTGGAATTCTTTAAACAACTTAAAACAAAACTGCTTTAATTATTTCTCCTCTCCTGCTAATTTTTCTTTTCAGTTTGCCTTATTTTAATTTACTTGACTTTAAGACAAAGACAAGTGAAGGAGTCAGGATATGATCTCTGACCATATTTAGAAATAACTTGCCACATAAAAATGTAAAAAATTATGTTGGGATAGCCAGGACATTTGGGTTTGGAATAATTTCTAGTTCAGATCATTTCATTTCCTAGTCTCTTCCCTAAATGTCCTAATAATGTCCCTATACGAAGCTCTTCTGAGCCATTTAAATGATACCAAATTTCAAGTTTTGAACCTCTGTTTGATTAAGTGGATGGAAAAATGAAGTGCAAATGGAAAAAGTGAAATGCAATCAAAGATTTAAAGGTCAAGAAAATTAACTCCAACTGAGATGAACAGAACCATGATTTCAGGCTTATCCAACATTATCGCTTTGTTCCATAAAAGCAGTAGTTACTAATGCAAATATTCCTGCTTCCACCTTAAAGCGAAACCCATAGAGAAGGGATATGGCTATACATATGCTAGCACATAATACTCTTTAAAATGAGTAGGCTGTAGAGTGAAGCAACTGATGTTTCCACACTACAGATGTAGCACACAACCACACAAATGTAGGGTCTTGCTTCAGACCCGCTATAGTTTGATGCTTTGGATCAAAATTCCCTTAGTGGAGAGAGTATATTAGGTATGCTCTCAGAACAAATGTTCTGGCTTAGATTCATCTAAAACTAAAAAGAGTTCAGTTTGTGCTCTCTAAGACCACTTCATGGTGCAATCTAAAATTCAGTAAATGGGGACTATCAAGAGAGACCTGATAAAAGCTGAAACATTAATGTACACATATTGCCGGCGTAGTTGCATCATTGCTTAATCCCACTGTAAAAGTTATCTCATTAAACTTTATGAAAGGTTTGACAACTAAAATGAAGGAACAACTCTAAAATACTAATTGAAAGTCAAGAGACTAGCAAAATAACTTTAACATAAAAAGCAATCTGTAGACATAAACAAAAGGGAAAAAACCAAACAAGCTAGAAACAAAACTTTTCAGTCTTAAATCTCAGGAGTCCTTCCATGAGAATAAACAGTACTGTGAATGCAATGCTCAGTACTGATCTTCTAATACAGGAATCTTAGACCCTTCTGAACTTTGAGAGTTTAAACAGCTGAACTGAATTATATTCTGCCTTCTAGCACCTTGCTGCTATCACTTTTTCTAATGCAGAGGACACTCCCAGTTTATTTAAGACTGCAAAATACTGATGTGAATCACACAATCGTTCCAACACACCAGGGTCATGAGGTCACAAGGGATCACTTCCCATGCATCAGTTTTCTAATTCTATTTTAGTGTGGATAGCTTTTTAAATGATTTTTGTAAAATTGGTTAGCTTCTACGTTTGAAGCACGCACACAAGTCAGTTTAAGCCCAGGCCTTCAATTTGGCCAAAAATATCTCTAAGCATCAAGTGACCATCATTGCTCACTGCTGTATCAGCCAATTATATTTTGTCTAATCTCAATATTCAGACAGCAAATGTGAGACCTTTAAGATTCTATTATCTGGAATGTAAAAATATAAAAGGAGATGAGAATAAAGAAAACAGATGCTCTGTTTTTTTCCTTGAAGCTGCCATGTGAATAATACATCAGGGCAGGTCAGGAAAACCTAAACTTCTGAATCTTTTTGAATATGCCAGTGATTTCAGTGGACATTTTCTTTGTGATTCTTCAGCTTTACTTATCAAAATATTAATTTGTAATCTGTTATTTACATTCTTGGAGCTTTCATGCAAGAGATTCAGTATCACCTTTAAAAAAAATGTGAAATGTCTAATTACACTGCCATGCAGAATGAAAGAACTTTGGAGAAAGACTCTGAAATTACTTTTAGTACACACTTGAAATAAGACAACCCTTTCCATTTTTAATGGACATTCTTCCTAATGGAAATTTTTATTAAAATATGACAACCATGTGAAAAGGGATGTGTCCAAAGCCATAAGTGCTCAGAAGTGACACAAAAATAATGTTAACCTTTATTTTAATCCATTAAACCTTGGGCAGGGGGGAACTAGTAAACCTTCATAAAAGTAACTTCAAAATGGCAACTTCAAAATCAGTTTTCTCTTTCTGCACAACTCTGAACCAGAGTAAAATCCGTACTGAAAAACACATTTAGTTACAAAGGGCCATTTTGTAAACATTTTTACTGATGTGGCCCCAAGGATGTACAACAATGAACAAATAAGTAAAAAAAGTTTACTGTGCATATAGAATTCTTAGCCCAATGCAAGAAAACTGAAAGTAAAGTCCTGCATTTCTGGTAAATTTAGGTATGAATTATGATTACACTTTGATAAAGGAGAAAAAAGTACAGGTCTTATACAGCTTGTTAAAAAGTGTATCTTCCTCAAAATACATGTTTTGTGAATGCAAAAATGAATAATAACAGAACAAGAAAAATAGACTGAGACTAGAGTAGCAGTAGCAAGCTGAAGCAGACAAATACTTTGTTGGTGGGGGTTCTTTAGGATTAATTCAGTAAAGCTATAAATGTCATCTTCCTTTGTGCAATGAGCAAGCCACTCCACTTATTCCAGTTTTATAAATAAAATAAAGAATAAAATTTAAAGAAGATAACATTTTTTACAAAGGGGGAAAAAATTGATCTCTGGGTAACAGACTTACTTAAATAAGATACTATGTACAGCATTTAGAGCCATTTGATAATGTTTTAATGATCTTCCAGTTAATAGCTCTTTAAAAGAGTTTCCACACAAGTATTTCTTAAGCTGACCTACCACTAAGAAGGAAAAAAAGGATTTATGTGCAGTAGCAGAAGCTATCAAAGGCTGAAGTAATTTTTACTTAGTAAAATGACACAGATGCTATACAAACAGCTTAGACTATAATAACGATATAGCAATAATCAGAGTACCCTCCTATGCAGAGAAGGAGTTACTCTAGTTAGGCTGGGCCATATAGTTTCTTTCCACATCACAATTTTAAAATTAAAGATGACTGTACTGCAGTGATTTATTCTGATCCTCACAGACATTGTGATTACTGTAATAAAGATAACAGGGTATAGTTAGCTGAAAATGATTACTAAAATGTAAGTTATTAATAGATAAAAGAGTTAAACAGGATGAGAGAAATGTTAGTTGCTACTGTTTATATGGTAAATTCTCATGCTGGCTATTATGTCAATGGGACCAAATAAAGGTACTTGGCATGTGTAATGGAAGGAAAGTACAAACTTGACTAAAATAAGTCACATTTTTAACATAGCAGTTGTTTCAGCTGAGGCTCTGGTTGATACATCTGACAGCCCTGTATGTCTTCAGCCTGACATACTGTTATTTGAAACAGTTTGTAACATTCCCATTTTGTCTGTGAAAAGACATTTTAATTGAAAAATCATTTGCCCATAAAATTATCATCATCAATTTACATTCTACAAAGGGACCGCATTATGACCATAAAACAATTTGTAAGTGGATTCATTCTACCCACTAAATCACTTTACATTATCCTGTGAACAGAATGATTAAAGCAGGTTAGCATTTTGCTGGAAAAGTAATTATGTTGTTATGCATTTCAGCCACACATATACTTATAATAGCTAGTCCATTTATCTTGGTGACAGAACATCTATCCTAAATGGGCAGAATACATTTTATTTACTTGATGCAATTCATTTAATTCACAAAATACTTTTAAACTTAGTTTTTGTCATCAGGATAGCTTTATCTGTTTATTTATTTAGCTTTCCTGTAGAATAAATATAACCTGGTGTATAAGTAATGATCAGAATTTCTAAGCGAGTTTTAAGAAAAAGTGAAAATAAATTATCCAGTAGAAGTAGGCCAGCTACACAGATGTTACATGTTTAGATCAGGGAAAATCTTCACAGTATGACCTGGTGCAACAGTCTTTGCTTTGGGCCTAAATTGCTCTTACTAATGAGTCAGAAAAGGGAAACGACAACTCAATACTGAGGGTAACAGCCATGGTGTTTCAGTATATCATAAAACACAATCTGAATGAAAGCTTGGTAGTTGTCTTTCTCACTGTGGTGACCAATACTGACCACGTATGTCTCTCCCTAACAAGCAGTAAGCCACATAGGTGCATCAGAACCCGCAAAAGTTTGGCTGAAAGCTACCTTTTCCCAGTGCAGAGAATACCAAAACAACCAGTGGACACCTACTCACATAAAATCCTGCTGTAGTTTCACCTGTTACTTCAGCAACACTAAGCAGCTTGTTCCCACTCCCAAATTCTGGACTGTGATCAGTATCCAGCTCTTGGTATTTGATCATTGATATATGTCTGCCCACTTGACAACATACAGACAAACATATAGATAACAGCTATAATAATTAATAAACAGCACTGGTAATTTTACATCTCTAGAACATCACCAGGGGACTCCCCATTGTCCTACAATTAAAAAGATCTCTATGACTGTTGGATTCAGTTGAACCTACTGTAGGTAAAGTAATTATGTTGTTTGCATTGGAAAATACATGCAAATATGTAAGCCTGAACACTTAAATCTGAGTTCTTCACCTAGTGAGGATTTCAAGTACATTTGCAGGAATTCTACTGGTGTAAAAATAACAGGAGCAAGAGACACTATGAAGCCTGAAACCATCCAAAAGATCCATCTCTTCCATGTTCTGTAGTTTCAAGGTAAGAACAGTGAAATGGTTGGCTGAGATTTCTAAGTATGCTAAGAATGGCCAATTTTTAAAGACATAGTCAGAATAAAAACTTATTTACTGGGAAGCTAACTAATTCTAAGATTCACAATTCTATTGAAGTTTTCAGCTCAAAAAGAACACTACTAAATAAGTACATAGATCTGAAAATTACCTTTTGCAAAGGAAATGTACTGCATTTTTGTATTTGAAAATCCATAATCAGCATGGGCACATCACTGAATAAATATAACTACTTAAAAGGAGGTGAAAAAACATTCAAATCTCAAAAGTACACTCAGAGTTTGTTTTATGGATGCAAACAAAGGCCACACCATGTATTTGTTGACAAATATATTTTAAAGTGTTACTGCCAAGAAGAATGAAATCACAACCGGGTAATGGCAAACAATCCCTATGAACATTTTTTCAAGACAAAGTTATTTATGCTGGCTCCTTACCAGATTTTTTTTTTTTATTGTTTGATCACTCACAAGTAACTTCAATAATAAGCGTATACATAGCGCTCTAGTAATTTTGCATGTCCTTCTTAATTATTAAAAGGAGCATGAAAAAACTAAGCTTATGAAAGTACTAAAACTGGTGTAACATTCTGATTGTTTCAATATTACAAGAAAACATTTCATTCTTTATTGATATTAACTATTAGTCTGCCATACATATTAATAGTAGTCTAAGATTTCATTTATAATTTGCCTAATTCTGTGTATTACGAATACATTCTGTATAGTTGATCTAGTTCACAGTTTTGCAACTCATTCATTTGATTTCTAAAATAACAAATTCTTTAACTGGATAATTGTGAGGGCAAAGTAAATCAAAAGAATATAATTTCTTCAGGTATTGTTTCTTGGAAAAATGTAAGAAAAAAATACAATTCTTCAGCACAATTTATAACGGTTAAGTTTGATTCAGACATTTTAAGCAGCTTTACTACCATATACTGAAAGTGTTAAGTGAACATTTCGTATCCACAAATATTTCACATTTTAGTCTTGCATGTTATTACCTGGGGCACTTTTCTTATTCAAAATTCTGCCTTTGCCTTTGAATTTTGGGTACAAATAGAGCTACAAATGGAAAATGAAATTTAAGGGAAATGAAGAATACGAGATTATATGATTCATAGTTCTCACAAAATAATGACCTGGTCCTGCAGTCATTACACAAGCTCTTCCATGCATAAGTTGTCCCACTGAGTTCAATTTACCAGAAGACTTAAACATCCAGATTACAGAGGATTGTGTATTTAACCTCTCTTTCACTTAATAAAGACTTTCTGATGTGGTTAGATTTCAGCAGGTGATTAAGCTAATAGTGAATTTTCCCATTATTGCAAATATAATGTCCACACATGGATAACTTCAAAGACCTAACTATTTAAGTGATATGATTGGTCAGGTTCATGAAGAGGCACAGGCCTTATTGTTATTTTTACCTTTCTTCTTCTTCACAGAAAAGTTCCAAGTTTTAAACAGAATACCAACTCTCAGGGACCAGTTAGGATCACAGCTGACACAAATACCAAAACTGAATAGACACAGAAGCTGAATCATTCCTTCCAGTAATTACCTCTCCAGAAGCAAACTAAAGTGCACCACTATTAGCGTGCAGAAAAGAAACATGCCTGAATTGCGTCTTGCTCCATTTTAAAGGTATAGTAAATCCATTTTCTTCCCTAATATTTATCCAATAACATTTACAATGCTTAAGTCCTCTGAAAATAGGAAAGTTCACTACTTTTTATTTTACATGAAAACTTCATGGTCATATCAACAATTCTAAAACCACTCCCTTTATTGTAAAAATTGTACCTGTTCAGTAGTTACATTGCAGATAACATATGGAAAAAACATACATATTGCTTCCCAACAGACAAATACAAGTGCAAAATAATCCATCTCTAAATACCTCATTTCAGCGAAGGAGAACCATATTGGTGACAATGGAGATTCTACAAAAAAGGTGGCTTTTATGTGGGAACCTTTCCATTGTTCAACCAAACTTTCCACACCTGTAACAAAGGATGTTGCTAAATTGTCTTCATCTGTTTTCTGTCTTTCTGACTTCCCTTGACTATACACGTCTGCCTTGGCTAATGAAATACCATGACTGAGCAGATTCTATGATGGACTGGCAACCACCATTCTATCTGCCCCTTCTGATGGCAGAGTAAAGCATTCAGACCAACAACTGAGACACATGTAGGCCATGAATCCTGTTTTAGACATAATATTTCCAAGTAGCTGTCATTATGATCTTAAATCCTCACATAAATAATGCCACTAGTTACAGAGAACTTAAAACAGCAATTATTTCTCCAGAAAACAAAGCGTCAAAACCTGATTATTTAAATGTCTATGCATGCTAATTTAGACAGTCATAGCATTCATACAACTTTCCTTCTACCATGATTAAATATAACTTATATTTAACAAAAAGAAACAAACAAAAAAGCATGGAAAACATTTCCACATATACACCCTTTCATGACACTTACACCATAAATGAGCTCTTGACTCGAGGAAAAAAAAAGAAACAAAAGCACTTTTGCTTCACCATAGGTTTGTTACATCAGCCCAGTAACTACCTCACAAACACCAAATTTTTTCAAGTTACCTAGGGGTTCTTTAAGGGTTTCATTGTTTGGCTGGGTTTTTTGGGGTTTTTTTTGGAAGCAACTAATATGTTTAGATGAAGAACCATGCACCAATAGCATGGTGGGCACAATAGCATATTTTTACTTGATGTTCAACTCTTTTTTTTATCTGAAGAAATTGTGCTTGTAGCAATACCATTCCTGTTAAAAGAACTCACAAACTGGTTTCATTCCACAACTGCACAGCCTTTATAAACTGACAGCAGCATTACAGCTCTCCAAACACACTCCATTCTCATTAAATGACTAATCTAAAACCAATCGACCAAAACACATAGAATAACTGCACAGAATACAAATGTTTTATTCCCAAAGTGGAACTCAAATTAAAGTAAATAACTGTTATATCTCAGATCTGAGCGACCAACCTTCAAAAATAATTTACTACAAAAAATAATAGCTGGAAAAATCAAGTATTTTCCTTAGCAGCATCAGATTATTACAATCAATTACCCAGTTAAATTATTAATATACTTACAAATTTCAACAACACCATTATGTAGGCAACAATCTATAGGCGGTTAACAAATTTCTAACAATCTTCGAATAAATAGACTTTGTTAAAAACAAATGTTAATATTGAATAATTAAAATTATTTCTACTTAGAGGGACATTGTCTGAAGACAAATTTCATTTTTATCTAACTCCTAGTATGGTAGATACCTGCCAAATAAATGGTATAGTAATCCTTAGAAACTGGTGTAACACAAAACATGTACATTATCTTGCACACCAAATTTGACCAAACAATGATTATTTTAAGTATTATATCTGCTTACTCTATTCCTTGGTACTTATTTCAACTGTTCCTTCCTTAGATCCAATATAATACATCTACCTAGGATGTGTACTAAAATGTGCATAAATCATACCCACTCAAGTTCCAGCAAACTTCCAGCTTAAAACAAGTAGCTCATACACAAGAATTTCCTTTGCTTGGCTGATATTTGCAGGCTATGTGGCAAATTCAAAGACAGCACAAGCAGTGACAAGAGTGATGCTGTATAGCTTTGACACAAAAGGTCCCGGTCCCTGGAAAGCAAGGCAATGTCCATCCTTCCATTACTGTCTCCATAGCATGCAGGATCATAGAGAAGAAGGGATAAATTAAAGCAATCTTAACTGCCACTCTCCCTAATACTCCTCATTGACTGTTTCTTTCCACTATAAAGTGCATCCTTCTGCCCCCTGACATTTTTCCAGTAAGTTAAACTAGTAAACCAGCTGATAGTATAGTTGTGCATTCCTTTCTACACAAGTACAAAGCCACATAAGTTGAGAAAATTAATTGTCTTATAGTCTACTGGTGATCTAAACATGAACCATAATTTGGGGGCACGGGGAAGGTGGTGGTGGGTTTTGTTGTTGTTTTGCTTTTAAATAAGCAGAACACATTGGGCTTGTCTGCAGCATGTACAAAGATTCTTCTAGTTCCAGCATTCGCAGTTCCTAGTCTGAACCCTAGCAGTGCACAACTTAGCCAGCCCTCTAGCTGTGCAAGGAAAGTAAAATGATGACAACATTCAGAAACTGAAAGTTAAGACATCAGAAAAACAGAACCAGAGACTAAGAACTAGGGAAAGGAAAGAGGAAAGGAAAGAAATGAACACAGGTGCCTAGGGGTCACAGAAGCATGTTAACACATGACTTTTAAAACCACTATTTATATCATTCCACCTGAAAAACAGTGGAAATTAAAGTGCTTAGACACTATTGTAAAAGTTTTTACTAGTACCTTCAGTCATCTCTAAACACCTTGGAAAAATTTTCTGTGTTGCACGGGCTTTTAATAAGATGAAATGGCCACTCCTAGGTGGTCATTTGAAGAGCAAGCAATTTAGAATGTGTACTCCATGAAAGGTTTCTATCTCTATTTTGCTCATACAAGCACTATCCAAAATCCTAATAAAACCTCCATATCTAGCCAATGCAAACAGAAGCTTCTTATAAAGTTTCCTGAAAGCACTCTAAGCTGTTTAAAACACATCACTCACTGTGATGAGAGTCAATTCAGTATCTAAGCAGACCATTTTGGTTTTTTATTTTTTTTCAAGGTACAGGACATGGAAGCTCAAAATCCATTAACTAACCACAGAAAAGGTAACAAAAGGAAGCTTTTAGCCACAATTAATTCTACTGTCCACAAAAAAAAAAAAAATATGGCATCGTCTCCCACATTCTAGATAGTCAACCCTGGAGACTATTTAAGTACCATAGTTCACTGGGAGTATCAGACCTCGACCCTCTACTTCACAACTTCTAATGGTTACCTGTCCAGTCAAAACCAAAGGTAGAAGAAAAAACTATGTAATGCATCAAGACCCTCCGTTCTGTCACCTGAATCATCTTCTCTTAGTAAATCATCCATGAAAGCCTAAGTGAGATTGCTGGGCTGGGAAAACTTCTGTCTCTTGTACATAAGGTCGTTCAGTCAACAGGTAACAGAACTTCTGTTTCGAAAAATATTATATTAAGAGCATGGAAAAACTGATCCTTTCACTAGTCTGGGCACCCAGATAGTTTATCACAAATCCTGAAAGAATATGGAATCCAGTGATTTGAGGGGTGCAGAATCCAGGCAGGGATAGAGAGATGTACATAATTAAATTTTCACAAATCCCAACTGTTATTTTCCAAACATCCATGTTTAGGTTTCCCCCCCCCCCATGTTAAAGTTCAACTTAAGGTTTTAAACTGGCCAGAATTATACTTGTAATCAGGATTATATAATACAGTCTATGACACTAATAGATAAAGCTTTACAATTTTAAGTAAAACTTAATGAAACGTGCACATGTACTTGGATGTGGGACAGATTTTTGAAGATCCTTTTTTTTCATCTGAGCATTTCTTTCTCGTAACAAAAAGAAATCACATGACAATTTTGGGGCATAAAATTAAGTTTGCCTTTGGATAACTTTTAATATCTGATCCCACAACTGGCCTGCTGTTTTGATGTCCTTATTGATTATTCCATTTTTTTAGAATTGTATGTTCACAGATGGCTCATTTGAGCAAGGCTACATACATTTTTTATAAAGGGATTGATATTCTGGATTTATTTGGGGGGAAAAATAAAAAACAAAAATAAAAAACCCCAAGCTTTGAAAACTTAAAGGAAGAATACTTCAACTCTCCCTTTATTTTAAAAGTGGAATCTGAAGTACTCTCATTCTGCTGTTGACCTGCTGTGGAAAATTCCTTGGACAACTCATTTCAGAACTCTGTTTCTCCATGTATTTAGTGGGGGCCATAAATGATGTTTGTCTTCATTACTAAATCATTTTGAAATCCACAAAGTATACAGTGAATGACCAAACAGGATTTATAAATAATAGCAAGCCATAAACTACATAAACAAACACCTAAGGCTGTTGTCAGAATCATTTTTTTCTTAGAAATCTACAGTTATATGGATCTAATGTGTGAAAATATTTCAAGGTACTCCATGGACACAATTTGTAGTTTTACATTTGCCTTGCAGTTGAACAGCTCATCATATATTCCTTTGTTATACTTCGAATTGGTTATCTTAAATTGTCCTGTGACTGCAACAAGCAGTTCCAAAAATTTGTGATTATAAAATCTTAATTGCCTCTTTGTAAACGTTACAGAAACATTGCAAAGAAAGACAAAATTGACAAGCAGCATTTTTAGATTAATTATTTCTCCCCATCCCATCTGTTATGTTTTAACAGTTCTATTCAATAGACCCTCCTATGTCCTACTAGTATGGTCTTAAAATAATACTGTTAGTACTTCCTTTAGGAAAGCTTTAAGTTAATATATAGATACTCAGCTGATGTAAAATTTCTAATCTCCCATGAGATCAATGGAGCAAGATTAATTCACATCACTGAAAAAATCTAGCCTACATTGTTTCAAAACAGTCTCCTGTTCCTGGTACTCTGTAATCCAAGTGTACTCCAATTACATATACTGGTGGAATACATGCATCTCTATATGATTTTATACATCAAGGAGGCCATTATCAAGGAAGCTAGTAATAATATATAGGTACATATTATTATATCACTGGTACAATATTTGCTTTGGAAGAAATGTGTTTTATTTAAATAATGAGGGAAGGGGGATATCAAGCCATGCCCTTGAACACCAAGTAAAGAAATATAAAGAATTACAGCATGGGATACTTTCATGTAGATGCTCAAAAACTATGCTAAATCACATTCTTTACAACAATTACTTGGAGCTTATTCATTTAATCCATTATTTAATTACAAACAAAATAAACAGTGTTAGAGCTATGAAAAGCACAAATACACTTGAAGGCCTTAACGTGTAAATACAATTATATACTGTAATAAAACCTAGCACAGATCTTTTCAGCCTGTGGTTCAGAGCACTCAGATACGCTTTTGGAGAAGCATAAACAATGCAAAAACCTATAATTGCAATGTCAGTCATGGTGTCCATACAGAATACCAAGTACAAAATCATATCTTACTTGATTTATTTCCATGGGTCTTTGGCAAAATAAAAAACTACAAAGTCAACTGCAGAAGCACAGTGTCCTCTGCTGGGGAAACTGACTTAGATTTCTTACCTGAACATATGGGGGGAAAAAAACAATGACTCTCATAACCAAAATTGAGCTAGTTCAATCAATCATTGTTGCAAAAATCCCATTTTTCACAACACACATAAAAATAGTAGGAGACAGAAGACCATCTTGGAGATACTGCTTCAGTGACTTATAACAATTCCGACTTGATTAACAGCTCAATAGCCATTACTTATATAATTCACCATAAGTGATCTTAAAATACTTTACTTTTTCATGCATACTGTCATTATTGAAAATGACCAGTTGAACCATTTGTCAAAGCTAACTAAAAGGGCTCTGAGCACAAATGTTCTTAATCTTTTTTTCTTTTTTTTTTAATAAGATCAGAATTCAGTTACAAAATATGCCATCTGTAATTTAGAATGGAACAAGGACTGCAGCATAAGTCAATAGCTCTCTTCGATTACTGGATGTGATCAATTCGACTATATACCCGAAGAAGCTGCAGCTTTGTCTTCTAGGAAAATAAATATCTCTTTCTAAACTGAGGTACAACGAAAAAACCCACACCTACTGTGTGTGAATTCTCTCTCATAGCAACAGCCAACAGTGCAAGGGTGTAAACTTGTAAACCTAGCTTAACAAAATAGGATGCAACTATCAGAAGCATCTCTCCAATTTGAACCGCACATTCAAATTTACATTTGAATGTTAAACATAGCATTCAAGGGAAAAATGAACAAATGCATAGAAAAATAATGAAGCAAATAACAGAAGCATCAACCACTAACCACAACCAATAATAAACAATAGCTTTTGTATATAAATGAATTCACAGGTCACATCCCTTATACATTGCTTCCGTATTTTAAGACAAGATCAATAAGAATGAACCCTTTTTCAGACAGCAAATGTCTTATTTGCATGGAAATATTCCTTTATGTTTGAGCCAGCTGAAATAGTCAAATTTTTTGCTTAGTTAACCAACATAACACTGAAGTAACCTCACAGCAGTGATATAATGAAGTGAAATTAACTGTCTTCATGGACATAACATATTGCTGTGTACCAAATGTTCACTACTGATGCAGGGCAAACATCTTTCTTAGTTTTAGTTTGCACTATTAAAAGCCCCAACATGCACTGATAATAAAAACTGAGTACATACCCAGAGTGGAAACAAATCTCTTTTAGTAAAAAGGAATATGGACAGGACAGAACATAGCTTGGACTGATCTGAAACATTGCAGAAGATAGATAGCATGGCTACCAACAAGGTAAAAACAGGCAAAACAAATTGTCTTATTGTGTATTAGTTTTACCCCTAAAAATGCCATCTGCTGTTCAGTTAAAACAGGCAGGAACCACCTCTCTTCAAGACAGTCTGGCAATGCTTAAAATCTTTAACTATAGTGAAAAATCATATGAGCCTTTCACTCTAATATTGAATGACCAATGGATGATGGAAAGAGACTCAAAATGTGTTAATTTGGCAAATTCATTGCCCTGGCAAAATACATTCTACTCCAGCTCTTCCATTTTGTAAAATCTTGCTAATATCTTCTTTTTTGGAGTTCTTTAATGGGCTTGTGGAAATTACAACCTAGGTTGTTCAATCAGTAAGCCAGCATCTTTTTTAAACCATCCTAGTTTGTATGGCTGTATGTGAAGAGCAACTGAAAGACTAAAAATTGTCACTGGTAGTATGATTTGGAATTGCTGACCATTAAACCAGTGTGGTCTTATCCATTTGTTTATTTCACATGGACATAATTTATAATGCCCCTTGAAAAAGATTCTGATTTAGTCCCAGGTTTGTGGCAGAACAAGAGCTTACTGATCTGGATTTTTTCACATTAGAAATTACTTGCTGTCTTGAATCTGTTCTTTTAATACATATCTGATTTTCATGCACAGGTTCCTTTCATGCATCGTTTCAAATTAATGCTGCTGTGCATTATGCATAGTTCAGTAGCAAATGAAGGGAAGGCTGTGTTGGCATATCAACGAGAAGATTCTAAGGCCTGCAAAATTATACAAAACCAAAAAGCACTTTTGATCAGAGCAGGTACTTGATGGTCACAGGAGGAAATATAGCTAGAAAGTTTGGGAAGAAAGACAGACCTTTTCTTAGCTTCTGCCTGCAAGAGGGAGCTGTAGTGAAGCAAAAGGGGGGCTCAGGCTATAATACTCAGAACATAATTACAAGAGCGACATTAATTCTTACATGCTTACAGATCCAAAGCTCCCTGACACTACCACATGCAACTTCAGTAAGCAGCACCACGAACTACCAGTGCCAAAGAAAATTCTTTCTTCGAAGAATGCAAATGATGGATGAGTCTGGACAATGGCAAAGTCCAGAAAGATTGCACTGTTTCAAAATGTCAACAATAAAATTGTGTCATAAAAATCACAAAGCAAATTTACAGCATCAGAAGGCTCACAGTATGAGATGCAGTACATCAAAAAGAGTTTACTTTGTATTTCTGTCACTGCATAGGAACTGGCATAGTGAATGAACGCACTTATATACCATCTAATACAAAGGATCTACCCAAGACCAAGATATTCTCTTAGCTACAATGTGATTTTCAATAGGAATTTTCATTTTTGAAGTTTCAGAGTTTCATTTATGTAAAAGGGGGGATTCTACCACCCTTTTTAAACTATTTCACCTTCCCTTTTAACATGCTTTAAAATCCACAGATAAAAATGATATACCATACCTACATATAATATTATTATGTGTTCAATGGAGTGTCTGATTTACAATTACGATGACCACAGCTCCATGTGCACATTGGCCAGTTGCGCATGTGTTAATTTCATTTGTGCACGTAACAACCCAATTTGTTTGCATAACTGTAATCTTTATTTGCCTAAAGTTTCCAAACTCTGTTTCCAGTCTAGTTTCATTAATTCAAAACATACCTTTCATGAAAAGGACACAAATAACTCTTCTTAACTGTGACAGCATTCATGCAACTGAAAGTCAGCTAGGTATACAGCCAAAAATCAAGGACATGTATACTTATACAGGGGGAAATACTCTCAGATAAGGATAAAGAAGATTTTTTTCCCTAAACTAGAACCAAACATTATTCCTCTGAATTAAATGGTAAATTTAAAGAGGATAGGAGGGATAGATAATTCTATTTTGCCATTAATAGCCATTCCAAGTAAGATAACCACGTAGCATCTAAATTAGATAGCCCAGCAAGATACAGCTCTAAGCAGTTATAAAGCATTTATCAGAATTGTACTTAAGGCTAAGACCAACGTGACTACAGACAGTAGATACTATACAGTAGATATGGTACAACAGATGTGTTTCTTTAAATATTCAAATAAACACTTTATCTACAGGTTTGCATGGAAACACAGAAAGACCAGACAGCAAAAAAACCCAAACGGTTATTCATACAGCAATTACGAAAAAAGAATTAATCTTTTTTATAACAAAATAGCCCATCTAGATAGAAACCATTGTTGTATCTGTTCTGCTGCATGTAGACCTTTTTAAAGCACACGTCTGTACCATGTTACTAGAAAATACTCCCACATCAATTCACAGTGATCATATTTTTAGATATATATAATATACACAGCAAAGCACATATTAACATGCAGTAAAAATTGGATCGTAATAGCATAGAATCATAGAATCATAGAATCATTCAGGTTGGAAAAGACCTTTAAGATTATCAAGTCCAACCGTTAACCTAGCACTGCCAAGTCCACCACTAAACCATGTCCCTAAGCATTGCACTTGTCTCCTGATCTCTTTTAAAAGCCAACCGCCTTGCACATTTTTCCTTTTTTGTCTTGCATGGGACCTTTATACCCATCTCTGCTATCACTCATCAGACACGCTCCCAGGGACGTAAAGCAGCAGAATAATTTAATGCATTTGATCTTTATGGTGTTCCTGTAGCAGTACTCAGCTCACTAAAAATCTCATTCAAGTATATCATTGCATCTCTAATGTCAGATTAGACTTAGGCCATCAAAGTCTAGAACTATCTATAATTGTTCAGTTAGTCCATCAATATATTCATTTTCTGGAATGAGGAGTAGAGAGGGGGGAGAATGAGACTTTGTGTTGCATAGATGATAAAGAGGATTGCCGTTTCAGCTTGAACGGATTCCATAGAAGTTTTATGTTTCCAAGCCCACTAACGGAGTAAGAGTGTCATCACTCCTGTCTGCTGGTAAAAATAAGGAAAAGCTACCACAATCATTTAGTTGAATTCAAAGCACTGCCAGTGTGATCCCCTAAGGGTGCTTTCTGAAGCTGGAAATAAATGATTTTTCCTCTTTGTTTGCTATGCCAAGAAAAGATAATGCAGCACATTCAGTTAACATTTGTCCCCGAAGCACATTATCCCTCCAGGAGCAATACATGGGAGTAGCACAGACATAGTGTTTCAAATTAATCAGGAATGGGATTAATCATGCAAGAAATAGAAGTTAAAATGTAATATTTAAAAGTAAAGTTAGAGCAGTAGCGAAGTATAATTAAAATATTCTTCCTAGCTACCATTTCTGTTGCCATCTCAAGTTTGATTTTATCAGTTACCTTCCTCTGTTTTTTAATTTCTCAGCCATAATGTGTTACAGCACGAACCTGCCATTTATTAAAGCCTAGTTAGAAATGCCTGAGCTTTTTCCCTATTCCCTCATTTTTTAGCAAAACACAACAATTTCAAAGGGATTTTGATCTGCACGTAAGATCTGAATGACTTCAGAGCAGCACATGGGGACAGTGGACTACGGAGTACCAGGGAGCTGCACTAAGAGAGGGGAAGGTAAGAACTGAATAGGTGGATAAAGGGATTGTTGTTCCTGGTGAGAACTGACAATGAAAATTAAAGGATAATTTTAGAGCACGCTCGAAATAATGCGATATGAGTGCCAGCAATAAGCGCAAGAAATCTGAATGTGATACACAACACAAAAGGATAGCAGTGGAAGGGCAAGTGGCAATGTTCACCAAGAGCTATGTGTCATCTGAATGTGGAAGAATATTCACACTGCAGAATTCATATGTCAATCACTTAGTCGGGATTGCTATAATTAGAAAAATGGACTAGAGTGCTTATTCCCTCCTCCTCCTCATATGTGCTATCTTAATTTCAATCAAAAACATTTAATTTACTAAACTCAGGTTTCTCAGTGAATTATGCCAGGACCTCTCTAATTCCTTCAGCTGCAATTTCTGCTAACTGTAACACAGTAACAAGAAGCATGACATTATTTGAAAAAGATATGTATAATGAACTGCTGGCAGAAGAAGGGCAAAGGAAATATTTATTTCATGTGCATATTATGAATCTTCTTGTATTTATTTGCCACAATATATACTAACAATGATTGCTCAAAACTTTTCATTTTTACCTGACTGGAAGCTGTTTTCATACTGGAATCATAGTTTTACTATTTCCTATGAATACAGTGAAAAACTAAGAGTATAGATAACAGTGAGTCTATGCTGATTGGCTATATTAAATTAAATTGGCTATATTAAATTCAAGGACAGTAATCATCTGTCCTTATTTTTACGCGCTCCAACCTTACTCCTATGGAAACAACAGAGACTAATACTTTATTTCTGCATGATTATGCTGAAGCTGTATGCAATTGCTTCCCTGGAATCACATTTTCTCTTTCCACCCATTTGTTCTTCAGAACATGCTGTCTTCCTACCTTATCCACCCAGCATCTTATGCCATCTAGTGTTCACTTCAAATACAAAAAGCCTTTATCCATTTGGTCTGACAAGGGATTTTTTTTTTTTCATACAATGATGTTGATAATGAATATGCCAGATCAACATTATTTTGCTTTCCTCTCAAGAGGCCAAATGAAATCTCTTAAGAGTCAAAGTACTAAGTGTTTTACCTAGTTCACATTTTTATCAGACAGTATACTCCTAGTTTAAAATGTACAATACAAATCAATACAGATTTTAAAATAGGATTTTAAAATACTAAAAGTGTTGCTCAATTAAATTGCTATCACACTAAAAAAGGAACTGCAGCTTGCATGAATAAGGCATTGACAAGCTCCATGTTAACATGTAGTTATCTGTAGAGGTATGAAAATATTTAACTCAGAGGTTTACAGTTAGCAGCTTATTTAAGAGCTCAGTCAAGCACAGGTTTTACACGAACGGGAAGTGCTCCAACATTGCAGTCCTTCCCTACTTGCAGCACCTTCAAATACAATAGAAACAAAGTAGACGCTAACTTCACACTCACACGAGCGCAGCCAGCAGGTTGTGACACTGATTATTCCTCTATATTCAGCACCTCTAAGACCATATCTTGAATAGTGGATCTATTTTGGGGTTCCCCATTGGAGGAAAGACACTTGAAACTGAGGTGAATCTAGCAGAGGGCCACCACCACTGTTAGGGGCCTGGAGTGATTGAGGTACATGGAAAGGCTGAAGGACCCAGGTTTGTACAGACTAAGGAAGGAAAGGCTAGGGATATCTAAATGCAGTCTTCAATTACCTAAATGGGTGAGGGTTTATAGAGGAGTCACAGGCAGTCTCAGAGGTACGCAGCAAGAGGCAACAGTCACAATTTTCAAACAAAATTCTGATTAGATAGGCGGAAAAAATTCTTCACCCTAAGAGCAATCAAACCCTGGAACAGAAGTCTGGAGAGGCTGCGGGATCTCCATCCCCAGAGACACTCAAAATTCATTAAAAAAAGATCCTGAGCAACTTAATGCAACAAAGCCGTCCCTGCTCTGAGCAAGGAGATGGACTAGATGACATCCAGAGGTCCCTTCCAAACTGTATTTGCTATTATAACCCCATAAAGACTACTAGAAAAGCGAAATATACATCTCCTTGGCTAACGGGATAAGACAAAAGTTGAAATTTTGAGCAACAGCATAAACATTTTTACTGGTTCCTCAAAAAAGTTTTGCTAATTTATGACAGACACACATATCCAGATGATAATGCTGCATCTTGTATTATCAGAGTTTCAGCTGCTCTGAAACAGCTTTCACCAGTCTAGTGGTCTCCAAAGTGGGGTGCATGCACCCCAGAGGCTGTGCAAGAGGATCCACTGAGGTGGGAGAAGAAAATATTAGAAGTTCTATTTATATTTCATGTAAAAAAAAAAATTATATTAAGTTTTACTAACACTTAATGTACAGCTTAACACTGGCACCCTCACTCAGTCCATATGTCAGGCAGTCACAGGTCACTTACAGTACATGCAGCGTCCTGAGGGAAGAGTGGTGTTCCAGAACATGGAGGACTCGACAGTGGCATCCATACTTGTTCACTCACATTCAGCATATTGAGACATATTGCAATTTATGCATGCCCATTTAAGTGGATTTAGAGTTTATATTATCTAGTTTTAACTATATGAACCCACACAGGATGGACAAGTGGCTTAAAAAGATTCCTGCAAAGAAACTGTGGATAGAAGATAATGCTAATAATGCAAGTACAAGCCAACAACAAGAAAATGGCAGAGCTAACAGTTCTCTTACTCCTGGTATGAGCTTTTCATCAGCCACATTATGAGGTTAAAAACCAATAATGAGCTAATCAGATCTGACAAGTTGGCCAAAAAAATTCAAAATTGTCAAGCCAACTATTTGAAATGCAGATTTACTTCCGTTGTCATTAACAATGAACCTTGCTCTAAATTTATATTGTGCCTTGAGATATTAGCCAATGATAGTATGAAGCTATCACAATTAGCATCACATCACATTTAGGCATCCAGAACATGAAGACAAGCCCCTACAATTTTTTGTGATGTTTAAAGTCATGCGATACTTCACCCAGTACTTTACAGAATTTCACTAAACTTAACAATAAAAGTTGAGAAGCCTCTTTTGAGGTTTGTTACCGAAAAGCAAAAAAAACAGAAAGCCACATACCATTGGTGAAACAACCTGGGTTTTATGCCACAGTAAAAATGACTGAAATGATACAGACAGTAAAAATGACTGAAATAATACACACAAACAATATGGTGACAAACTAAAATGAATTCTTTTGCCAGCAAATACTCTTGTAAGACACAGAGAAAATTGCTGAAGATTTGAAGAAACAAGAATTAGAGCAAGATACACAATGTGGGATGTTTGCTATACAACTGGATGAAAGCACAGATGATTTTAACATGTCTCAGCTTATGGTATTTGCTAGGTTCTGTTTCAATAATGAAATACATGACAAACTACCTTTTTTTGAGTCACTAAAGGGAAGTTGTACCAGAGACGATATATTCTCAAGAAGAAATTACTTTAATAAAATCAATATTTTATGGAAAAATTGTGTAAGTGTAACCACTGATGGAGCAGCTGCTTTGACTGGAATAAAAAATGGATTCTGTGGTAAGGTTACAGAGATAGTATCACACATTAAATTTATTCACTGCACTCTTCATAGGAAAGATATTGCAGTAAAGAAATTGGGGTCAGAAGTACAGAAAGTGCTACAGGATGTCATGTTTATAAAAACAACACCTTTAAATACTACAATCTTCACAATACTTTGTAATGAGATGGAGAGTGGCCGTGAAAATCTTTTGTACCACACAGATGTTTGCTGGTTATCTTGTGGCAAAGTGCTTAAGAGTTGTCAAACTTAAAGAAGTTACACATTTTTCTTTTACAAAAAGACAAGTGTTCCAAATTTGCTGACCTTTTCTGTGATGAGAACTGGCTGTCAGTGATATGCTACCTGGAAGATATTTTTGAAAAAATAAACACAATCTGTCCCTGCAACGTAAAGGTGATGTTTTAAGAATTAGTGAGAAAGTAACTGTTTTTCAAAAGAAACTCGGTGCTATGGAGAAAGCACTTTGAAAATGGATGTTTGGAAGTGTTTCAATCATTACATCATTTTCAACAACAAAATCACATGAAGTGTGTCACCTATAAAAACTCCCTTATTTGTACACTTAAACTTGGAAACAAAATTTTCTAGCCTGTTCAAAATCTTCCAAGTGAAAAGTTTCAGTGGGTTTTTAACCATTGATTAAAAATACAAAAATGCAACATCTTCCAACTGGTTTGTGAGAACAACTTATTCTTATCAGGGAAACTGGAAATTTACTAGCCAAACTTCAACAAAAACCTTTTCATAACTGAGGGTTGGGATTAAAAAATTAGTATTATGATTTAGTAAGTGTGGCCGAAGATGCACTTCTTCCATTTAGCTCTATGTGGTTTTTTGAGGTACCTTTTTCAGCTATCACAGCCATTAAAAGCAAGTATCAAAATAAACTGAACTTAGAACCAGACCTTTGAATAACTGTATCACAAAGTGTTAAATCAAGATTTTAAAAAATAATGAAGCATATCCAATCACATTGCTCTCATTAAAAATGTTATTTATAACAATTTTATTTTGTTCATAATAATTTTTATTAATGGTATTTACTAACTTTTTCACTCCCATTAAAAATATTAGTTAATAAAAATAATAATTATATTAAAATAAATATTATAAAATAATAATGATATTTTAAAATATTGTTCATTTCATCTTTATCTCATCCTCTTTAATTTCTATTTTTGTGTATGTTTTATAATGTGCACAATAGTACAGTGGTATGAGTATATAATTTATAAATAAAAAATACACATATTGGGGGTGCACGCTCAAAAACATTTTTGCTGATGGGGTGCACAATCAAAAGGTGTGGAGACCACTGCACTAGACAATCACACAAACAATGTGATTCACTCAATCTGAGTGCACCTTAAAGCAAGTTCAGCATTCATTTAAAGTAAAGTAAAAGGGTAAAATTCCATTTCACAGAATATTCAGCACTGTATACTGGACTGCAAGTACATTAAGATTCAAGAGAGAAACTAGAAATTCTAAATAAAGCTTGAGTTACGTGAAGGCATCCAAAAGATTTTTGTGGATTTAGTAAATTATTCTTCACGCATATTGCAAAATTTGGGACACCAGAAATCCTACTAAAAATCTGGACAGCTTAGTTATTCAAATAAATCCTTACACCAGCAGGTGGTAAAAGAATCCAAAGTACACTTCATTTTCAAGGAGGCACAGCTTAATATCAAGAATTTTTAAGTACAGGCTAACTGTGCCCTTTTGTATAAACATTCCAATTAGTTAGGCCTGTTAAAATGAAAGGCACGGCAGGTTGCTCCAGAAAGTTTCTAAGGCACTATTTAATGCCAAACTTGGAAACGTCTAGCAAGACAAACTCCAGCAGCAAATTCAGCTGAAGCTGTAAAAGAGGGGCCACAAGAGACAGAAAAATCCCATGAGTTACTCTGCTGTATTATTTGAATTGAAATAATCTGTTAATTATGAAAGCAATTACACCACAGATCTACTTCCTTGAATCAAACTACAGTTTACAGTAGGTCACATTTGAGTTCTATCCCCACCTTTACAAATAGCTTCCATTAAAAACTGAACAAAATCCAAAACTATATTTATTTTCTAATAAAGAGAAATAGCTACACATATAAACCTTTCTAGATTAGGGAAGAAGAGAGACATGATTCTTTAAAAATTAATTACTTGGTCATTGAAGTCAGTGGAAATTGTTTTCATGTTCAATTAATATTTTGAGAAGTAAAAAACATTTTAAAAACCTAAAAATCTTTGTCTTCTCTATGAAATTTCCATTCTGATCAATCAAAATGTTTTAATTATGTTAAATTAAATTAATTTAATACTATTACAATTGTTATTTTTTAGTTTGGTTTCTTCCCTCTGAGATACCAAAAAGACTATGAGGTGTAGAGGAAATAAAAAAAAAATAATAAAAAACTCCAACCAAAACCAAAAAACAGGAAAGGGCGGTTTTATGTGCCTTTCATTGCCCGTTTTCACCTCTGATCCTTTTTTTTTCCCCTTTAAAAAAAAAAAAAAATCTAAAAAGCACGTTTTCCTTGCAAAAACTACCCAGCTTCTAAACTTAGTTACTACAATTATTAGGAAATACAGTTGTCTTGCAATGTCCCTACAGCATGTTTTATACTAGACAAAATGAAATAGCATAAGGCTCTAACAACATATTTTAAGTGAATTTTTATTCCAGAATTTCCTTGCATCCCTGACTGAACAGTACCTCATCTATACACATTTTTGAGAAACTTCTGAACAACTTTTTATGCTGCTTTAAAAACATCAAACGAACACAGTTAGTTCTTCCATGTAAAAATTACATTGGATATCATCTTATGTTGTATAATCACCTTTTTTATTCAGCTCTCTTTAGATTTGATTTCAGTAACCATTACCCCCAGACCCCCTTTCCATTTCCAGCTCCAGTAATCTGCTAGAAATCTCACATGCAACAACCTAGAATCATTATTTAGCATAGACAGTCAAATCTCAATAGCAATTGGAAAGTATTAATAATAGTAAAAGTATAAAAAAAAAGCTCTTAAATACTAGGCTATTCAATGATTTGGAGATTTCCACAGTGAGAAATTTTGCTGTGTAGATTTTCAGGGGCACCTACTGGTATTTTGTACTCTAAGAGCTATGGTGAGTCTGTGACTTCTGCCTCTCTATATGTTTATCTACCCTGTACAGGAATCAACCTCATCATCCTCCCAAAAGAAAATCTACATCTCTCTCCAGACTATGATCTTCTGTTACTTTCATGAATTATAAAGTACAGAACTAATTTAAGGTCTATCAATATCAAGCACTTCTAGCATCAAACTACACACACAGATCCCTTAACTGTAAACACAGGTCCCTTAGTAACTCAAGAAACTCCTTAGCTGAGTCTTTGATTGCTTTGCATTTGAGGAAAATAAAATTATATTTATCCTAGATTTTTTTGCTTATTTCTGATGGTTCTAAGCCAAATTAATCTAAAGCACATTAATCCCATTGCAAATAGAGAGGATATTTTCTTGACTAAAAATGATTCTTGAATGAAATTTGATGAAATAGCACACAGGGATTAGAAATGTGTTGAAGCAAATCCCTGTTTACCAGAATATATATTTACACATACTTGTTTGCGGTATTTGCCAAAATCTAATTTGAAGCACCTGCAAACACTTCATTTTTCCCAACAGCTGGGAAAAAAATTTTATATGGACAGGCAGTCTTTTTGAGACGTATGTTTTTTCTTCAGTTGAAGTTTCACAGTGAAATCTTAGGACCGTTAGAAAACCTGTTAGCGAAAGTTTTAACAGCTAGTTCTGTTAATGTATTATGTACGGAGTCTCTCGCTCCAAAAGCTAAAGCTTGCCTTAGGTTCCAGGTTCATGGATACAATGTATTCAGTGAATACATTGAAAACAGAATAGGGTGGGGAGTGGGAGGGTTACGATTATGTTTAAGACTACCTAGCTTTACACACCTTACTGAGACATGGATTTTAGCGGAAACAGGTGCAAAACTGTACAAATCATTTATTTTTCAGCTTAAAGTAAAAAATGAAACAAAGACTATGAAAAATTCATTTCAAGATAACTGACCTAAGAAAAAGTCTCTTTTCAGTGAGGTGAAAAGCTTTCATTCAGGTCACCTTACTTTTCATATTTGAGCAGCCTATTATCTGTAACTGAATTTAGCTCAACTTCGAATTAAAATAGTGTCTTCAAATAAGCAGCCAAACATTTTATTTTATTTTGAGAAGTTTGAATCAAAAGGTGCAGCCCTAACAGAAACTTGTTCCTTGAAGGGGATAGGCGAGTGGACTGTTTCTGGTTTTGCTTTTCCTAACAGTAGGAACAGTAGTTCACCCAGTTCCAACTGAATTCATGAATACTTCTTGACATAACACTGCATCTTTGCGCAGTTACTCAGCCCAACCAAGTGCTTCTCTTGCAGAGATCAAATCCTTTATCGTGCTTCAATTTGTGTAACCAAAAACCTACCACAACCATATCTGAAAACTCACACTCAAAAAAGCTACCTTGTAGTTATCTACAAAACAGGACTGACAATAACTGAGTCATTTCTATTAGCTGAAAATAAATATGCTCTATTTTAAAAAAGCTTTCAGAACAAGGAAAAGCAATCTGAATTTTGTAACAGCTGTCATCAGCTAAGACTTCAGTACCAATTGGTCACTTCAATGTGCTCCTACTAGCATGTAGCGTGTAGAAACATAATAATAAGCAAGCAATAAAGATACTTGAGAGAAAATCACCTGAGTCCAGCTGGATCAAAATAATAAGCAGGCAGCAACTTAAAATAAGCTATAAACTTTTCCAATAATAGAAATAAGTGCATAGAAAAGAAAAAGAATATGCAGTCTTGATCAACTAACACAATACAGACTCCTGTTTGCATTACATCCTAATTAGTATTAGTTAATACATATTTCATTTAGAGAATTTCTCTTTAAAAGAGATGAAGAATATTTACATTGAAGTTTCTTGATTTTTCTCAACACTTGGCCATGGAATTCATATCAGAATCTTCTCAGAGTCTGCTGGGGAAGAAGAAATCCAGAGTAAACCAAACTCCAAACAGTAAAACAAAACCCTTACTTCCCTTGCGTCCCACAGAAAAGAATGAATCTGTAAAATGTTTAATATATTTTGTTCACAATATCTGCATTTCTAGAACTAATTACTGTTCACAGATGCATCGTAATTGGCTTGTTCAGACTTATTAATGATGTCATGACTAATTACAATGCTTAATCTCAGGTAGAATTCCAAGAATACATCCACAAAATTATGTTTAATGTGTGAGGATGAAAATGCTAATGGAGAGATAAAGACAAACCATGCATCAAAAATAAAGAATGAAGACAGGTGATTCAAAAAAATAAATAAGTATCAGAAGAGAGAACAGATGTTGCCAACTGACTGCTCACTCATATGGCAAAGCTGCCCTTTCGTTAGTAATTACAGCCCTTCCCTTTATCCTATGCTTATTCAGACGAAGAACTGGATTTGTGCTTTTTTGTTTGTGCTTTTTTTTTTTTTTTAAATAACCCAGTCATCATTCAGATGGTCAAAAGTGCCTGCCTAGTCCAAATGGATCCATTTGGATCCACTTTTAAAGACTACTGAGAACATTTTTTTCATCACAAACCCAAGTTATTGAAAGTGAAGCTTTTGCAGGAAGTTCTGTGGAAAGTTTCTGAGAGTAGTAGACATACACACTGACCCCAGAACAGCCCTCTTTCAGGAACTTATGGGAGAAGCCTAATTTAAAACTTGTGTATTGCCTCATTTAGAATATGAACTTCAGTATTTCATATGGCAGACAACTGTTCAGTGAGATTATTGCTTGTTGCCTTGTCTCTCAGTTTATCTTTAGCCTAAGATTAAGTAAACTAGGCAAATCAGCATATTCTGAGAGAAAGTGCATTGCTGCATATATATGCACATATGTTCATCCGTGCTCCTGACATCTCTGAATGTATCTGTCAGTTTCAATCAAAGATAACTGGATCAGCATCTCAAGGGTAGTTACATTCTTAGAAGTTTTATTTATTATGAACCCAACTCATATTATACACCAGAGAAAGGGTTATGTACATCCCAACTATAGGAAAAACTAATCAACCTTTGCTGATTTGCCTTTTTAGATAAGAGAATCCAACCATGAATTGGAAACCAAGTCTTATTACTCCCACTGCTTTTATAATTAATTGCTTGTGAAAAAGTTAATAAGGTTTACTTTTTTAATGTAGCACAGAAATGTCAGAACACTAACATAGTCTAAGAAATGGAAATTGCCTTTTACACACAATTCTGCTGATGATTTTAGCCATAGTGTTTATTGTTAGCACACTTAAACTTCCTTTACTAGAAATGGCAAATTAGAAACTATTCATGTCCAAGGTGTTTTTTAATCATTAAAAAACCCAACATAGTTTAAAATGAATCACTAAACCTTTGGATAAGTAATAGAACTAAGCAAAGCTCAGACAATCCAGGGGCCTTTAATGAGAGAACTGAGAGCACCAAAGAAAAAATAAACAGTCAAAACAGCCAAGAAAGATCGTCAACTTTGCCTCTAATTTTCTTTTTCTAAATTTTTAATTGGAAGCCACTTTTCAGTATTGAACGTTTTGTATTCAAACATTACTTTCAAAAGTATGTGTAATTTCAATAAGGAAAACTACAGTTCTGGTGAAAACCATTTAAGATATCCAAAGGACAGAAAGTGACTTAATAAATGCAACAAAAATTTTTAAAATAAAATTCTGTGAAATCTCAGCCTTCTCCCATTTCCAATTTATGCACCATAGATTGAAAATGACCATCAGTATGCAGTTTGATATAAGCAGCCTCATTAATTTACCATTAACTTTGTTTTTCAGTAATCATGAATTAAAAGAATCTTTCAGATTAAAGAGAATCTCTCTGTACACCATCTACAGTTTTTTACACTGTACAATTACAGTAGTAAGACGGCACAGTGCTGTCCAATGATGTCAGACCCAGAACTATCAAACCATTCTTGCATGACATCTCTCAATATACCACTCAAATTACATGTTCTCAATGAATCATTTTTATGCTACCTGCAGTTTTAGAGTCAGACATCTTACCACGCAGGGCCTTAAAAAGTTACCTCCTTCTGAAATGCTACTGTGTTTTGTGAGGTCTCTCATGTCATCCTATAGCTTGAGCAACTTCCCACTAGCTTTAGCAGGAACTGAATAAGGCTTACATCTATTCGTACGCATGTTCTCTGAGTATGTGACAGAATTTTATCTTTAGCTTTAGAATGCTTAAAACATAAAAATTATTTGATAGCTTCAGTCTTCAAGTTTAGCCAAACCACACTTAAATGTAAACAAAACTCTCTGGGGTTTAGTTTTTATTGGAACTAGCTCTGCATCAGAACAGCTAAAACTAAGGGAATGCTGCTGTTCAACTACAATTCCAGTTTACTTATAAATAGTCTTGGCAGCTCCTAGCAGAGGTGACATTGCCACAAGAACTGTGTCATGCTCTTCACATTGTACCTGCACAATCTTCTTGATGTGTGATCACTTCACAGCAACAGTGTGAGAAATCTGAGAGCACTTTGGTTTAAATCTGCTGTTTCTGCCTTTGGCTTCTACATCAGGATGGTTCATTTCTTCCTGTGCACACTAACACACACAGATGTATTTTATATGCAATGTAAGCAACAATTATGATGAATATAAGAAAAAAGCAGCTTTTACCGTTATTTATTTGAATTTTGAAAGAAACTAACTCAAATATAAAGCAATTTTAATTGCAACAGAACCTGCCTTGTTTCATCATTAACTCTTAATTTTATATTATTTTTATTTTCCATGTTTGCAGAGTACATTTATTCATTAAAGTGAAAAGTGTGCAAACTGAAGATAATATTCATCTGATTTCTTTTTAGAACAGGAGGCAAATGATATCACAAAAACAGTTCTTATCCTACCTGATTAGTGTTAAAATGAGTTAAAGATGAGTCAATGTTTCTAAAGAGTACAAAGAAAAGCAGACTTGATCTTCAACATTTGAACCTGCTTAATTCCGCAAATAGTCACAAATAAATAAATTGATAGGACTATTTACACAAAGCACAGAACTTGACCAAATATACCCCTCCCCACAGTCACAGCTCCATTCAAGGATATATATATTTTTTATTATTGATTTTTCTATATCCAAAGCATGTTTTAAATATGGATTGACTAATCAGATAGACATCAAGCAGGTGATGATTCAAAACGAAGACATTAAGTGCAGAACAAAACAGTAGCACAGGCTGTTAAAAGTCGTAATAAACCAAAGAAGGTAAAAATATGAGATTTTGAAAACAGGCATTGTATCAATCCCTTAAGACAATATTTTGTTTAAAGTATACCCTAAAATACATCTGTAGTATTCTGTCAATAATACTTTGGTTTTACTTCTGTATATGCCATGATCTAGAAACTCTTTTAAACCTAAGAAGAGCACTTGTAGCCACCTATAATGTTCTCAAAGACAAGCTACATCATACATAATTCTTTACAGCGTAAGAGTAATAGTAAAGATTTTTTGTTGCTTTTTTTGTTGATGCTGTGGCATTTTCATTAAGACAAATTACCCTATAACTGAAGTATATTGATAGAAATGTTTTTTCATGACTTATTGCTCTTGTAACAGCACATGTTCAACAATATTTAATTCTCAGCTTTCATAAACTCCCAGGGATTACAGAGGGATTAGTGGGAGATTCATTCAGACATCCTGAGTCTCTTTAATGAGAAGGAAAAAACAAAAAATACAAAGAATACAGCAGCCTTTCTTTAATTCCCTAGTATTTAATATCTGTTTAAAGACGACTAGTTATAAACATCTCATGCCTGCTCTTCTTCACTTCAAGGGATGAATATAATAAAAGGTAACAACTCACAAAATTTTAGATTACAATCTCTGTAGCCAGTGTTGGGAAAAAAGTGCTATTTTTTGCTTAGGAACCAAAATCACTATTTATAAAACCTCAAATGAGAAAGTTCATGTTCTAAGGGACACTGAAGATGAACATTTAGATCTTACAGTAGCATAAATGTTACTTAATATTTTGATCAGTTCAGAACTACAAAGATACTTAGGGCTTCTGGTTCCAAAAGATTCTCCCAGCAATAGTGGTGTAAATCCAAACAATTTATTAGTTGTATGCAGTTAATCTGGATTCAAGCCCATTTAGCAAGACAAAATATAGGATAGGTTTGAACAGAAATATCAGGGAGATGAATTTAACTATATGGAGTAACACTTACAAGAAAGGAGTTCCTCTCTGATTTAGCTTCTTCAACAAATTTTTTTAATCAGGGGTTTCTGTGGCCAGTTCTCTCTCCACTTGGTTCACTTATTTATTCTAGAACAAAATAAAATGAGACACACTATATCAAGGGGTTAAACAGTACATGGAGAAGAATAAAACAAAACAAAGCATAAACAACAGAAGGTGGATACTGAAAACCATAGCTGAATAGACACTAGTGTATTTGTTACAGCCCTTTTTACCACATGGTAAGTTGCTTAAACTTACCAACCAGAGAAGAATTAAGCAATGACAGTGTTATTCAGCACATGTGTGCATTTTCAAAATGAGCATGAAGAATCTCATATGGCATAGAGTGCCAGCTCTGACACTCATTTGTTTGCTTAAATGCAGTCAGGTCACCCATGCAATAGCACTGCCTTTAAACAGCAGTACAGTAGATCACAATTTATTCCAAAATGTAGTCTTACAGAAAAAATCCTTTGGAAGAGGAATGCCTTTGGGTCTTGGAAAGTACTCTTCACTGTACAAGTGATTCTTCTCTATACATGGAGAGTTCCATGCAAATTTTAAAATCCATAACAGCTTACCTTATCCTCAATAGCCCCTTTTAGGGCTCGAGCTGAGCCTGCACATGGAGCATGAACTTCCTAAGACCCACCAGCATTCTACCAGTCTCATAGGACTCTTTCCAGCACCCTAATCAATTCTTCTCCCAACTTCCAAAGAGAAGCTATCCTAAAAAGAAACTAACACACTTCTCCCTCAAAAATCTGGATAAAAATTCCCATTCAACTTTAAAATTGTCTCCAGCATAGATTTACTTTTCCCACCTTCCAAAACATAACACATTCTTTAGTGGACAACTATCAGAATTCACATATTCACCCCTATCCATAAGCATGGTCATGATGCCCAGATATCTTCTAAGTTTTCCTTTAAAAAGGAAAAAATCTGTGTTGTAAATCACACCTCAGTTAGCTGAAAACCGTTAAAATAATACTTTTATATTGATATTGAAGAGTGAGTGTCCATAGGAATAGCTACAACATAAATTAGGGCCTGTGAATAGGTACACTGTACTTTCAGAAGACTTTATAATATAAGTATCTCTTGACTTTTTCATTGTTTGAATAAACGACTACAAGACAAGGGCTTTTGAGAGGTTGCTGATTAAAGTGCCCTTTATTGTTAAAAGCATAATTAAGTAATACTTGAATTTATAACTCTCTTCAGGGAGTCCACACTCCTAAAGAAATTAGAAAATGGCACAGCCAGAAAGTCATCTAGTTAATAATACTTTTTAATTATCACAGCTAGCCTGTGTGGCATTCCCATTTGCAAGGTTTCATTTTATTTAAAGAAATTAAAGTGCAGAGCAAGTCACGAAACTCTCCTCTTATGCATTGTCCAAAGTCTATTAAAGAAAATATAATTTTAAAACAGCATGGAGTTATAAATAGCCTGCTGTTTGGAATAGCCTGTCAGTCTGTTTCCAATTATATATGTTTAGCTAACTGCTCTCTAATTAGCACTTGCTTCTGACTACACAGCTCCTAAAATGTTTACATTGGAAGTCACAAATTACTGTCTAATTATGTTGGCTACATTATTTTGCATAAAACATAAGTAAAGTATCTGCCCATGCTATAAAAACAAAATGCGCTGTCATCACTGCATGACTATATGATATACCATTGATATTACAAGTCGTAGAAAACGGAGCATTTAATTAAAACACTTAAAAGCACAATAGTAACTTTACCGCATCAAGTAAGATCACATTTATTAAGAGAGTGCATCACTTCTAAAATGTATTTTACTTGGAAAAGCAAAGTAGAATGAACAACTCCCTTAAATCTGCTGAACTTCTCCTTTCAAATGTGCATGTTGTCATGTTTCCATCTACTGTCCTTGGGAATTTTGCGTGAAGGATTGCTGATCAGCAGTGAGAGGTGAGATAGAGATGCAAAACGAGGTGAAAGCTGGCAAAGAAGCAGGACAGAGGTAGAGTGGGATACATCAGGGGTTGTGGGGCAAGTGATATAGAGCCAAAAAAATCAACATTCTTGAAAGAGCCCTTTCAAGTCACTGAAACTTTAAACAAAACTGAAGACAGCCTAACTTGTATCAGATGCTGAAACTTCTGCATTCCCACAGCTAAACCAGAACCAGCCATTTTCTTTTCTCTCAAACCCCAAGTTATACAGCTAAATCAGAACTGTAGATTGAAAACAAAATTAAATTATCACTGTAAGCCTCCTCTCTCCCAGAAAAGAAGTGGCCAACATAACAATTAGAGAGATATCTGAAAGAAACCAGCAGTTTTCTCCTCCATACCTGAGCTAATGTAGCCTCGAATACTATGTTCAGTTTTGGGCCCCTCACTACAAGAAAGACATTGAGGTGCTGGATCGTGTCCAAAGAAGGGCAACGAAGCTGGTGAAGGGTCTAGAGCACAAGTCCTGTGAGGAGCAGATAAGGAAGCTGGGGTTGTTTAGCCTGGACAAAAGGAGGCTCAGGGTAGACCTTATTGCTCTCTACGACTACATGAAAGGAGGTTGTAGCAAGGTGGGGGTCAGTCTCTTCTCCCAAGTATCAAGTGATAGGACAAGAGGAAATGGCCTCAAGTTGTGCCAGGGGAGGTTTAGATTGGATATGAGGAAAAATTTCTTGACCAAAAGGGTTGTCAAGCAATGGAACAGGCTGCCCAGGGAAGTGGTTGAGTCTCCGTCCCTGGAGGTATTTAAAAGATGTGTAGATGTGGTGCTTAGGGGCATGGTTTAATGGTGGACTTGGCAGTGCTGGGTTAATGGTTGGACTTGATGATCTTAAAAGTTTTTTCCAACCTAAACGATTCTATGATTCTATGCATGAAATTTTTTTCTTCCTGAATTATCATGAAGTGACCTCCAAATTGTCAAATGAAAACTACCAGCCTCTCTGTGTAATTGTTATATTTAAATAGGATTTCTTTGTCAAATACGTTGAAATAGTTCTTTACTGTATTTATGGAAGATGTCATGCTCATTTACATGCAATACAGCAAACATCTCAAGGACCATGTAACACAATTATTCCTTCAGGCAGGCATTGACAAGACACATCCTTAAACACACAGAACAGTTAGTAAATATTTTTTCACAGTTATGTACTTTGGGGATTTCAGCAAATACAATTTTTTCCACATCACTCACTTTCCTTCACTAGTATTGCAGAACAAGTTCTTTAAATTGGTATTTGTAATTTGGTTTTGGGCAAATCTATTTTAATGTGTTCTTAGGTCTCTCTAAGGGCTTCTCC
Organism: Theristicus caerulescens; assembly: GCA_020745775.1. Lineage (NCBI taxonomy): Eukaryota > Metazoa > Chordata > Aves > Pelecaniformes > Threskiornithidae > Theristicus > Theristicus caerulescens. The sequence continues at coordinate 39,739,088 of CM036565.1, read as the reverse complement.
AAGATAAACAAAAATGGTTGTTTTCATTTTTCATGCTGAGGTTTTTCTTCCCTAATAAAATACTATTCATTTTTGTAGTTAACATTCATTACTTTAAAATACTGAATTTGGATTTACTTGGTCATTTTCTAACTTATTCCACACTGTACTACATGGATACTGACTGATATTAACATCCAGTGAGTGCCCTCCAGCTGGTCTTTGTGATGCTGATCACAATCATTTCAGCCCCGACGTTCAGCCAGTTTTCAATACACCTCGCTGTCCTCTTAACTAATCCATACATCATAAGTTTGTCTATAAGGATGATACGGGAGACGGTGTCAAAAGCCTTGTAAAGATAAAAATCACAAATGCTCTCCCTTCATCCATCGAGCTAGACATCTCATCATAGAAGTCAGTCAGGTTCGTTAAGCATGATTTCCCCTTCAGAAATCCATGCTGACTGCTCCTGATCAACCCTCTTGTCCTCCACATCTTAGGAAGTGGTTTCTGGAAAATTTGCTCAGTCACCTTCTGAGGGTTTGAGGTAAGGCTGGCTGGCTTGTAGTTGCCTCGATCTTCCTTCTTGCTCTTCTTGAAGATATGAGGGACATTTGCTTTCTTCCAGTCCTCGGAAACCTCTCCCGACTTCCTTGCTCTGGACTTTCCCACTGGTCTAAAGGACTTGGGTTTCCTGAAGGCCAGTCTTACCAGTAAAGACCAAGACAAAGAAGGCATTCAGCATCTTTGCCTTCTTCACGTTCTTTGTCACCAGATCCCCCGCCCCTTTCAGTAGCAGACCCATATTTTCCCTAGTCTTCCTTTCTGCTGATATGCCTGTAGAAGCCTTTCTTGTTGCCCTTAACATCTCCAGACTCCAAGTGGGCTCTGACTTTTCTATGCCTGTCACCACATGGCTCAAATCATGTCTCCATTCCTCCTGGATCATCTGGTCCTGCTTCCACCCCTGGTGCACACCCTTTGTATGTTTCAGTTTTGTCAGGAGCTCCTGTTCATGCAAAATGAACAGTGCATCCTAACATCTTTGCATCCTGCTCATCAGGGTGGACTATTCTTTCATTTGGAGAAGGTGATCCTCAAATACCAACCAGTTTTCCTGGACCCCTCTTCTCTTCAGGGCCATATCCCATGGAATTCTTCCAAGCAGGCATTCATGTAGCATATAAGGAGCAAACATGCACACCCAACTATCTGACTCAGGATAAAAAGCCCTGAATTTTATCTTCAGTTATGCTGTTAATATCCCAAACACATAGGTGAAAAGTTGAACTTCACACTAAGGTAACTGAGACCACCTCACTGGATTCAATACTTGATTTTATACAAAAAATAACTTCTGATGTAGACATAATCTTAAATGCAAGAATGTTAGTCCAGATAACGATTCTTTAAAATTTGGTCCAATTCTCATCACAGACTTTTTTCTTATTTCATCCACATTTTACACATTCAATATTATTTTGGCTTACTTTATAATTCCCATTTACTGGAATTGGACTTCATTACACTTTTAGACTTCATATGGCCCTTCCTACCATAGCGGCAGATAACACAGTATCACATTCACGCAAAGAGGCAGCAACTTAATGTCCAATGAGCAACTCCTATGACCTCCCAACAGTATGGCAACAACAGAATACTCAATAACTTTATAAAGGATTCCAGAATACATCAGAGAACAAATCATGTCACCTGCAGAACACAACAAATTCCATACACTCCTAATAAATATTCTTGTAAACAGAAATTAATATTAGGGTATTTTTGGCATCACACATCATCTTATTTGCATACTATTTGTATAAAAAAAATAGAAGAGAAAAAAGTGGTTTTTCTATTTAATAAACATTAACCAAAGACAGTTAACAGTGATTATGAATCAACATTTAAAGAATACTCTTTCAGGATGGTGGTGTGTCCTTTGGTCTTTAGTGATACAGTATCCATTTGTTCCATAAATTCCAACTTCACAATTTTTGGTCATATGGGTAGGTAGTGAGAAATCCATCATATTTTATGGGGCTTTTTTGAGCCAACAATGAGGTCACCTTCACTAAACACTATAAAACCCTAAATGGGAAATTGTTGATGAATACTACAAATATGAACTGATTTATGATGAATAAACATATAGCAATCATGTCTTCCCTTGCAGAAGTTTGTGGGAGATGAACAAAAAAACCATGAGACCTCCTATCCTCTTATCGGGAGCTAAGACAAATGTGAGAATTAGAAAACATTTTGGTTTTCCCATGAGCATAAAAATACAGGAATATATTGCCAACTTATGGCACCATCACTGAAGCTATTTAAGACAAGGCATGGTGTGATTACTGCCATGTTGTACTCCATCTGATGGAGGGATTTGGATTGCAGTAGCTGAAAGGTCAAATCAGCAGTTATAATTCATATGCCAAGCAGAAATTCTTCTTAAGAAAGCCATACAACGTGAAAAGAAGTTACTATAAATAGTTGAACAATAATTATTTCAAAACTGATATATCTGGATGAATCATCAGTCTTTGGAAAAGAACTGTGTATTTAAGTTTTCAATTTTGGTATTTGAGATGCTTAAACATTCTTTACAGTCAGATCTGACACCACTGGTTGTTAACACTTCCTAGAATAAGATGCTTTTTCAGACACTTTCAGTGATAGAACCCCAATAATTTCAGCAAGAGACACATTAAAGAAACATGAAAATCCCATCCCATGTCCTTAGGGGCTGACAGTGAAAGTTAAAAAGCCAACCAGGTTTGTTGTGCATTTTCTCTTATAATAGTTGACCTCTGCTTGTGAATTATTCTCCCTTTAGAAAAACAAGTCAAAACCAAAATAGTAGTTCCCATTTCCTCCAGGGCCCTAAAATATTTCTTCTACATATCCTCACATCTCAGTACCTTAATTATTAATTTGTTCCCTCAGCTGACCTGTTTGGTGAGCTCTCCTCACCAGTACAAACCTATTTAGCAAGCTGCAATTTTCAACTTATAGATGATCCTTCATGATATTAAAAATCCACTCCCTAAACACTTCCCTATCACTCAGAAAATTAGCTGTCACACATAATTACATTAATTTAGCTTAATGTTCAGGAAAAATGTGCACGTTATTAACAATGAAAGCAAACATATGGAGCAGGTGACCTTGCTTCTGTCAAAGAATGTACTTAGTACATTCAGCATTTGGTAGGAATGACCTTTACATACAGTTAATTGGCCAACTCAACTACAGTGAGAAATAGAACATTTCCACTGATGGTAAGTTTATTATGGGGAAAAAAAGTTCCCACACTTTGTTTTCCTGTCTTCCAAAGGAGAGAGAAATTAGGCAGGAACACAGGAAATTACATGTTCCTTCCATCTCCGTCTTTTGCACAAAAAGCCACTATGTTGCATTTAGGAGTTGGAGATGCCCATACAAATGTCATCTTTGATGTTCAACTCCTAAAACATCCTATGACCAACTTGTCAGACCAAGGTTTCCCCACTACATGGAGTTTTCAGCTCTTTAGAGTTCGAGTGTGAAGTCCCATGACTTACCTTATACAGGATGACCACAGCAGTTCCCTTTCATTGTTTTTATTTCTGAATTAGACTGTTTGTTTTATTGATCACTTTCTCCGATTATTTTCTTACTTCTTGGATAGGATAATGCAAGTCCTTGATCAGAAATCCCTTCTGCTCTGAGATATTTCCTACCAAAAAATCTGCCAATTCCAACTTCAGAATAAAGGGATTACTTTTACCTATTCTCCCTTTGCCCCTCATCAGTCCAAGGCAGTGGGGGGGGGGCGGGGGGTGAGGGTGGGGGACACGACCAAACAAAAAAAAACACAAAACCCACCCACACCCCAGAAAACACCCACATGTTTACAAAGCGACAGAATTTATATTAAAAACCAAAAAAATAAAGATTACATTGTAATTAATACAGCACTAAATTTAAAGGACATTAATCCTCTTTAAAAAGAATATTGCTGTAGCTATTTTACAGAACCTCAAATTCCATGAGCAAATCAGAGTGATACAAAAATAGAACACAGAAATTTCAGACTTAGACCTATTGATCTGGGGCACCATCCAATCACCAAAGGAAAAAGAAAAAATGCACTTCCACTCCTTGTTCAACCGTTTCTTAATTACTTTGTGCGTGTCACAGAAATCCCATGAGTTGTATTATGCCTCACCTGAAACTCAAAATGCCTGATTCCTCAGTTCAAAGACCGCTAAAGATGCTTTGTGAGTTTAGCAGCAAAGGATTTATTTCAATAATCTATGAGGAGTTTTAAGTAAGACTCCCTCTCTCTCAGCTACATATCTCAATTCTGTCTACAGAAGCTCAACATCTATTTGCTACATATTCATAAGGACTACTTAGTATCTGTTCAACAGATATTCAACTACAAAACTAGTACTTTCCAGAAACAGAGACTTTTAGTTTGTCTCTACCAAGATGATAAGCCCACCTCTTCATAACATAAATACATTATTAGCGTTGTGTTTCCTAAATTTGTACTGGAGCTGACAACACAATGGAAGTTTAAACCCATGACCTGATTCATCAATTGTTTATTTCCTTCCTGCTTTCCACTTGTGACTGTCATTTCTCCCTGCTCTTGTGACAGGTCTCAGTGACATACAGATGTGCCACATCAAGAAGACAGTCTTAGAACAGCATAGTCATAAAATGAAATGTAAGCAGTTTCTCTGATGCTCCTTCATACAGGGTGATTACCTTTTCATTGAGGTGCATATTTGGAAGGAACAGGAAAAAAGAATGACCCTTCTCACAGGCTTTGCACAAAACCTCCAGAGTGTCACAAGCAAAAGCTTTCAAAGCTGCAGATGTCCTTACAGAAAGAGACATTCCCAGCAACTCCCTAAAGGATGGTATGGCTTGTGCTGTTACTGTTAAAAGCCTTTTTACCCACCATTATTGTTTCTATGATGAAAAGTTTTGTTTTAATAACTGTTTTCTATAGTCAATAAGTGCAAGTGAAATTTGTAGGCTTATGTGTGTTTTCATTTTAACGAAGAGTCACTCCAATTTGCATGCAAATTGATTGTTTTAATGGTAAATATTTTATTTTAGATTAACCGTGAATAATTTTTAATCTCATTACTATCAATAGAACTCAATACTTGAGGGAGAAAAATTACACACTTCATCCAGAGCAATACACAGCTGAGTTCAATGAATTGTTAATTCCCAGTGTTAGAGGCCTGCAAGTTGATGGAAGAAGGAGAAATACATTAATATTTAGGAAAGCTTTATAGTTTTTGTGCCACCTAAAAGGTTCCCTTTCTCTAGCTACCTCATCTGAGTGCCTTTTATCTTCTGATTGGCATCTGTTTCTTTGAATAAGGCAACACAGTTCACTGTTGCAACTAATGTGTGTAAGGCAGACAACCAGGAAGAACAGCCAGCTCCACGCTATGGAGAAACCTCAGGGCCAATCTGAGTCGACTTCCTGACTGAGTTAAAGAAGGTTTCTGTTTGTTTTTCTTGGTTCACTTTAACTTTATAATGCAACTCCAGTTCACATGTGGCTTCTTATGCCACCAAAAGATAATTTGTTGAAGACCAATAGGCTGCAAGGATTCTCAACACTCTTCTGTCAACTTTACCAGCATATAAAGGAAAATGGCATACTGCTACTTTGATACTTCAACTAAGATTTTGCCTGCAAGCGTCAGACATGCTGGACTTCTGATCATTGAACTGGTTTTATGCTTTGTCTTGTTAGAATACTGTAATGCAATATTTGTTTCAATGGCTCACTTGGACAAAAAAAAAAATGAAAAGTAAAATGAAGGAAGATTATGGCAATTAAGGAGCTGCATTTGTACTGTCTAATGAGAACATCAGACTTGCAGTATTTTGACACCACCAAGTCAGAAAATTTTAGCTATCTACCATTAATTCATTTCAGTTACACTTACCTTTTAATTTCCTGCTCTAACTGGAAAATCTAAGTTATTTCCTTGCTTTTCTTTTGCAACTTGAAGCAGTTGAAATCTCATTTCTAGATTAATCAATATCTCAGTGTGAAACAGTGAAAAGTCAGAGAAGCAAGCATGGGTCACTGCACTGTGAAACCAATGTTTAACTCATGATCACATAAAATGGACCCTAAGCATTTCCTTTTGTTATGGGCAGTGCAGAATTTTTTCCTCAGCTCTTACTTTTAAATGAGAATTGTATTTCACAAAAAACATTTCATAAACTCCATTATTTTTAAAATAAAGAACAAACTGCTAAAGGTTTTCAGAGCCTGCTGAGAATTATTCAGATAGGTTACAGGTCAAACCATTCCCCCCCAATCTCATACACTGACAAAAAAAAATTTAGATGAAAATGAAGACTTCTGCAGTAATTTTGCCACATGAATGGATTTTCTATAGATTCTCTATAATCCTGACTGCAACTGTTACTAAAGAAAACCTGAAGAGTGAATTTTTTGTGCCCATTAGCACATGGGCTTACACTGTAACCTCTTAAGAAGCTAAGAATAAACAAGATTTACCTTCTCTTTGCTGAAAAAAGAGCCGCTTAATATGACACGGATTTAAATGTGGATGAAATTTCAGGTGATACATACAGCCATATTTTGTTATACAAAGTAAATGAAGATACCTGTTTTGAAGTAAAAGTATCAGTCGGGACATACAAGTGAAGGAAAGACAGCACAGGAGGATTTAAACAGCAGGCCACAACTTTAACTCAGTATGTCACAACTTTAACTCAGTATGTCACGGATTTGAACACACTCAAAACAGGGCTTGCATACAGGGTTACAACCGTAAATCAAGACAGACTTTCCTCTGAATGAGAATATAAGGAGGTTTACCAAGTCAGACAAAAGGCACATCTACAGTCCAGGATCGCTTCTCAGCAGTAAGAACAGGGTTAGCATATAATGATGCTTTCCCCAAATATTCTTCTAACAAATTGCAGCTCAAAGGATTCCTGAGCAAGAGATGATGTCCTTATACTTAATTTTGAGAACAAACTTTCCCGTCAGTTTATCCAGTCACTTTCTGAAGCCATTTATCCACAGCTTCTAGGCGCTTCTAGTTCCTCAGCTGCTACCAGGCTTTCTGAAAAAAATCTCCTTTTCTTTTGAATATAATTCTGTCTGATATCCTCCAGCCCTTATGTTGAAAGTGACTGTCAAGGTGGCATTATTACTTTCTCTGACTGCAAAGTCCTGGTCTTAGTAGTTATTCTTTTCATATCCTTCCACTCAGCTTCATTTCAGACTCTCTCCTAACCTATGAAACATAGTGTTGGGCAGATTTGCTAAATTCAGGAAAAAAAACATTCATCTTTCAAATTGCAAGAATGCAGGTACTCAAAATGCATAAGGTAGTGAAGAGAGCAAAAGACTAAGAGTTCTGAACAAAGGTGTAACTTAATTTGAGTGAGAGTGCAGGGGGCCAGTCATATCTTTTCTCTCACTGGTTCACTACTGGTGAAAGGGCTGTGGAAAAGGAAGGGCTGGCATTAGCCACCCTCTCTCTGTGCCTAGAGGTTAGCTAAGTCTCCCACACAACAAACTTGAGAGGTTGTATTACAGCAAAGACTGTCTTCAGGTTTGGACAGGGCCTAATCACTGACAACCTGATACTCACTGGGGCTACAGCAATGCAAACATTAAATACTATCTGCAGTTGAGCTACTGTTCCCTAGTCTCAAAGTATACAAACTTGGAAAAATCACTTTCACAAAAAAAGCTTGCTTAAAGGAGTAAAGAAATTTTGCTTAAAAATAACCACGTATACATAGATACTAAATTAACAGTTATACATCATAAGAGTCATGTAAGAGAAAGAATGGTGCACTATGAAAGTAAGAGTTTGAAGATCTAGAATTAGAACCCTACTCCACTAAAACTTCCTGCATTTCCTCTGACACCTCACTGTGCTTCATCTATTACTTTAGAAACACAGAGTGCTTCCCTCACAACATGTGGAAGAGGGAAAAGAAAGAAATTGCTGATGAAGTCTTCTGGAATTACAGTAATGGAACCCAGAATTCTCTAATAAAAATAATCACAGAAGCTGTTGAAATATTTAAGACCATGGTAGGTTTCTATTTAACTTTTAGTCTGAAATCAAGTATTTTCTAGGATGTTTCAAGTGTCAGTATGGTGGTTCTGTTGTGGTATAGCTAAAGTTTAGCTAAAGATAGCTTTCGTTTTTTCAAAGAAAATAATTTCCTCTTTCTCCTAAGAGTTTGTTTCTTCAGTATTTCAGAAATTACTATCATCATTTGCCATTAGCTACACAGATAAAGGTAGGTATCTGCTTTGTCATGTTACAATTTGTAGATTCCTTTAAATCCTTGCATGGAAGTATTTCATTTCACTGCTGTCATGTATTCCTAACAGCTCATCATCTTCACTGAATGTCAAGGTTTTAATCTTTCTATGACTCATCTTGGATAATTCTTTTTAAGGTAACTGACTTCTGCATACCAAGCCCTGTGAGCTGCACACATTCCTGTAGAGAAAGCAGTTAAGCAAAAATCTCTCAGCCTCAGCTAAATGCTTGTGACTGCTGTGCAGGGAAGGTTGGCACAAAACACTCCCTCCAGGCACTTCATTCTCTTCCCTTTAACTTTATGGGATTTTTCCCCACTTCGTTAGTGCTGGCCCTTGATGAAACAGTGACTATTGTTCTGACATGTGTTCTGCAGAGATTTTAATTTGATAACAAAACCGATTCCTTTAAGGATTAACATCTATAAATCTAAACAAACAGCAGGCTGTCTACTGAAAGGTGTGGATGCTAGAAATCTTGTAATACACACCTCAGGTGAAAAATGTGTGCAAACCAAGGTTTCTAGAGAGAGAAAATATCTTTTACTATATTCCTGTGATATAGTTCTTCAAAAATCACAATTTCAATCTTTTTATTTTCATTACATCAGCCTTTGCTCCCTAGAAGATAACAGGATACCAGACAATTCCAAATCAGACACAGTGATAAACCAGTTTATTTCCTGGAAATTTAACCAGATTCCTATTGTCCTATTCTATCGTAATCGCCAAAATCCAAAGATTCCCAATAGCAAATCAATTTATATGATGACTACATTTAGACTAGTAAGCCTACCTGCTGCAGTTTTCTGATCCCAAGCTAGTTATTCTTAAAAGCATATGCTTAAAAGGTGAAACCATATTTTCAGATTGTCTTTTATGAAACGTGGTATATACTGTAAGCTCACAAAAATCTACCATATCCATCTCCTTTCCTTATTCTCATTGTTGTGACAGAAGGTATCTACCTGTTTCACGCATGAAAAGAATCTTTGAATTGGAATTTAACTAAATAGCACATCTTCCAAAACCATTACAGGAACTCGTAATACTAGCAGCAAATGCAGAAGCATTTTTTTCCCATTTCAGAAGTATGGGATAACAATGTCACAGTTGTAAATCCTGAAGCATTAAATTCATATTTATATTCATGTATTTGAAGATTCTGGACATAATGAAGGTTTTGTACCATTAGGTCTCTGATAATACAACTACATGGTCTATATGGAGCTTAATAGTGTTATAAGATTTTCTTTCAACACAGTGGTGCATAAGGATACAAATATGCCAAAAGTGGGAAGTACATCACACACAAACATGAATATTTTTTTTTTATTTTTACAGATTCAAACTATTTCCAGTTAATGACTTACAGAAGTTAAAAGAGCTAAAAGAGTGTGTATGTGCTCTGATTAGACTTCTGTTGTGCTGTAAGACAGATGCCCACAAACCTCTATCCTGAAAGCACCGCTTAAATATAGTCAGGAAATAACTGTTTTATCTAATAGGATTCACTCATACTGCTAGGTGCTTTCAGGAGAGGAGTTCCTAGCCCCTCCTCTAACAGTTCTCATTTCAGGTGAAGACCCATGGAGCTCATCCTCTCACATGAGAGTAGGGAATGTAACCCCCCCACTTCGGCTTCTGAAGAACTGAAGCCCAAAACCATATAGCACCACCTATTTCAGACTTAGAAAATATGTTTGTTGCACATGTTATTTAAATTATTCAATTATTATTGTCATTCACAGCTGAGGGACAACAAAACTACATGAACAGGTGTAGAGGACAATTGAACTCCTTTCATACATGCATCAGATAAAACCCACAGTTTTTCTGAGGAGCACATGGTGTTTCCTTAACTGCTTCTCCAATCAAACAGTACTTGCACTAAGAGAGGCTATAAGCGCCATAAGGGACAGGAAGAGGAAGAAGTGTAGCCAAGTCACACTGCAGAAAAAGTAGCATGCACTCTACTTTTTGCTGATTTTGAGTCACAGTCTGCTCCAGATCAAAGACAACTACCATTCTTGCATAGTCCAGAGTGGATGGTCTTCTTCCTCCTAAATAGACAAATACGAAAGTTTTGGCTTATTACTTAGGTATAAAAAGCTAGACACAACCATGCACTGCTTTGTTACAAAGGATGACATGACTTGGGTCCCAAAGCATTAATCCCGAAGCACTATAAACAAGTTAAACAGATCCCCATCACCGCATTTGTAAGCAAGATGAATAGTGCAAATGCAATGACAAAGATAAATTGGGCAAGGATAGGTAGACCAACATTTGATGGAAAAAAAATCATAGAATCATAGAGTATCCTGAGTTGGAAGGGACCCGCAAGGATCATCGCGTCCAACTCCTGTCCCTGCACAGGACAACCCCAAAAATCATACCATATGTCTGCGGGCGTTGTCCAATTGCTTCTTGAATGTTGTCAGGCTTGGCACCATGACTGCCTCCCGGGGGAGCTTGTTCCAGTGCTCCACTACCCTTTGGATGAAGAACCTTTTCCTAATGTCCCACCTAAATCAACTAAGTATGGTATTCGTTGTCTGTCTTCTCACCTCTCAAGTCCTAGATTCCATAGTCCTTTCCACTGCAAATAGTTCTACTTGTTTCAACAGGCTAAATTCTTGTCCATGTGTCCACTCATGGCAGACACATTCATCATTAAAGCTTCCTTCAAGCCTTTCCCACTCAATCTACATACAATTTTAGTGTATAAAGGCTTAATACTGTTGAAGCATAGAAGTGAATTTCACAGAGACCAAATTTCACTCACAGACCTAAGGACAATTGTTAAGTCATTTGCACGTAATCCAACAGAGACATGCACTGTGAAATATGCTCAGCATGCTGTGTTAGCTACCAAGACATCGGTCCTTCTCAGGATCCCCCACAAGTTTACAGCTAGCAATTCCAAGAAGGGGTACATACTGAAACTATGATTAGTGCAAGGCTTATATACCCAGCCACATGAGTACACATTACATCCTTTTGTCAGAAAATAACATTCTAAAAAGTACTCTCATTAGAGCTGCCAACCTAAGCTAGACCTACATATAACTCTCAAAGTGAGGCAGTATCAGTTTCAAGTCCCATATTCATCTATTTCATCTGTATTCACAGAAAAGCAGACATGCTAATCTTTTGTTTTAACTCACAGGACACAGACTATTTCCACATGCTAGTCAGGACTGCCCAATACCCACAAACAATGAGTGAACCAGGGAGCATCAACTAATAATTTTCAAGACAAGCACATTCATCATTTGTGAAACCTCTAGCATAAAGTCTCTTGGGTATGACCCAGGTCCTGCTAATCCTGCCCTGTTCACACCAGACTGGATTGTGAATTCTATTGCAATACCTCATTTCAAATTAGGGGACAATGAAATGCTCCACAGGAAGTCTCACAAACCATCAGTGAAAAAAAAGTGTTCTCCTGCAAGCCAATTATTTTTAGTTAGGCTATTACCCAACACAGCCTTCAGTCTTGATACTCTTCTGGAGATATTAAAATTAGAATAAAACTGACAGTGTTTTCTCAGTACACCTACACTGGAAAAGCTAGATCTGATTACAGCACATCCTGGTGTCAGTTTACCCTGGTTAGCATGGTGAACAAAGAAGCAGTGGCATGGGCTTTAACATGTGCTAGCAACCAGTCGTCCCCTCCTGAGATGTTAGGTGCATGCTCTGGTTGCTAACTCAAGCCATAGGAACACCATATCTATACACTCATGCTTTATCCTGGCCCATCCTGGTTTATTGTAAGTAGAACGAAGGTGGCAATAGGACGCTTCTGTACAAATAATGAGGCAGCAAGAGTTAGGAGGCCATCATTTTTCAGCCAGACATGTAGCATGCAAGTTCTACCAACAATACTGACAAAGTACATGTAAATAAATAAGTAAATAAATGTAAATGAAAGGCAGACAGATGTAAAAAGAATTTACTCTTAAGTCAGAATGTCACAAATTCATTGTTCATTCTGCTCTCCACAGAGTGCAGAATTAAACTATTTTAATTACCAAAGAAAGCAGCAAAATGAAAAACTAAGCAGTTGCAAACATACTATTTATGGCAGCTCATAAGCGTCACAAAGAGTTTTGCCATCACACCTGTCTTTTAAGTAATTCCGTCCCTTGCTTTCACAGTGACCCTCTAGAAGCACTCATACTTTTAGCTGATGTTTATTTCTGGTATATACTGGATCATCTCATCCACCCCCTACACACACACTTCTCTTGATTTTTCTTATTATAAACATTCAAATGGTTTCTCACTCAGTGAAAGACACACCACTTTTATTTAAAAGGAGTGAACTTTTTTTGGTAAGGTTTTCAATAAAAGCATTATAGAAACTGCAACAAAATATTTGCGACATTGGTACTTCATCCAAAAAGCAGCCATTGACAGTCTGAAACAAAAAAAAAAAAAAATTTGACTTTTTTGATAGAAACCACATTTCTGTTTTCTAACTCACTCCAATAATGATCAGCATTTGCCTACTACATACAAAATATGTCCACTGTATTATCTATACATTATCTATTATCTATCTATCTATTATCTATAATCCTTCTGTCACTTTTTCATCATTCTTTCTTGTTTTACAATGTTTATTATAAAACCTAATTCTTCCCATTGTTGCAGGCAGCCTAAGCCTGAACAGCATTCCTCTGCCTTCATATAAGACATAAAAATGTCATTATACAATTAGAAGCATATTTGTATCAAAAGGAATTGTTAGGAGGACGTAGAGAGGGGAAGGTATACTTTGCTTAGGAAGAGAAGCAGTTCAAATAGCTTAGATGTTATTTTCCTTTTGTGAGCCAAAGGCTCATTAGACTTACAGGACTTCTGTTTCTTAAGAGATGATATTAGTCCCTAATGCTTATTCCCCACTTGGAGTCATCCTAATCCTTTATTTTTGACCCCTGAATGACTTCTACCACAAACAATTATATTATTTCTTCATGAAGAGAAGATAATAACTTCAGGGAAAAAAAACAGCAGGAGTAGACAAACTCTTACAATATAAAAAGCCAGTGTTGCATGCTGCATGTGTACTTAGCAGAAAGTGAAGTGAAAAAACAAACATTATACAACACAGGGCTCTTCTTATTAAAAAGCTTTCTAATATTACCTCTATGGGATTGGGGCAATTTAAAATTTTAAGTAATTTTTAGATTGCCCATTTAACAATTTTGAGAGAAAGGTTTACTCTACCATCCTTCATATTGGGATAATTATACTCATACTCACATCCAAAAAGCTTACTAATGAATCTAGTGGAAAACAAAAATGAAAACTATTTCTTGAAGTAGCTATATTTCTTTCCTCTTGTCCTTTAAAGTAATGTAATTTAGTAAATTAAGTAATTCAATATTGAGAACACACTATTTAACAGCACCTCTTTGGAGAGCAAAAGATGATGAACAAGGTTTTTATTTCAGAAATCTGATTGAAAATTCCAGCGTTTAGTTCCCATGTAGAATTCCATTTGAAGAATTTACTCTAGATTAAGGTAGGAAATATATTATTTTCCTGATTCTCACAGAACTTACATCACAAAAGGAACCATAAGAGAAAGTCACATTCATTCGTTTGGCAGACTGGTCATCAATAGCAGTACCCTAAGTAATTTGACATCCCATGAGGCTTAATTTTCATTAATTTAAAGGAGGCCACAAAAGGTTAACATTTTTGTCATTGATGATTAATGCCATAAATTAAGGATATGTTAGAGGGAGTATTACACACAATGGCATTAGCTTGTAACGAACTTTGTTTGCTAAGATAATCTTGGCTCAAGTCGTGAATACAAACTCTTGAAGGTTAATGGAGTAATACTGAGTATTATGATGTTGTCTTTTGCATTTATACATTGGTAGGTCAAACAAAACTGGTCATTAAAATTTAATCTTGGCTTTTTAATAAGAAAAGCTATGGGGAGGAAAGAAAAATTATGACTAATCAATTCAGGAACGATAAATAATTTCTTTTCAAGTGAATCCTACAAACTTATATCTCAGCTGACCTTCATGTTTTGTAATAATGCCTGTAAATATATAATCTTAAAAATAACATTAATCTTATAATAAATTTTTACCTGATAATTGTCAAATACAGCCATAAAGAGTTCAACCCACAGTAATTAAAGGTTGGTATCAAACCTGTTGCTCATAACAAATTATGCTCATAACAGATCCTTAGTTGTTAACATTTTTAAAAGCATCACTTGACCTGTTTCAACATAAAGACAAATTCTTCAGTATTGTTAGGATTATCCAAATCATCCTATAAATGCCCACTAATTTCTACTGGCTTTGGACAGACTGGAAGAGAGTGTATGACATTAACATACAAGCAAAATTTCTAAACAGAAATACTAGAAATACTTGTCTTCAACATACAGTCATTTTCCTATTTTACAAATATTTCTTTTAAATCAGCCATAATTCGGGGGGGGGGGGGGGGGGGCGGAACCAGACATTTCTCTAAGGATTTTCTTCTGTATTTTTTAATATAGGATTTTTTTAATTTGAACTTTAGCTCTGTCAACCATTTATACCATTTTACATTATGTATACAGATGTAATAATGCCTTTTTCTTCAAATTTGTGTTTCTGAATATTTTTCCAGATCTTTCTCACATTCCTTTTTTCTGAGTATTTTTACATCTAGTATTAACTTCATTTCATGTCTCCCTTCCTGTCGGAAGGCACCATTTTTCTCCTAAGCAAGAGATAATGCTTTTTATCTTTTTTCTTCTCATATCACCTACTCTTTACCAGAAAAGCTTTCTGATTTAACATCACTTATCAGCTCTTCAGACGTTCTTTTCCTTTTGTATCACTCACCACAGTGTAAATGAATCCCATGCTGTTCAGCATCAGCAGACAATATTAAGTGTAGAGTTTATTTATAACTGTTATACTACAGTCAGAGCAGGCCCTGCAGCTTTCTGAACCCGGCCATCCTCTATTGTGTGACAATAACCTGGCCTCTACAAGCCTTCGGTAATAGAAGCTAGGTCCAGTATGACTGTCAGATTTTAAGCCTATTTGTACAGCATATAGAGCATTCTCATTCAGCTCACCAGTCATATAAATGTTTATTCTGAAAGACTCCAAAGCAACAGGCAACTCATTTCTTCCAGCCTAGTTCTAATGTCTGCCAGGGATCCAGTCATACTGGCAAAACAACGCTGTTTAAAGATATATGGCTCCTTGGAAATCCTTTTTTTTTTTTTAATTGCTTTTATTTTATGGCTTTGAAGAGACAATGAAAGATAGGACTAGACTATATACTTTCAGCTTGAAGGACTTACTCTTCTACACAGAAAAACGGAAATGCACATATCGCTGAAGAGTCCGCAGAGAAAAAAGAAAAAAATAATCACAGAATGCTTTCCAGAAAAGGAGTTAAGGGGGAATTAAGGAGTTTAGCATTACCGAGAATCTTGGTACAGCATCAGAAAGCTTCTAAACTTCCTTCATGAGCTTCACTGATACTGAATCAATCTTAGGTTCAAAAATTCTCCACAATATAAAACCAGCAAATTGTAAGTTTGAACAGCAATTTAAAAATAAACAAATAAATTGTCTCTCATCCTGCTCAGCTAACATGGAGGTGCCACACAAGGACAACATTCAGTTGCTGTGTAAACCTGCAGAAGTACAGCTCTGCATATGACTAACACAATGCGAAAAGAATGATCTGAATAATATGTTTGTTTTTAACATTCCACTGACTGATACCAGCAAAGCACAAGTCATTTACAATCTATAAGAACAGAAAGAAAAGTCTCACTTTGTCAGACTTCACAAACGATCACTGTTTTGCCCCAGTTTAGGGGTCTTTTATTCGTTTGGTTTGGTTTGGTTTTTTTTAAACTATTCAATGTCATTAAGTTGTTGAAGACAGTCTAGACTCAGCAAAGAGATTTTCTTCTAGAGAACAGTAGTGAGACAAATGTTCCCATATAAACTATTTCCTCTAGCTATCATAACCTCTTAGGAATAAGCACCTCCCTTAAATATCATGCTGTTTGATTAAGCCTCCTTCCTGACCTCCTCTCATCCTGACTTTCGACCAACGAGCAGACTCAATATAGAAATCAGAACAGACAGCTAGTGAAAAGGTTGCCACCAAAGAGACAGTCTTTTGTGGACAACATCCTGGTTCCTTCACTTTCAAGGGAGGACAGACTACATTAGTGCACTCACTTTCATTAGTGCACTCACCTTCTGTGACCTCAGAGGTTAATTTCTTCCAAGTTTTCTGCCAGCAAGTAACTCTGAAATTCTGTTAAAACTATTTCATTTATTTTTGAGGAGTGTAATATACAGTACTTAGTGAGGTGCAAAAACCTAATGACCCGTTTTCAGCACTAGGTTACTGTGTAAAAGAAACTTAACGTTGTGTAGGTTTCAACGAATGTTTGTACTTTGCCTATGCAGAGATTTGTTAATGTTTTTCTTCAAAAAAAATAAAACCAAAATAAAGATACATATGTACACTTTAAAATATGCTCACGCTGCTTATCTTTAGTCCACTTGCAAAAATATTCCAAATTCCCTGTTAGTAAAGCCAGAAGAAAACAGCTTATTGGAGTTACCAACTCTGCACTCCAGTTCAAAATACGCAGAACAGATGTGTTCCAGGCTCTGCCCCGATCTGCTCTGACCACAACTATTTCATTCCACTTCCATTTTGAAATAAGAAATACAATACCGGTGTCTAACTAGCAAACAGCCCAATACCTCCACAACTAACCTATCAACATTTCAAGGAAGCAAGGTAATTTCCTGCCTTGTGCCAACAGAAATAAAAATATTAGTAACATTTAGTGCATTCATCACTAACTTAAATAAACCTAAATAACATAAAAAAACACGCTTCCAAACTGAGCAGAAGATTATGCCATTTGCCCTGCCTGTTTGAGACTATGCTAGGAAAAAGAACATACTCCTCACTTTATACAGTTTACCTCAAATCTGTAATCCAGCAAACAAACCATCATATAATCTTTCTTAGTTATAAATTATTAAATAATAATTAAGTGTAAGTTGTGAGTGTAATTGGACCATTAGTATGTAGTTTTTGCTCCTGTGGTTATTCAACTTCAGCTCTAGTGGAGGTCTCTGAACAATTTCCTATTACCTTATAATGACTTTCAGTAAATGCTTATCTGCATCCAACAGATTCCTCTGCTTCAATATACTGTGCTGCAAGAGAAGGAACTAACTAAGGTATCGTCACCATGAACTAATTATTTATGGTTGAAAATGTCAAAGAGACCCTTCATAAGTTGCTGAAGCATAAAATTTGCCCTGCCTTTAACTCGTTATAGTCTAATGAGATTTCAAGTTATAACAGCACATCCCAATGCTTTCTCTGATACTGTTTTAATCAGATTTCTTTTTTTTTGTTTCATAGGCTTCTGAGAAAATATTGTATATTGCACACATCACTTCAAAAATAGTCTCTAACTGCTAATGAACCACAAAAATGGCTTATGATTATCGTGTACCTTCCACAAGCCACAACTATTCTATAGATGCCATTTGCTAAGCTCTGCTATGTGCTCAATAGACCTAGAAGGGTCCTTTTCCAGCAAGTCCAATGTTTCCTTCTAATATGGTTTTGGTTTTGTGTCTTACAAGATAATAATAAAAGCTAATTTTACTAGATTTATAACAATATGTCCAAGACCAAACACACATCATAGGACAATGTCATAAGGAAAAAAAAAAAAAAAGGTGGTATGTAAAAAAAAAAAACCACACATGTATCAGAAAATTATTGTCCTCCACAAAATCTTTCCAGTTTTGACCCAGTAACTTGTGGGAAAAAACTTGGGGCAGATCAGCTGCTTGCTGAATTCCTCAAAGTTGCATATATGAGTAAAGGATATAGTGTGCCACAGATGCCATGCCAGAAAGGTTTCTTCACATTCAGCTGTAACCTCCTTTTCAGCTATGCCACAAGTTCACATTGTCCAGGGTAACTGCAGCAAAACAGGGAAAAATGTGTATGCGGGAAACCAGTTCTTTCAAACACAGAGTTGATTAAAACAGTGTTTCTAGATGAATCTTTTCAGTATACTTTTGATATCTCTGCAATACTGTAGAATGCTGAAAAGACCAGTAGAATCAGTGGATGTGCCAATTACTGTATCTTTGAAGAAAGTTTGTTAAAAAGGAAAAATCCCCAAGTAGTGGCTTTGTTGATGTTACCTGTATGCTGATGTTTTTTAAATATAATACAAAAAAAGAAAGGATGGCATTTTTTCCTTCTATCACTTTTATTGTTTAAAAAAAGGAAAAGATGCAATATGTTCCAGTTCAGGTCTTGATCCCAAACTGTTATTGACTGAAATAAATTCCAGAGCTCCTGGTAAATTGTCATTTATGTATGTGAGACGCACAGAAAGTACATTAAAACTATTACTTTGTACTGTATCTTTGTACAGACTATAGGAGTACAGAGAATAGCCTTTACAGATCTTCAAAAGCTATTTTACATAGTATTGTTTTTTCCTGAGATCTTCTTGCTCATTTCAGCTGGTGGTATTTTTCTGACAGACATTCAAGAAATTAAAAAGTTAAGGCAGAGGCACATGATCACAACATTTGGAGATCTCTTTGGTGTGTTCTTAAGATTGTGAATACCTTTTGGACCTAAAGGTTTCCAGTTTAATTGTTGCATAACCTAACTTTTATATAAAGGGATTTCTAACACACCATGTTATAATTGCTGGTGAATATCTGATCTTCTTTATAAAAGATTAACAAATGCCATCAAAAGGAATAAAGCCATCTTAACTATCTGTTTGCAGAAATCCAAAACATTAAGAGAAGAAGTCTGGGGATATGTGATACATACTCTGCCATGCTAGGACTTTTCACTTCCACTTATCTAGGCATTTCAAGATAGCCTGAAATCCATCATGTTAAAATTTAAGCAACTAAAAAGTATCTCTCTACTTTATACACAATAATTTTGTAATATTACTTTTGCTGATTAATAAATTCAGTAAGCCTTTGCATAATGTAAGCTTCTCTTAGCTGCAAAGCTGGACTACCTTGAGTGTTCCCAAAGCAGGTGTTTGCCATAATTGCTTGTAGTATTCCTGCTATGGTTCAGTTGAAAGTAGAGCTAGTAAATGGCCTCTAACAGCAAAATATGAGTCTATGCAACAAACCGCTGCATCTCTGTCTCATGAAAATACACTGCATTGGGACTACTGAAACTGCTGGCCAAGCTTTCAAAAAAATAGAGAAGATATCATTAGAAGAATGCTAGCATTAAAATGTCAAGTCTTGCATTCTTCCAGGGAAAACTCCACATAAAATGAAGTTGACTTCCCTACTAAACAAAAAAATCAGACTGCAGCTGTCACCTTTACAATACCTCACACAGTTATATTAAAAAGAACTTACACCCGTTTTAAGCTTCTTTACACAGGAAATTTTAAGAACTGAAACAGGCCACCAAATTCTACTCATAGTCTTCCTGCCACTTTAGTTAATTTTCCTTGAATTAATAATTAAAGGATGCATCTGTTTTTTTTAAGAATAATATTTAACTTTAATACTAAAATAGCAGCTATAATACAGTAGAGGGAAAAAAATTCTTAAAGATACCATTACATTAAATTACCATAGGTATTTATTTTGCTTCCACCTGCTCCATTTGTTTCACTATGTTAATACTCCAGTAGTCACAATTAACACAGGACATG
This sequence comes from Theristicus caerulescens, assembly GCA_020745775.1. NCBI lineage: Eukaryota > Metazoa > Chordata > Aves > Pelecaniformes > Threskiornithidae > Theristicus > Theristicus caerulescens. The sequence continues at coordinate 39,718,995 of CM036565.1, read as the reverse complement.
AGATATTTTCATACTTTTTCTATCATCAGCAGGTACAGTCTGAAAAGGCACATCCCTGTACCATGAAGGCCCAAGTCATAAGCACAAACCTGAATGCCCATACACTGCTTACCTCAAAGTCTGTCACTAGCACTTGATGATATCTAAATTGCAATATCTCCATCTTTTCATTTCCCACATCTCCCTTTTTAATTTGATTGCTACCACTAAGGACCTGACACTGATACCCAGCAGTAAAGAGCTAGCTATCAAATTGCTGGTAGATCAGCATTCAGAATGTACTACTTTTGGAAGTTCAAGCTTGCAAACAAGACTGATTTATTGAGCTGAAATTGATTTACCATACCTTATATGCAACATTTTAAAAAGCTGTTCTGGGCTAATTACATACTCAGCTGATTCCCAAGTGATTAATAAAGTTCCTGACTAATTTTCTGTCTCTTCTAGCTACCAGATGGAGTACAGAAAACTCATCTACATCCCATAATGCAAATTTTCACATTAATGAATAAAGCTTACAGCTAGAAAAAAAAATAGGGAAGATTTTACATCTGCCTTACTTTTACATTCCTAAAAAAACTACAAAGCCTCACAAATCAGGCTTATCCTTTCCTCTAGTTTTCAGATTAGGTCAGAAATCTGTTTGTATTGGCCTTTGTTTACACAACACTACCATTATGTCAATACTTTAAGATGAATAAATATATATCTTTCATTATACAATTCAGAAGCTATCACATTGTCTTTACATATACATATGCCATCTAGAGCTGACATAAGTCCTCTCAGTTTTTGCAGTCTCTGTTCTTTCCTAAGAACCGTTAAGTGGAGTTAGTGTCACTTTCCTTTGCTTTTCTCACAAACAAAAAACATGCTGAAGGTGACCTTGCTGTTCTTTTTTTTTTAAATTTCGTAATTAATGCAAAACGTAATCAGAAAAAGATGGCCAGTGATTCAATTCTTTAGAGAGTGATTCAAATTCATTTGTCCCTTATAAGAACCAAAGGAAAAAAAAAGCCATTATTAATTTAGGCAATTAAGAGTACTTTGAAAGCAATATCCAGTACATTAAAGAACCTGTCCCTGGAGTACTGCTTACAGTCTATGAAAAGTTAATTTTAGAGCATTTCAAGTGAAGAAAGGTCATTTCCTAGATGTGCTTTACAGAATATTATAATTTTTAAATGGTAACCTAAATAAGAAGTGGGTTTTTGTAAATATGGAGTGAATGGTTAAGTGAATTAGAAACAAAATTAAAGACATGTATTATATTTATCATATCATTTTAAATTAAACTATGTATAGCAATATTTATAGTTTCTTCCTCTTATGTATCAAAGAATCTATGGTTTTCTTCCTTAACATTACAGAGTGTACAATCTAAAAAGAAAATTTCTATACAAGACAAAATTGTTAACATTAAATCTTTATAGTTTCTAGGATGAACTGGTAGGAATGAAAACTAAATAAAGCCCATATAGAGTATAACTTCAGTTCCTTATGAAAGGCTGGGGGGGGGGGGGGGCGTGTATTACAGTGCAACATTTATTCTGACAAACAACTCTTGCCAGTCACAATGTTCAGGAATAGAAGACAGTCCCACAAGGTATATATGATCTCAAACACCTAATCAGATTCTCTTGACTCATCTACAAATTACCTGTCTCACTTTTGTAAAGTACAGAAACAGATTATCTAAGTGAAAACTTAGTATTTACTGATGGCATCAATTCCATGATAGTATGCATTGCGTAAGTGCAAAGGGAAGTACATTAAATTATGTACAACTCTCTAAAATGATATCAAGAAATAGAGTCCAAGACAGACATTCTACAAGCAGTTAAGTAAATTTCCCCCCCAGCAAAGTCAGGGAAAGAACAATACAGTCATGAAGGCACAGGGCTACGACTAAAGTTTCAAATTCCATCTACTGTAGACATTCTATATGACTATAAACAGTGCACAACACCACATCAACATTCCTCAGTTTCTCATTTATAAAAAAAGATTAATCTTTTCCACACAAAGGTGGAAGTGTATGTTACTGTTATAAAGAAGCTTCAGGAACACAACAAATTTATCACAAATTACAAAGTTGGTCCTCACAGTACTTAACAGGTTTATATGTGATATTATTCTTTGGCAAATGCAATGTTAAATGCACTAGCATAACCCTTGTGAAAGATAAGGTAATGCTGTAAGGTAATATTCTCTGATTCGCTGATAAGGTAATATTCTTTGATTTTTTATACAAGTATTAAAAAGGTAAGAAAATGTGATGATGAAGTTTCATGCATGTTCACTACAACACAGAAATTAAATCCTAGCACAGAATCCTTTCCAAATTCACTCATTTGAATAGTGCAGCTAGATTAGATAAAAAGCATGGGGTTTGTATCTGTTATTATTCTATATGTCTTCAAAAATGCCTTAGGTCCCCCATTTGAACCTCCCTCTCAAACAATCATGAATCAAAAATAATTATCACAGATAATTATCTATGTGATAATTATCACAGAACAGTCTTCAATGCAATAGGAAAACAGTGCAGATCAGATATAAGGAAGAATTTTTTTTATGATGAGGGTGGTGAAACACTGGAATGGGTTGCCCAGAGAGGTGGTAGATGCCCCATCCCCAGAAACATTCAAGGTCAGGCTGGACGAGGCTCTGAGCAACCTGATCTAGTTGAAGATGGCCCTGCTCATTGCAGGGGGACTAGATGACCTTTAAAGCTCCCTTCCATCCCAAACCATTTTATGATTTTATGAGTAGACAGAAATGCCAACAGCTCAAAACACTAACGTATTCTAACCAAAAGCATCTTCACATGACATAAAAAAAATTACAAGTTTGGAATAAAGGTTTGTTTAAATCAAAGGATTACAGGTACATATATAGTAAAACAGATTATCACATTCTGTCAAACTAGCAGATAGTGACAAACTTCAATTTGATAAAGCAAAAAGATTTCATGGGCCTAAATCTTACATTTCATAATACAAAATATATCATCTTTGTACAAATATACTAAAAGGTAATGGTGCCAGTAAACTATATTTCCTATCTTCTCTGCCTATACTGAGGTAATAATAGTCAACTGACATTGTGAAAAAGTTGTATGTGCAAGTTAGAAATTTCTTCCCCTCACTCACAGAAAGATATCAAGCATGGCTTTGAGAATGGCTAGATATTTAATGAAAGTATCACAGACTATTCCCTAAAATTATTCCAATTTCTAGAAATTATAATTTAAAATGTTTTGGGTTTTTTGTTGTTGTTGCTGTCGTTTTTTTAATGGAACAGTAACACTGCACTACCAACACAGGAATAGATTACCACACAAAGATATGTGCACAGCTAATAGTGGAGTTTCACTGGATAATATTTGTAAAAGTGTGCCTTTCTGCATAAGAGAAGTCCAGTAAAGCAAAGTTGCCCAGAAGAAAAAGGAGCAACTTGAACAAGCACTGTTACCACCCAAGGAAAAGGCACATTTTTTTCCCTGAGTGAGGACTTGGTGTTATAACCAACATCATGTTTGATTCTTGCCGTGCTCCAAGGAACCTGCTCTTGTACAGTCTTTGTAAATAAACTGAACTGTATTAGAAATATTCAACTTCTCTTTCTTCCTCTAACAGAAACAACAATAGTAACCCATCGAACAACCCAACTGAAAGAAAGGGTCAGAATGTTTTTACTGGCAATAGCTAAATTTAAGTTATGATAAGGATAAACAAGGTAAATTATGAAATGGAGCAGAAAAGCAGATCAGTAAGGGAAGAATGCAATTAAAAACATAGGCTGAGAGGGCAGAACAGAGAAAATGTGGCTCAAGGCAGCAGAAAAGCACAGATTTGCAAATGAAATATGCCGTAATAGAAGACACTGAAACTAAGGAATCTGAAGAATAAAGCCTTGCTCAGCCATCCAAATTATCACCTCCCTCGACCTGCTGACAACGTTCTTCCAAATGCAGCCCAGGATGCTGTTGGCCTATTTTTATTGCAAGTGTGCATTGCTGGCTCAGGTTCAGCTTTTTGCCCACCAGGACTTCCAGGTGTTTTTTGGCAGAGCTGCTTTCCAGCTAGTCAGCCCCCAAGCTATACCAATAAATCGTGTTATTCCTCCCCATACATAGGACTTTGCACTTCCCTTCATTGAACTTCATGGGGTTCCTGTTTGTCCTTTCCTGCAACCTTTCAAGGTCAGTTATAACGCTGTAGTAACACTGTGAATACATTTACCTCGAGTGACCACACCAAAGACTATGGTAAAGTCCAGCGTAAATCCACTGCAAGGTAGATTGGATAAGCTTCTTTTACCAGCAAGGCCTTAGCAGAGGGCCACAGCAAGCGAATGAGCTTTTTGTTGGCAACTTAAGAATAGGAGGAAAATACCTTTGCACTCCTGAAGTAACTTACTTTGTTCTTGGAATTAATCGGTTATTCACCTCATACTTCTTCTGTCCCTTAATTTTATCTGAGACTTGATTTCAGGACCTTATCCGAAGGGGAATGTACCCTTCCAGTAAACACAGGCTGGGCAACAGCTGAAAGTCACAGTTTATGTACTTGAAGCTTTTCTCCTTTCTTTTGTGACAGTTTGCAAGATTATGCACTAAGAGTGCCTCACAACATGTCTTTGTTTTAGAAGTAAACCATTTTGCTAGCCTTTGTCAGGAGTGATTAGAAGTATTTTTTATCTTGAACAACAAAGGTTGAGTCAAATAATTCTTTTGTTTCATTTGGGTATTGCTAACTGCTTTCGTTCTTAGGCCACTGACTACAAAGTGTGTCACATCTGTTGATCCTTCACCACTGTGGTAAGTCATTTCATAGACTGTGCTTCATATAAAACTAAATGAACACCTTTTGTCTTTATGCTGGCTCTACTTCAGCTTATTAAGTGCTACAACATATGTCATCTGTTTCCCTAAACAACTACATGAGCACAGCACTATGGGATTAGTAAATTAAGAAAATGAAAAACAAGCAGCAATTGGCCCACATATGCAGTCATGTTTGATTTGCTTTAAGTAGACATTTCAGTACAATCTTTTCCACCCAATAAACATGTCTATAAATAACATTAAAAAATAACCTTGTTCCTGTAGGCACCATCTTTTCAAATACTGCAGTACATAAGGCATAAAAAAACCCAAATGAACAAAAGCCTCAAAGCTGTCCTACACAGTTGGTAGAAGCCGCCCCCTCTTTGGAGCATCTGCTGGAACTGTTGCTTAATAAAGATAAACTCATTTTGTTAAAGTGCTTACCAAACACAAAAATGAGTTTGTTAACTTAAAGGAAAGGTAATTATTCCTAGTGTTGTTCTAACCTTCTTTCTTTAACCTGGAGCAGATAAGGTCACCAACATTACCACTTAGATAACTGGCTTCAAATATGTTTATTTCTCAAGAGGAGAATCAGACATTTTCACAAAATCGTCTTGATTCTTTCTGCCTCAGCATAAAAATACAGAGAAGTGTAGGAGGTAGCCTACTTAATGCAGGAGCAAAAATATTTCCATTTTTGCAGTGAAAAAAATGAACTACAGAAAACGTGAGGACTTAAGCTTTCCCTTGTGTGCCTACACATGGAAATACAGAATCCCAAAATGCTTAATATCATTCACTTGCAGATGAGTTTTATGTGTATTTCAGGATATAACACTCTTCATCCAGTTCAATTTCACTGAAATCAATGGCATAACTGTTGAATTATACCAAATTACAACTGGAATTGCATTCAAACCGGACATAGCTGTTTGCTTGCTTTTCCAGTAAAACCCATATTCAACACACATTCTCTACATCACAGAAAGTATTTGTGAAACTTGAATACACCAAATGCTTTTGGTTCAGGCAAAGATGAAATAAACCCAGAAACTTGCTAGAGATTCCCTCTCCTCTACTGCTCAGTTTGACATAGAGGGATGTCAGTGGAGGAGTTCCTGCAGATCACACCCCAGCTATTCATCTGCATGAGAGGGCCCCCTGCTGCCCCATTAAGTTGTGCTAACAATTATCTGTGGGGCTCTGCTGCAACCTAGATCAGGGAATGCGCTCAGCTTTAATAAAATCCTGCTCAAAAAGTTGGTTTCAGCAGAGTTTTTTTCCCTGTTGTGGTTCACAGTACAGCTTAAATGGTAAGGCAGCCAGAGATTTTTCGATGATGCTGACAGACCCACATAACACTGCCCCATATCTTCACTGGACAGAATGGAAAACTGCATAAAAGGGAAAGAAAATGACTGTAACGTTGCTTAGAGCACTCGCCATGGGTAGTGGCAGGGGAACAGGGAAGCAGAGTTCTAGCCACGTTCCTATTAACTGAAATATGATAAAATAGAACAGTAGCACACGAATTAGAAGAAATTTAAAGAAATCAACCCAGCATACACGAGAAGTAAACAGCTAAAGGAGAACTTGCAGGAGACAGGATACTCCACATCATCTCTGCTTTGATTTAGAGCAGAAATGGGATCTGAACCAGGATTATCATAAGTAATCAGAGCACCACAAGCACTGGGGTAGAAAGCTGCACTATTTTCTGCTACCTTATTTTCTAAGCAACATTGAAGCCTTTGAAAGTCTAAGCAAAAATTTCCAATGCTCTCCTTAAAAAAAATGTTAAAACTAACAAATCCAAAATATTTTTGAGGGAAAGATGACTTTCATGTAAGTTCAAGTTACTAAAATCCTGACCATCACCACCTGCAAAAGAAAATGCAAAATGAACAGAAATTAATTTATCTTGAGTTTACATTAAACCAATTTTTTTGGGTGGTTTATTTTTTCACGTCAGTTACCAAACTGAAAACTAGAGCTGTGCTTGTTTGCAAAACTCTTTTTTTGAACCCATTAGGAAAAATGGCCCTATATAAACACACGTCAATAATAATTCATATGGATACTTACTGATTAAATATTTCTAAATAGTTTTAAACATTCAAAACAATGTTTTGAATAATCTATATTAATTATGTTGATCCCGTAAATTCCTGTAATCTTCCTAATTAGAAAGGAAGACCATTAAGAGATTTTAATTGTTTCAACCAAATTAAATGGATTGCTGAGAAAGCATCAGTGATGTAGGGCCACTGCTTTCCCAGGAAAAGCCAGCCAGCAGAAGATACAGGGCAAAGTTTTTCCAAAAGCATTTTGGAGCTGAAGAGCTAAATACTTCAGGGCATGTTAAAAAGCAACAGTGGAATTATTTATAATCAAAAGGTATGCTGCCTTTTGAGAGTCTTTATGAATACACATATGGGACTCCCTATTTAAGTGCCTCCGTGTTTATACGAGTCACATTCAGTTGGTCTGATCATCAGCTAAGCTCTGGTTGCCCAAGGTAACTGTTACCTGGCACACCCACTTATCAGGGCTCCATTTCTAACTATGGTACTCAGTAAGAAAACATTGGGCGAGCCACTGAAAAGATTAAAAAATCGAATGTCAAGAGTCATTCACTTTTTTCTCTGGTATGAAATATTTTCAGACACACACAGCCAGTTACAAAAATATGTATTTGCAAAAGCGATGTGTTTGACACATTTGCTTTTTTTACTCTGTCGCTTGCTCCATTTCTTATAATCATTAAGACAAAACACTCCACATTCAACACATTCGATCACAGTTTTGTAGGCCTGGACAGATGTTATACAAGAGGAAAATACTAACTCCTTGAACAGCTTTAAACTAAAATATAAATTTAGATTTATGACACACTATGTATTTCTGAAATTATATCTTTTTCTTAGTAACCTACCCCTTGCAGATTAACCAATTTTACACTATGACATCTTATTTCATGACAGCCACATTAATTGTATTTTGACAGTATATATCCTAATAGTAAAGTAATTGATATTCTCTTTATATCTTTTTGGATCCAATGAATAAGTAAATGGCACTATACAACATCTTTATCAATTGTTCAATTTTGATTTACACTAGAAATTTTCAAGACATATTAGAGTACCTCTGCTTCTCCTCTTTACCTCAATATCAGGTAAATACATTAGAGATGAAAAGTAGCATGACAATAGCAAATTGGTTCAGTAAGTCAACTTTTGTAAGATTTTGTATCTTGTATGCATTTATAATGGAAGTACAATTGCTCTGAAAACATTTCTAGTGAAAATACTTTGAATGTATGTATTTTAGGCCAGTTACTTTGCTCAGAAAAGGGCCCTAAGTAATCATGAAAAGCAGAGCACCTGTTCCAATGTTTATATATTATGTAGACTTTATTGATGACATTTCTTAAATTGCAGTACATCATCTACTTTATCTGAAGCAGTTTAAACCACTGATTAGCCAGGCTTCTAAAAATAGGTTAAAATAGGCACTGACTTGTGCAAACCACTGCATTGAACCTCGCTCCTCACCCTGATTGCAGCAGTGTGAAAAGATAAGAAATCTTAAACTACCTCACCAAAAGTTACAAATCTACACACACACACAAGGTTTTTTTATGATGGGAATTTTTATCAAGGCATTTTTATCACTTACCAAACTTGACTCAAAACTGATTTGGGAAGAAAAATGTAAACACTGAAAAACTCACCAAAAAATAGAACAAGTATCTTCTTAAAAATCTCCTAATATAGGAACTAAAATATGAGTTATCTGCATTAAAAAGGGGGGTTTTTTGCCTAACAAGTAAATAAAACAAGAAAAGGTAGGACTAAGGATAGTTTAAAACCAAAGTGATTTAATACAAGTGAAAAAGAAAACAGGAACAGTTCTTTATAGTATATCTCTGAAGTCAGTGAAGCACAGAACTTGATGACAACAGACTGGGATACATTTTTCTGCAAAATAAACAAGCAACTCTTTCCCTTCCCTGATACACTAAATAAAATGAAAAACAATCTGGACTTGAGCACTTGGATAACTGAAAATCCAGAGCACAATTCTCCCAGGATGACAAAAAACCCCATATGCCACTGCCTCCTTTTTTTCCTTTGGTTCTTCTCAAAATCTAACTAACTTTATTGAATGACAGAGAGGTATCTGGAATATTTAATTTTCATGAGGTAACAACCTAACATTTTTAAGTCTTCACTGATAGAAGTACATGAAGCGTACTATCTCCTGGCAACTTAGATTTAGACAAAAACAAGCTTTTCTCAAGTCAGTTTACTCCTTTCTTGAGTAAATAAGCACACCACAGGTTTTTCTACAGTTGGTCATTGATCTAAAAACTCACATCACAGTATGTTCAGAATTTTTCAACATATCTAAGTAACAGCTCACAGATTTTTGGTATTGTCTTTTCTAAATATCGTACTGTGCATGTACTATGCATAGGCCTAGGGACAAGCCCAATAGTTTCTTCTTCAATCATTTTGATTAGTTGTAAGTTACAAGAAACTTTTATAAAGGAGACTGCAGGCTTGCTCATAAGGTGTTAGTTTCTGAAGTCAAAACTACACATGCGACGAAGTACAACTAATCACAAAAGATCACAATAGCTAATTAGCCACCTGCAATTTGTGATATGTTGCCTCAAACCACACTTAGATTTTACAATATTTTAAACACAGGCTTGAACTTCTGACTTTCAGTATAAGCTTGCTTAAAACAAAACAAAAAAAATGAGCAGAGTACACTTCCCTGAAGGAAGTAACTTGCAATCTTCATTAACCCCATTACGTACAGTATCATTTCATCACCCTAACACTCCCTGCAGCTGCAGCTGTCTGGCAAGCACAAGTCACAGGAAAAGCTCATTTACATACAGCTTCTGGCCTCGTTCACTAGAAAAATTTGCTAAGACAAATTACAGTGTCAAAAGAAAGCTCATTAAATTTTTATATCAGATTGCTATGTTACCCTTAGCTCCCTGGGTATCCATCCCTCTTTCTGTCGTTAGTTTTCAGTCCTTAAGGCTCAAATATTTTCAAGGGCAGAAGCAGACCAATTATAAAAAAGGAAGTTATTTGCTTACTAGTATAAAATGAAGCATACAACCATCACTAATTCACATTTACCAAAAATATAGCTCAATTACCATGTCACACTAGACTGCTGAATAGCATGATATTTCTGCATGCATTTAATTTAGTACCAGTATTTGTGCTGAGGCAACAATAGCAATTAAATGTACTGAAATGGGGATTAAGCACATTTTCCACCATTTGTCTGTCCATTACGGTGATGTTCTTTTTCCTTAACAAAAAAGGAACACCTAGCCCATTTATCCAGTGGTGATGTTAATGTTTCAGAAGATTTAAAAATCCTTTGACACCTGGAAAGGTTAAAAGAGGTATAAGCTTCACCTTAAGCTACAGTTATGTTGGGTATTTTCAAGGAACAGTCATTTAAAGAATTGAAGGACATGAAAGTTATATTCCCATATACCCATCAACTAAGTGTTTCAAAGGTAAATGATTAAGAACACTTCGTCTGTTTAAAAATAAGAATGGTAAACCGAATAATGTTTATTTGCCACCAAAAATCCAGCTTGATTTTTTTTTTTTAAAAAAAATCTGTTCTCTATTTTTATTGGGTCTGAAATATATATTTCAATTTTTTTAAATATTTGTATGTACTCTAAATTGTGCACAAACCCAATATTTCATTATGCATTTCAAACAGTATTTTAGATCTTACTTGTTCACAAGGCCAAATACATTAGGATTGTGATTTTACGCACCACCACTTCAACACTTTTTAATTTGCTTTCAGGCCTGACACATCTAAGTATAATTTGATGGAATGCAGTCATTCCTTCCCAGCCCAAGCCTGCACTGCTACAGTCAGGCAGGATCCAAATCAATGCAATTGCTTCTGAAACTTCACAGCAAGTAGAACTTCTCTCTTACAAGTGTCACAGGCAGCATATGCTAAACCTTGCAATGCCTTTTTTTTTGTTTTTTTGTAAGTTTTCCAGGTTTCTTAAGATTTCTGCTGAATCAGGATTATGCTTCAAATCTGATAGCTACTGTTGACCTGCACTTTATCAACTACCAATAGCTAAATAGTTAACAGGTAACTAACCCAAAGGAATATCACAGAAGTCCTCTGTTTTTCAGATGCCTGGCCCATGTTTAAGCTACTAATCATCATCATCCAGTGAGTAGAGTCAACTTAGTGAGCCTCAGTACAAAATTAATTCATTAAAATTAAAGGGGCGGGGGGAGAACCGGGATATGAAGTCAGTCCCTCTCCCTCTCATCCAATGAATATTTACTTGTTTATTCAAGTCAAAACAGTTCCCACACACCATTCTGAGAGATAAGGAGAAGCCATCTATATTCTAATGGTTCAGATATTCGCAGGACATGAAAGAATGAAAGACCAAGGTTAACATCTCTGCATTAAAAAGAAAAACATAAACCCATTTGATCCTCTTACACTGTCAGCATATTTAACTCCAAAAGAAGTCTGTATTTCATGATTTGTTAAGAACATTTTGGAAGTTTTAATTTTGAAATTAAAGCATTTCCTAACATTCTAGTGAGGCAACTTCTTTCACAAATCTTTCCAACTTCAAAGTAAAATGTTTATATTTCATGAATTTTTCATCATAACAGATGCCTCTGCTAAAGATTCCAATTTTGATTAAATTGGCACTTCTTATACTACTGTATTTTGTCAGAATTGACCAATCTTTTCCTGTGAACACAATAATGCTATATCTAGATTGCAGCAAAACTGGAAGATTATTTGAAAATATATTTTCATTCCACAGATTTTTCCTTTTAAAGTACTTATAAAATTTCAAACAAGGAAGTGGAATTGTTTTTTAACATGCAGCTTTCCAGCAAGCATTGTTTTCCAAACAGAAAGTTTTTTCCCTTCAGAGGGAGCACAGAACTGATCAGAACAACTAGCATCTTCACTGACATTATCTTTTCCTGAGCAGAAACCAATTTCTGCAAGAACAGTTTGAAACTTCAAGTTGTAACACACACTCAGGGAATCATTTTTCTTACAGAATTCACAGGTTTGTCATTTAAGAAGTTTAATGCTGCTGTGAGGTTCTTGCTTCTCACTTTTTTTCACTGTAGCTGCCATCTTTGGACACCACCAGGAGAAGTGTCACTATTTGCTTTAAGTAACAACACTAGAAATGCATAATTTTCATTTTGCAAAATGCCAGCTTGGGATTCATCATAATTTAGAGGATTGGTGGTAAGAGGGAAGGAGAATGGATGCAAACCATTGGATACAATGCTCCTCCTACATTGGAGGTAGAAATAGAAGGAACTGAATCATTTTTTTTATTATGATACAGAAAACACAAACCCCTGGAACTTCAGGTCAACTGGCTGCATACGAAAAGAAGCAATTGCCTAAAGGGAGCTACTATTCCTGACTTCCAAAATACTTAAAAATGGAAGATGATACTGAGTATACTAAGCATCAGACTTCTGATCACGCTTCAAAATCAATGTGAGGTTTGCCATTTTGTAGAAACCATATATAGTTATTAAAGTTTCTCTAAATCATATACATGACTTTTGGCTCAAGCATAATAAATTTCAGTAACTCCCAACGGAACTTGCAATCTACTGATGTCAACAAACCAATATTACTCAAGCAAATTTCCAGAAACACTCAGAAAGTCCTGACTGTCCTTATGGCCAGATGCTGAGTGGCTAGGCATCCCACAGCTGCCCCAGATCACACGGACAGACCCACTCCACAGTCCTATTTTCTGCATATGCACTAATTTATAAACAGCAAAGTACATTTGGGCTATTCTTTCACTTGACTTACAGCAAAGTATTTCATTTCATATTGGCCTTCCTGCTTGGAACTAAGTCAAGGGTAGAGTAACCCATTTCACATCTTCCTAGCTATAATTGCATGCCTTTAATGCCAGAAATAGTTTGAAATTGGAAACGATTTGAAATTTGTGCAGACGAAAGACAATGTAGATGAACAAAAATAACAATAGGTACTGCTTAAATGCCTAAAGCTGTCTTCTGAATTTCCAGACATCAGCTACAGAATTGCATTTTACTTTCTGCTGCTAGCTGAGTGAGGCAGCTCTTTTATCCAGAACCTGTCAGTCTCCTAAATTAATTAGAGTCAGTTCAATGATCCATAACCAGGGTACTTTCTACAATCATTGACAATTGATTTCCATCTAATTCACAATGGGCCAAGCTCTGGCCTTATGTATGACCCAATATTCTTTCATCACCCATGTGTTACACGAGGGCTGAATTCACATAAGAATTTCTAATCAGAAATCTGTGACATTGATGTCTCAGCTTTCAACAAGCTAATTATGGTATCTGTGAACAAATAACACTTAGAGGGGATTTTCTGATGTGTTGTTTTGGGGAGGTTATTTTGGTTTTTTGTGAAGGCTCTCTTCCAAATTTATAACATAAAGCAAAATTATCTGACACATGGTATGTCACTTAAATAATATTTACTCCATATGCACAAGTCCCATTGGCTTCAGTGAAAGTTCTACATATTGAATATGGCACAGAAATTAAAGATTAGAAGAAATAAAACTTAACTAGAATGATGGCATCTATTGCTAAAATTTGACACAAATAATTCTTCATCATTATCCCATTTGAGACTGGGATTACACTGGTGCAACAGGCTATTGAATAGAGGTTTTGTTCACTTTTGAGTTTCACAGGCCTGCTAATGCCTTTTTAAACACGCTCTTTTCAAACAATTATGCTGATTTAGTGAATTGTGTGCTCCATCACTGAGATGAACTGAGGCAGGAGGGGAGAAAAAAGAAAAAAAAAAAAAAATGAAAGAAAGAAAAGCCAAAAAAAAAAAAATCACAGTAGCTATGCACAACATATGTCCCAACACTGACAGAAGCAATGTATTTTGAGGACCTGAAAAAAAGAAGTACTTACTAGTTAGACAAACACAGAACAGAACAAGGTTCAATAAAAAATAGGGTATTTTCCTTGTATTTATAGCAGTTATAACAAGCATCTTCATGGGTACTTCTTAAGTTTGAGTTTAATTTATGAAAGCAAGGTGCACAGAATAAGGTTAAAAGGGCTAAGATTTTGACTTAAGATTGAAATACTAAACTTGATCTACCACCCCCCCCCCCCAAAAAAAATTTTAAGTTCTGAGGTACCACATTGAAATAAAATGTATCTCAAAGTAGCAGCCATCTTACATTATTGTGCTCAAATCAAAACCTGTTGTCATTCTTTCTGATAAACCGTGTATCACATTTATTTCAAACAGCTAATTGACGTGTTTCCAAAAACCTTTTAGCCCATGCCAGTGATTCTCCACAACCATTTAATACTCAAAATGTTTAACCTGCTACAGAATTAGATGTATTTATAGAATTTAAGAGAGGCCACTGAGTCACATTTATCACTTGTAGCTTTGAAAGTTTAAGTTTTATAGATCAAGACACTAGGAATATTCCTTGGAATGTTAACATATCAATGTCAGCACTGCCCAAATAGGAGCTATTCTCATTAGATTATCGAGCCCTTTTTAAGAACATTTTAATACTGTATTGTTATAAAGGCTGGCAGTCCTACGATTAAGATTAAAATGAGTTATTTTATTACTGAAATCTCATAAAACACTGCATCTGAAAACCTTTACTGTTTGTAATATAGCAAACCTTTCAAGCTGAAGAATAGTATATTTGTGCATTACCTCTTAAATTGATTGGATGCTGCAAGCTTGTGCCTGTGTGGGAGTGTGCCCACTTTAGAATTTCAACAATTTTTGTCTGAGCTGCATGTTAGGATTCACAGCACATCTACAGTTTGTCATAGGCAGTACCCTTGATACCATTCGATTTCAAAGCTGCTTGCTACAAATCCTCTGCAATCAGGTTGTGCTTGTTATTAATACCTTTAATCTGACCTCAGACAGGAAATCTCGTGCACTGTGATTTTGCCAAACAGACTGAACAGTAATCAGCAACCATATCTGATGGATTATGTTCTTTGTACACTATTTACGGTGAGCAAGGAACACAGAACCATGCATGCGCTCACGCCTGTGTGTTACTGTGCATGCAGGCACTGGAGTCGAATCCATTTGTATTCCCACAATCATGTTCTTTGCATCAAGATGAGTTGAAAAGAAATAGCATTTTGGGTAAAAGGGACATACTGCCCCTCTAATGAAATGAAATATTCACAGCTTTTATCAGTTAAACATAAAACATGCTACAGTATGCATATACTATGCAGTAAATAGTAATTCTGAGCACTGTTATATATATTGTTTTCTTTTGCACATTTACCTGAAAGTCCAGGGGCTTCCTGGATGCCAGGAAAAATGAATAACAATTTCTATTCTCTTTCTGGAAAATGTCATTCATCACTTCACTGACACTCATCCCTTCAATTTAAGATCCCTTCGATTTAAGCTGCTATTACAGTCATAATTCTGAGACCCATGTAACTAGAAACCAGTACTGTACTACTAATTTAAGTGAATTTTCCTTCCACAGAATTCATTCTCACAGCTGTTCCTCCCTTTTTTTTTTATGTATAGCCGAAGGCAATCTTCTATTTATACACTCCAGTCTAGTCTCTTGGGCCCACAGTGTCTACAAAATTCCTTTCCTTTGTGCACAAAGAAGCACATCACTAAGGTTCCGATAGTTCACAGAACTCATCTGCTCTAGTAAATAGCAAAAATATAGCACACACACTGCGCCCCTCTTCCCCCGCCCCTCCCCCCCCCCAAAAAAAACCCACCAAACTCAAAACCCACAAACTTTGTCAGTAGAAGTTAAATGAAATTTCATAGCATGGACTTTTCAAACAATGTCAATCGGCTGAAAATAATACAGCACAATGAACTGAAATGTTGACAAGGGTAACAAAAACACACCTGAGATTCACTTTGAACAAACACACCTTAGATTACTTAGACTACTTCCTCAAAATCCAGGAAATATTGGTGATGAGTGAAAACTGGGAGTCACCTGAACAGCCACAGATGCTTACACAGCAGTAACTCCATGCAAATAGACCTTATCAGTTTTGGCTTACTCTGAATCACTATTACTTGTTAATTTTGACAAATTATTTTTCAGCTTCTACTTGAAGAAACTCTTGCTAGAGACTATTAAATTTAATTTATAACTACATAATATATGAATAAAGATTGCTGAGTTAGGAGATTAGCCGTACCCATCCTCTAACCACAGTTCTTATTTGAAGAACTGGATAGAGAAGGAAAAATGAACCAATGAAGTAGCACAAAGAAAACAAATAAACCATTAGTGATTAAACAAAGCATGAGATTACACAGTGCAGGACTAGCTTGAGTACCAAAGATCAAAATTAGGCTGAGGACTTTCACTGCACAGATCTGGCAGTATTGTGTATTACCCTAACTGCATCTGGTGAACAAATAACTAGATTTAATCATTTGCAGAACAGACTGGGATGGGTCAATCACGTTGGTAGGGTGCAGGAAATTATTATTGATAATCAACATATCCACACCCTGAGATTAACACAAGTAAACATGTCTCACTCGTGCAAAATTTCTTTGAAAGCCCCTTTCCTGAAGAAGTTTTATCTGCCAGATAATAACTACCATGGACACTCTGAAACAGCTATTAGGTTGGTTTTTTTTTTGAAACAGACACAATAATTTTCATCTGATGTCTATTGATTTTGTTCTGCCACTTAAGCATGGGTCTGTGTGTTTAGCTGCATATGAAATGTTCACTTATACTTATCTCCAGAGGCCACCAAGTCAGGATGGGAAAAGAACGGCTCTTTTACTCTGTCATTTCCATTTATTTAACAACAGGCTTTTATGTGGTTCTTCTTGCTGTTTTATCTAATTCTAGTGGCTATTACAGCATTTTGCAAGGAAAAAAAGACATTCAAACTAGCACTAGAAATAACAGCACATCTTGGGAGAGAGGAAGAAAACTAATAATCTAATATGCATGTAAATAAGTCTTAAAAATACATACAGCTGCAAATACTATGTACACCATGCTAATGGAACCAATAATTATTCACTGCACAGCAGAAAAGTAATAGATTTCCAGGCCTGATTCATGATCATTTAATCCAACTGCATGCATACTTCAGACCATAGATCCTGCAATTAATTCCTGCATCTACCTCTACTACTTTTAATTGATCTCTACAGAACAAAGGTGCTCATTATGGAAAATCAGAAACTTTTTTTTTTTTATGTTGCATATAAGAATGAATTTCTTTCATCAGTGTCTGAACTATCAGGGTTATGGTCACTTTTAAAGCATGATCCCATATGAATCAAATTTATCATGTATTTCAGGACAAACTGTATTTCATAAAGATGAAAAACAGACAATTCATGAAACATGCTGGAAGGATTACTCGACAAAAATCCACTCAGCAAATCTATACATTTCTATTAAAATAAAAGCAAACCAGTGAAAAATGTCCATACAATCATTTTTTATCAAATATTGTTTCAATTAAAACTTTCCTTGTGAACTTAGCACATTGTCAGCTAACACCACATTTTCACTTATGAGAGAGCATCCTCACCTTTAGAATTCTTTGTATTATGGAACTTGTATCATTTTCTGGTGTATTTTGAAGTTAGTTCAAATGCACAGAATTGCTGAAATGGAGATGTATGCACTTATGTCTGCATGGAAAGATATTTTTTGATCACCAAAGCTAATATTTAGCAAAAGACTAGTGACTATCAAAGCATGAACATATTCTACGTTTATGCCCTCTGAGCTACTGTTTTCCCCAAGTTCACTGTGATCTGTAGTATAGAAATACCCTCTGAGAAATATTGAATGTATGCCAATAAACTAACTGGACCACAGCGATGACTATTCAAGTTCTTTCAGCTCAAAAAAAAAAAAAAAGTCACTATTGATTTAAACCAAAAGAAAAAAATAATTTCCTTTTAAGTGGCAGAGAGCCAGATACAGGGCAGCTCAGATCTCAAAAAAACCCTGTACTTAAGATACAGTATGCCCACAAAACATATGTTACCACCACACACAGACCATAAGTAGTATAGCCTGATA
This sequence comes from Theristicus caerulescens, assembly GCA_020745775.1. Taxonomy (NCBI): domain Eukaryota; kingdom Metazoa; phylum Chordata; class Aves; order Pelecaniformes; family Threskiornithidae; genus Theristicus; species Theristicus caerulescens. Next base: position 39,701,002 of record CM036565.1, on the reverse strand, counting down.
GCAAACAACTGCACCTCACTTTGGAGCCCATAGCTCTCTCTGCTTTTTAGATAAAGGGGTCTGGTCATGACTAATATCACTTCCTAAGCATCATTTTTTCAAATCAGTGAGAGACTTTAACAGAAGTCTGGGAAAGATATGACCTGTCAGCTGACAAAACACAGGAAAATGCCTCAGGACAGTAGAGGGGCTTTGAACCCCACAGCATACTGACTCCTCGTCAACAGGCAAACAGTGCAAGGACAAAAGCAAATACACGGAATTACTTCCCTTGGCAAGGAAAAGAGTTTCTTCAGAAGTGCTAAAGAGTTTTACAGGGAGGTCAAGAGTTAACCTGTTTTGGCAAATGTTTTTCAGAGTGAAGCAGCTGTGATATAGAAATTCTAAGTCTGAACAGAATCTGATCAGCATTTTCAGGAACTCAGTCTTAGCATTGATTTCCTGGAAGCCTTCTTCAGAGAAAAAAGTCAGATGGCAAGAAAAGACAAGGTTAGAGTACGTAGACAGATTTCATATTTTTAAATTGGTTAGGCCCAATGGATTTCATCCTAAAATACTTCAGTTGCCAAGAAATGTAATTGTTGTAAGCTCTGAGAATCCGTGGAAGATAAAGGAAGTGCCAGAAAACTTAAAAGATGGGAAATGAGGAGCTGATCTTCCAAAAGGGAACTTGGGGAAGTCATTAAACTATATATATATATATACAGCTCTATAAAACCTCAAAAAAACCCAAAACAATCACCACCAACAACAACAAAACAAACAAAAAAACTCACCACAATCAACAAACTCCTGAAGACAAAAAGCAATTATATAGCAGGCAACATTGATTTTTTTCAAAAACAAACTAGTCAAGTTAACTTAATTTTCCTCTATCACAGGGCACAAGAGCTTCTAGATATTGGGTTAATATCAGGTTTCCTGTAACTTGTCTGTAGGAGGTTTTTTGATGCATTTCATGTGACAGTCCTAAGCAAGCTTGGAAATCAGATGAAGATAAAACTATTGCACAGAAAGAGAGAAAATGGTTGAACAATCCCACTCAGAGAACAGTTATTAATGATTACCTGTCAAGAACACACCAGGAAGGTTTCACCAAGGTCTGTTCAGTAATTTTGTGAATCACCGGATGATGGAATAAGGACTACTCTTACCAAAGATGCACCTGATACAAAGCTAGGGACTACAGTCATGCTGTAAAACAGGTTTAGAATTCAGAATGAGAGTATGAAATGTTAAAAGTGGTCTCTATAGGGTATAAATATTGTGAAGCTCAAGGAATGATGTAAAGACAGGTATAACCAACAGCCACTAATACAGAAAGAGTAGAAAGTGGTTAAGCAGCAAGACTGTAAGTCTTGCTTAGACTTCTATCACAAGCTGAACATAGGTTAACAGAGTAATGCTGTTGCATGAAAGGCAAATATCATACTACAATGTGTGAAGAGAAGCCGGGAGAATCTTTCCATTCTATACAGACTAATGAAGTCTCAACTGGAGAACTCTGGCACGACATTTAGGTGCCACACTTAAAGAATGTGGTTATCCCTGCTGTGTAGACAGCTTTTAAAAATAAAACAATCATTAAGTTAAAAAATAAGAGCCATGACAGAAGAAAAAGAAACAGGGCTCACAGGTACCTAGCTAGCTATTTTCACACATGTAGTCAACGACTTGAGTTAGACAGATTCCTTGTTTCTTAGAAAAGCAAAACTTAGATGTAGTTTAAAAAGGCAAATAATTCCGGTATTATCTGAACATGGTCACTTAAAACATGCTTGCCCTTAGTCACTATGATTGTTTAGTCACCATGAAGTCTGGCACAATTGGTAATCTGTGCTTAGAAAAAGCCAAAAACTAAAAACCATGGCAATATGCTACAATTCAAGTGAGCTATACTGGCAGCTTTACACATGCAAGCTGACATTTAACATGTCTGTTCTCTGTAGTCTAACACATGCTACCAGTTTCTAAGTACTTACCATAGTTACCACTTAATCAAGGAAAAGTCTTTGCTATTACCAGTACGCTAATAGTTTTAAATGTCTCCCTAAGCAATTCTAATATGTTTACTGTAGTATGAGTACATTAAATATATTTCTAAATAAAAACATGTACATAAAAATTAACTGATTCAAGAGAAAGAGCAATGCAACCCTACATAATAACTACATAGAAGAAAAATCCATCACTTGAAGTATACAGAGAACAGTGCCCAAGTGGGCATAGATCAGCTGCTCTACCATGACAGAACCAACTATCACTTTTTTACTATGCATTCATATTTCAGATTGTCCAAAAGGTTCAGTTATAGCAATACCAGCATACAGTATATTTCTTAGTGAAGAAAGAGGACATTTTACTAGACGTAATTTGTCTTGTAAAAACTTTTACTACCATATTGCTAAGCCTTGAAGCAAAAGGTAATTTCCTATATTCACACAAAGTTACTGTGACATCAGAGTATATGTATGTATGTACATATTCAAATTTTCATTTACAATATATGCATACACACTCACACACATCCTTCCCCTTTTTGAGTGAAAAATTTGAATTCAGATACACTTGTCAAGAGCCAACAGTTATATTTAACTTTGTCAGTAGGTCTGAATAAGAAGTACTAGATATATAAAAAATAAGTCTCTGTTATCACTGTGTTATGCTGAAGATCATGCAGCATCCCTGTAGAGATAAAAGGTTTTGAAAAAAATCTCTGGGCTAAACTAACGAAAAGTAGAAAAAAGTGTATGATCATTAATTCACAGAAACAATGAATAGAAGCAAGTGTGCATTCCTACCTCCATGACTCACAATATACCAACATCTATTACACAATTTAAAAAAAAACACGCTGACTTGCACAAAGATTGTGTCTTTAAGCTTAATCACAGTAGCTCAAGGTTTGTCTTCAAAATTGAAGGATTCTTATATTCCTTCCCAAGATTATAATTCCAACAAAAGTTTGATTTTGTAAGGTTTTTTTTTCTGGTGTCTGAAAAACAGTTACAAACAACAGCAAAAATACAAACCCTTGTTGTATAGTACTTACAGAAGATGGGAAAGATGAGGTTTTCCTAAAGATATCACACAATTGTGCAAAACCATAGTAAGAGCCAGGATTTGGGTTAATTTTGCACCCAAGGTAAGCCCAAGTGTTGTACCAGAACCTTTGGCTGGAACTTTCCACACAAAATTAGATACAGCACGATGCAAAGGATACTTATGCAAATCATTACATGACAGTGATGGTCCTTATATAAATTATTTCCTATAGTTACATCAGGGAGCAGACCTGTTCCTCAAAGTCAAAACATGACTAAATTTATAGACTATGAGTGTTCCATAAAAAACATCACTTAAATCCAGTCTTCTGCATCCCTGTAACTACAAGCCAGACAGATGAAGGAATTCAGGTACAATTTTTAAAAATATTCATGTACTTATAAAAAAAGATCCAATTTTCTGAAAGTTCAAAGCCCAGGCATTTTCACTAATGCCAGCTGCACTTACAGTACAGATTGTGAGAAGTCTGTTACATGAATTTCTGGGTATCAGCTATTATGCACCTCTCTAGAGGTGGAGTATAAACTGGCCAGAGCGGCAGAATAACTGGCAAATGCAACTAGATTGTATGGTTTGGCTTTCGGGCTTAATGGAACTGCAGCTCTTACTGCCCAGAAAGTCTTACCAAATATCTGTTCCTAGGACAGTGCTTAAAGAGACCAGAGTCTGGCTGGACCCTCTGGGAGTTTAGAAACATGTGGAGGTTCACAAACTCACCCACTGATTGAACTATAACATGGTCCAGTTTCACACACTTTAGTTGAAAGCACCTTGACTTAAAGTAAGTAGATTTTGGCTGGCATTACCTGCAGCAAACATGATAGAAGCTCTTTCCTGATACTGACAAATACAAGAGTAACACACTCCCTGTGGCTCCCCAAGGAGGTGAATGGCATGGAACGCTGTACATTTACGAGGTAGCAGATATACGCCATTTGTACACTGTTCATTCATCATGTTGATTAATAAGAACATAACCTGATGTTCAAGCTACCACTCCATTTTCTAACCAGTTAATGGAGATCTCCACTGAACATGAAAGTTCTCTGGCTAGCAAGAAACATTCTAGATTTATCATGGTATAAATCAAAAGAATTTATTTTTCTTAATTTGCTTTAAGTTTCTTAGTTGGATAGCACAGAAATACAACACATTTGGGAAGCAGTAGAAAGATTCTTTACCATTTCAAGTTATTGATCAGAAATAAGCATGCCTCAGAATGATTCAGTCTCAAAATCATGCATTATTTTGAATGGCAGACAAAGTTCTCTATAGAAAGAAGTAATTCAGGAATTAAAACAGTTGGAAGAAAAGAATATTTTGTTTGATTAAATTTGAGGGGAGAAAAATACTAAACAAAAAAAAGAATACCATGTTCTGAAAGCAGCTTACAACTTGCTGTTTATGTGGAATACATGAAGGAAAGAGGGAAGGAAAAAAATGAAAACAAAAAAAAGAAAAGGCAATGGATGGGCCTAAAACTGTTTCCCTTTAATCTGGGGATATCCCTGTCATTTGCTACTGGTAGCAGAAGGTAACAATTCCTCTGCCTTTCTGTTTATTTGGGGGAGCAGGGACATTTGCATACAGGAAATTCTATTCTAAAGCCATTTTCTGATGCAAGTTACATCAAACAAATCACTATATGCTATTGAAAAGGTTTGATTCTCATCAGCCCACATTTCTGATTAGGTTTGCTGGGCTTATTTTGTCACAGTTCCTGACCAGTTGTCCTATACGGATGTGATACAGAAACCCATTCTGTGTTTAGTCCACTGAGAGCAGGAGTCTGTTGCAGTCCTACAAGCGCGCATGCACACACACACACAAACCCCGTGATGTCCAACAGGCCAACTGGCTTGCAAATCAAACTATGTCAATTTAGCTTAACGGCAATTAAGACTATAAAAGCCAAACAAAATTGTTCAACTTTTACTTCAGTAAGTACAGCCTTGCAGAGGCTGTACATGAAAGTGAACAATGGTCAGTAGTTGCATGACATTCTGCCTTAATTCTGATCCTTTTTTTTTTCCCATTTGACTTCAGCCATGTGGCATTCAAGACTGTAACAGCACCCCTTCTGATATTTATGCATTGCTATAGCAATATGCCAGAGCACTCTGTATCATTTAAAAACCTAATGAAGCTCTAACAGTACTGCTAGTTAGACTACTCACAAAATTTTACTATGATTATTAATTTTTGTTTCCATTACAGTATTTCTCTCCCACATTAATCTTGCACATCACACTAACAGTAGTGCTTTCATGTAAGCTAATGCCTCCATCACTTGCATCCTTAAAGGTTGACTGTTCTCTGCTTAGGAGTCACTACTTCTCCCTGTGTATTTTATCTGATACCCTTTAAAAGCTGCCAGAGCATGAAAACAGAGCAGTTATGAATACAGGCAACGGGAAAACTTTCTCTCCCATATCCCCCAGCCAACAGCTTTTTTACAAAAACTGGTCAGTTGACCTCCTCTTTTCTTCACCACAACGCAGTACTGTCATCCTTATGATTAATAGACAATGCCTTACTATTGGACAGGAAGGAAATTCCTTCATACAAGATAAAGCCTGGTCTATACATAGATTTTGCTCCACTGTAACTCATACATAAATGAGAATAAGAAAAACCTCAAGCCTTGATACAAGGTTATCTTCACAATCCAGCACCAGTGGAAATAGAGAAGAATGTCTAAAGTCTGTATGCAAATATATTTATAGCTCTCATTACACCCACAGGGTGATAGTGCTACCTAAGGAGGGATGAGATGTACCTCAACCACGTTTGTTCACTAAAAGTAATAACACAACATGGAGACACACAGAACCTTATGTTCCTTTTAGTTATAAACACAGCTACTACTTGAACACATTTGCAAAAGCAATTTCTGTATTCATCCTGACACAGTAATCTTCAACCAACACCCAATTATGGTAACCTTCTATTGTCCTAGATTAGGGCTGATTTCAGAGAGGGTTGGACAGTATTATTTCAATAGAATTCCTTGCTCCTTCAACAAACATTGATTTCTGTCAAGCAAGTTTCTTTCTTGTATTGATGTGCATTGTAGAGAAAAGGGAGATAATTTTGCAAGACATCAGTGGTACTGCAAAACTGAATCTGGAAGCAAAGGAACATTTTATTATTTATTATTTTGTTACGTATTAACAATATTTAGAGAGGAAGGGAAGCAGCTCTTTATATCTGTTATTTTAAAAATAAACTTGGTCTAAACTATTTAAGTGAAGCCTTAATTTCAAAAGAAACTTTCTTAAGGTTCACAAAACCATTTGAGATTATATCTACTATTTCATATGTACCATTTTAAAATAAGTGCACACTACTTGAAAATTCTTAGTTACTCGTAGCCATTAAATGTAAACAAACACCACACACATTCAAAATAGAAATTCGGGGTTTTTTTCAGGTTTAAAAATAATTTAACCTAATAAAGTCAGCATTTCTGTCTTTCATAATGAGGGAGAGGCTCAATCTTCTGTAGCCTGTATTTCACCACTTTTTCTTGTCTGTGCCATACTCCAGGGCAAAAATATCAGAGCAGGAGTTAAGCCAAATCCAGCAGCAAGTTTCACCTAAAGGTTTGTTCTCCGTATAGGAAGAACTCTTGCTCCATCGATCTGTCCCATCAAAAAGAGCCATGCAATGCCTAGCTCAGATTTTTTTCTTAAATTAAGCACATTTGTGCTCTGAAAACATGCAGAATTTCCAACAAAGGCATGAGCACACATAGACACATAAGCATATTCAGCTGGAGAAAACCTCTGCAGTTCAGAATTCAGACATTATGAGACTTTGTCTGGGTCCTTCTATGCAAACATATGTTCTTGCTTTACCTCCTCAGTGGCTGCACAATATTTTTTCCTACAGGGTGCCCTGAATACAATGCCTAAGTATTGCTAAACATACAGGTTTGAACAAACTTAATTAGAAACCTGAGTTATGAGTGAAACACTGGGTGGTCATGACTTTGAAAGTCACAACCCCTACAGTTTTTGTTGCTTCTTAGGCTTACAAACCTGGGTCCAGAATTACAGCATTTCAGAGGAAGGACTTGAATTCTTGTAGTCTTTGGCAAATCCACAAGAATTAGGGGGGTTACCATAGCCAAATTAAGCCATATTTAATGGTTTTAATGATATAGCATGTACTGGCTTATCCAAAACGGAAGAAAGAATGTCAACGAAGCTTTGACAATTTTCAGCAATTGTTAGTTAAGCTTTACATAAAAAGTTTATATAAATAAGCTTATACAAAAGTTTATATAAAACCTTTTCCAGAGGCTTGGGGCAAGCAGAACATCTTCACTTCTGCTTGGCTGAACACTCCTGCAGTGCTGCTAGAATCCTGATCATTTTGCAAAAATACGAACAGTCTTCAGCTGATGATCGTCTCAGCTGACGTGCACATTCCCGGGAACCAATAGACTTTTGTGATAAAAAAAGCACTGTGTGCTACGGTAGCATTCCTCTAGATAATGATTTAGTCACAAATGATCATGTTATCATGAAGATTTACAATGAAATTCTGACCCCTCTGCACTAAATAGCAGAACTATTCTCCTCAGTGGGACCAGCTCCCTTCATTCTGACAAATATGCACCTTGTTAAATAGCAGCTATCCAACAGAACAGCAGCTGCCCCTTAAGAAGTGCTCAGAAACAGCGGTTACAGTTACAGGAGCGTTAGCTCTTCAGTGAGTGTTATGAGACTTATCTTTTTGGGGAATAGTGATTACAGAGAAGTGGAAGGATTTTTTGAGGGAAGCACAAACATACAAGCACACCTCTAACAAAGCAAGATAAAGTTGTCCCTTCTCCTTCTATCCAGAAATTGTTTCACAGATCAGTAAAATAAGCAATATAGATATAACTTATTTTTATTCTATCACAAACTCTAGCAAGGGCCATTCCTGACCAAGGATATTTGGGTAACTTCATTGCTAAAAACCGAAAAGATGCCTGCATGCTTCCCTACTTCTCTAAGACACACTACAATGTCTGACTTGACTTTTTTTATTCTCATGATTGATTACACTTACAGGGAGACTGGTGTTTTTTTTCCAGAAAACTAAAGCAAATACAGTCTCCCCCACAGACACACCACAGGACTTTTATAAGCTGCTCATGCAAATGACTGCTTAACTGGAGATGGTTCAACACAGAACACTAACATCAATTATAAACTGGGATGCACAGAACTAAGATGCAATAGGAACCCTTCTGCTCCTGTTTTCATGACATGCAGTTTAAACTATACCAGTACGTTCCACTGGCCTCTAATGCAGTAGACAAATAATCTTACAGGCAAACTATCTCATCAAAACATACATTATTGGTACTGCTACTACTTAACCCACATTTTTTTCTGGGAGATTTACTTTATGCTTCAGGATTGGCTCAGTGAAGGAAATGAAATTCATCCCTTCTGCAGTTTCAAGCACATTCTCTGCATAAAAACTTCCATCTGTGAACAAAAAAAGGCAGGGGATTCTCATAAACTTTCTACTTGATATAAACAGGCACAAGCATTTCATTACAGAGACAGATGCCTCCCATGTGCCAGCCTTCACACACCCACTGGTCAGCAGCTGGATTGAACCTTCTTCTCTGCAGTGCTCTGGATGGCAACCCACTGCCTCATTAGCTTCTCACTTGTGTTCAAGTGTAAAGATATGAAGAACTTCTCTTGTTGTGCAGCTATACTGTGGAAAGCACAGTTCTATTCTACAAAGGTAGACTACCCTTGCTTGCTACATTTTTTTTACCCACCTACATCGAGCATTTCTCTGGGAAAAGGGAGGGAAGTTGTTCAGGCTTGAGGGGTTTTTTTTGATTTTTTTACCCCTCCTGGGGAGAATTCACTTGTTCTTAAGATAACAACGTAACTGCTTTAACAAAGTTCAAACTTGCAAAGACAAGTCCCTCCGTTCCAGCAAGCTGACTTGGCAAAGTTAACTTGTGTATGTCTAATTGTTCTTATGCTTGAGAACAATCAAATGCCCAAGCTCCAGACTGCAACAAGAGTGTTCAGCATCCTGCAGGATCAAGCCTTGAATATAAATAGACGCTAGTAAGGAATTTTTCCAAGCATTTCATCGCTTTGGTTCTTCAAGGTGGCATAAAAGGGTTTTTTTTTTATTTCTTGTCATATGCTATACTATTTTATTCCTTGGTTTTATGTCAACTATACTTTGCACTTCAGATTTTTTTTTTTTAAAAAAACCAAACATATCCTGTGAGGTTTTAATTTTAAATGTCAGTACATTCTAAACAGTCCTAGACTTCCACAAAAGCACTGATTTCAACTTTATCCCATCTTAGTAAGTGTTCCCTAGGAATTAAATGGAAGTGACAGCATCAGAACTGGTTGTAGATAATGTATTTGGAACCAGATTACATAAACTAGTATTATGTATAATTAATAGACATCCAAACAGAGAGACCTGTCTTTCTAGATTCAGTTACAGAAAGAGAGCCTCATGGCTTATCTTTGCAAATATGTTTTCCTACAACTGGGAAAAATTTACGTCTATAAGCAATGAAATATGACATATTCCTCCAGAGCAGAAATATTAACTTTCTCTGAAACTAAACTGCATGAAGTAAAAAAATTAGCATAGGATTAACATTTTTTAAGGACTCCTAATATGCAAAATTATTTTATTGAAATTGACAGCAGTTAGGTTTTTCTCTTGATGTCGTACTAGTGATGGAAAACTTCAGAGGGACTGATGTTCTAGCCCCAACAACTAATCAGGATTCAGATGCTTATTAGAAATAGTAAGAATAAGTAATATAAGTAGTAAGTCTCTTGGAAGAGATTTTTCCCTCTGTCCTCCCAGAGTTTAAGCCATGTCTTTCAGACTGCTAGCATACAAGATATATATTGTTTTAGTGAGACTCAAGAACGGAAAAAAAAAAAGGAAAAAAATCTTCATAAAACATCGAGTATGAGGAAAAAGAAGAAAGTCGGGATTAATGAAAGTCACAAATGGCTCAAGTTCAAGAGGAAATGGCCTCAAGCTGCGCCAGGGAAAGTTTAGGTTAGATATTAGGAAAAACTTCTTCACTGAAAGAGTAGTCAGGCACTGGAACAGGCTGCCCAGGGAAGTGGTTGAATCTCCATCCCTGGAGGTATTTAAAAGATGGGTAGATGCAGTGCTTGAGGACACGGTTTAGTGGTGGACTTGGCAGTAGTAGGTTAATGGTTGGACCTGATGATCTTAAGGGTCTTTTCCAACCTTAACAATTCTATGATTCTATGATTTCCTGATTCTTTGCTATAATCTAGTAAATTCTTTACATTTTCCTAATTATGTGTTTTCTTTGCCAAAATGCAAACTTTTTACTAAAACAAGATGGGAGAACAAGTACATTCTTATTCAGAATCATATAATATTTAAAAGAGAAGCAAAAAATTTCTGAAGTTTCAGATTTTGACATTCAACATTTAGCTACACTGATTATCAAGTTTAATGCTGACATATACTGAATTTCACTAGTCAGGTGATTTCCTCCAATATGACTGCCTTTTCTAATCAGGATATATGGTCCTGCATATCTTTCAGTAAATATTGTCAAGTACCAAATCCACTATAAATAATTTCACAGAACACCTTTCAAAAATGTTGAGACTCAGAGTGATCCAATATTGAATTCCAGAGGTCTGGGGTTTTGTAATCCAATATACAACACCGCTGTGTATAGAAATAGAAAATTAGTCAACTACACATGAAGAAAAGAAAAAAGAACAAGTTACATTACATTCTATATTATATCAGTTATTTTTAATAGCGTTTTAACTTGAAACCTGTTGTTTTCCAAACTACTCACTAAACTGGAAACATCTCATAACCTCACAAAACAGAAGCAATTTGCAAGTGCAACCACTCAGCATACAAAACAATTTAGTGTTACTATAGCAACATATTCACATTTCTAGAGTTCTATGTTTATTTTAACTGTGAATCTTAACACTGCATGAGTGTACTTTCACATAAATACACAGTGGTGGAGTAACATGACTCTCATAGAAGCCAACAGAGAGACTCAGTACGGAAAGCAGAGTTTGGCGGGTGAAAAATTCCACCTGCTAGCACATGTCAGCAATGTATTTAGTATACACGTGTAGAAACCACAGACCATGAGACAACTTAACCTCCTCCTGGTTTCTAAGTGCTACCTGATGAAACAGCAATCATAATCAACACACTGATTACTATACATACACATGCTTGCAATATGTGTGCATTTGAGCGTAAGTTCTGGTGTAGCTGGACAAACAATAATTTGAAGGTTATCATCTCACATGAGAGTGAACATAGCTATCTCTAGAAAGAAATTGCTTAAAGCCAGTCATGTTTGTTTGTTTATGTTTTGTCCTTACTTAGATGCAGGTTTTATAAGCTGTTGAAGAGGAAGTTTTATACCAGAGTGCCTTCTAGTGGTTAAGGAACTACAAACCTCAGCTTGAAATAGAAATCCTAACATTTACCAAATAATTATTCAGTAAATGAATCAACACAAAAATATATTTATAGATTTCTTATTGGAAATATTTGTTGCATGTCAGAACCACAGTTTTCCATGCTAATGCTGTTTATAAAACTAGGAACATAATTTAGGAATGAAAAGATATTATTTACCAAATGAATAAGTGAGAAACCAACAGATAATAAATGCACTGTTCAGCTTTGGCAATATACTTGACCTGGATTGCAGGTGGTAAAAATTAGAAATATAATGAGTTAAGTTCATTGAACAATTCTATTATCAGAATTATTTTTAACTGTACCAGCCACACATCAAAAGTTTATGTAATACTGAACCATTAAAAAAAAAAAAAAGCCACAGAAGTATATACTTGACTCTGCTTAACAGCTTTCAGCCAGCCACCTGTTACCACAGTACCTCAACATGTAATAGACCAACACTGCATTGAGCCCAACGACACAATTTTCTTTTTTAGATCAGAAAATAAAATCTCGCTGGTGAGTTACACGTATAATAATAGCCCATTCATGTTATCTAAATATCCATCTAAACTCCTGTTTGTTTAGGTCTTTCCTAGGAAAAGGATGCATGAAGTTGTGAATGGATATCGTTGGCTCTTATTCAGAAACCCAGTGCAGAGGAGCTCATCATTGGAAAGGGAACAACCATAGACCACCATCTGATGCTGTAGTTTGTATCCAAATCCAAGCTGTAATATTTTCATCGGACTACAGAATGAGATTGAGAATCAGACCAGTTCAGAAAAAAGGTCCAAAAAGTACTTTTGTAACAACTTCCTCAGGCATATCAAGCACTATTAACCTCATAATCACTCCTTAGGAGTTTACAAAAGTAAATATGAGAAACAAACAACACATCACAACTGCAAATTCCCTGAGATATAAAACTGTCTGAAAAGGTGGAAAAGAAATGGTCAGATTGCTCAGGGATTGTTGCATTTTTCTCAGCCTATCGACCTTATCCATAATGTGTTTTACAGAGACTTTGCATTAAGTTCTATATAAACCGCAGGTGTAGATCCGTGGCTGCTGTGTTTAATGTGTTTCCACTAATGGCAGTAGGCTTTGGAACATCCCTCTAGCTTGAAATGCTATAGGAAGAAACACAAGCTACTGGTAAGGGAAAGGACAAGGGAGGGAAGGGAACATTATCTGTTCAAAAAGAGATTTGTGCCTCTTCACCTAACCTCTGGGCTAGCTCGCCAAGCGCTATACCGCACTGAAGTCACTTCTTCAAATATCTTTTTCTTTTCTGGAAGCGTAACAGACCAGTGTACAGAACCTACTGGGAAACCATGCCATATCCAAGGAAAATCAAAAGAGGTTATGCACCAAACTGATGCTAAATTTATTTGAACGTTTCCTATGCATTTCAGAAGAGATGCTTAATGGTTACAGAAAATCTAGGGAGAGGGCTTCGTTCAAATTCAGGTTACATTATTAAAAGTTAAGAAAGACTCAAAGCCAATTGCAAATTAATTTCTATAGACAACAGATTAACAATCCGTACTTTCCAAAATCACTTCTGTGACTAGCAACCAAGTTATCCTACACACATCGCTGCTAATTATTTAAGTCCAAAAGTAAATGCTGCTGCTCCCACAATCCCCAATGAAGACTTCTCAATTAGGACAGCTTTATACCAGAGAATTTATTTCTCTCACATAATTATGTGATTAACTCATTTACATTTGTTGAAAAACATGACGAAAAGCTCTAGTAATGTAGGGAACTGTGCATGTAGATAAAAACTGATAATTACAAACATTAGCTGAAGCATTAGCCCTACTGGAGTGCCGTCGGGTGATCTGTAAGCAAACCACCCAGCAGACAGAAAATGAGATTTTCCTTTTTCTCCTGGGGCCACCACTACGGACTGCACCTCAGCACCTCCCCTCCCGAGGGCGCCTGAGGCGGGCTGATCACCCCTCCGCACAGAACAGAAAGGCGCCTTCGGCCGGCGGGGTTACCTAAAGCCTCACGGCACCCCCAGGCGCGTCCCTCGGGCATCCCACGGCCGCAGCAGGCAGCCCCAAGCCGGGGGACGAGCTCCCAGCCCCGCAGCCCGCTCGGGCCGGCGGCCGGGAACCTTCTGGAAGCTGCGGGCTGCGCGCCGCGGAGGGCGGGAGCGGCGGCCGGCCGTTAGCCCCGCCACGCGCCCCCGCTTCCAACGCTTGGCTGCTCGCGCCTAACGGGCCGCCACGGGGCTGCCGGCCGGCTCCGCGCCTGGCGCTCGCCGCCTCCCTCCGCCCCGGCCGGGGCTCGGACCGGCGCTGCTCCCGGCATTACAGCTCTTCCCCGGGCACCCGCCGCTGAGCCCGGCCTGAGGCGGCACCCGCCCGCCCCCGCGGCGACCGCCGCCCTCGCAGCCCGGGCCTCTTAAAGGCTCGGGGGCAGCTGGCAGCGTTTGCGGCAGGCAGCTCCCCAGCCCCGGATTGCCGTCGAAACCGCGCTGGATGTGCCCTCAGGTTGGGATACGGCAGCTCTGCTGACTGCATTTATTCTCTGTTGTCAGCAGGACTCGGTACCTGATGAACCACGGAATGAGGGTTGCTGTGGGATTTAGCTCCAGCTCCCCATCTATACAATACTGTGTGTGTAGCCCAACGCTGGAGAGGCCGCGTCACCTCACCACAGCACGTAAAGCTATAGTAAATCACTCGCGTGCCGTGTCGCACAACATTCAAACAGCACAACCCAGCCTTTGTACAGGCTCCCTCTGTAAGGAGTCGCTGCCTCAGTCACCTGCGTAGTCACAGAGGAATAATTCGATTTACACCAGTAAGGCCAATTCATACATGAAAAATGAAACACCGAGGAAAACGGAATCTTACATAAACAATATACTAGCATCTTATTAATTTCACTGAGACTCAATGAAGAATTTTAACCAAAGAAGTCACATAAACTAGTTAACTGCATACATAGTTTATTAATAGCTGTCAAGCAACCAAATTGTTGAAGACAAATGCTCTCCCATCAGCTCAGCATCAGTAATGCAACAGGTAGCCTACCCCATGGCAAAGTAAGCCCTGTGGGACCTGCCTATAGTCTGCTTTTCAGGACTACAGAGATGACAGAATGCAATATCCCAAATGAAGCATCAGAAGCCAAGTGCAGTCTTCTACTTGAAAGAAATTCTCACAGTTGCAGTCTAGCTCGGCATACCTGCATTGGAAATACAAGCCAGGCCAGGTCTTCTGCTGTCCTCTACTTCAGCAATAGCTGTGTGGATAGGCCTGGACCCCAGCAACATCTTCTGGCAGGAGCTGAACTGTTTTTATCACTCCGTTCCTTCTGCTCAACTAAAAGCACTTTCTAGTGAATTCATAAATGCAAGCGGTCTTCAGCGCATAGACGTTCCTGCGTCCCTTCCTGACATAGGTAGTTCTGTGTATATGAAATTACTTAATAATTTCAGGTTAGCTTTGATTAGTATACAAAGTCAGGGGAAATTTCTAATATATGACCACAGCTGCAATTCCCTTCTCTCCAATCCACTCTGCTCATCAGAAGAATTAGCGTTTAACTCCCTCACAGTAATCTATGTACTGGTGGTTATATATCTCTTCTAGGTAGAAGAATGATACCAAGATGAGTTTTCCATACCAACACTTGAGCCAGCACTTTAGTAACAGAAGAATAATTCTCTAATCCTGTCTCAGTTTCTCCTCTTTCTCTCCATATATTTGTAATATATATTGTAGTATGTATTTCTTGTGTCAAGGAACAGTAGCCAATATTAGTCACAGATGTAAAAGCAGTCCTTAATCAGTGAGCTTGAATGGTTGTATAGAACACAATTTCTAAGACAGATTTCTTAAAGCTCCCTGGTGAAAGAGGGAGGGGCAGGAGGTGCCCTTCATAAAACTGGCAGTTATGAACTCCTGTATTCCCACCTCTTTGCTGGTGCCATATAGGTCAATGAGACACATGAGCTGTTTGTACCAAGTTCCCATTCATAAGACAGGAGAATATAATTTACCACATTTAGATTAGTGAGGAGAACAGATAATTGACATTTTCAAAATATTTTAAAGTTAAAACAGGAGTATTAAATTTTTTTTCTCCTTTCCCTGTGCCTTCAGCTTTACTAGAAATTTTTCCTTCTATATGCTGGTTATGACTTTTAGCTTTTCCAGGAGATTCTCTGCTAGACTGAGAAGTTTGTCTTCTATAACCTTTCTAATCCCCTTGTGACCTTCTACTCTTTAATCTAGAAATGATTGTAGTGGATCCATTCCATTCTACAAACTGCATGTGGATCAGCTATTTTGTAGAAATGCTAATTCCTTAATAATATATGCTGTAAGTGGATCATCAAGAGACATTTTTGCCCCCTTCCATAAATTCAGTCTTTTTCATTGATGCAGTTCATGTCAATAAAGACACCTTTTTACTGATACCAGGTCTTGAGGGTGGGAGTTAATTTTCGTAGATATGCCAACAGCATGTTCTTGAGATTCGCTTCTGTTTGACACCTTGTTTTTATATTTCATACTTACAGCAGGTAAGTGTAATGGTAAAACATGCAAGAACAAGGCAGTATAACAAGTGACAGATTGCACTCTGGCAGCAATTAGAGAGCTTGAAGAGTGTAGTATTATTTTGGGAACATTTCATTTCAAATCCAAACATGTTTTCTGAGGATGTTTGTTTTCTGATTTGTTTCAAATGCATACAGAACTTTTGCTGCATCATCATTATACTCTGTTCTGCTGCTGGAGTGTTCAAATGCCAAAAGTGCAGAAAACAACCAGTAAAAGCAGCTGTTCAGAGCTAATCTGTATCTGTTAGTAGAGAGAAAATGCCAGCCACAGGCAACTGAAATCTTCAGCACTTGGAAATCAAGAGATTGACTTTCAGACATCAACACTTTTTAAAATGGTGCATTATGGTTCTTTTGGCTTCTTGGTTTTGATACTTCAGAGATGTGAAAGGCAGCATCCTTTCCTGTTGCTTGCTCACAGCCAATGCAAATTATGTTATATTGAAAAAGCCATCATGCAGATTGATGGTTTGCCTTGCTGTCTTGGGAGTGATGAGAAATTGTCAGGAAGGAGAAGGAAAGAACACACCTTCCCTAAGAGCAACAAGTACAGTTGGCTGGAAGAGCCTCCTACAATCCACACATAAGTGAGCAGGAAACAGCAGGGCAGCAAGCAGGGAGCCTGCAGCACAAGGGTAGGCTGGGAGAATCCTGGTAAATGCAGGGTATGGGTACACAAGCAGAGCATTGAAGTGGCAGGGGGGAAAAAGCCTTTTCTTAGCCGCCCAAAATATGCATCAATTTTTTTTTTTTTAATGAGAAAAAAGGTGTTAACTAAGAATGGAAAGGGTCCATACTACAAGAACACAGCAGGCAAGGGGAATCATTGCCAAAATGCTGTTTTCATTCCATTTTACCTGTGGTTTGATTTTCTTTTAATTTCCAGATACCTTGTATTCGTAAGTGTTTTTTGAGACCAGTACATTCATGCAAGATGTTTCTAATTTAACAAAACCAAATTTCCTGACAATGGTTCTTTAAAAAAATTACTGACAAATTCTAACAAAGTTTTTCATATGCCCCACCTATGTGGATAGTACTTCTAGCTGCATGTCATTATTAATGAGACATTAATGTCCCGTCAAAGAAAACAAGAAGAGACTGAGTTTGTTCTTACTGAAGGAAGCAATTGAACGGTATACAACACTAAAAAAAAAAAAAAGAAAAAGCAGAACTATCTATAATTATGGAAATATAAATAGTATTTAACCAAGTGGGAAAGTTTCAACTAGACAGTGCATGGATTTGGCAAACACTTTGCTAGCACAAATAAGTTTTGTCTTTTCAGAGCTTCAGTGAAGAGGAACAGCACTGCCACAGCTGAAAGAACTCTCCAAAGATTCTGGACTGGGTCTTATGTCCATTTCGCACATCAATATGGAAGGAAATGTTTTAGGTCAGTTAGAAAGAACGTAATGTCAGCCTGCTTTACTGAAGTAACTGGTGAAATCCCAGCTTTACGGTTTTGCTCTTTATCAACATCTTTTATTAAATTGCTTCATAAATAGTCTTACTTGCCTCTGAAATGAGCAAAAGCTCATACTACTGCAGGTAGTGAATCGATGAAATGAATATCCATTTCTGATTGCTATCAGGTAGACAGCAGTTTAGTAGAACACTTAAGCTTTAAAGAGCAAGCTTAAATCTTACTGGAGACAATTACATCCTTTGCTAAATTTAAACTGAAGGAAATGGTTGTAGTACCTTTAACAGGCTCATGGTTATGTTCAGCAGTAAGATAAATAGTGTTAGTAAAAGGTAATAATAGAGTAGCCTGGACACAAGAATACATAAGACAAATATAAATTACCTACTGAATAGGAATGTGTTATATTAAAAAAATATTTGTTCCTCCAGCTCAAACTTGAAACAGTGGGTCAGACTGTATATTTCAGCAAGGAGTAACATTTTAAAAGTACCCTTTGCTACATAGTAGCCATAATAATGTCTTGGTTTCTGCATTCTCACCCTAATTTTCATCATCCTTTTTGTAACAGGGAGGATTTCCAACAAACACTAGGTCCAGGGCAAAATTAGTGTTATTTAGAATTAAATTTCAGTTCATTTTTCAAGCTGAAAGAGAGTTAAGCCAATCTAAGCTTTTTTATGACATAGCAGCCCATAGAAAAACATGACATTAGTAAAGGCCAGACTCTCAACAGGCATCAAGGCTATAAAATACGATGCTACATAATAGGATCCCAGTCTCACAGGGTGCTTCATCTTATACTTTCTGATACTGTTATCCCTCTGTGCTTCTTTAACCAGATCAGATGGGATTTGTAGGCATCTTTCTAATTTGATTCATGTGCTGTCTGTATGTTGGGTGACAGTTTTGCTACTCGAGTGTCAGTAAAATTTTTTAGGACTCAAAATATCCTGATGAAAACTTTTGTTGGGAAGATCCCAACAACATCTATTAAGAGGGCTCAGAAAACTGTTTACTTTTTTTTCCCTGAGTTTCTACCAGCTGTAATATCCACCCTGAAATCTCTGAAAATTTAAGCAGAAAGCAAATATATGTCTTTTATTCCTCCATTTTACAAAGGTCTTGGAGCTTACTGTAGAAATGAATTGGTTTTAGTCATATTCTGGATTAGAAAGGCTTCAAAGAAGCCACAAATGTCTGACCAATTATACCTGCAATTGTGGAGTAAGGGTAGGATTATAGTTTCAAACAATACACAGTATTTCACTGTCAAATTATTAAGAATATTGGTTGAAAAATCACACAAACTGGGATGCTATCAGCAAATCAGAAAACAATTAAATGGAGTATAGATTTGTGTATGTAGTATGAAACTATAGAGAAAAGAAGTTTATGTTTTTCAAAGTAGTGATGCTAGTTTCACACTAACTGCACACACCAAGAGGTTTCCTTCTACTGGGACATATTCACATTAACATCTTGATCTCTGTTAATATCCAGTTATTCTAAGTGTATGTTTATTTTAAAAAGGTACTTCACAAACCACTAAGTATAATTCATGACAAGGCACCTTCAAAAATATTTTGTGACAGTAGGCCAAATTTGCTACCAATGAATTTCTGGCACTTGATGGATTTAAACTAGAAGTGAATTTAGCCCGATGTGCTCTGTTGTCTTTGGATATTCATTGATTATTTGGCTCCATAACGTCCTTTTGTGAGTGTAGTAGCTTTCTGTAACAGAACCTCTTCAACAGCCTTTCAGAATGGCTTCCTGTACCACTTCAAAATGCATGCCCCAGTTAAATTTGGATAGAGGCCACTGATAACCAAACAAGACAAGGATCCAAGTAAAGTTGCCTAACCAAATAAAGTTGCCTAATCTTTTACTGCCAATTTTTCCCTTGGTTCTATGAGAAAAGCCAGGAGCATGTGAATCAAATGAGCACCCGATCTAAACCAAGTCTGAATTAGTGCTGTGATAGCTGGCTAACATGCTCACAGAGAGATGGTCTAGGTTTAGAAGTTTACAGTGGAGTTTCTGCCATCTGTGATTTCCACCAGTGACAACTGGAAATTGCCCTCCAATACAACGGATTTTTTTTATCTGTTTGTTTTTCCAGTGCAGGTGGAAAGAAGACTCTGAAACTTCTTTTCTAAAGCAAAAGGATAAATACCTCTGCATGGTTTTCCCTCAAATGTTTGTTTTCTTTTCTTTTTAAACAAATTACATGAACTTGAAAGGGAGATGTAAAGGCAATGGAATTCTTTCTGTAGTGTCAGATACACTTCATGATTCTCTTATCCCTTTAAAATTCTGTTCTTTATGGTTGAAATCTGAAAGCAACCAGCTACAGCAAAGTCTCATTCTACTTTAAAGCCAAACACAATTGGTAAGTAAAACAAAACCCAAAACATTTCCCTCCTGCAGAATTTTTCCTAATGCATCACACAAACTTTTGCACCATTATTTTGTAAACAGTATTTGACAATGCCAGAATATACAATCATATATAATTGTCAGGAATAGAAGTTTTCAGCCTTAGCAAAATTTTACAGAGTAACATAGTCAACATTACGAGAACTTTTAAGATACTCTTCTTTCCTTCAGATATTAAAATAGAAGTTCATATAAGTCCATCATTTGCAAATTACTACTCACCTAAGTAAGAGATTTTGTAGGAACAGACTTACTTACAATCTTGCTTCAGCAGGGTTTTAGCATATGTAAGACTAGAATTTTTCCTATGGGAAGTGTTAAACTAATTTATATTACAGAGAACTAGTGACACAGAAAATGAAAGCAGATACAATATCCATAAAAAAAGCTCTCTCATGAATATTCAAGCTTTTATTTTAAATAATAGTATACATTATCCTACTCAAAAAAGATATTCAACATTATCAGCAGATAAGTAGCAGTGGGGCAGAGTGCAAAATTGTGATGTGAGGCAAGGCAGAAGGAAATTCTACTTACAAAGAGAAATATGTATATCTTTGGTTTGGGAACATACATTATGTAACCGTTTTATAATTCTGCCTACATATTAATGGCCTAAATGTTTAGATTTGCATCTGGAACAGATGTTGGGCAGGACTTGCAAAGCCTCATTTTCCAAAGGTTTAAAAATCAGAAAAATGTCTTTCTTTCTACAGATACATATCACACATCCAAACCACAAGAACATATGCACTCAAACATTGAAGGAAATTAGCTGGGAAGCAAATTCCTGTTTTATTAATGTTGCTTATTGTTTGCTAATATTTGCTTTTTACCTTGGAGAGAGATGCCCTCAGAGGTGAGAATGAATGTTGTCAGTACTAGCCTTTAAAAAAAATATCTATATTGCGTCCCAGATCCATGAATGTCTGTCCTGTACTGCGGAAAGTGGGGAAAGTGCGGAAAGTGCGGAAAGTGGCACTCCCCAAACTCACCTCATATTCAAACAGGGGCAAACTCTGGGGTATTGCAGGACAAAGTCCCATGCAACCCCTTTTAGCAGTGTGAACAAGCCAGGGAAAGCCCTGGATGAGTCCAAATTCTCATCTCCCATAATTCCTTGTTAAGACCTCACACAATTAAAAGACAGGTGGCTTCAGAGTGTCATTTAGATGTGTAGGTTACAGATCAGGGAGTATGTTATGCTTGAGCCCGTTACTTGTTCCATCCTCTTACGAATAATCTGTAGTTGATGATATGGGCCCAGAGAACGTTCTAATAACCTCACATCATCTTGGATGCCCTGTTACTCCGCAGAGCTCATTCTATGTCCATTTTCCGTGACTGAATCATGCAAACGGTCCTTTCCCACAATAGGTCTAAACCATTTATCTGTGGGAGCACGAAGAGGCCATGTTTCTCCTAGACCTATTTCACATCCATTATTCTACAGTATGGTTTCCTCTTCTTTCCATAACAAACGTAGCTCAAAGTTTCCTTATTCAAGGCTGTGTGGAGTGGTTCCGTAAGGAATTCTGGACACTTTGTGACAGATTGACATAGAGGCACCTAGGATAATCGGCAACAGAGCTGCAGTACAGTATCTTTAATTATGAATTCCTGATTGCAGTTTATTTCCACTGACCCATGTGTCAGAGAGCTTACCACAGCCCTAGCTCATGTGGGAGAATTTTGTACTGACAGGAAACAAATACAGTTAGATACAGTCAGCTGTTCATGCCCCTTGAAAAGAGAAAGTGAAAACTAACAACAAGCTGTATAGAATTCCACATCATGGGGCACTCCCACAGCTAGACCATTCCAGAAAAGCCTCTTTGAATTTCATCACTGCAGCTATTTATCAAATGTAACAGAAGTAAAAAACAAGGCAATCAAACTCCGAAACAAACAACTGGCATAGAAAGATTTTTCTAATCCCTTCAAGTTTTCAGTTATTGCTGTTTTCAGAAGGAACATAGAACTTCTAAGGACACTATGGCTTGGCACATTTCATGTAAAGCAAGTAATTGCCCTTCAAATAGATTTCCAGGTTATGAGATCTCTATCCATACAGCTTTTCTGTTTTTCTTTGGGAAGTGGGGGGATTTTTTTTTCTGGATGAGATTTCAGAATCTTTAACCTTTCAGCAACCCTTAAAAGTAATAAAATGTTGTTCAGCTCCCAAAGCCCAGGAATGAAAGAGAAAGAAAAGACATTGTCAGAATCACTTTGCTCTTTATTCACTATTTGAGGGAAGCAGGAAGACATTCCTGGATAAGAAAATAGTATAAAACACATTTGACCCTTTTACTGCAGAAGTCATCACAACTGGAAGAGAATCCATCTGTTCAGTGTAACACCAACATATTTGCCATTCTGTCTGTTGATCACTAGACATGTTATTTATTCATGCTATCACGGTCCTCTGCACATACCAAGTATTCATCTGTGTCTTCAGTAATTAACATCACATTACCAAAGGGGAAAGCAGTTTCTCGGTAGAGTGCAACTAGCTCCCACCTTACACATTATGCATTATTCCACAAACTTAGTCACATAACAAAGACCTAGCAGTGATGATGATGCATAAAAACAGAGAGCCTTACCAAACAAGATGCCTGTCAGCCTTCTCTACTTGGGTTGTCCCTGAGGTAAGCAATGCAGAGTAAATCAGAGATATTCCTATTTCCACAGAGGAAATATAGTTCACTGATTTATTTTTGCTCTCTCAAACGGTAGACATGCAGTTCCAGATTTTAAGCTGGCAAGGTTATTTTGTTAGGAACATGTTATATTTATCTCCATCTCCAGGTTCAACAAAAAACACCCACTATTCTAATACGGGAATATTGCGTGTTTCTCTCTTAAATAGGCCGTGGTGCAAACATGCTGTGAGTGCACACATTTCACTACATATGTTGAAAACCTATATTGAGAATGAACAGACTATTGTGAAAGATGGTCAGCTGCATGGGGTTTTCTGTCTAAAAGAAAGCACCAGTGCTTCCCCAAGGAAACCCTTCCAAAGCAGAAAGGTGCTTTAAAAGGGACTTTCCTCAATTAATGCACAAGAACATTGAGTGGAAGTCAACCTTCCTGTGTCCTTACCCACCCTGGACAGAACCATGGTGGATAAACTGCATGCATGCAGAACACAAACACTAATACAATCTGGTATAACTAAGTATTCAATAGCCCTTGCGCTACAGGGCATTGTCTCAGTGTTTGTAAATAAGTATTGGCCAAATACAGCTGATAACTAGGAACAAAGCATGGGTTCTCTAAGGGAGAGGAACACATAGGATTCCTTAAACCAACTGTTCACTTACAAATGAGAAAAACCTCAGGGGAATCATAGAGCTTTTGAGGTCTTAGATTCTTTGTTCAAAGTGAAAACTACTACATAGGGCTGTCTCCACCAGTGACTTCACAATGCACTTCAACACCAGCTGGTTCCAAAAATCTGTTGATTTCTAGGTTTGTGTTGTTAAGCCTCATCTCTTTTTCTCTGGCACATGAGCACTCAAAAGGCATACAGTATATATACAAGCTAAAATTTTAAGTCCTGGTGCCCTGTATCAAAACTTCACAGTTGCATTGATAGTAACTTGCCTTTTATTAACTGTTCAAGTTGTGAGATCAGGTATGTATGACAGAGTTATGTTTTTAACTTGCAGGGCATCTAAAACTTGAGGTAACAATCTTGTTCTGTTTGTTTTTAAAGTAAAGAGGAAATAAGTATTGATACCATATAAAGTGAACAGGATATTTTACAAGATTTCATACATTTCTTCCAGAGCAGGAAGACTCTGAGGATCAATAATCACTGTATCAAAAAGGCCATGAAACAATTGGCAGACACCAGATGTTACCCTTAGATGTTTCATCCAGTGATCTTAAGATATTATTCCCTCTACAACCGAAAATGTCAAATATAAAACAAAGGTAACGAAATCCAAGCAATAGAAATCTTCACTTGAAGCATGCTTATGTGGACCTTCCAGAAGCCAAGTAACAAGGTCATCCCATATAGTTTCACTTAGGAGTATTTCAGGAATTAAATCTACCTGGCTTGCTTATGGCTTCCTCTTTAGTAAATCTCCAGTAACATTTCACTGAAAGTATGCAGTAGAGCTACATCAGACAGCCACTACAAAGCTGTAAGCACTTTAAGACTCAAATGATATCACCTTTGCGATGGCCACAAAACCTGAAACTGCAATTTTAAGTTGCCTTAAATGTATAAATGTTTAAAAATAGAAGTAGAGACTCAGCATGAAAATTCTCTGCACCGAATCTGAACAACTCTTACTGTCACTAGCTACCTAGGAAACTAAGGACCACCAATTTCCTACAAGAGAAACCCGAGTATGATTTTTATAAGAATAATGAACCAAATTTTAAAAGAACTCAGAAGTACTCCTGATGTAATTCCTGATTTCAGGAAGTTTATCTTAGCAATTATTTTACTTCTTCAAGTTTATTTGAACCTGAAACTGAGCAAAAGGCAAAATCCCGTAACCAGAGAACAAGCAGTCTGCATTTGCAGGCTTCAGGATTCTTTACCCTTTTCCGAAACTGGGCAGGGAGCCTAACACATTGACCATATAAAAATAAACAACCAACATGGCTCAATGCCCGTGCAAACATTTTTCATAATTACTTACAATAGTGAATTAATTAAAAAATATTCTAACTTCTTTAGAAGTTCTTCTATTGCACACTGAGGCCTGACCTACAGTTAAAAGTTTTTGTCAGCATAATCATGTAAGGTGTATTAATAACCCTTATAGCCATAACCAGCAAGAGCACTTTCCTCAGTAAAATCAGTTTCCTTTGAAAAACAGGGAATGCTCTTGTTAGTATGAGGTGAGTTTCTGCTAGACAAGTTTTCCAGTATGCCTTTAATCTAGACCCATCCTTAGCTTAAAATAAACAAATAAATCCAGAATTACCAACTATTCTAAATCTAGAGCTGAAGAATTTTCCACAGTATCTTCACTCCCTTAGAAATGTGCCTTAAATGTCTACATTTGCCTTTGAAATTTAATATTAAATTTTATAAACCACTGCAGTTTTTCACTGCTTGTGCCTATGAGCAACTTAAAACCCTTGTAGAAGTTATCCCTTAATTTCATTAGCCTGGAACTAACCAGTTTAAGATCAGCATTAGATATTTTATCACTTTACTACTTTGGCATCTGCAAAATACTCTCTCAGCAAATAGTGCTGCCTTCCAAACCATGTAAAGCTTCAGCAGACCATGAACACAGTTATTTAACATCCCAGATTTCTTCCACACTGAACAAATTGTGTGATGCAATTATACTTCACTTCTTTTTCATGGTCTCAATGTAATTGAAAATGTAGAATACGCGGGAAAGATAGGACGAGATTTAACAAATTGCATTGATTCCACCAGATTAATATGTCCAGTTTGCCAGGACTGAAGTTGTTTTACGAAGAACAGAAAAGAATGTCTGTGCAGAGTAATTTCACCCCAGACGTTCCTGGCACTGATTTGCTAGCTTAGCCAACTTTCCTACAGTTCTCAGCTGGAAGTGGCAGCTACCAAAACGTTTGTAACTGTGAGAGTTGCTGATGCTGAGCCAGGAACTGGTGGTGCAATGGAACCCAGGAATCGGCACTTTGTCACAGAGGAGAGAGAACTAATCCTTTTCTTTCTTTCACACACCACATCTTGAAGGAGCACAGATCCACTTCTTGGCATAAATCAGGATGATAGTGATGCATATGTGTTTCCCTGTCAAGGAAAGGGAAAAGATCTTCCAAGAGTCCAAGGCAGTAGAAGACTGAGAAGGAATTTGTACCATTACTACTGTAATGTACTATCTTTGGTACGTTACAGTGGTAATGGTACAAATTCCTCCTGTACCATCTGTGGCACGTTACAGTGCCAATACAGAAAGGTATGCAGGTAGTCTCAATGACTGCAGCAAAACTGCAAGAGCTCCAGAGGCAGAGGTGGGAATGTTTGCCACCATCGCTGTACCACATGACCAAAATATGCCAAAAACACTGGGCAGTGTTAGCCCTCCAATAAATCATGCACTAAGCCTGGCTAGATATCAGAGCTTTAACCCAAGATTGTTCTTTCTAAATCGTGTTTACATTATATTCTTCTGCAGAAAAGGACATTTCTCTCTGATTTTTTGGTGTTAGCTTGTCTTTCCTTTGTATGTGTGCAGCTCAGATTATGATGGAGCCCTGCCCCCATATGGTGCTCTAAGCTTTACTAAATTGATTACAATTAAAATAGACAGTTCTTTGACTGATCCTCTTTTCTTAAGTAGAGCTAATGCAGATTAACTGTCCATAGAAAGAGGCTTTAAGTATCCAGTGCAAGAGAAATCTCATATTAAACATTAGCAGTGGCATCACCATGTATCACCATTATTGTTTAATATGTTGTGCTGTTTGACAGCATAAGAATGAGCAACTAAAAATATACTTCTGTGCCAAAAGACCTAAGTTTTAACTGTCTCGCTTGTATTTCATGTGTGCTGTCTCATTGAATGGCAGCTCAGACTACAGCAGGAAGTAATCCTTGGGTGTCCTTCTGTCTAAGAATGAACGCAGTTGTATATACTGAAAAATTAGGCTGTCCACAGAGCCATACATTTGAAATTTCTTAACTCCTTTTCAATCTTAATTTTGTTTCTAAACATATTCAAATACATAAAATGAAAGAGATGTGGTATATTAGAATGACTATGAGACATGAGAAACTCTCATAGTAGAGCATAACATTTTTCACAACTAGATTCCAAGACATTAAAAAACCCCAAAGCATGAGCATGCATAAATTAAGTATTAAACCACAGGACTTTCAAAAATACATTTCTTAAGTTTGAACAAGGGGTTTATTCTGCTTTGGCAGAAAACTTATGGTCAAGTAAATAATTTCCAGCATAAGCAAGCAAATGAATAGAATTTGTACAACTTACTATATAAAAAACGCCGAGGTTTGTATAAGACAAAGTGTTTACATAAGAAACAGATGGATGCAAGGGACTGATTCATCAGATACTTTAAGTGACGTAAACAGTAACCTTGCTTCATTGTGATTAGTCCTTACAGAACAGATTGATGAGTATCTCACTAGCTGTTGAAGGCACGTTTTTTTAAATATTCGTTTGCTCGTCTCCATTTCTCCTCCAGTGACTCAGAGAGCTTAGACTACAGCTATTTAAGCCCTCCAACGACATTCCTGAATACAAGCATGAAAGGCATGAATGAAGCCAATGATAGGGGAAAAGGAGCATGTTTTGATTCTTAATGAATATTTGACATGAATACCCAAGAATTACTGAAACATCACAGAAGGGTTATTCAAGCGAAATTAAGCAGCGGAATGTTTGTCAATGCTTCTGTAAGAAATGCACTTGCTTAACTATAATCCAATTTCTAGATGAAGATTTGGCCCAGTTTTGGGAAAGATTCTCACTCCTGAATAATTTAATTCTTTATATTTCAGTATATAAAGAAGTCTATTAGCTTTTAAAACCACATAAAAGTATGTCTTAAAAAAATGTTTTGCAACCGCTACTTTCTTAAGGAAAAGGATCTTTGATGAATAATTCTGCAGAAACATAGGTATTTAATTTGACTGATATACACTAGATACTCCACGGCCTTTTAGGGACAGAGGGATGTTAAGAATGCATTGAAATAAATGCCATGGCTAAACTTAGTTGGACTTCTATCAGTATAAGAGAACAACCATGGCAGCCATTACATCGGTAACACAGTACATGCTCATGTTGAACTGGAAGGAAACACTTTTTCAAACTGGTTGTACATGGAAGATGTAGGTCTGATGACGTTTTATCTCAGCTGGAATTTGGCCAGGAATACTAGGTTAAATATCCTGTGCCAGTAGAAATTACATTACACCAGTTTTAAAGATTTTTGGGTGAAGACTTAAACATCCTCCTAAGTTATTTGTCAAAGCATTTTGACAGTAGCCTACCTCCTACAAGAAAGTACTGTAGCGCACTGAAATGCAACTGCAGTACCCAGTGGCTTGTAAGGATGCCAGTCTTTTTAGCAGTCACTACACTGTACCTGTCACTATGCAGCGCACATGCCGCACGCTGTACACTTGGTACTGTAATTCAACTCCCATGCATTGCATCAGTATCACTTTCAAAAAGTGTTTGCATGTGGCAAAGAGTTCTGAGAAGCAAGAACAAGCAAGCCAGCAAGCGTTCAGAACACACAAATTTTATTATGGCAAACCACAACAGCAGTCCAGAAGCCAAGAATACCTCAAAGATTATTATACTATCTGGTATTTTTAGAAAGATTTTTATTCAAATTTAAAATCATATAACCCCCCTGCCAAAAAAAAATCTTACATCATGTTCCTTTTTCCTTAACATAACCTTCTGGCTGAGCAACAAAATGCCCAGCAATAATACTCTTTCATGCTAATGGTCTAGACTTTATAACATTATAACTGGCAAAGAGTCTCTGCTGAAAGAAGGGATTGTGACAGATGGCGTAAGATACTGCAGTAATTTTACTGACAAAGTAGTAAGCATGTGACAAGTTCAAAATCTATTCAATATAAAGGCTTGATAGTAATGTTATTTGGAAGAGAGGAGAAGTTTTCTACACCATTGAAAATACATGTATGACTTTTTTGTTTCTGTTTTCTGGATGAAAGCTTAAAACTTCCATTTGGGAAATAAACAAAGGGCCAGTTTACAAGTTATCTGCCAGAATAGGATTAAGAGGCCTGAAGCCAAAGTTTAGAGCACTGAAAGAACAGGTTATTTAAGGTAGTGTAATTGGTAGACATTGTGGGTTTGATACAGGAAAATGCTTCAAATAGTTCATCCATTTAAACCAGTACTGAGAAATCCATACACTTTTGCTGACAAATCTGAATTCAGCTTAAAGAGACAAGTAAACGTATCACTAAATTTACCAAAATTCTTTCATTAAGGTGTTAATTCTTTATGGATAATCAAATGTTCACAGATAAAAACACTCATGTCATAGCTTCATACCAAAACACTCTTGTCCAGCAAGTGGGAACTTAATCAAGGATGATTGCATCTGCTCCCAGTTCTTCTACAATCCTTTTGTGTGACCTTGGGAAAGCCATTTTACCTCTCTGTTTATGACTTGTTGTTTACCCTCCCTACTGCCCTTTATCAGTCTTGTCTATTTAAAATATACAAGTTAGGGATCAAGCTGGGATGGAAATAATCAAATTCTTAGAAGAAAGCTGTATGAATTCTTGCAGAAAGAGAAAATAATACAGCAAATGATTGGCATGCTAACAGCTGCATTCGGTGGCATTTTACACAATACCAATATTTGTTATCTTAAGCAAAAGCTCCCACTGTAGCACTTCAGGGGGAAAAAATACATAAACCTTTATAGAGACCACAAAGTAAGGATCTAGGTATCAGGACAACAGAAAGGATTTTATTCCAGAATTGTTTCATTCTATTTTAATTCTTAGGGTTTTTATTTAATAGGTTTGGGGAGAAGGTTAAATCTCACAGATCTTTTTCTGGCACGTTCTTCTAGAACTGAGAAACACATTCTGCTTACCAACCAGCTATACTATACTTTTGTGCACTACCAGAGCTACAAGTCTATTGTTTAAAAGAGAAACCCACCGAGGGGTGGTAAAAGACACAAAACAGCCTAGAAATAGTTTGATCACATGACCATCAATGATTATTCTTATAACCCTGTGCACCAAGGTTAAGCAATGGTGATTGTTCCTACATAAATCGGAAGAAATACCTAAGTTCCTCCCCACTGGATTTCTTGAGCAATTTTTACTTCCTCTCCATTTTTAAATGGCACCCTTAATTGTTCCCACTACTTTTGTCACAGACTAGAAGGACTGTAATCAGAATCCTTCACTGTCACTACCATTCCCTTACTGAAATGTTCCAATTTTATGAAACATTTTGTTCCCTTTACACAATCCTGTGGTGCTCAGTCATCCTTGGAAGCAACCACAGATCAAGATGACTGGGCATCAGTTTTTCCCAGTTCTCAGCATAAAAGATATCATGTCTTCTTGCAAACCTTATACCCATCAGATTATAATACCTCTACTACTTTGGCAGCCATTAACAGCATATTAGTAAATAGTTCTGCGGCAAGTTCTAAGCCAAGAAAAGACGAGGAAGGGAACACTACGTGGACTGGGTGCTTTTTTTTGAGCTTGCTTAAAGGCACAGTCTACTAACTGTGAAGAAATAACATCCCCTGGGGGTGGTTAGTATGGTTGAAATTGTTGAAGTTTGCCTGGGGCTTTTTCTCTTAGTTGCCAGAATTCCTATGCCAGCATATATGGGCTCTGTCACTGAGATAACATTTCCAACATCTTTTTATTCCAGCTAAACAACACAAAAATATAAACAGGTTTCTCTACTGTTTCAGCTCATTCTGCCTCCTGTTGCAAGCATTCAAGCATATGCAATACATGGAAACAAGACTAGCTTTTTGCCCTTTGCCTACGTGGGAAACTGAAATTGCTCCAAACAAAAGTGTACTTTATTTCAAATGCCAGTTGTGTCCTACCAGCCCTCTCATTCCATTAAGCCCTTTGCTAAATCATTACCAGAAAAGGCTGATCAGCAATAAGCCGGAATGTTCTGTCTCAAAAAAGGAAGCTATTATATTGAAAAAATGTTACTGAAACAAGAATTTCACATCTGGACTTCTTCAGGGTAGACTTTTACAACAATTTTAACTTTTTGCAGCACTATAACTTTCATAGTAAATCAGGTGGGAAGATTGAAGTGAAAAGCCTTTCACGTAAACGTAAAATGTTAGCAGTTCACTTTGACCAAAAAAAAGCCAGATCTGCTCTTGGTAAGATTTCACTTAAAGAGATGAAAAATAAGACTGATTTCCTTGTTCATATGTCGCCCTCATTTTGAAGTTGTCTCATAAAAGGCATTCCCACCTCAAATATTATGGTGCAGTTATAAGCCTGTTACTCATGATGTTCAAGATCTACGAGCCATTCAGATGTAGTCCCTAGAAAGTCAGCTGCCCATCAGCACTGGGGGATGTCTTTGGAACATGATGTTTTAGCTTTTCAACATCCAGCAAAGCAGGACATCAGCCTTAGCCGAAGCTGTAAATGAATACAAAACCAGGCAGTTATTTTTCATATTCAGATACCTTTTGCATGTATATCCCCCATAGATTAAATCTATAAAAGAAACAAAAACCTAACAGTGTGTAATTCCACAGCAATGTGCATTGTACTTATGTGCAGGTAATCCAAAGGAACATTTACCCCAGTCCTCCATGTTTCCCACTGCTTCTTCGCCTCTACCAACACCTACACTTCTTATACTGTACAAATTTTCTTGTGATGAGGATTATCTGAAGATAGGCTTTTAAGAAACTGTACTTTTAAAGGATGCAAAAGTCTTTGGAGATGCAGATCACATACCTGAGAATAACAGAAATATTACTGATATCAACTGAAAAAGAGAAAAGAGAAAATCCAATGGTTATCATAAAAAAAAAATCTTTTCCTAGTTACAGCAGCACAGCTGATATAGTTTGATTCCAGAAACTTGATTGTTTAAGAATTATTAAAAAGATAATGAAATCGGTTAATGCTAATGTTGATCACAGCTAGTTGTCTGTTTTAGAAACGATAGGAATATTAATCAAAATGCAAATAAAAAGGATATTTTTCAAAATTAATAAAGATAGACATTAAAAAGAAGCAAGCAGCCAGAAGAAAAAGAAGGCAACAGTATCTTTAAGGAATGTGAATACACTGACAGTGACAGGTGAAGCTAATGTTGCTGAAGGCCTGAGTAAGTTATTTGCTTTAACATTCATGAAAGAATTTGGAGGACATCCCTGAGACCAAAATACATTTTCATAGGGGAGGGTGACATCTGAGACAGTTTTATTATTCCAGAGCTCACAGAACAGTTCAATAATTAAGACAATGAGAGTAACAAAAAATCTGGGCGCTCCTAACTTGCTCTTTTCCAATAGGAAAGATGATACAACAGCAGAAACTAGAAGATGACAGTGTTGCACTTAGACCTATCATCAGAAACAAAATGGCTGAGCTGTTGGCTAAAATAGTTCCTCACTTCCTAGCATGGAGGACAAGACTGCTTGTGCTATTTCTACTCTTTTGAGAAATATCACAGACCTCACTTATCTAGCTTCCAATAAATTAGCTTAAAAACTAAAACCAAAATTATAATGACTATTTGCTGACAGACACAAGCAGCAGGAATGAGCTATGCTCCCTGCAGGCCACTGTCAGCCACATGAACTTTATCAGAGTAACTACACAAAAACCAGCTGGCGGGATCTGTTCAGGCTCACAGAAGGCCTTTGACAGAGTTCTTCAACAAAAGTCTGAAAATCCAAATAACCATATGATAAAAAGTGAAATACTAGCTCAAAACCAGAAACTGTCCAGGGGATATAAGTTAAAGAAGGAATAACTGGTTTACTGTCAGTATGGCTAAAGAATAACAGTAACACCTCAAGATTCTGTACAGCACTGTTTTCTTTGGCAACATGAAAATTTCATAATATTTGGCCAGTTTACTCAAAAAAAACCCAAAACATCCAAAAGCAAATGGATCATCTGGAATAGAGTTGGTAAGCAACATCCAAAGACACATATTTGTGGTTTCATTAGCTAGATTTGACCACATCCTGCACAGGGAAAGTTGTTGGGTCTGTTCCTCAAAAGTGCAACAGGCTGTGCTGTGGAGCTCTGCCACCATTGCTGCAGGGATTCTGACAAGCTTCCTCGGATTGCCATGGCCGACGTGTCTAATTTTGTTTCCAAGCTGCAAGCTTGCCAAGTCCATCATAGATTTATACACCTCATCACCTGAATAAAGGAAATGTTCAGGTAAGTATAGCTAATTTATCATAATCACAAGATGAATTTTAGGCAAACATTGGATTTTCTATTGAAGGAGAAAATTACTCCTGTTCTTTTTGTGAATGAGCAAGGTCATCCAGGAGGCATCTTTCACCTGCCAGTCTTCTGAATCACAGCGTTGAGTTGGATTTGTTTGAATCCCACAGGCCACTTTTTTTTTAATAAAATGAAAAAGCTTTCCATGCACATTTCAGCATGAAAGCCATATAACTCCCTATTCTTTGTACTGATTGCAGCACTTAGATAAGAGAAACATCTGCTAGAGCACAAATACTGCAGAATAATCTTCTTGGGTTAACATTCTGTATTGCCATTAGGAAATGTTTTTTTTTTTCTAACCAGATAGCTAGAATAAAAATTTTAAATCAATCTGATGTACTATGATTAAATGAATGAGAAAATTAAGCTAAGACCATACAGACCTCAAGGCTTCTGCAGCATCCGTTCCCTGTTGTAGGTGCAGAAGGAGGGACTTGTTATAGATGGGAAGAAATTGAAGCTTTCCACATACTCTCGGAATATCAGAAAGATCAGATATGATTTTATGTGCAGTAAATGTAGTTTTTAATTACATAACAGTAAACTACTTTGCATTGTATGCTGATGAGACATCTAAATGAATTATCATTTTTGGCAGCATCTACTAGGGTTTTTCTAAGATGCTTGCTTCTAGTAGGTGAACAGCAGAATCACATAGAACAAAGATGGCATGGCTGCTTCAGTTCTGCTGTTACTATTAAATCCTTTCCCAAATAGAGACTTTAGGTCACTGGGCCATAGGTATGTGGGTCCTTATGCAAAGCTAACCTACACACAAGAAAAACATCTGCATTCATCTCACCCTCCCATATTTTGTAGGAACTGTTCGGGCTGCAAAGACTGTCCCATTTACCTGTCCAAAATTACCACTGTTTTGGTGGAAAGCCCCTAGCAGCTTTGCAAAGTCAATTGTGAAGTTCTTTCTCTTGCTGTAAACTGGTGTTTTTCAGTAGCTAAGTATTTTTCAGGGAAGAAGGCTCAATGCAAATCTGCAATGGGTAGAGCTAACCTTCACTCATTTTCGTTCTTTTCCTCCATTGGAACTTGCCCTACACTTTGCTACTTATCTTTTTCAGTAAAAGGACTCTCTCAGTTCATGACATTTGCTCTGTGCAGCATGCTGGTACGGCTTTCTCTTCTGTGCCACAATTTGAAAGACCTAATTGTGTCTTGATATACGAAACTGTCTAGCTTTACAGGTGGCTGTACTTTTTATGTCCACCCACTTTTCCTGATGTTTTCGCCTTGCTTTAGTCCATGTTTTTAAAAAAATAATTTAAAGATATGTGTTACGGGGGGAAGGAGGACAAATACAGTACCAGTGCTTCTGACATTACCTCTACAGTCTTACACACAAAAATGCCGGAGGTAACTTGGAGGAATTGGGAAGTGTGCCAGCAGAGCACTCGCACTGGTGAGTGATGGACACAAGCGAACATGCTGTACTTCCCAGTGGTCTGCTTTACATGAGGTTTAAATTGTTTGTGTACAAATGTTACACCAGCGTGTTTCCCGTCTGAAGCAAAATGCAACAAAATCGAAAGCCTCTCCCATAGTGAACAAACAAATTTAAACCAGCCTCCTTTGCCTGTTGCTATAGTAACCAGCTGCAGAAAGTGCTTTGCAGAAATTTCAGGCACTGCCTATATGAATTATGTAATCACATTTTATATGCAGACAGATCTCTGCCTTAATAAAAAGAAGTCAGTGTATCACAGGAGAGATGTGTGCTTTACCGGCTGCATTAGCAGAACAGATGTAATACATGACTCTAGTATGAATAGAACAAGAGACTGAATTTTCACTACGAATTTTTAACAGTTATGGCACATCATTACTCTATGATATATCTGTTCTGGGACATGAAATAGAGCATTCTGTCTTTAGGGCTGTCAGTCAAGCACATCAGCCAGCATTAAACTCACTTGTAAAACGTCTAGATTTTGTTTCTCTTATACAGTAAATATTTTCCAAAATTACAAATATTTTTATATAATCATAGAGTTTAAAGAAAATAAAAGCCCTGTTAGAGGGACATCTGCAATCTGGAGTGAAGCCTTAGGAATGTCCTCAGAATCTATGATATTCAGTCAGATATGACCGTAGTGTCTGTGAAGAGAATTTGAAATCTGAAGTCCCCTATGGATATTTTGTTTCCCCTTTAAAAAAGGTGGATTGCTTGTAAAAAGGGATATACTCAGAAGCTCCAGACCATCCTGCTTAAATCTAAGAAGATGCAAAATAGGAAAGTTATAGCTATTTCCCTACACCTGAAATGCAGTTTTAACCTCTTTTCATTGTAAGAGGAGATTTAAAACAACACACATTACAAAATAAAACATCTAATGAGACTTACAGAAAAGCATAGCATTTCACCACTTTACACCCAAGATGTGATGAATACAGTGCAACATACTGTTTTCTTATGGATTTGAAAACTTTTAAGCAAGAGAAGTTATGATTTTAGTCTATGTTAATTTTAAGCACCTTACTAACTCATCTAAAAATATGGTCTCACAAAAGAGAAATGTGTGTATAGCACAAAAAGAGACAAAGCGTGTATAGCATTTGGTGAGATATGTCAGAGTAGTTCTGTGTTCATTTTTTCCTACTTTTGGCTGAAGCATTTCAGGATAAAATTTAGAGTAGAGATTTATGCATACCAGGCCAAGCTTTATTTTTAAGTCTTGACAGAATTTGGCATTACAGTAATGGGTTTAGTATAAATTTAGATCAAACTCTCTTGAAACACTTTGCTTTTGGGACACTTCACCCTCCTATTTTAATTCTCTGCACATTTGGTGGCATAACTTTGTTTCTATGGCTTTTCTTCCACTACTTGTTTTTTTCCCCACTTACTGACAGACTTGCCAGGTTAGAAGCTTGCTGACTGTTAATGATTTCATCATCTATCATTTAATTACTTGTATTTGTTTTTAAAAAATTAGACTACAGCACAGATCAAAAGGTTGTCTTGCTGCTTTGCTTAGCAAGAACATGAACTCTTTACAACCCACTAGCTGCCTCTGAAAGTGTTCTCCATTTCATTAACCAAATCATACCCAGCTTCCATTGATAAACACAATCGCATGCATTGATTAAGGATGCCCATATTTAAGAAGGCAAATCAGCCTGCTTTCAGCTCAGTGAAATTTTTCCCAGTTGTTTGTTATTCTGGTCTGACTCTTTTTGTCTCTTGAGATGCTATGGGAATTCTGTTAAAATCTATTTTTTTCTGTTGCATTTGAAAGCACCAATTCCTTTCCCTAATCTACATCACTAAGAGGTGGGACATTGCCAGGGAAAAAAAAAAAAAAAAAACCAACCTGATTTCTGCTATATCTCATTGCATTTGTACCTCCTAAAATACTCTTAGAAGCTTTTTGCCTCCATTTGTGTTAAATGACCTGGGGATGTTTTTTCTGCCTTAGTTATTTGATTAGTTAGTTTCCACTCTGAATAAGCATTTATATGTTTATCTGACTGTAAATATATTTATCAGAAATGAAATTATCAGATTATAACCCACTTAGGCTATATGAGCTTAAATTTGCAAGGCTCTCCCTTTTTTAGGGAAAAAGCTAAAATATTTTAAGGGGAAAAATACAGATAATTTTGAAATCATCTAAGTGTACAGTAGTAAACTACTACCCAAATGTCATGGAGGGAAAATAAAGGAAAGAGATGCTAGTGACAAAAATCCATTCAGTGTGTTTCCAATGGATTTTTGTTTACTGGAGCAGGATGAAAAATTCATTGCAAAATGTTTTGCATGAAACTTTTTTTTTCCATTTCCTAAAACCATACTAACTAGAAACACGTAACACACATTATGATGTTTTCAGAAAACAGAGCAATGTTTTGTGAAAATGTGGTTGCTTTTGCAGGGCAGGGGTAGCCTGTCCGTGGTACTGCCATCCACAGTCCATGCGTGGCGGGCCCTGACTGGCTGCCAGGCGGGGCGTTATTGGATTGCTGCTTCTCGTAAGCAACTTCAGTGCTTCCGTGCCCTCTGCACTGGTAGCACCAGCCGCTGCAGGAGACTGGAGTCTGCCAGCGCAGGAGCGAGAGAAGCCTTCACGGCATGCTCCTGAACATAGCAACTGCGAGCAACTGCGGGGCGGTGAGCAGTCATTTGTATGAGCCACCCCATGTTGCAGCGTGCAACAGGCGATAGCACCTCTTGTTTCAAACTAGAGCTTCATCCCCCATAACAAAATAAAAGCTTGTCAAGTATGTATTCTTTTGCCAGTTCCCTGCCTGGATCTCTTCCTCCCCCTTGTATGCAGCTGTTTCTAGTGCCCTGCTGTTACGGGGCTTTGAAATGATGAGCTAGAAATGGATCTGACCTACTTGTGGAAGAAGAAATGGAAGCTGCAAAAACATAAAGACTACAGAATTTAAAGAAAAAGAAGAAAAAAGAATCGGCAGCATTTACCCTACCTGCAGGATTGTTAATGCGTAACAGGTAGGGAGGAAATACTGAAAAATGCTAGTAAATCTGATAGCTATGTTCCACAACAGCTTTCTAAGGAAAACAGCTTGGCAAAATGTTTTCAAACCAAATCAATGGTTATTCATGACGTGTTGCAATCAATGTCATGTTTCTGATCACATAGCACCACCCTCCACTCAACAAACTGGTGCATCCTTAGAACTGGCTATAAAGATTGAAGGTCACAGATCACGTTATTTTAACACATGCAAGAAATGCTATATTTCACTTCTGATTTTTGCGTGGTTTTTTTTCCTATTCAAAGAAAAATGTTTTCCTTCTATTCTGTTACTTTCCTTTTACCTTTTGCAACTAATCTAGATAAAAATATCTTGTCACCCCTTCCTACTGTTTCTGCTGAATATTTATTGCAAGATCCTTCAACGTACTGTGTTTAAAGTCCACCCTTTTGTCCCTCATTTTCCTTGTAAAGTAAGATTTGATCTTATTATGTTCTGAATGGAGGAATCTGACAAATCTTTACTATAGATTTCTTGTAAGTTAAACTTCACCTTTAAAGCAAATTTTTTATTTCTAACCTTTAAAGACAGTCACCTGCCTTTTCAGTTTTTAAAATTTGTTCCTCTCTGCCTCTTTGCTAATTGTAATTTAAAATCTGAGGGTTTTATCTTTTTCTTTATGTCGCTGAATAAGTTTTTTCCCCGCTATTTGTAAAGTTGCTATAAAAATAAAATAATAATTCATTCTATACTTCAGATGTAACTTCTGAAACACTTATACTGCCTTCATCTGAAGCCTGTGCTCCTAAATAATTCAGGCACTTAACTCTAATGCAATCACATTTAAAAAAGCAACATGATAAAGTAAGACCACAATGCTGTTTCTGATAATGACCAATAGCAAACACAGAGCAATTTTATACAAAGTTTTGTAGAAAGAGCATTATTACAGTTGCAAAACTAAGAGAGTATATTTCTTTGTTACAAGATACAGCTTAAATTAAGCTGGCTATCCAACCTATAATGAAATTATATTCTAAGAAGAATCCAGACATCACATGAAACATAATAAAAGGTGGATTCTGAGAATAATTCCAGAAATAGCTAATGTGGAAAGTAGGTTGGGAAGAGAAATGGTGAATTTCACCATAACAAAGGGCCTTATACATATTATTGTCTCATCAAGGTTCCTATCACAGCATTTTATGTGCTATAATAGACATCTATCAGAGTGAAAGATAATTTCCTCTATGCCTTTACTACAATTTCCCCATAACATTAGAGTAGTCTTAGGCTACTAATATAGCAATACAGACAAAGACAATTCTATACAGAGCTAACAAAATAATTATTGGTTTGTTCAAATTACTCTCAGTCAGTGAAGGGAGATAAACACAGATGATGTTTAAATTGAAAACAGGAAAGTAACATCCTCAAACAGTCAGAATGATCAAAGTTACCTTGCATTGAAATGTTGAAATTGATTTGTCATTAGGAGTAAAAATACAAGCGCTTCATATACCTAATGGGAAAAAACAAAATCAATGTTCATCTGTGTGGGTTTTTATGGCAAATTCTTTATTGATTTGAAAGAAATTGCAATTTAAAAAGTCAAAGAGATTAATTTACTGTATCACTTCACTACTATTTATCAAACAGCAGGAGTAAGACTGGTGTACATGGC
Organism: Theristicus caerulescens; assembly: GCA_020745775.1. Classification (NCBI taxonomy): domain Eukaryota; kingdom Metazoa; phylum Chordata; class Aves; order Pelecaniformes; family Threskiornithidae; genus Theristicus; species Theristicus caerulescens. Next base: position 39,661,860 of record CM036565.1, on the reverse strand, counting down.
CAAAGAGACACAATAAAAATTATCCTAATGGAATGTCCATGTATAAATGGATACACTGAAATAACAACCTCAGTCTGGTTAATTCAGCTGCTTTCTCTGAATTTAATTATCCTAATTAAAATTGTCAAAAAATCTACCTACCACAAGACAATTACAGGTTTGCTTCTTCATATCCAAAAGACAATGTAAAGCTTCACAACTGAAAAGCAATCCATTACTACAGGGTACAATACCAAAAAGAAAAACATGATTGCCTATGAACCCCCCCCAAGAATGGAAATGCAATATAAGACAGACATATTTGAACAGTATAGACTCGAGGCAGTCGTGTGTTTTACCCTATGTTTCCACTTAATCGGGTAGCACAAAGGAAGGACTTTAAAGACCAAAAAAGCAGTGAGATGCAAGTAAGACAAATGCTTTCACACCTCCTGTCATCCCATTTTAAGGCCAAAAGGTTCTTGCTTTTTATCCTTATATTTCAAACAAGTCTAAAAAGGAAGAGATCCTTATGCGCTTAAAAAAAAAAAAAAAAAAAGACAAAAATAATGAGGAGTTCTGTCTCAAATACTGACACCCAGAACCAGGGAAAGGATGGCACGCTCTCCTAGGCTGCTTCATAATTCAAGATCCAATCTTGCAATACCTTATTCTTTTTCTGCATGTTCTATCTTGCTTTGTGTGTCTTGTATCACCGTGACCATGAGGCAGACTTTTTGAATGCGAAGAAGAGTAACATAATACAAAAGCTATAGCTGTGAGGTAGTCATGAAACCCAGCGATGCGTGAACGTGAGTTTGTAAACAAGTATCAAGACCTGTGAACAGCATTACAAGCATAATCAAAAAGCATTACACAACCACTGGTATCAACCCTCAGAGAACTTAAAGAAGCAAGTCATATGTCACCGTCATACCTTTAAGTAAATCATCCACATTTTCATGTTACCTTCCTCTGTCTATATATGAACATATACGAATTTAAGTGAAGCATGAAGCTGTATTATGTCCCTCATATAGAATATTCACTTGGTACAAACAGTAGCAAACATTAATTGCAGATGTGCTCAAACTCAAAGAATATGTTTGAGACATCCTGAAGAGAAAACAGAACCTGAGTCTCTTTTTAGGAAGTATTTCTAGAAGGACTTGTCTCAAAATAAGCAAGTCCAAAAATCCAGAAGCTTTTAGATAGAGGAATGTTAACTACAGGAAAAGTGGAGATGCAGATGCTGGCGCTGCAACATCTTGTGCCCCACACAGAAAAAAAAAGTGTATCAAGCTTCCTTTTTATGTAAGTGCATTGCACTTTGAAATACTAATTTCTACATTTATACAATCTGCTCCCAGGCCCTAATGACAATAAGAATTATTGCCTGCTACTATTATAAAGTGTAGAAACTAGGATAAACTGAAAGACATCTTTGAACAGCTGAATAAGGCAACACCACTACAACATAGCATCATGGAGTAAAAAGGACAAGTATTTGCAGGCTGCAAAGAGTGTCTGAAGACAGCAGACAGCTTGACACGCAGTTATGCACAAATCTAACTTGACAGAGATGTAGATAGGAGTTAAATAGACTCAGGTATTGGAAATACCTTCCCAGAGTCATGAAACATTATTTATAATTTATATACCGCAATGTCACCAATATTCCAGTCATGATCTCATTTCTGTTTCAGAATAACAAGCAAGGGGTTAGAAAGCTTTAGAAGCACTGAGCATTAGCCCACTTCATTTCAGAGAAAAGGTACGCTGCCAGCCGAAGATGAACTTTAACCCGCAGTATTTCTTTCCCAAACTGCAGTAGGCACATCAGTGAATCGCATTTCCTTTAAAAATAGCTGCACAGGGTGACTTTGTGAGGACAAAGAATGTGCTAATGTGATAAATACCTGTGACAAGCATGTTTCACACTATTAAACAAGCACACCAAACCTGGAGAAAAGTGCTTGAACAAAAGGGCATGTTTTGAAGAAAGATCTGAAAGACTCTTTGAGGACTCTCAAGCAAAGTGGTACTTCTGTTATACTACTGCTTTCAAGTTTTAATTTTCTGCGGAGATTAAGGCCTTACTAGAGTAGTTTAAGACCGCCCAGTCATTTACCAAAAATTAAAGTGCATCATACAGTGTGAGTGACTCAAAAACTGCAGTCTGCAGACCACAAAACATGCCAGTGGACCTACACAGAGCAGCAGGCAGTCACAAGAGTCAGTCAAGAGCAACTAGAAGCAAGATGATGAAGCAGCTGAAATTAGTCTGAACGCTTTCCTGATGTTTCTGTATGAGCCACGGGGATGAAAGCATTCATCAAAAGGAGGAAAGTGTAACTGCTCCTGCTAGAGCTGGATGATCAATTCACTAGGTAAATGAAGAGATCTGCTTGTCTGTATGCATAAGGAAGAACTCTGAGTTGAGGAGCTTTTCAGAAAGTTAATCTCTCACTGCTGAAAGAAGTCCCACACCTCCAGCCTATTGCCCTGCACACATGACATTGAGAAGGGCATTGTTGAGTTGCCTCAATATCTATGCAGATCTGGCCTGTTACACATTTCAGTGACGTGAGCTTTGTCTTGCGAGGCATTGTAATATTACAAGTATTTGGACAGAGGTGTTAGGACTTGCATTGAAACAATATCTACTGGACACATACATTAATTTCCATTTCCTCCATTTCCCTTTTTTTTTTCCAATGGATCAAGTGGTTAATTCATATGTTGTCCTCTTACCCACCAAAATTACTAGCCTTCTCCATCTTCCTTTCTTTCTGCCCTTTCTTTTTAATAAAAAAAAATAAAATATGAAAACCAACAGATGTCATCTAAACTGCGACTACCCAATCACAGGGGTTTGTTTTGGTCTGGTTTTTTCCATGAATTGGGCCAGGGCAATCACATTTTGTAATTGTTTTAGACGCAGCTTTGGGCTGAAGCTTTGGCCTTTTCTTACAAAATCCCGATTTGGAATAACTATCCTCTCTGGTAAGGTTTGTTTTTTTTTTTTTTTTAATAAAAATGGAAGGTTGAAGTCAAAGGGATGCTAGTAAAAGCGCAATTTGGAGCCACATAGCACTAAAATGCCTAAGCAAAATATTTTTTGCAGATCCTGCCCTAGCAGAGGCAGATGTTCATCTAGAAACAGCTCTAACATCTTTGGCTGTGGCATTCATGTTTAATGGCAACAATTACTTCTATTTACAGTCGGTGTCATTTTAACTTCTTCCCACCAAGCACATCTGCAGCTTTAGAATTGCTAGCTCAGGTACCTCCACAACGTAGCCATGCGGCATAGAGAGCTCTGCGGCCTAACCAGATCAAGCTAGGGCGTTGGGTATTGAAGCAGCGTATAGCTAAACTGCTGCAGCTGCCCTGGCTACAGGTACACTAGAAAGTGGAAATAAAGCTCCATCAGCTAATTCATCAGGAGCTATATTTGCACATTTGATTGCCCACAGCCATCAGCCAGGGAACCTTCCTACAGCTGGGCTGTCACCAATTTCTGCTTGCAGTGAGAGTCAAGCTCACAGGAATCAGGCAGACCATTCCCTAAGCCAGCTCCTCAGCCCTCAGCTCAGACTCCCAGGTTTTCAGTCTTTGCAACAGCAGGCTATAAAATTCCTTCTCACGTCACCACGCTTGCAGCTAACCAGAAGCGAGGATAGGATGGGCTGCGCTGCTAGCTTCCTAGCAGTAGAAGACACGCCACTGTTAACTGGTGTAAGAATGAGCTCAGCTGTCTTGCCATCGTCTTCCTGCAGGCTTTGATCAATACCTTCTGTTATTACTCCTTATCCTGCCTTAACGAGTTCAAATATGACTCTAAAAAGTGGACTTCCAGATACATCAAAAAGTTCTTAAGAAGCTATAATCCATCCTTGAAAGCAAGGCAGCTCTCCTCTTAGAAAATAGCTAGGTCATCCAGAACAGTATTCGCTTTAAAATTTAACACATCAGAACACTGATCTCTCAACTCCACTTGCTACCAGCATGGTAAATACAATGATTTTTATTATTACTAAAAAACTTTTTAAAAAACCTTTTTATCAGACAACACTTTCAAAGTAAGTACGTCGAACAATTTCTCATTCTCAGACATTCTGTAAACAGTGCTTTTGCTTTTAGTAAATAGATGAAGCAAAACAAAAAAATTGCATGACGCTCCTTCAAATTGCGCTATACAGAAGCTACATCCAGCCTACAAAACATGAAAACCTGCCAGTTTCATTTTGGTTCCTATGTTTTAACCCTCAGTGGTTTGCATGTTACCCACAAAATCTATGCTTGCAAACAAAAGCCTACATTAAGTAGTTTCAGCAGATGATGAGGCAAAACATTACTCTCAAAACCCCTCCAGCCAGCTGGCAAAATTCCTTTGCACTGGGAAAAAAAATCTTTGCTGACACACACTAACACGCTGCTGCTGGCAAGCCTGCTGCAGTGTAGTACCGAATTACCACTTTGACAACATACATAGGCATCATGTTATCTCATCTCACATATCAAAGGACAGAGGCTAGTCTTATTTCAGCCCTTCATTTTAGAATAAGAAACAGGCACCTTACAGCACTGATTGCTCCTCTAATTGAGTCTCAGATTAGTGGTAGTTATGCAATAACTTTTTTCTTTTCTCCAAAAGTTAACTTTGTTGAGCTGAGTTTTGTCACTTTTTTTCCCCTTCCTTCTCTCTTCCAGAAAGCAGATATGCGGTCTGGGCCCACGCTCTACTCTGACTCTTCTCTGGTGAAAACAGTATGAAAGAAACTTTAAAGATAACAATATAAATTCTCAGAGACAGTCCAGAAATGATCATTTAGTTCCTAAATTTCTTTTATGAAAAGCGTTTCCAGATTACTTGCGGATCAAGTGCTGAGGTAAAGCGTACCTGCTTCAGTGTATTCCAACTAGGATATTTGTGAAATAATTGCAATTTAAGTGTGGAATTCCAGAGAAGCAGCTTAGGGAAAAGAAAAAAAAAAAAGTATTGTCTGTTCCTGCATAGATCCCCCCACACCCCAAGGGTGGGATGGGGAACAGGAGCAGAGATGACGACATCCAAAAGCAGAGGACAAGACAGACCTCAGACCAGCCAGTAGCACTGGGAACAAACCACTCACATGAGATTTACTTTCAAGTTTTACTTACCTTTAGATTGTTGCTCTCTTCAAGTCAGATCTCTCCCACGACCAGCCAATTGCCAAACCCCTTAGCTACTCACTCCAAGGTTAAGATTTCAGTCTCTTGCTTAAGCATTCTATTTTGTATAAATAATTGAATATTCATTGGAAAAGAGCTGGATGTGATTCTCACACATTCCAGGTGAATGTAATAACCACTGTTTGGACCATTTTGGAAGCAGTCTCTTTAATTTTATACTTCTGGTTTACTAAAACAGGCTTGTGATTTAACCACCACATTATCCACAGGAAAATGTGACTTCTGTAAGGCATAGATAAAACAACAAAAAAAATATCCTCCTGTGAAGATGAAAATAATAGGGAAAGATTGTTAGCATTAAAAAAATAAAGTATATCTCTCTACCACTCCAACTGTATAAAGCTCCAAGTGTTGTTCAGACCAGGAATAGAGTGCTCTGTACAACAGCTGCCTGGGTAGGTCCTGGTACTTTTGAAACCAGCCTGAACAGCAAGGAGTAAGGCAGCGTGGTTATCTGTAGCAAATGTAGAGCTTATCTGAAGCTCTGCAGTTCCCCTCCTTATCTGAGCTGCTGCAAGGGGCACACTGATTACAGGGAAAGAAGGGAGTTATTTCAGACTTGGCTTTGCACCCCCAGCTCATGCTGAGGGGTTTCCTCCTCCTGTAACCCACAAGCTCCAGGGACAGCACTGCCTCATCTCAGGGAGGAGGGGGCTGCCTCTGCTACATCAGTGGCTGGTTGTCCCACAAAGGCAGGAAGATTTAAAAGATTAACACTGTTGAAGAACAATGATGTAATTTTCTGACTTGCTAGGGGATGACTTGTCAGGACAGCACTTCAGACACGCTTCTCTGCTCCCTGGCACCAGGACCTTCACCTTCTTGCCTGACTACAAGCATCTGTGTGTAATCTAGCCATTGAGGCAAAAGCTCACTCACCACAAAAGCCCACAGGAGCCCAGGCAAGCAGCCGGGCACAGCAGCAGGTCCCCGGGCCTTCGGAGGCAGCGCCAGGCAGGGTGACAGCCACAGCACAACCCAGCGCACCTAGGCAAGGTGCCAAGAGCACCACGACAGGAGGCGAAAGGCATGGCTAAACCCCAGTCTCTGCGAGCTTCTTGGGTAACACGCGACAGCCCTGTGTCTAGGTGTACTGCGGTGATATCATCCCATTTGGCAGGTGTAGGAGTGGGGCATGGAGCCACTGTATGCCATTCCCAGAGAAAAATCATGGGAAAGTCCAGTACTATAGCAAAGAACATTTTCAATTGCTCTACTGCTCTACTACTATGAAGTAGTCTAGGTCGTCTTCCTCCACTGATGCAAATTCAGAGTTCCCTTACACCAATAAAGTTCATCCCAATATAAAAGAATTTCTGCTGTAGCAGCTCTACAGTTTAACATAGCTAATAAATGTTTTCTGAAAAAAAAGTGGGTGGGGAGCTAAAAGTTATGACAAAGCTCACAGCACTTTAGCTTTACTTCCCATGTGTTTTTTCATGAAAATAAGTGAATTTTTGAAATATTGTTTAAAGTTGAGATAATATATAGCCAGTTATTAATTCCTCTTTGTCTAATTAATCATTTACTGAGTTTTAAACTAGAAGCTCCAACTCAACTGATTTGCCTCAAAAGCTGTTTCATATGCTCTAGGTTCACAGCTACAGTTGTAAAATCTTTTGCCCAGAATGTATCATTTTTATTAGCCTAGATGAAGACATGTAAATATCAATGCTTAATTACCAGAATCTGCGTTGTCTAGGCATCCTTTGGGAAAAGTGGATTCAGAAAACAGGAATATAGATCCAGTTTGCTGTCAGAAAGGTGAAATTAATAAAATTTGCCACACATTACTGTCCAGGGTTCAGGTATGATAAGCAGGGGCAAGACATGCTGCATGCAGCTTATTCCTCCTGGAAATATTTGTATGGCAGTATTTATCTACTCAGTAAAGACATGAAGGGACAGGGAAAAGCTTAAAGACAAAGCTCAAGGTTGCCAAGCTTTGAGAAAGGAATAAATATTGGAAAGGCCAGACAAACAATAAAATGAGTCCAGGACCAACTAGGTAAGCCATGGGGTAGACTTCATTGCACATTTAATAAGCATAAAATATAGTAAGTCCAAGAACAACAGGCTAGATACATAGGGAGAAAGTTATTTTGCAGCTGCTTAAACAGCTTTAGTTTTCTTGAAACTAAATGTTTTCACCAGCTTTTCTTTGACAGCTATGCAAGAAGGCATTCTGGAAATCGCTTCTTATTTAGGAGGCAGGGAACGTTCACAGAGAGGAGAGTAGATCATTAGTCATTGCTATAACATCAAATAACCTTTAAGAAAAAATTAAGACATTTAAGAAAATTTAAGAATATAAGAAAAAATTAAAATTTAAGAAAAATGTTTACAGATGAGAAACTGAATTTATAATTTCAAACATATAATCCACTAACAAAATGCATCGTTCCAAGTTGAGTGTACAAACCTTTTGTTAGTCAACAGTTCTTTCCCTTTCTATTTACACATTTCTCCTTCTGCACTTCAAAGGGGAATTAAAGCTGCAAAACAAAGAAACTTACATTTATCAGTGACATAAGTGATTGGAAGGACAAAACTCTGAGAGGAGAAGGCTCCATTCAAAGCTTAGTCCCTTGAGGCTCAAGTGTCATCAAGAATTTAACCACAGTTTTATAATACAATTCCTGCACAAAGGAAATGGCTGGAAGTTGTCCTAGCAGCCTCATCTTTTCACATTTTGCTCCTTGACCTACTGACAACCTGCACAATAGAATCACCATTGGCATCTGGCACAGGAACAGGCAAAACTGTGCTGGTATTCAAAGCAAGAGAGTTACATTTTTATTGGTATCTTCATAAATGTAAACCTGAATTTTAAAAAAGGGAGACAAGAGGCTGTCAAGAGATAAGCCAGCCTTAAAATGAAGTGCAAGAGAAAGAAATGCTACCTACACATCATGAAGGCAGCTCACTCAGAAGTACGGTTTTGAAAAGATGAGAGGAAAGAACGACAAAATTAGTTTTTAGCCCCAGTCTTTTAATAAGGATTACACTCAGGAAATAAAGACATAACATCAAAGCGTGAAACATGGCATGTGACCTCATGAATAGCTTAAGATACTAAACTACTGCCAGTCTTAGCATTAGGCTTTCACTTGATTCAAGTATTTCTTTATAGTCACTAAGTGGCAAACATCTATGGGTTTGTGCATGTTGAGATACTGCAATGGCATTTATGTTCATCAAAATGCAAAGGTTAGCCCTTAAGTCACGTGTCCTGAGCAGAACAAAACAGCAGCAGTGGGCCAGGAAAGCTGCAATGGATTCTGCAGTTCACATAATGGAAGAAAAATGCTTGTAAATTACACCTCTCTCTTCCTTTCTACCAGCTGCTCGCACTAAAACAAATCAGGTACTGACGTGAATTTTGATTGTCATCTCAGTTTAAGAATGGCTAGAGTGAAAAATCTGGAGTCTATTCACATCCCCTTCTAGGCAACGCATTCATTTCTAGTGAAGGCATACACCCGCTAAGCTACTTTCAGAAATTATTTCAAAGTCAATTCGCTGGCAACATGCTTTTCCCTTCTTAAACACCGTATTTGATTGTTTCATAGGATGTCCTGAATCACTTAGGAGTTAGTATTTTCCTGCATACATTTCACGCACCAGTTCAAACACTGACCTACAACTCTTGAAGACAGTACAGACGTCTGAAGAAGGCATCTGGATTTGTAATTAAAAATCAGAGAGGCACTGAGAAGGAGTCCTCCTCAATCAGGCAGTCCTCCCAATTTTTCCCTCAAGTAAAAACTAATAATGTGCAACAGTGAGCCACTGAAGTGCCTTTGTTTTACTGAATGTTCCACAGCTGTGGGCTGATAAGATTGCAGTGGAAAGTAATTTTTTTAAATTTCCATTCATTTCCAAAACCTCAGCTGCTACAAGTGGCATATAGTTTTAAAAATTTTAGAATAATGCACTGAAAGGTACAGTATGATATACCACTAATAGCCAGAGAGACATCTATTTTGATTTCTTTGTTCAGATTAAGGGTGTTTAGTTAGATGCTGTCCTCCCTAAGCACAAGCACTGGTAGCTGTTGGAAGTGAACAGCTGGGCACAGAAAGACACAGAAGACTGAATGACGCTACCCTTCCAAATGCTAAGTTTTCTAGAAAATCCTTCAAGTATGAAACATGGCAGCCAACCACTACATTCCTAAGGAAGAGCATTTCACTAACTTCTGTTCAATGTAAGAAATTTTAAAAGTATGTCAATCTTTTACAGGAGTCAGCTGCAGACTAATGACACTTAAAAAAAAACCACAGAGGAAGATGTACCACTAATTACTGCACATTTGTTGTCCATTCTTTCATCATGAACCCTATCTATAATTTCTTTCTTTGAAGATTCTTTTTTACAATGAGAAGTTAAATAAATACACTACAAAAAATTCATCAGAGAGCTAGCAAAGCAGCAGCACGTAGATTAGCAGAATACATGCACAGTCTCCATGCTAGAGTTCCGTTTCCTACCACGTTACCCATACTTGCAGCAAGGAAGCAAAGTTTCCACATGCAATATATATATATACTATTAATAAATATTTGTTACATTTTAGTAACATTACAGAAGCTAATGGAACAGGTTAACTCCTTGGAAAGCAGCAGTGAAAATAATAGCTTGTGCAAATCTCTTGTTGCAATGCCATTAGGAGTCAGGGCTGTCAGAAGAGAAAGGTACCAAAACTTCCTTTCCCGTTCCATTTGAACTGATTGCCCACAATAGAAACAAACATTTCCTGTGACATTAAGTTGTCATCAGCTTCTGTGATTCCCAGTTCACTCAGTCTTTTCTTGTGCATCTGGCTCTTTTTTGCAGAAGTAGCCCCGAGTTCATCTGCAATTTCATCATTGCCTTCAGTTTGTTCAGAAATCTCAGCTTGCTCATAAAGCTCCAACTCATCCGTTACGCATTCAGGTAGTTGTTCTTGCCTGAAGCCCTCTACACAGGTTGTCCCGTCACCTGACTGGGTAGGCTGTGTATTCCCTAAGTCAGGAAACAATAAGAATGTCATCAACAAACACACAAAACAGCCAAATCATTTAAAACTCCTGGAATTAAATTTTCTTCAGGCTTAACATTTTCACCTCATCCCACTCACTTTTTGGTTAACTACTTAGTGACAGCTACATATTCCAAATACAGTGTGAGATGCTTAAGGAAAAGGTTTCTTTCTGAGATGACTTGAAGTTGACAAGTGATAGTGATACTAGAGAAAATTACAGCGGGTTTACGCATTCCACTTTGTCACAGTTCTTGAATAAGACATGATATGAGAAATAGTTGTCACATTTTATTTACTGCAAAGAAAAAAATTCTGTGCTGGGATCACGTCTCAGCTCTAATGCACAAAAGAAAAAATAAGCAGAGAATTATCATGAACCAGAAGAGCTGTAAGAGAAGCCATATCTGCTTTCTTGCTGGTCGCACTCTTATTTCTGTACGACCCAAGGAGGCCATCAGTCTGCTTAGCAGGGAGCACAGATCAGGTATGTAAGGACTTCACAGTGGAAGTGCACACGCACCATGAAGCACAGACATTCACAGTATTTCTCTGCAGCAAGTTCATCCTTTAGGAAATTCCAGTGTTCTGAGAGTCATGAAGATTTATTTCAGCTAAATCAGTCTAGACATTATTAGAAAATTTAAGAGACTTGACTATGAATTGTGCAATCCAAAAACCTGGGTATACTAGATTTACTAGTTTTACTAGTTTCTTCTAGGAAGAGAAAAATACCTTTTGTTCTCTCTGCTGAAGCATCCTTTACATCAGAGGGCATTGTTGGTCTAACCAGGACCACGCCATATCCTTCATTATTATGGATCATATTATTGACCATGGTTATCTTGGGGATGTCATAATGTTCATCTAAAAGTTCTACAGCAACAAAACGGAAATCCAACATGTTATGTCCAGCTAAAGGGATGCAAAGTATTCCAGTTTTAGGTAGAATCAGTTCTATGTATTGGCTAGAATTTTATTGTTATTTGCCTGTGCATGTGACATTGCAAAAGGCATTTTCTTTCTGGCAGATAGGAAATAAAACAAGTATACTGCTTTGGTGGACCAACCCAAGGCAGACAAGTACCATCATCATCATATGTGACATATAAGAGTTCTACCATAAGGCAGCAAGGTTATAAGCCAACCTAAATGCAAATTATTTGCATTAATTCTAGCACCTATAAGGTTTTGAAAAACAAGTACATTCTGCCTTGAACTGACCTTTATAAGTATTCCCTCCTTGCAGTGGTGTATGCCGTTGTATAACAAGGTGCACGTACTACCTGGATATATTTCCACACCAGCACCCTACAAGATAAAATTGATGGCAGTTCACAAATAGTTCAGGCACATTTCCAGTTTAACTTGACGACTCCATTGTGGATCTTTGTGTTCATCTACCAGTTTGCGCAATGCAAAATTGTGTTACCACTCCAGCTTCATGGCTTTGTTAACCAACTTAATCAGCAATACCCAAGGTTGAGGCCCCATGGATAATATTATTGCCACCAGTCCATAAAAGCTCTGGTAAAGAGTAACTGCACAGCCTTTCATTACTTTCTTGTTCTTTAGTCGTCCACCTCAACACTCAAAGCCCCATCATTCTTCAAAATGTCCTAATCAGAGTTCAATTCTGTGTTTATCATCTTTCTGTAAGAATCAATGGACAAGGTGCCCAAAAAGGGCATTTCATTTGCAGAACAAATGCAAGGTTTAATGAGAAAATTATTTATGGGCAGAGAAAACAGAAAATCACTTTAAAAGTATTGCAGGCCGTGAATCAGTCCAGCAATGAAGCAATGATTATTTCACAGATGTCCCCTGTTACTACATCATTTTCATAGCATCACACACAATCAGCAATGAGACACTTCACTGGATACTATTGGAGGCTACAAGACCCTGGGATCAATCTCAAACTCAATAACATGTAGCTGTCCAAAATGAATTTGTAAAGGTTCTCTGAAGAGTGACAGAAGTCACCCCGTTACTGACTGTATTATTTCCAAGCAGAAACCTTTCTTTTAATTTAGGAAATAAGCCAGAGTTAAGAATTTGTTTGTACCTTGGCACCATACAGATCTGAGTTTTTCATTAATAGCTCAGCTGATGTTCGTATTGTTATGCCTGTAGTTTCACATTGTAACACACAATTCTCCAGGGTGGTTTTCCCACGATGGACATCTACATATACAGAAAATAAACATTGTTAAATGAACCAGTCATGCAAGGGCAAACCCCTCCTGCAGACAGATGGACCTGTAGCACTTTTGCAGTGTGATAAAATTACTATTTTAATTTTATCCACTTCAGGGTAATTTTAGTGATTTGCTCATGCATGGCTTGAACACGTGCTATTTTTCTAGTATAAGCAGGAACACTGCTGCAAGGGAGGGCTACTCAAAGATTTGCCTTAGAGGCTTTTTGGCCTTTTTTTTTTTTTTTGAAAGTGACAGCAACTATTCTTTTCATTACATTCTTAAGAGAGTTTTGAACACAGGTGTTAATAAACATTTTAACGTTTAAAACCAAATGTTTGTTGAGGCAAAGTATTAATTAGCACCTTCTGCAAAGACAGAAGGCCATGGCCAATAAACTTACTGGATACAACTTAGGATTATTTGAGCCTCGGTTTGAACCAAAGTTCAAAGTCACCAAAGTTCTACGCTACTTCAACAGCCCATGCTATTCCTCAAGGAGAGCTGGCTGGGTTCAGCTACAGCTGAATATTGCCATGGGGGTTCTTTTCTGGAAAGAGGAATTATTTCCTTTTCCAGGTAGCCTGACCTGTAGGCTGTGTAGCAGAGTCAGGTTGCCTTAACAGCAGAAAAATGGTCAAGTCAAATGATCTCATCCAAGTATAAGAATAAAACACAAGAACCACAGTAGGTTGAAAGTGCAAAGAGTAGAGGTTATTTTGATGTGCACATTATAAGCAAGTTTAAAAAAAGGGGAAGCCTTGATACTTATACCCGTAGGGCTCCTCTCTACAACATTTTGTTAAAACTAGTAAACTCTAACACTGGGTCTCAGTTTTAATTCTAACAGTAAATTATGAAAGATTCACAAAAGCTCAAGATGCTTTTTTACTTACTTAAAATCCCCTCCACTGCATCATGTTGCACTAACTCTCAAACTGGAGATCTTATATTGGCTCTTACAGTCAACAAAGTTGTCTCCTTTCCCTCGTTTTTTCTATCACGATATCATTCTGGTAGGCCATAGCCTTAAAGCAGAGGTGAAAGGCACAAGTTTGATGAATAACTGGTAACAGTCAGGTGCTCAGTACATAACAGACATTTAAATTAAATACGAAGGTTTAAAACTTGAGGTCTAATATCCTGAATAGTATTTTCCACCCAGTGGCCGGGCTACACCTTACATCCCCGCATGTTACCAAGATTCGGCCACTCAAAACCAAAACTCAAAAAGTTACCTTACTTGAATGACACACAATAAAATGCGAAGTTATTTTAGACAGCTTGAACAAAAGGGTAAACTAAGCTCACATATACCAAGGCCAGAGTTCTCACTCCCCAAAAGTTACAACAGAGCAGGGAGAGGCAGTAACCAAGGGCACACAGGCACCTGCAGTCTGCTTTCAAAGTACAGAAGTTCACTAGAGGATGGCAGAGGTTCCAAAGGCATGAGAGGGAAAAGGCAGTCACCACCACAACAAAAGGAAGCAAGTGCAAAGGACTTCACGTTGTTAGTAACCTTCACTCAACTTCCCTATTTAAATGAAACTTGGGTCAAAATTTAATGTTCCTGTGTAACATGGGCTTCCAGATTAATTCAGATTAAAAAGAAACTTTCACAAGCATATGTCAACATTGATTTATAGCCACTCCGCAGTTGTCAGCATTCAACCACTTACAGGGAAATTTATGAGCATGTAAAGCTTTTATTGCTTGTCACTGACAAGAATCATGATAAGGAAAGCAATAATGCAACGTCTATTAAAGCAGCATGAGTCCTATCATTTTCTGAAAGCACACACAAACTTGGAAAGAAGTGCCTGAGCAAGATGCTAGCTTTTAACCAAGTACATAAATAATACTGTAATGTGCAAGTCGAAGGTTAAAAAAGAAAAAACCTTCTATGAACAAACGTGGCAGAAAGTTCTTAAGACAAGCAGATTTAATGCAAAGAATAAGCTGAATTGATACTTCAACACACTAGACTATCTAGAAATCTTTTCCCACTGCTACTGATTTATGGCTGCCCTGGGGAGGAGGTGGCATGGGGCAGTTTACTTCCCGTACATAAAAAAAAAGCACCATGGGACAACAAGTGGCAGATGTAGTTTAACTTCACACCACTAGACGAAGAGGTTATTATCCAAGGCAAGAGTTTTAGGAATAACTGTCCTACAGACTACCTGCAGTTTTTCTAACCACGCTTTTAGCTTGCTTTACACTTCACCTCTGAAGCAGCAGCTCTAGCAGTAAGAAGGAAGGCCGTGACAAGATGGGGGATAGAGGAGGAAAGAGTCACATGCGGTCAAGTGGCATTCGATACACAGCACGGTCACGGCTGTACGCCCTGCCTGTAAGCGAAGTGACTCCACAGGAGCTAAAGGCAATTGTCATCCAGTAACACTGAGCACTGATATTGGATGGGCTGATGCTACAGGTTCCCACCCAGCTTGGGCAACTACTGTACAAGCAGAAGGCAAGTTCTTAGGTGCCTTTGCTACACATTTTTGTCAAGTGTTAAAGTTATCCTTACCATGACTTCCTGCAGCTGCTGCTGCTTTAACCTTATTTAGTTTTTATTTATCCCTGACTTACTAATCCTCATACTTTCAACCTTAGTAGTGACTTGCACAGTGGCTGGAAAAAATAAAAGCTCTACTAAGCAAAGTGACATTATATGTTTGATGAGTCATCCCTTCATCCCAAGAAAGCCACCAAAACGGCCAGCTGCTCAGATTAGTGCCAGCAAAATTTTTCTTGATGCTCCTACTTCAAACGTTTTTGGCTGCTACTATTGCTATAAAAACTTCTCTAACAGAAGTCCTTATAAGAAGATTAAATACCCTGACACGCACTCATTATTCAGAGAGTGGTTCATACTAAAGATACATATTTATATGCCTTGCTCCTTAAAATAGAGCAGCTCATCCTTTAATAGGTGTGCTATTGCACCATTTGTATTACTGTTTCCTCAAAGCTAGAAAAGCAATACATACCACCCCACACAATTTTAGAACAATGTCATTCTTGCGGATAAATAAAGCACTTTAAGGTCCTTCATCCTGCAGGTGCATTGTCTATCAGCATGCACATCTATATGAATCAAACATACACAAGAGAAGGGCAAGAAAGAAAATGACACTCATAAAACAAGGGCGGCAAGAAAAATAAAAGTCCAGAACAGCAGGAAATTAAACTCCCAGCCTTCTTCCCATTAAGAAGTTTTGACAAGATAAAAATGCAGCTAAATAAGTATCTGAACAGCTGCACAAGCCCCAGTGATATACAGACTATTACACTGCAACAGAGCGTGCATGCCTAAAGCAGAGGAATTACACTGAGAAATCAAGAATTGTGAGGAAGAGAGAGCAACATGTCCTAGACATGGCAGAAGTATTTCAAACACATATTTTGCAAGAAAAATGGAATCACATATGCTGTGTCTCTTTCTACAGAATAAATACACATGTTAAATCAACAGCTCCCTCCTCTACCCATGCGCTTCACATAATGCAGATTCACATTGGTAGCCCCCACACACATCGCTGACATGCAAGAAGTGCCATAAACTAAATTCTAACAGCACTTGGCTCTCTCCCTCTGTATTCGCCAGTGCTATACTGGCAGTGAGTCTCAGTATACCTCTGAAGCAGATTAAGACATGCAAAGAACAAGGACATCTCTCAAGTACTCTTAAGTTACAGGCTCTAAAAACTGAAGTCTCCAGAATTACTTTTGTGCTTCCTAGATTAAAAAAATTAAGTTCCTCATGTTTCTGTTGAATCCTGTTTATTATCTACATAATCAGGATTTATCCAGACAAATAGTTAGGAGGAAATGATGAATTTTCTATTAATCAGCAAAATTTGCAGTTTATTTGCAGAAGCAACTATGGCTAATGAAACAGATTACTCCATCTTGTATTAGACATGGCTCTACAAGCAGAAATAGGAACACTTTGAAGAAAAAAAGCAAATGCTCCCGCCAAACTTCATAAAAAGTAAATCCTTACGCAGAGCTAGTTTAATACATTCCGTTTACTTTGTTTTAAGGCTCTTTATGCTAGCAAACCTTCTACCTTCTAGTTCAACTGAATCAGCAATGCAGAACACGCCGTCTACAACATAATGACCAGGACAGATGATGACTGTGTCTCCTTCGTAACAGGCATTTACAGCTGCCAGTGGATCACTGTGGAACTGTAAAAGACACAAACAATATAATCAGCTCCTGAAGAATGCTATAAAAATGGATGCATTTACGCCCTTAAAGCTTGCTTTTCAATTAAATGTTGCTGCTTTTGCTTAAAAGAAACCCTTTTTAATGGCACCAGTAATACACAATTTCTACTTTGAATTCAAGAATCAGCACTCTCTGGACAAAAACAGCCTTAAAACAATCCTTTGATGTTTGTGTCATGTCCATTCCCCCACGAGAAAACTGGGGCAGAGACACAGATTGAAGAGCATATGCACCGGAAAGCAAACCTCAATATGGCCTTGGTTCCAGGCCAACATTTGAATTGTGCCTCAAGTGACTTGCCATGAATTACTGAAGAAATAGATGACAGAAGGTAAAGAAAATAAAAAACAAACAATTGGGCAACTAGATTTGAGCTGGTCTGAACTCTGATGCAACCCTTCACTCCTGGTGCAAGTCACCCCAAAATACAGTTCAGATATTACAGTGGCAAATACAGGGTCCACATGGTCCTTTTTCTTGCCCAAAGAGGGCAGGCTGATATCCTTCACAAATATTACTGGGGGATTCTGTATTGAAGGATAACAAATAGCACAGAAAAATTGCACATTTATTGCTTCCCAGCAAATTCCAGGGTAAGCATAGTGAGAGCATTTTTCAATTGCCAAGTGAGAAAATCTGATTTATAGCCCAAAAGTTGATCCAGGATGTTCCCTGTGGCTCCATTTTGGCCATCTGTAATTCATGAACTTGATCAGAATACAGCAAGCAATTTCATTTGGGCCCAAGGAGTCCAGACTGTTCTTAACTGCTGAAGTGGTAAGTCCTGTCTGAATTCACTAAAACTAAACATAACTGCTCTAAAATAAATGTATCTTCTACACAGAACTAAAGCAACAGAATGACATTTCTTTCTTCAAACTCTAGATCATTATCAGTAGCATCAAAAGACACAGGTATTTCAAAACTACATATAAGTATTATGCCTTACCATGTTTCATTGTAGAATTATTACAGACGGTTTATCTCATTATTTTCTACACACAGGAAGGGAACTGCTTGTATAGAGTACTCAGCAGACACAAATTAATTAAAAGAGATTATTTGTATCATCCAGTCTTACCATTTATTGTTTAAATTACAGTGCTTTTTTGAACTGACAAAAAAATAACACTGTGCAAACGTAGTATCTTGCACATGATACATTAACTTATTCTTCCACATTGTTTCTTGAGGAGAAAAACGTATTAGCAGACAGACAATTCCTCTTTACTGTACCTGTATTTCTAGTTCTTCACCACAAGATTCAGGGCAAAGTTTGTCCCTTATCAATGACTGCAGCAGACTTGCCATCATGGTTGAGGATACAACATGAGTGATCTTGGTACCCGTTGGTCTCAGTCCTTTAGCTTGGAGACCACTGTATTTTTGGTAACCAAACACATACCTAAACCAAGAGCAACAAAGCCATCAGTTCCTTCTTCAGTAAAGATGTCCATGTATAGTTTCCCATATGGCCCTCCTCCTTGCACAAACCCACCAAGTACCTCAGCAGAGGATTCTCAATTAGTTTTAGCTTTTGTTTTAAGTGCTCTATTTTCTCATACAATTTTAGTCCTTCCACCATGGAGACGTTTTCTACTTCTGAGTCCGAATCATTGCTTGATATGCTGTTCCTCACGTTTAAAAAGTTCCTGTAAAGCTCTTCACATTGAGACAACAAGTTCTGGTAATCAGCTACAAGCCCAGAAGGCACACGGTGTTCAAGGATGTCATAATGCCTGCAATTCAGAGCAAGCGGTCAGTATATTTTGCATTTACAATTTTGAAAGATCAAATACAAACCCGGAGAGAACCTGAGGAGTTCTGTGTCAGCACTTTAGTCAAGATTCTCCACAGTCTATATCAACACTGCTCAATTTTTTTTTGCAAGCAGCAAAACCAAAAATCTGAACAGACACAAACATATTACTTTCTAAATAGTTGCCCATCCACCTTGAAAGACTATACAAAATTATCAGAAACTCACTCTACAAAAAAGGCATAAGCACAACTATAAAAATAGTAAGAATTTAGAAGGTAATTAGATATAAAAAACAGTATATTTTTAAGCATTTATTAGAAAACTGAGAAAATCATATCTGAAATAGAAGAAAAATCCTATAATGTGAAGTCTTTATTAGCTACAACCTAAACAACTACCTGGACCAAAACACAGAATGAATAAGAAAGGCATTATCAGCACCAGATGAAGATGCGAAGGCACTGCATAATAAATTTTGCACTATCCCAAGAGTATCCTCTACAAATGAAACTGCAGGCCAGAAAATGCCAGCCCAAAATTGCACTGCCAAAGTCAGAAAGATGAGGACATCTGCCAGCTAGACGGTGCCAAGAACTCCAGGGCCAATCATGTAGGACCAATCATGGTCACTACAAAAAAGCTGGACAGCAATTAACGATACAAATAAAACAAGATTTAATTATCTCGCATCATTTTTGTAGGGAACCAACTGAACACAGTATAAATAGCTCTATTCAAGAGGCTACATGAAATAAGGGCAAAGATGTTCCCTCAGCTTTCAGAGGTTCTTTAAAGGGTGCACTTAAAGCATGCTGCAAAGAGCAGGAAAATTTATAGTCAGAGCAGTCAACATCTATAGAGTTCCAATAAACAGGGTGTACAGAAACACAAAAATCCTCACAAAATTTTGGCAATGGGGTTATCAGAGGTAACAGAGTAAGTCAATGCAGCATGATTAGCAGCGGAAGAATTTATAGCAATATAGAAATATAAAATATTTGAAGGAAACTGAACGTTGTACATAATTTGGCCCTGAAATGCATCCTCTACATTTTAGAGCTGGTCACTATGGAAGCACATAAAACTATCTTGTTTTTTCAAGCTTTAGTTAAACAGTTCACACAGCTTTACCTGCCTCAGAAGGCTAGTACAACCTAATGTGCAGTGTAAAGATACTGTCTGTTCTCATTAGAACAGTGCACACCAGAGACCTGAAAAGTTTACAGCATCATATGTTTCCATGCATTGAAGATTAATGTTATTTGTGAGCTGACACATCAGTGCTTAGATCACAACACAGGATAGCACCAACATCAGTGTAGCTTGGAGGACAGGCTTTCTATCAAGCATGGTATGGGAGAATAAGAAAGGATAACATTTACTTTTCTGCTTGAAGACATTGTTTAAGCATTTTGGATTCTCGCTAAAATGGCTGTAAGGCCACACGCAGTGTTAAAAAAATAATAAAAACATTATCCCGTGGCACATCATTGCATTTTGGTGTCATTCCATGCAAAGTCTCCATAAGGCTCCAAAAAACTCAACAACAGAATAGCCATTTGCTGGAGCATACAAGTATAAATACTTTAGAAACACATACAATTTCTATATATAACACTTCCTCCTAATTTGTATGATCTCAGAAAAATACAGGCATATCAGAGTCCTCTAATGTCACATTGTGTCCTGTTTGAAAGAGAGGCCTGCAGCCACCTTTACAGTGTAGGTACTTACACTAATTTTCTTTGTAAAGCACATGCTATATTCTAGCACATGTAACACCGTATTCTAAATAGTATTTCAGGGTAGGTTATAAATATTCACTGATGTAGTTCCCCAGCATCATAGCCGTATCAAACCTGGATCTGAATGACACACAAACTTCTGGATACTCATGATGCTAAGTTATAACAAGTAAAGAAAAGGAATTGAAAAATAACTCTCATGAAAGACTTAAGAAAAAGATAGTGCATCAAATTTCAGGGGAAAACCTACAGTAAAAATCACTTTTCAATTATTTGTTCCAGGTATGTTTTATATGGTGTGCTTTGGTTATTTAGCACTGTCAAAAATATACCCAGATTGTGTCCTTGTGCACTGCTTCAGTTCCATATGGCAGGACAGCATTAAAAACCCACCTTCAGAAAACCTAATGCCGACTAATCCCACTAGGGAAAGAAATACACACATTCCTCCTTCAGCATGACCAATTTACAAGTTTTTGTTTACATTCAGTTCCATTCCGGTTCTTACTCTATGCCCAGAGGTATCAGAGCATCCCACGCTAGCTTTAATTAGGATTACCATTCATACGCCTGCAACCTGAAGGAGGCTATAGCTGGGTTTGGAGCGCCATCTGATGGAAGGTCAAGGATTACAGGGAAAAACTGAGGGTTCAGAAATCAAGTGGCAACCTCAGTTGCACCCTCTTTCCATACAATATGTTGACCATCAGACAGTGAACGCTGTTAGAACAAACTTGCTTTGATTTACTAGTGAACAGTTTTGTTTTTTTAAATCTAGTTGCATCACTATTCCCACGTCACCCTTTCCTGTGGTTCTACCCTAATAATATCAAAGGTGTTGCACTTACAATCTCAGTCGAGGCTCAACACATCGCACAAAGTAATCAAATTCATCCTCCTCCTCCTCGTCCCAGGTCCTCCAGATGCACTGATAGAAGAACCTTTTGAAGCAAAGTAAGCATTTAATCACACAAAGGAGGCCACATTTACCCGAGCAGAAACAACAGCACTGGAAACGCAAATGTAACCAATTTGAGAATTCATCTCAAAGCATCACCTCTCTCCAGTTCCATGTTACTGTCCTGTAAACTATTTAGTATACACAGAAGTTATCTTTCTTGTCTGTTGTTTACCTGCATAAAGAGTTTTATTTTGTGTATCTAAGTTCAAAATTCATAATAACCTGAGTCCCACTTTCATCAAAAGAGAGTGAACAGCTAAAAGCTGGATTTGAAAATAAGACTTACACTCTTAAGATCCTGAGGCTTTTTGGTTGTTTGGTTTTGGGCAGGCATCCTTCAGCTAAGCTTTCTTTTTGACAACGAGTTTGTCACCTCCATCATTCAAGCTTAGATCTCTACTACTGAGTAATTCTCAACAGAATGTGTCTCTTCTCCCCCTTTCCTCCCGCAGCCGCCACTTCTGAAACGGCCCATTTTCTAGATGGGTCATTCCTCCTATTTTAGCTTTTTCATCCAGTTCTACTGCCTATTTGTAGACAGCTTTCAAACAGCAGGTAGGACATGAAAGTAAGGGAGATGGAACAGAGACGGAGAGATGATAAAGAAAGGAAAAGAAAATAGAAGGAATAAGATGTGAACAGACACCTGAAGAACAAAAAGCAAATTTAGGGGACGAGACAAAATGCAGAAAAAAGAAGAATGAGACAAAAAAAGGAAAAAATCCACCAAAATGTTATAGAAGAGAAAGGAACACTGCACTAGAGCCAGCAAGGTGATACAGCCCAAGGAAACCTGGGGTGGAGAAGAGGGGGAAAGCAACACAAATTTTTTTTTTTTTCCCCTCCCCTTTTGACACAGAAAGCAGACTGACAATAAGCTGCAGCTAAATGTACCTTGTGATTGTGTGATTACCTGTAGCTGCAGAGGACACCACAGATTTTCTTTGTGAGCCATCTGCTCATAGTACCAGTCATCAGATTTACTTTGGAAAGCTTGGCTTGTGGAGCTGCCAGCATGACGACAAGAACTCAGGGCACCTCCCATTGGAGTGTAATTGTTCAAGACAAAAATTAAACCTTGAGCATTTTCCTACCTGACATGCTCAACGGCTAGTGCTGTCTGGTCAAACTCTCCTGACTCATCATACACAACCCACAACTCCTGCAGTGGTATCTGACGCTCCTTCAGCTCCAAGAGTTCCTGCATGCACTCCAAGGTAAAGGTGCTATCCCGTGACTCACATAGGAAAGGGTCACTGAGTTGCACAACTGCTTTCAGAGCTGAGTATTCCACATCAACAACCTGTTGGAACAAATAGTTCTTAAGATTTCTCAGACCTCAGATACAGCTGAGGAAGGCTAACATGATGGGCATAAGTCAGCAGGTCATACTGTAAGTGCCAGCTGACCCACACAAACCAACGCACATTGCGTAGTACAGCGAAGGCAATCTATTCAGCTGAAGCGATAACCCCAGAATTAAGCTTCTCAGAACCACACATCTAGAGCCTTTTCCACATTCAAAACTTTGTTCAAATCCCTCAATACTCATACAAGGCCAGTAAGCTGCTTCCCTATTTTGTGGGGGGTTTTTTGTTTGGTTTTTTTGTTTGTTTTAAAAAAAAAGCTGAGGCGGTACAAAGTTTTGCCCTCTTCAAACATGTAATGGAACTGCAAGTTTGACCATCCAACGTTTGCACAAAGATGTATGACTTGGACATTGAGAGACCTAGAAAAGGAGCATCCCAAACCAGGAATCCTCAGTGGGTCTATGACAGGAGTATGCAATGCGGAAGAGCTACTGTCAGTACCAAGGTTGAAAGGAAGAATTTTACTGATAAAAAAAATGATAAATTATCATTATCAGAGCCCAATATTTGAAAAGACTACATGACAAGAGCCAGCTCTGGACCAAGTACTTATTCCCTCTGTGCCCACAGAGTTCTACCTCATGGCTCACTCACACTGACTTGGTGTTCCCCCTTCCAGTTTCAAGCAAGGAGGCCTTTGAAAAAATTCCAATTGCTCTAGCCATCACCGGCAATTAGATATGAAAACATTACTATTTTCTACCAGCTCATAAACTTCATAGATAAATGACCTGTCCGTTACAGAGGCAAATGATGTTAGTTGGAGACAAATGCCTGAGCAACTGCATTCCATTTACCTCAACAAGGACCTCAAACACATTAGTGCGCCAGACTGCCTGCCATCCAGATGGTTCAAGGACCTTCTCCAGGTACTCAGCTGTGAATTCTTTCACCTCAGAAGCTTTGCAGTCAGCTAAAAAGAAATTGAAGACAGTGCATTTATGCAAGGAAAGAAAGAAAGTCCTCCAGATCATTAGAAAACTAAAGTCAACATGGTTGAAATGTTCCTCTACCACATCTAAAGTTGGACTTCATTTTTCTTTTGCTCATGATAACCATAAGCATTTTTGCTGTCTCCCTCAGTATTGAGAGAGCTGGAGAGTCATCCGTTTTGTGCTTCTCTGGAAGAAGAGATCCAGTACTCAACCTTCCAGGTACTGAAGGTTTCAGTGCCAGTGGTATTAAACAGCTAACCTGTGCCTTATCTTAAACAGTCTTACTAAACACACAAAAATTCTAGTAAGGTCAGTTAAAACAAGGCACAGAACCCAGTATTAGCACCTTTTCCTTTCAGTCATTCAGATTTTATTTACTTATATTAAAACCATTGCCTCCTGGTCCACCAGCTAGAGCAGCTGAGGTTATAGCATAAGTGATGGCAGTACACTACATCTTTTCTACTCCCCATTATTAAGAGCATCTCACAGTTTAATGAGGAATTGACTCCATTTAAACTGGATCATTTAAACAGTCACTACAAGAAACCTGACTACATGTTATTTTTCTACTAAGAAATTACTTACTTACCCAAGATGTAATCCTGGTAAGCTTTAAATCGCTCGTAAAACAAAAGATGATCGGTGTGAAAAATATCTGGAAAAAGCACATTCCCATCTGGCACAGTCCTTCCTAAAGCAGTCCCTGGTTTGTCACGACTGCCATAATCACTGCAGGAATCATCACCTTCCTGGAACAGATCTGGGTAGAGGAGTGGGAACAAAGCAAACCCCACAAACCATCAGTTCAATGCAATCATCACTCCCTCCTCTATTCCCAAAGAGTTCCTGTTCAGCCCAAGATCTATCATGAACCTGTTTTCTACAACCCATCTTAAATTATCCTTGGTGAAGAGACTATGTTACTTGGTTACTTGCTCTCTTTTGCAGAGTATTTACCGTGTCCCAAAAGAAGATCTCCCTATTTGTTGCCACCTGCCCTGAGCTGCAATTACATGCTAATTTACTTTGTTGTATATGTAAGGTCTACAATCCTTTAGGTAATACGTTACCATTCATGTACACATTATGCCTTGTTAGTACACTGCCTCCATCACCCAGATGTGATATCAAGCAATAATCCAAATGATTTTGGAACATGTATACAATGAACTGATCCCACACACAACTCATCCAAAATAACGCACAAGATTACTGTGAGCAAAGAGCAAAATATAAGACACATAATAAAACTGCAGATGCTAGTCTCAGCTAAAGATGTGTTTCCACAGTTGCCCTTTCCTTCTCTTAAATCTTTTCCTGTTCTTCAGTACAAGTATTCTTTTTGTATTTTAACAAACTAACAAATAAAAACATCTCCACACTTGATGTCTCCATGGAAATTCCAGGCAACATAAATACGGGGAACAGAAGGGACACAGTGTTGTAACTTTTAGCCCACTTGAATGGACATCAGCTGAATCTTTACTTTGAAGGGCTCGATGCAATGATAGCACCCCTTTAGTAGTCTCCAAAAAAGTGTTTCTACTTGTGTTCTCATTACAAACTCAGTGAACTCAGTTACTGTTGGTCTCACAGTATCTCTCAGGCCTGGTCATCCATAAGTTCAGAAAATATTGGAGAGATGACTGCAGTAAACCAAGGGTGATGATGATTCAGGTCTTTTTTCTTTTTTGTTGTTAATCTAACAGCTCAAGACACTCTCATTGCCCATAACTTGATTCTTTAACAATCCATAGGCCTCTGCATTTTCATTAGACTACAGTCTGACCTTTACTATATACCTAAAAGAGAAAAAAAATCACATTTTATTTCTAACACGCCCCTTACATTTCAGGATGCGTTATGAAAGCTAGCAGTTTTGACCATAAATTTGTTAAAGTTCTTACATATCTGGGGCCTAACTCAATCAACAAAACAAAAATCAGAAGCAGTGTATGAGCCAATTTCCAGTGCTTAGACAATATAACTTTTCTTTGTAGCAGAACCACTGTAATAACATGTAAAGAAAGGAAATGAAAAGGTGATTTTAATCATCAAGTATGATTTATGAAATATTTTAAAAGATTCCTGTAAAACTGTAGCGATGTTACATGTACACTGTAAATAAGAATTTTCTTCCCCACACACCCATAATTAAATCCAGCAACTGTGATAGCAGTACAAGCCACACTATTGAACTCCAGAGCACAGCATACGTTCCAAAACAAGCCATTTAATTTAGCTTGCTCTTTGTTTACAAACTGCAAGCCTATAACCACATACCAGTAATGACCTGGCACTGTGCAAAGATACTCAATAGATACTAAAAGCACCAATATTGTACTATTAAGGCAGAGGGCAGGGGAGTCACTTCCAGGAAAGTATTTTTCCTCTGTCAGTGTTTCAAATACATACATGTTCCTGGACACTGATTTAAACGCCTGTGGTATGCACCTGAGACACACACCATAAGTTCATAATCAAAAGAAAAAAAATATTTCACTTGACAGTGTTTATTTGCAAAGCCATCCCTGTGTTCCCTCGCAGGCCACCATTCCCACGCGGTCCCACCCCGCGCACCAGCAGCCTTATGAGCCGGGGAGCGCTGAGCCGCAGCCTGGGGACGGCCCTGGGCGCCGCGGCCTCGGCGCCGGCACGGGGCGGACCGGACAGAGGAAACACTTTCCCCGCGGGGGTGGCCAGGCGGCAGCACCGGCTGCCCGGGGAGGCTGCGCACTCTCGGTCCGCGGGGGGACTCATCCCCGGCCAGAGCGGCTCGGAGCAGCCCGGTCTGATCTCGCAGCCCCTCGCCCCGCTGCAGCCGCCTCGCCCCGAGGCGCAGCCTCCACCGTCGGCTTCCGCAGCTCCAGAGCCGCCGCGGACAAACCGCGCGTCCCCGCCCGCGCTGCCCTAACGCGGGGCGGGCGGTGCCAGCGGCCCTCCCGCGGCTCGCCTCTCCCTTTCCGAGCGGCGGCGGAAGCGGGGCGCGCCCGGGCGTAGGCGGCCCCGCGCCTTCGGGACGGGGAGCCCCTACCTGGCTTCGCCTCCCCGGCGCGCTCTGGTGGGCCAGCGCTGCTCACGGCCGGCGGCGCGGCCTGACCTCCCCGCTGCGGCCCCGCCGCCGCGCTCTCCGGCAGCCCCGGCTCGGCCATGCTGCCCGCCCGCCCTGCGCCGCCGCCCGCTGCAATTTCAAACTTCCCCGGCAGCTAACCCTCCGCGACGTCACCGCCAGCGGCCGCCCTGATTGGCTGGCGGCACCCGCCGGCCGCTCCCGCCGCAACGGGAGGGCGGGCGGCGCCGGGGCCGGGCCGGGCCGCGCTGCCGCTGGGCCGCCGCCTCTGCCGGGGTGGGCTGGTGGCGCGTCCCCGCTGGTCGGGCGCGGGGCTGGGCGTGGGGCTCCGGCGCTGCCCCGCCGGGTGTTCCCCTTACCGCAGTTGTGCCCGGCGGCGGGGATGGCTGTGACCGGTACCCGTTTTCCGTAGGGCTGGCCGGGCTTCCTCTGGAGCGGGGCGGCAGCCGGAGAGGTCGGAAACGGAAAAGAATGCTTAAAAACTTGCACTTGTCAGCCCTAACCGAACCGATGAACTGGGTCCGTTGGTACTAGAGAAGCGGCAGGAGCGCCGGCAGGATGGGCAGCGCCCTTCAGAACGGAGGTTCGCGCCCAGGGGTGGTTCTGGCCCTGCGGGGGAGGGGTGCTGCCGCAGCGCGCAGGGGAGGATCGGTCAGGCACGGCCACAGAAATGCAAAAAAAACCCAACCGTCTCCTCCCCCCCCGCCAAAAAAAACCAAACCCGTAATTCACTGGCCGACTTCTTCAGCAGGAAGACATGCTTTGCTTTTAGCTCTGACCGGTTGCTACACAAAAGGCACCTGATCAAAATTTAAAGCACGGGTTTTTTCCCCTCTGAATTTCTCAGTGCTTTCGATTTTGTGTCTCATCCATCTTCACATTAGTGTCTCTCATTTCTGTCTTGACATCTCTTCACGATCTGTTTCACAACCCAGCTCTTCTCTTCGAACCACTGTTCGTGTTTTGAGCTCTATTACCACAAGTGCCAATAAGGATTAAAGGCAAAATCATCTAAGTAAGGTTGAGCTAAGCAGTTGGAAGACGTTAATATCTAACTGAGTAGATATTTAGTAAAGACGAGGTGAGTGCAGGTCATTACAGACAGGATCTGGGGACAGACAGGAACTAAGGAAAGAAAAAAAATTCAAGATGCTCCAGGAAGAATAAGCAACCCTCTGTGCAATGTAGTTCAAAAGAAACAGGATCAGTGTCCTGTGACAGAAGACAGCCACGCAGATTTGGGATAGTACAGATCGCTTCACATAGCATACCTCTGCCAACGCTGAGGCCACCTATGTAGGATTGCCTCTGTAGGCCAGGCTTTTGAAAGCTGCTCCTGGCAATTCAATCATTTCAGATCAATGAAAAAAACTTTTGAAAAGCTGCTCCTGGCAATTCAATCATTTCAGATCAATGAAAAAAACTGGTTTTGACCTGTATTAGCACCACAGGTTATTGGTGTTATCAACACCTTTAACAAGTGTAACAGTACACAGTAGACATTTTAAATGGGGAAGCATTCATTTCTCCTCCAAACAATGGCTATTTTTAAACGGTTTTTGAAAAAACAATTGCTTCAAAACATAAATGGCCACGAGGGGGCTGCCTTAGATTTCTAACAACATGGTTAACCAGCTACCAGGTTAGAGTTTCTTCATGTTTACTTCCCAAATATTAATTGCTGTGGCAGCAGCAGCGCAATGCCTACAGCAGTTTACACATTTAGAGTAAACCAACAGCCCTATTCATCCCGACGTGACGCGAGTCTGAGTTGCCGTAGCTCCACTGAAATCAACCCTTGCCCAACATAACCCCAGAAGAAAAGAGAGTGTCTTAGTCGCTAAGACTTTTCTGTAGTATGCTGTCAGAATTTAACCATTATACTGGGCATGCATGTTTAACCATACTCATGTAGTTTTCATCTGTCATAATTAGTTACAAAATTACACTAAAACATCTAAATCTCCCCCAAAAAATAAGCTTTTGGGGGAGGGTCAGCCTTCAAAGCAGCGTGTTTGTAAATGAAGTGTCTGTAAATTGATAAGTTTTAAGTAATTAAGAATTGGGAGTTTGTCCCTACTAAACCATTGAACATGGTATTATATTTAAAATGGGATCCCCCGTATTTAAAGAGTAAAGCAACACGGTTATTCATATAAATTCTCTGCTATAAATCCACAGCATTGAGATTCTGCAGCAGGCAGGCAGCACACATTTGTTATATTCACACAGAAGAATGTCTCTGATATGAAGGAAGCTTCACTGAATGAATAAGGGTTTTGAAGCCAACCTCGGCAACACATACTAGCAAAATTGTATTCAGGCTGTACGCTGAGTCAGGAGGAGAAGAGTAACGGTCAAAAAGAGGGAAAAAAGAGTAAGAAGTAGTCTAACAGAGAGAACAGATAATGGAGGAACAGCAATAAGAACTTTCACAATAGGAATGGGAAGGAAGAGAATATTTGGAAAGAAAAGTACTGGAAAAGGGATATTCCACCACGAAGAAGGTGGTCATCTTTTGGCACTTAGGTCCAAGGTACCCAGGTCGGATGTTCCTTGTCTTTTTTCAACACCTAGAATGAAAAGAGACTATCAGCATGAAAGGACAGAAATAGCAAACATAACAGGAGGAAAAAAAAACAAGAAAGGCCAAATAAAAGGGAGGAAAAGCAGAATGCCAAAGATAGCCTGGAAGATACATGAGAAGCCAGAGTCAGTCTCAGAAAAAAATCAGATGTTTTTGTGACTACAGTGGCACGTGAACAAGCTTTTTTCCTGACCACAGGAGCTAAATAAAGTATTCAATAAAAAGCATGAGGTGGATACAAAGGGAAAGAAAAGGGGTAGCAAGTGAAGAACAAACAAAAACCCTCATTCCATTATGTATTTTAGATACCTGCTGTTAAATCTCCACTATTACATAGTTCTGTATATAACCTGAGGCCCACAGTCTTGCCTGTACGCATAACTATGCATAGCATAACAGTATAATCATAGTAACTACATAACTCTAAAGTTATGGGTATGTAGGTTCCTATATTATTTTAATATTTAGATGATTTTTTCCTCTAGATAGATACAATGAATTCAGGGACTCATCAGGGCTCACAGTGGGAAGGTCAGTTCTTTCACACCTAGGTGAAACAATGGCACACTATTGCAAACAGGACAATCTATTTACCCCCATTTGTTCAGTTTTGAGCATAGCTGGGGGCAGAATGTGTTCTGCTATATAAGACACTTCCACAATGTTCAGTTAATTACTCCAATCCTTGCAACAGAGCTGTTTTACTTCAAAGAAACACAGTCCTGGCAGGGATTGCTGCTGCAGGCAACTAAGTCATGGACTGATGAAGCTCCATTGTGTTAAAAAAAACTCCACCGCAGTTGGTTTCTTTCCCCTCATATTGGAAATAGAAACTGTCCTCTTATTGTTGGAAACATTTCACTTTCCAGCTTGAATGTGTATGCACAATGCAGACCATCAGTTATTTTCTTGAGCTTAAACAGTTCTTTTTCTTCCTACAATGTTTATCCACCCAGTTTATTCTTGAGCATGAATTAGCGCTTTCCTGACCCTCTTTTGGTAAATCACAATCTCTCTCTCTCCTTTTGCACAGCAGGCTCTCCTTTCCCCTCATCTCACGAGTTGCCCTTCTTTGCACTTTTCTCCAAACTTACTTTTTTCTTGAGTAAGAGTGACCAGGTTTGTGTGAAGTGCAGAGGAGTGGCAAGACTTTACATGGAACATTAACGTTCCTGAGTTTGAAAGGAGGAAGAAAAAGTGGTTGCTCTCACACTCTGTACTCAGCTCTCACACTTTTGAATGAAATCTCATTGCTATTGCTCCTGTCAATGAGATGTGTGCACTTCAGTCACCTAGATGCTTCTAAAACCCCTAGCCTTATCTTAAGCCCCAAATATATTTGCTCAGCTGCCTTTTGCTTGAAATATTAAAAGAGTGAGGAGTGCTAGTATGCAGAACTCTGACTTTTGAAATCTGAAATAGACCTTCACTCAAAAACATGACAAGGCAAATACAGTTTGTAAATCACAGAAGGCCATTAATTGCTTTACAGAAATTAATGCAAGTGCAGCTACATAAACCTAAGGAAATGCAGAGAGGAACTAGTGTCTTAGTACTAAAAGACAACTTTCTTTTGGTATTTCACTAGTTTTAACTGAAGGAACACAATGGTAAAACAGATCCCACATGTGGGATTTGGCCAGCCTGGGTGTCCTGACGACACGCAGATCGCAAGCAGTTGAATTACAGTAGCTCTAATGCAGGTGCCACGTAGGCATCGATAAGACTGTTGGCTCAAAGCCTGGTGGTAACCCACACCCCTGGCTAAGAGAAGCAGCAAGCCAGAAGGGCTGCTGAAGCTGACATATGTGAGTCAGCCTACAACCTCTTGTGGAGCAGGACTGATGTGCAATGGAAAATTATGCTGAGCTGCTGTTTCAGCTCTCCACAGTGCCAGTCTGATAGCTGCCAGTTATTAAAGACAAGAGCATGCAGTTCACAGGGTCAGGACAGCCCTTCCTTTTATAGGTGTGCTTATGAAGAAAAAACACCCAGCTACAGAAATATATGCAGGATAACAA
Organism: Theristicus caerulescens; assembly: GCA_020745775.1. NCBI lineage: Eukaryota > Metazoa > Chordata > Aves > Pelecaniformes > Threskiornithidae > Theristicus > Theristicus caerulescens. Next base: position 39,630,723 of record CM036565.1, on the reverse strand, counting down.
ACTTACTTGGTTACTCTGGACCAGAACTTCATTACGTGCCACTGATTTCACTGGAGCAATGTCTGTTCGTGGCAACTGAAAATTTGATTCCAAAGTTAAAAACCTGAATAAAAATAGCAGAGTGTTTTACCCAGTGTTCTTCTCCAAAGAAAAAAAAATCTTAATTCTAATTGGCTGCTGGAAGATAAACCCCTTGATATTAGTTCTCTTTTGTGGACATATATATATCTCTGAAAGCACAGGCTATTTCTGCTTTAAGATGTCTTAAATAATATCTTCTTTGTCATGTCTCATTACAAGGCAACCTTAAAACACAAATAGAATCAAAAGATAAAATTATTTTATTACATGTAATGAAAAAAATTGTTAGCTAATATAAGGCTTGCAAATCGGAAAATGCCTATCAAATGTGTGGAATAAGCAGTTGAGACAAGCCAGCAGGGATGTGATAGTGATGGGAAAGAAACAACAAATATACAGAAAAGAAAAAAAAAATAAAATCTAAAAAGACACTGCTACATAAGACAGTAAAAAAAAAATCTGTGTACTTTTCCTCATCTTGACACAAATTTTCTTTGTTGCCATGGCAATCACTTTAGTCTCTCTAGGCCTCCATTTGCCCACTATAAAATGCAGATAACATTTTTAAATGCATATGTTTCATTAATTCATGTGCAAACCACTTTTATGTCTGAGGATCAATGGTGTCATGGACTGTAGATTGCTATTAATTAGTTGGGTTATTAGCTATAACTGATGTTCTTTGACAGGTATTTCATCAGTCTTTGGACTTCCTTTTATAGCTGTATAAACTTAAACCATTGTAAACCTAAATAAATTGAATCCAACCAAAAAAGCAATTAAACTTTTGAAAACTTGTATAGTTTCATTCCCTCAAACAGTCAAATCCAGTTATTTTTTATGAACTATTTTGGAGCTTCACATATGAGTTCTCATCCGAATGTCTGCATTTATCAAAGATGGAGCCATATCACTGAGATCAAGATATCTGACTTCCAGAAGTCGGGAAAATTAGAGCTGGAAATCACCTGCTTGTATCACTGTTTCTCTCTTCATTAGCAGAGGATGCTTTCTTAAGTGGTTTCTCTAGTGTGATTTGAGTAGTTTTCAGAATCTTCTTGATATTGGCTTCTTGAGGAAGGTACTGAGTGGCCTTAGAATTGGTCTAACAGCCACCTTATATTTTAAAATCCCAATAACAGCATTGCTTATTTGGATTTTCCTGTTCATAGACCCTTCTTTTCTTGCAATTCACCTTAACAGCTTCCAAGATTCTTATTGGTTTGCCTGCTGAGCGTTGAGTTTTTCTTAACCACAAACATGCCTGGTATTGCCAACTCCTTAATTTTCAGAAATGCAAGTTTCAGCTGACTGACCTTGCAAACTGAACCGTTGCTCCTCTTATGAAGGAGTTGGTAAAACGGATTTTAGCCTTTTTGCTCATTGAAGAGGATACTGCAGTTCTGTTTTCACTCACCCCTCCACATGTTTTTAAGTTCCACTGAAGAACAGGCAAGGTGCTTCAGTAGGACTAGAACTGGGTCCAACTGAGGACTGATCTAATTTAGATGGGGCTTTGGGGGTTTGGTTTTTTTTTTCATTATTTCACATATATTGAGATATAACTGCCTCTCAGCTGTGCTTTCATCTCAGGGAACATTCAATCTAGATATTGACTTACAGGAGGAATCTACATAATAATGGAAAATTTAAGTCTATGCAGATTACTTGACTAAGACTCACCTACAACAGAAGTGCTATTGATCATGCTCCCTTAGTATTGGGTAGGCCCCTTCTCCAGACACTCAGCTCTCTGGAGGAAGGTCTGAAAAGAGCCAAGAAGCAGGTCCTTTTTTAGATGTTTCAAAGTTGTCAAGAGCCCCAGAAGAATAGACCGAGCCTTGCACAAGGTGTTCCTCAACTGACTGCAGAGATACAACAGGAACACAGACCATAACAAAATGTTTTCTTTCTTCGGAGACAAACAATAGGCAGGCAGATTTTCCAACAAATGTTAAAATTGAAATTGAGTGTTGATGGGAATAAATAGAGACTTTGGGCAAAAATGGAAATTGTAAACAGGCTTCAGCTTTATGACTAACACTGTGAGATTTATTTATCAGTCACTGAACATTGTATAACAGAGCGAATGCTGTATTTTGCCCTATTACTGTCAAAATTTTCATTGGCATTAGTAAGAATAGGCATCATTGCCATCACCGACCCCTTAACTTTCTGCCCCTCTAGGGCTGCTGACCACATCTTTGAAAGAATAGTAAAGATGCAGTGATTAAAGATAAGGATGAAATCATGATTACTGCAGATGCAGAACACAACAAATCATTAGGCATAATTATGTCGGGAAGAAGGCACGCTTGAAAAGAATGAAAATTGCTTGCACCAGTGATTTCACATGATCATTGCACCTCTTCATTCACTATAAACAAAACAAAATTAAATTTACTAATGATGCAAAAGAATGCAGCTGTTGGTGATGGGATATGTTGTTTTGATCAACGCTTCCTTTCGTTTCAGTTAAAATTTTGAACATGGCTGTTTAAAAGTGATTCTCCTATAATTTTGTGATAGTTCAAGTACTTCAGGTTCTTTTTTCCAAAGGACAGCTGTGTCGTTATCTTGACAACTAATGTGTAGTAATGATGGCTCTTGGGTCTTAAAAATTAGCTACTAAAGTGTGTTGGAAAAGAGATCAATTAGCATGAAGTGATTTCTGACAAACGCTTGTCAGTGGGCTTATGATTATGTCTTAACAGATGGTAGTTTGAAAGGTTGGAACTATCTGAAGTGTGCTACTTCAACTGATAGTCAGAACAGTGATAGGGAGCCAGTTCATTTTGGGCATTATTAGCCAGAATAAAGTAAGCACAGGCACACTGGACTTTTCTAGTTGCTTTTCTGTTGTTGACTTGGTTTTCTGTGCTCTGCAATCTGCTTAGCAATTTGTGCATAATCACAATAATTTTACTACATACTACATAAATGTGTATATATAATAATGATGCAGCATATAACTACATACACACTCAGATGATGAAGTCAACTCTTTTTCTAATGGAATGCTTAAAGTATTTTGGAATTTTAGAATATGTTGAAGGCCTTTCAGGAAAAAAATGTTTCAGACAAAATACAGGTTTTCTGCTCAATACAGCAAATACTGGAGTACATTCTAAAGTCTGGGGTTTATAAAACAATAGAATATGTGACCCGGTGATCCCTAACAACTGCAATCTATTAATCTAGATAAAATTTATATGAATCTTACTTTTTGTAGGTAGAATGGCATATATGTTTGCATTCATAGGTGTACATGTTTCTAGATCCCCAAAAAATGTTAGTAACAAATGACCAGGATGAAAGTTATTGTTTTGTGTGGTTACCATTGATACAAAAATTCACCCTTTCACCATAGTTTGTTGGGGCAGGGTTGTTTGTTTAGGTTTCTTTTTTAAGTAAATAGACTATAATATGGAGCTTTTGGGAGACCAAAACCATTCATAAATTCGATCAAATTCAATTAACAGAACAGCTTGTATCAAAAAAGGAGCTTTTTTCCCCAAAAGATCAAAACCTAATTTGGTTACTTAGTGAAATGTTTTAATTCAAATATGACAATGAAAAGATGCAATTCAACTTGTATATACTATCTTTAAATTACACCCAAATAAATAAATAAAATAATGATTAAGTAGTGTAAAACAAAATATTATTTTTCTTTTGAATGAACTCTTTAGTTTTATCCCAACCTATTTCCCCTCTGGTGGCCCTTTAAGTAGCTGCAAATCTTACCCTTCAAAAACAGAGCCCTATTTTTTTTATAAACAAAAATGATAAATTTAAAAGTATTTGAAGCCACCGTATTTCTTTCCTTCGTACACATCACCACTCTGTAATAGTGTCTATAATGTAGAACAGATTTCCACTGAAATGGAAAATACATCTTGTCCAGCTAAAAAAAAAAAAAAAAACCCAAGTTCTTGATGTTGTTTGTATGCTCTTTTTTTTAGATATGCCCTTTTCTAGATATACCTTTTTTGTTTGTAGCAAAGCAGAACACTGTGTGCTGATGAGATTCCACTGCAATGTCTGTACAGTCAGGCTTCTTCACAAAATAAGTAAAGATTGTCCTTAAAACAAGACTACTGCTAATGAACTGTCTCCCTTGCTAGCTTTCCTCCTAGCTTTCCAACACAGGAAAAACACATAGAAAATATCCACCATGGCAATCAGATATGTATAAGTAAAAATCCCCAATGTGAAAAATAGTCTTAACTATTTCAAAAGTGTGTAAGGCCAGTAATTTTGCAAGTTCCCCTCAAACATAACATTCTGTAGGTAACACCGTACTGGACAGCAGGATCTTCACAGGCTCAATCCAGTTCACAGCTTTACCCACCATATACAGCCACTACCGCTATGCAACAATGCTTACAGGAGATGCACAAGCGTCTCAAAACCATGGTGGATCAATCCTTACCACACCCTCGTGGGGCCTAGAAAATCTTATTTGCACAGAGGACCTGATTTCCCACATCATCAAACACTCATGCTTCACTGTCTCAACTAGCAGGGGCTATGCTCAGGTAATCCCTGAGCAGCATTACAAGAAAACCAAATATTTTAAAATAGAGCATTAAAAGTTTACTCTTCAAGTTCCATGTACTGTATGTGACCATTTGCAACTAAAAAGAAGACAGAGACAGCTTCTAAGCTGCATTCCTCAAAACTGGGGAGATATGTGAATTCGGTACTTTGGATTATAGCCAAGGAGAATGGACACCAAAATGGGAGATTAAATGCCCTTGTGGCAAATACAGTGTAATGCTGATGGAAAGAAAACCGAGACACTCAGATGCATCACTGCTTTTTGAATGAAATGTAGCCACGCAGCAAACCAGCCTCAAAGAGCAGCATGTCACCAAAAAGAATGTGTCTGCAAGGAACAGGACAGAAGACAACAGGCAAGTTAGCATGTTCTTTCATACATGGAGGAGAGGACACTGAAATATTTGTGGCTTGCTCACCACATTTTTAAAAAAAGAAGGGGGAAACAGAAGAGATTCTTTCAGTGTATGACCAAGGTGAATTAGGGTCTGGAAAGACTTTGCACCAAAAGAGACTGAAATTGAGCCTGTTAATTCAAGCATTAAATTGTTTTTTTAATATTAAAATGATTAGCTTTTTCACACACATAATAGTGCACACTGTTCTATGAGAAGCTGGTCCTCTCTTCAGAGAGAAGACAGATAACTGTGATGAAAAATACATCATGGAATAATTTACAGCCAGCACCTGAGCTACAGAATGTCACATTACTATTCTAATAGGAAGAGTTATCATTCAGATTGTTTGGCTTTGAATTTCTTTTTCTATTATTATTGCACTTCCATTTAGAAACAGAGACTGATCACTAAGAAGAGCTTGTTCTACTTCTTTTCACTAGCGTAAACCATAATTGCTAGCCTTCAACATCAGCTGCTTTTGCATATTCCTGCAGAAAATACTGCATTTGGTATTTCTCCACTGAGAAGACAGATACAGAGGACGCCCAGGGTCACACCAATCTAATTCTCCGGCTGCTGACCGGTGTCGTCAGTGTACCAGATAGCACGTGCCAGCTGTGCTGCAGCACCTGAGTCACATCGCAGCAGCTTACTAGTGCAAAAGGAACATTAATAAATAAATGGCAGCACAGCAGGTTTGATGGATGGACAGCGCTAAAGCAGTCAATTTGCTTCAAATGCTTGTTGTGCCGTAAATCAATATCCTCTCAGACAATGAAACACATGCTTTGTATCAAGTGTACAGCTCAGAGTACCTGTTTGTACAACTTTCTTTCTGTGGGAACTCACTGCCTGGAGGCTGTTAATACAGTGAATCAAGCCCACTAATTAACTAATTCTTAGAGCTTTCAAGGAGGCACATCCTGAATATTTCTGTGGTGACAGAGCCTGCAGCAGAATGAGCACAAGAATCCACACCCAGAGCTCCACAGCTCTTACCTGCAAAATGAGTGGTCAAAAGGACAATCCCAATGTCTTCTAATCTTGAAGTGAAAAGCAAAGCAAGAGTGAGTGGGTTTTCTCCCATTCAGTCCCATTTTTGTAGCCAAATCAATATTCTCATCTCTGAACAATATTCAGCTGTTGTAAGCTACCGCATCCCTTCCAACATTATAGAGACAATATTGACATAAACAAGCTGAGCCCCTCTATCCGTCCAGCCTTCCAGGTCAGTATAAGGCCTCCCTCCAGGTAAGAAACAAACATTTTATGGTCTTTATTATCTCCGTGCTAAAAGCACTGAGCATTTATACAGCTTACACAGTGGAAAAGTGCAGGGAACACATCAGTATTGCATACCACCATTCAGTACCATGACTTTCACAAGCTGGGTGATGACTGGGACACTGCTGTGGCCTTTTAGTTATGACTTCCAGAGGTACAGCAGAAAAATAAAACAGCAACATGAGTGACAGTATCCCTGCTGGCTACCACTCTAAGCTGTAGGAGGCCTGGCAGTACAACTGAACCTTTGAGTTCTTGGCAAAGTTTGTCCAAAAGGAAACAAGTAACAGGACAAAGCTGGAGGTGTCTTTGGCCTGGTAGCATCTAGAGAGGTGAGCAGCAAAGAGCAATTAATAACAGAAAATAGTGGTACAGAGTAAACGGCAAATGCTACCACTGTTTTGCATAGTACTTTGAGACACCCAAACAACATTTTCCATAGCAGGATTGCTTCTTTTATAATATTTCCCTTATGTTATAATCCAGAGCACCAAAATAACGGTTTAAACCAGCTGTGAAGAAGTGAATGGACTGAGCTTTTTATGTTAGGCATTAGGAAAAAGGATACTGACATCCTTTTGGAAATTGCCTGGGTGGGGGGGTGAGAAGTTTCCAGTATTAGATGCTTTTAAGAAGAAATAGACTAGCATCTGTCACAAATGAAGTGGTTATAATGAGCTCCTCTTTGGGCAGACAGGTGATGAGGCACAGCCCTACTTCCCACAGTCCAGTGTGCTATTTTGTAAACTGAATTTTGAAAGATACTTCCAACACAGTAATGCTTTTTCATCCTCTAAAAGGAGATGAAGTACACTTCAGCTGGGATCTGCAGGCATCTGAAAGGAAAAAAAGGTTATATCTGCTTGATGTATTGTGTAAGAGATTCCAGATTCGCTTGCACTTGCTTTTTGTTGAACCAGCTTGTGATGTTAGTATTCATTTTCAAAGATCAATTTTCCCCCTCTTTTCACATCTGCTACTATGCACACAGAGCTGTCTGTCTCTGTCAATGCTGAACTAAAGCAGGTAGAAAGAAAAGCCTCAGTCCTTAACGTAAGCAGCTCAGCTAGATGCTGTGGTGATTTACGGGTATACTTACTTCCAGACAGCATAGCAGCATTGTGGGAGGCTACGATTTTACCTTCAGGAATCCCAGGCCCCTGAGGCCAGTGGGAAAGCCTGAAGCAAGGAAGGCATACCTTCATTGGAGGAGGAATAAATCAGGGAATGTTTAAATGCAGTGGACATACACATGTCCATGGGAGCTGATGGGATGTACTCAGAAGTGCTGGGAGCTGGCCAATGTCACTGTGAGGCCACTCTTGATGGGTCATGGTGATCAGGGAAGTTTTCAAGGAAGAAAGCAAATATCACTCCTATCTTCAAGAAGGGCAACAAAAAGGATGCAGGGAACTGCAGGCCAGTCAGCTTCCCTTGATGCCCGGGAAGGTGATAGAGCAAATAATTCTGGAAGCCATTTTCAAACACATGAAAGATGAGAAAGTGGTTGGCAATAGTCAGCATTAGGAAGAGGAAATCATGCTTGACCAAGCTGAAACAACAGTAATGAAATGACTAGCTTGGCAGATGAGGGGACAGTAGTGGTGTTGTTTATCCCGACTTTAGCAAGGCTTTCAAGCACTGTCTTTTATTGCATCCTTGTAGACAAACTGATGAAGTATGAACGAGAGAGGAGGGCTGTGGATCAAAAACTGATTGAACTGCCTGGGTCAAAGGGTTGCTGACAGCAGTATGAAGTCCAGCTGGAGGCAGTCACTATTGGTGTACCCCAGGGGTCGATAGTGGGGCAGACTGTTTAACCTCTTCATTAATGACCTGGATGATGGGACAGACTGCACCCTCAGCAAGTTTGCAGGTGATACAAAACCAGGAGAAGTGGCTGATAGATGGAAATGCCCGTCCCATTATGTGCTTTAAACAGAAATTGTTCTCTTGCTGACACAAGGGCAACTCCATTTAAACTAATACCAATATAAGAAAAAATGACTTGTTTTGTTAAAGCTCTATGAAAATAACAATATTAATAATAATTATTAGATAGCTAAACCTCTTAATTATTATATTTTAGCTCTTTTGCTTTTAGTACTTCCTTTCAGTCCCCCCTCCTCTGATATCAGTGTTCTCTGAATAGGATAGATGTCGTGCTATTTGAAATAAAGGGCAACTTAAAAGCAAAGATTGTTCCTTAGATAAAAAGCTCAGCCCCATACATGGTAGGACAGTGGTCCCATCTGTTGTTGGAACAAAGCTTTGAGGAAGCAAACAATAAAAATCCAATTAAAGCTGCATTAAAACACACGCAGTAGAGGGTGGCCTAATTTCCACAGCTCCCAGACAGTATTGCTCTGGTGTACTCAGCACCTGTTCAAAGAGCTGGTGTCACAGGGGAGCGTAGATATGCTCAGCTGGGTGGGAAGTGGCTGACAGCATGGTGTTCTCAGTGGATGAAAAAAATTTCTTTGTGTTCATGATGGTGCTGATGAATAAAGGCTGACTGGCTAACAGCATGCCCATCTCCTACCTCATCTTTAGCATACTAAATATGCAGCTTCCTGCTAGACAGATAAAACTCCAGCACTCCCAATCTCATCCATAAAAAGCATCCTTTACTAACTTCCCTCTGTTGGCATCAAGCATTCTGCAACACTCATAACCGCACCACTAGCATGTGCTTGTCACCGATGTTTTTATTGCCATATTATCTAACTCCATTCAAAGTAATACAGAGGTTCATATGTTGTCAGGGGCAACAGTATGTTAGTCACCAGTGCCCTGCATGGCATGCTATCTCCTGTTTTCCTGCTGAAGTTTGGAGGAGTGAACTTGCAGCAGGCACTGAAATACAGCAGATGACCTGAAAAGCCTTTGCAGGTATATTATCAATATAGTTCTAATCAATGTGCTAGGTGAGAGATCACACTTTTGACAAGATTGCAGACAGACTCCTCTCAAAGACTTCCAAGAAATGGCACAGTCCTAATTCCCCATATGTGGCTTCATAAAAAGGTGGTGTTGCCCAGGGCTTAACTCTGGTACCTAGGCAGATCTTTCATCTCCGGGCAGATAAAGCAGAGAGAGGCAGGGAGAGACAATGCTTTTGTTCAGAGCTCTGTTGCTGAGAACAGGAAGAGGTTTTCTCTAACTGTATCAAACAAACCTGGTCCAAAATGGAATATCCAGTATTTACATACATTTGCTTTCTTTATGCCTCATCCATCCTGATCTTTAACTATTTCCTTGAGTCTATCAAACATTATTCTGTATGGAGCTCTGCATAATACCAACATACAGCCAGACTTTTCAAAATATATAATAGGACAAAATGAAATGTCCCAAATATTCCACTGGTAAGATTGAAATAAGATACTGTACTCATCACTTGTCAATTAGCCTGGTAAAAACAACTTGTCACAACCCCTTGCCAGAATTGATATATACTTGAGAATCATAAAAAACAGTAGCTCTTAATAAAAGGCCAGGACTGAATCTGTTTATTTTCAATGTTAATCACACTACAGTGCCACTTATATTGAGCTGTTGTACTGCATGGGAACCAAAAAGTCCTGCAGAAACTTGCATAGCCAGGACAAACAATTCAAGGATAAAGCATACAAGTGAGGGCTGAGAGACCAAAACAGTAGCACAAATCCAAGCACAAGCAGTGAGTTTTAAGGGAGGACAGAAAAATTATTGTGTGTGTGTGTATACGCATATAAATATGTATGCAGAGACCTCACTTAATCTAGGAAAAGACAACATGAAATCAGTAACAGAACAGATTATAGCTGCACCCAAAAAAGCACAAGTGATACAAAATCACTTCTTTCTTAGGTACTAGAAAGAAAAGTATAGCAAATATTATACCTGTGAATAGAAGAAGAGGCTTCTGGGGAAGTGAGGTTAGCCTAAATACTGTAAATACATGATATTTTCTTATGCTCTACTCATGATGTTATTCATCTAATCTTTCTGAGGCCTTGGACTTCTCCACAAATAACTTACAAAGTTAAGAAGGCTCAGTCTGGCACCACTTCTCTCTTCTAAAGTGTCTCCCTTCAAAATAGCTAGTTAGCATGGCTCCGTGTTGTGAGCATAACAACAAGCTTAACAGTTATTTCAGAGCCACGAACTTTGCATATAACTGAGAACATAAAAGTACAAGTACCTGCTCAGAAACAGGAAACCATGCCCAAATTATTGCTTTGCATAGTTTGGTCATCTCATTTAGTTATAATCAACAGGTACCTCATGATTCAAATTTTTAAAGTCAGTCGAACACATCCTGTATGGTAACTCACTAGCTTCATCTGCAGTGATGTGTCATAACATTTTAAAACCATATTAACTTACTAGTTAATGTCAAGTGCAAATGCACTGCATCAGTTCATGTCTGAGATGTTATTACTGCCTAAAATTGACTTCATGTTGCCTATGTAACTACATAACTTATCCAATTTCTATCCAATGAACTGAAGTAGCCAACAGCTCCACAGATTACACAGTAAACAATTCAACAACATTAGAACATACCACAAGTTCTTCAGCACTAATTTATGATGATTACATAATTAATCACAAGAACACTAAGAAACAGAATTTAATGAAAGACACAATGAAGGCAGTGTACTACAGAAGAACACTAAGAGGTTATGCTTCTAATACAACCTACGTTCTTTATCCCAGACCTCATTACTTAGATTATCAGGCACAGCAGGAGAAAGTTTCAGTTAATACCTAGACCTTGCCTTTTACTTTAGTGACAACTGAATGTCCTCTTGCGCATGATGTTCAAATACTCTTTATATATATATGAAAATGCCAGCTGGTACTGTACCTGTGCAGAAAGCAGCATGCCTGAACACGGCATTTAACACTTACTGCATTTTACATTTGCCTGGCCTTCTTCTGTTCAGTTCTTTGACCAGTCCACTTGATGCATAAAGTCCTGAAACACACACTGTATGATTTCTTGTTTTATTTATATTGCTAATTGTTGTCCAGCTTTTTTGGAAGTGACTGTGACTGGGTTTTAGGTGATTAGCCCTGGAGTTCTTGGCACCATCTAGCTGGCACATGTCTTAATCTTTCTGACTTTCACAATGCAACTTTCATAGAATCATACAATCGTTTAGGTTGGAAAAGACCTTTAAGATCATCGAGTCCAACCATTAACCCAGCACTGCCAAGTCCACCGCTAAACCACGTCCCTAAGTGCCACATCTACACATTTTTTAAATACCCCCAGGGATGGGGACTCAACCACTTCCCTGGGCAGCCTGTTCCAATGTCTGACAAACCTTTCGGTGAGGAAATTTTTTTCCTAATATCCAATCTAAACCTACCGTGGCACAACTTGAGGCCATTTTCTCTTGTCCTATCGCTTGTTACTTGGGAGAAGAGACTGACTCGCACTTCGCTACAACCTCCTTTCAGGTAGCTGTAGAGAGCGTTAAGGCTTGGGCTGGTGTTTCTGGCCTGCAGTTTTGTTTGTACAAGATAATCCTGGGTAATGGTGCAAAACATATCATGCAGTGAATCCAATCCAACTGTGTCCAGCATTGTGACTATTCCTGGAGTGAAGTAGATTAAGAAGCCAGCCTGGAAGAGGTAAATTCTGCAGGAAACAGCCATTTACTGAGAAATGAGACATGTTTTTCAAATTTAAACTTAAAATAATAAAGAAATTGTGGCCACATACAAATAAATACTAACAGGCTTTGTCCTCCAAGTCACTCAATGTGAGGAAAAAGAGTAGCCAGGACAGAAATTCACTAATAAGTCATACACAATATGTCACACACAGCTTCTTCAGCTATGAGATGGAGGGTATGTCTGTGCTGCACATGACACTGCATTGGTGAGACACTGCATTGTTGAGACACCCACTGCAGGCTGGTAGCTGGCTACTGGAAGCTGCGCAGAAATGAAAGGATGGAGCTCTATAGCTAAAGAAGTTCATCACAATACTTAGACTGCTTCTCACCTAATGTGCTTGCAGTACAGACATGCACACCGTCACCTTCCCCACCCCCCTTCTCTTCTTTGCCCCAGATCAGATCCTTTATTATTGAGTGTTCCATGCAGATTAGAAACAAACAGCACCAGAAGCAACACTTGTTTTTTAAGTGGGATCCTGATCTCATTGCCTTATCTGGGGATAGAATTAGATCCTGCAAAACATGAATGTTTTGTTGGAACCAAAACAGATGGGAGACACACAGACCACTGAAGTAGCAGCTGGAAAAGGCAGCTGGTTCACTTAAAGCAGGCAGCAGCTCTGCTTGTTTTTAGGGAGGCTTGTTAGCAAACGAACTGGAATGGAGACTGCTCAGGATTTGGTGATGAATGTGCTATTCTGCGGCATCTGCAGCTGAGAAGAGCACAGGCTGATCAGGGAGCATCTCTCCTGACACTAGCTTAGGAGCAAAGTTTGTGCAAGATTTTGAATAAGAAAATGAAGATGCTATCAACATATCAAATGATAAGAGCAAATTAAAAGCAAAGTCTGTGGCCATAGGGAACAAAACAACCTTTATTTTTCTTAGTTTCATGTCACAGATGACTAAGTGGAAAAATATTTTAAAATTACACCCTCTGGTTGATTTTATTACCACTGACCTCCTGATTACCAAGAATCCCAGCCATTGTGTATCTCTGCTTCTATGAAAAGTTCTCATGCAGACACAACCTTTGCATGATGACTAAAGAAGAGAATCCTAGGAGGAAAAAAAACAAAACAAAACAAAACAAAACAAAACAAAATAAAACAAAAGGTGCCAAACAGCCACACAGGCATCTTCCACAGACGTTGACGTATTTCATAGGAGGCAATGAGAGCTTTTTCTTATGGAGTAGATTCTGCTTATCTTATAACGTCTTACTGTTTAAGCATTCCTGTTAAGGCTGAACTCAAAAAGGTGGTCCACAGCCTGAACAGATGCATCAGAGCTTGACTCTAACTGCAAGGAGCCCTTGAAAAACTACCCAGCTGATGAAGAGAATCTAACACAGCAAAAATTGCCAATAATAACTATTATTAACAATTGCAATATCATTCATCATTTACTGTAGTGTCACCTCTCAAAAAACCCAGCATGGTCTTAATCATGATCAGCGTAGGGGCAAAAATCTTTGAGTATCTTTTCTCAGGTTAGGTCCTCACTGAATTCACTGGTGAAAAGTTCACTAGTAAGATAGAGCAGACAAGGGCAATTGGAAATTGGTGGTGGAATACTGAAAAATAGCACATTCTAATAGACAACTGGGAAGAGAAAAGGAGAACATTTTAAGTAAAGAGAGAATTGTTATACTCTTTTCACCTTGAAATTTTCAAAAAAATTGTTCACCCTGTCCATGGAATAAATAAGGCTATCGCTGTGTCAGACGAATGCTTCTGAAGGGATATCTGATGGAAGAAAAGAAATTAATCTCTATGATGAGATGTTCATCATATAGCTAGTAGTGCAGCACCTGTATTTCCACTCCATTTCAATTTTCTTCTTTGTACAAATAATAAAAGCTGAACTCATCATCAAAGGACAGTAGTAATACTTTCTTCAATCTACCATAAAAGCTAGTTTTCTTACATTGCTATAAGAAAAAGATTATAGAAGCAGAGAAATTAAGGCAGATGCTTGAAAAAAAATCAAGACACGGGTTATCTTCAGCATTAAATTATCCCTTCAGACCTAGACTGTATTTAAGTATAAATTCAGCACAACATGGGTGCATGGCTGATTGTTATTTAACTCCATTATCTCCATGTAAATTAATGTATACCTAAAGTATTTTGTCAAAGAGGGGCTAAACAATTTATTGAACTGGGACCTGAGTATGACTACAGGAAGTCCAGATAGGCTTCCACCTATTTCCACCTATTATCTCATATTTCAATATGAGATCACCTAGATTTTGCACAGAAACAAGGTATAGAAAATGTCCTTCTATTACTGAAGGGATGTCTCTGTAAATAAAAAAAGTGTATAATGCTAGGAATTAATTCAGGCTTTTTAAACAGAAGTGCAGGAGAGGTCATTCTGAATGTGGACTATGGGAAGAAATTAAGAAACTGGGAAAAGAATGGAGAGAAAAAGGGCTTGTTAAGTTTTTATTAGTAGCATGAGCAACATTCACATCTTTACCAGCAAAATGCAGTCTTCTGCAGAGTGTACAGTTGTGCTATCCCTGTATGTGGCCGACACTTCATCTTTCATGCTTGTGTACCAGATGCTGCATTATCTGTGTCACAGCAAGCTCCAGAATTTGCATATCAATGCACTGGCCATCTAATGTGAACAATTGTGGATTTTAACCTTCTTCATAATGAAGAATTCAGTAGTTTCTAATCATACAAAACTGGTAAGATTTGTTCAGAATTTTGGTAAGTTTTTTCTACGTACTTTTAAACAATGGTTTAACTGTGGTAGGGTGATTTGGAAGAACTACGAGGCAGATATGTCTCCATTTCTCTGCTAGTATAAATTGCACATTTCAAGTGTCCCATCATTTTTCTGGTCATTTATTTTGTCTAGGAAATATTTATATAGCTACAGAAATGTACACAGAGCAATAAAATACCTTATCTGCTTGATTTCTGTTTATTTTGCCCTTAACTTAAAATGAGGTTGATTAATGGAATAAGTGTGAATGTTATCTTAAGAGACCTTATAACACACAGCAGAGAAAGCTAAAAGTGCAGGAATTTGATCTATGACTAAACTAGATGAAAATGTGTTTCCCATTATTTAATACATGTAGTAATGACAGTGGGCTATCGCACTTCTTGTTCCTAGTCATCATGAATCATATCAAGACAAGTCACACTTTGAAATGAAACATCAATATAGATTTGACACTTATATGGCTCTGGATACAAAAACAGCCGAAAGAAGACCAGCCTTGCAACAACCAGGGCCCTGAGATTATATATCTGGGCAAATCAAAATCCCTGCTCCACATTTGCAGACTAGGACTTCAAGCCTACACTTGGATATGCACAGACAGGTTCCCATTCCTACTCAGAGCCTGCTACATCAGTGGGAGTGTCTGTCCAACATAATAGCAAAAGACTCATGGAACATTATCCCCCAGTCTCCTGAAAGGCATTTCCTCATTCCCCTAGTTTTACTTAGGCCTAGTGTGTTTTCATCTTCTCCTCTGCTCTTTGGATTCCTTCCAGCTACCAGAGAGACTGGCAGTGCCCCTCTTCCTGGTAAAGAGCACTAGTGATGGCAACAGTCAAGGCTATCCTGCTTTGACTGAAGGCCATATAATCTCCCAGGAATATATACCTCACACTATAAATAGCTGAGAAGATGCCTATCAAGTTTAAAGACCACAAATCTGCACTGCACTGAGATATGAAACTCAGAAATGATTGCTGCAAACCACAGATTAATTTTTTGTCCTGTGTTGAGACAGGAGGTCGTTAAGCTTCTTATTTCCACTGTCATGGTTCAACCCCAGCCAGCAACTAAGCACCACACAGCCGCTTGCTCACTCCTACCCCAGTGGGATGGAGGAGAGAATCAGAAGAGTAAAACAGAGAAAACTCATGGGTTGAGCTAAAGACATCTTAATAGAGAAAGCAAAAGTCACACACGCAAGCAAAGCAAAACAAGGAATTCATTCACTACTTCCCATTGGCAGGCAGCTATTCAGCCATCTCCAGGAAAACAGGGCTGCATCACTCCTAACTGTTACTTGGGAAGACAAATGCCATCACTCCAAACGTCCCCCCTTTCCTCCTTCTTCCCCCAGCTGTATGTGCTGAGCATGACATCATATGGTGTGGGATATCCCTTTGGTCAGTTGGGGTCAGCTGTCCCAGCTGTGTCCCCTCCCAGCTTCTTGTGCACCCCCAGCCCACTTGCAGGTGGGGTGCGGTGAGAGGCAGAAAAGGCCTTGGCTCTGTGTAAGCACTGCTCGGCAGTAATGAAAACATCCCTGTGTTATCAACACTGTTTTCAGCACAAATCCGAAACATAGCCCCATACTAGCTACTATGAAGAAAATTAACTCTATCCCAGTCAAAACCAGCACAACAACCATGGCCATGTACCAGTCACTTCAAGTTCTTAACAAATTACAGTGGATGACAATACAATATAGGCAACAAAAAACAGTGTAAATCTCTGATCATCAAGCATCTCGATCCATCTGAAAGTCAGACTGTAGTTTTCTAAAGACTTGAACATAGAACCAGAGAGAAGACTTAAAATCCCAGCACTTTTTTCCTCCAGCTAGATGTACCCACTTATAAATTATATTCCTTTTCTTCTCCACTCTGGTATGCCATATCCTGACCCATCTGGGATATGCCACTCCAAGTGGCATTGCCTAACTGCACTCCCCAGTATCTTGGAAGAACCATCAATGGAAAGGCATGCCCCAGGGGCTGGCCTAGGAACACAGTACTGCAAAGGGCTCAGGTCATGGAATAGTTCCTCCAGATTTCATAGGTAACCATAATGCATATGCCCAAACCATGACTGTGCATAATACTCTATAATGAAATTCACTCTTTTAGCTACGCACAAGCTGGCAGGAGAGGAAGCAACATTTTCAAACTCTGTTTGCTAAATTCCCAGTGTTGAATTTTCATTGCCAAGTAATTTATGTTGCCTGGATTGTACATCACTGAGGGGCAGCCTGAAGAAATGCCGCATCCCCGCTGTGCCTACTTAGCAAGTCAGCACTTGAACTTTGTTTGGCTCAGATGCGACTGAATAGGATGGAGTTTAAGGAGGTAAGAACCCAAAGCATATGTTCATATCTTAGTTTTATGGCTTTTATTTTCCCAAAAACATGTGTTCAACTTTTAGTTATCCTTTCAACTTCAAAAGCTTATCTCAACAGGCAAAATGGAAGCAGTGCTATTTCAACCATGTAATTTTGTCTGAGGATATTAAAACAGATGTCCACTAAGTTGGCATAATTATGTAAATTGTCCAGGAAACAGGAAATATAGGACTACATTGTCAAAGAGACAGAGATACATTAAATTTCCATTCATTCTATTAATACTCAAGACCTCATTCTGCAGAAGTTGCTTAAGTGCACACAGTATATAAATAAAAAACAAATCTTATATTTTAACCTTATTTTTAAAAGATAAAAGCTTACTAAATGTATGAACAGGTAAATAATATATGTGTTCATTCCAAATAATTCACTCAGTTTCCCATGAGCATTCCTTTTCATTTTATTACACTAGAATGACCCTATGAACCTACTACAATGTAGTAGGTAAAGATTTTACTGCATTGTCAGGGAGCTGCTTCTTACACTAAGAGTTATTAAGGACTATTTGTAACCTGTTCTACAGGAGTTAAGCTCCAGAATTTAGTACCCCATCCTTCTTACGAGCAAGACTAAAAATTAAATTTGATTAATCTACACCATGTCAATAGTCCCATCAGATAGACCTGGATAAGTGGGTATTCACAGTAACTTCAGGCATTTAATTGAAGTTCCAGTGTTCAAAGTCTAGGTCACTGTATAGCCCTTTGGGAGGCACAGACCCCAAACTGGTGTCTCGATTAACCTTGGGAAGCACCTAATTTATAAACTGAGTCAGCAGAATTTGGTAATTTACAGCAATGACCCTGCAGAGCAACAAATGAGAAGACGTATGTAATTTGCTTACAATTTAGACTGGGATGTGAAGCTGTGTGAAGAAAACAGAAAATTCTCATTGATTTCTATAAATCCTAGATCACTTTCTTATGAACATCTCTTAAATATGTAACAATCAGCACCATACAAATATTCCACTCAAATCTGGATTTTGACTCTCACAGGCTGCATACACAGGTTGTTGAAATGATGATTTGAAGGCTATGAATGTGCAGAGCAATGTCACAAACTGGTTTTTATGAGTCAGACGTAATAAATGCATGCACATTGAAAGTCAATCCTTGAATTTCTTGGTTGAAAGGTCAAAACTTTTGTGAAAGGCTTAGGAAAAAAAAAATTACTTTCTTTTTTATAAACAGGATGAGGTCACTTAGCACATGGAAGGAAGTATAAATGAAATGAAAAGTTAAAACAAAATATTAACAGTTGAAGGAAGATAAAAGGTGATGGAATTCCCATTTTTGAGTTGGCACTGAAGACTGGTTCAATGATTATAAAATTCAGTGCAAATCTAAGAACAAGATAATTCCCCCTGACAATAATTACCAGGTCCTGGTATTAGCAAGAAAAGGGCATTTTTATTATTACAGATGTGTGTAGCAGAAATGTTATTATCCATTAAAGTCCCCTATTATTCTGCTGTCAGTTACCTTCTGTTAACGAAGTCTTCATGATTTGACAACTTGTTCTTTAATTGTCACCCCATGCTAACCTCTAGTTCACAGCCACATTGTGAGCTGAGTTTTCATACATTATACATATTATGTACTGAGTTTTCCAAGCTTTCACCTTTGATATGATCTTTACCTCTCTAAATTACATTCTCCTACACAGCCAGCACATGGCTTCACAGAATGCTTTGTGGAGTGATAAATTACCCTCTGTGTTCCTTTGAAAATGGAAGAGTATCCTTAGGATCAAGCATTTCTTTGGTATAAAATGCCAAAGTTTGCAAGTCTCCTGTGAGAGACATGTCAACTCTAACATTTAGCATTAAGAGGTCTTTAATGCTAATTATCCTGCCATTCCTCAACTCTCTCTCAAGAGTAGTTTTTAAGACTCCATAGATACCAGCTCTGTAGTTCTGTTTATTTTTCCCCTTCAGAAAATTATGTGATATTTATTCCCTCAAGAAAAGACTGCTTATACCTAGAAACCTGTACAACTACATTTATGTGTTGTAATGCCTCTTATGCACTGTAATGCCTCTTCGATGCTAGGTTCCCTGTGTCATATTCACACCACTTAGGTTAGGTGCTTCAGTTGTTGCATTCTCTGTGTGTTTTTTTAAGAAAGATTCACAAACATTCAGCACACTAAGAGGGAAGCCACAAAAGCTAGCCAAAAGGAAACACTAAAAGAAACATATTTTAATTACTTCTTTTCTCAATTTTAGATGGCAAATTCTTGTTTACAAGGAGTCAGGTATATGCTGGAATTCTACAACTATAGTGTTCTGTTGGGAAAAAAAATGGGCAGAGGTTATACTTCAAAAGCACATGTCCAAATAAGCAGGTTGCAATGCACATTCCCCTCTCCCCCCACTCTTCCTGCGGTAGCTGTCACTAGAGCACTTCTGTAGTGATGTGGGGAACTCAAGTTCAGTTTTCTCCTCAGTCTTTTAGCTTCTAGCCTTGAGCACACGCATGAAGAGATGGCTAAACAGTTCTATCTCTGTCACATCACAGACAAGTAAAATGTAAGAAACACCAGCCTAAAACCCTTTGTGATATAATCAGGTTTCACCTATGTAAAGATCTTAGTACAGCAACATAAATAAAGATCCTCCAGAAGTTAAGATATAGATACAGTCCAAAGTGACAAAAGAGTAAGGGAGAGCTGTTGAATACACATGACTGTTGTCTGAGGTCAAAGTCTCCCAGGACTAGCATGCTATAAATATCTTCCTCAAACACTTGGCCTTTTCAACTTTGAACAGTCATTTTAGCCAAGGTGTGACATCAGTACAGATCTGCGCACTGCCTTTCAACACAAATGGCTAATTCTGATATTCTCTTTTGAATTTTACAAAATGCTTCTGATATCCCTTCCTCCAACATCCCAGGTATCTCAGTTTACTACCTTATGAATGTGTGTTTTCAGAATTGAAGAAATTGATTTCTTATTTAATCTTGCATCATCCTGCTAGGTGCGGGCTGCTATCCACAGTGAGCCCCTAATTATGTTTCCCTTTGATGCAAGTATTCATCATCTGGCTCTGGTTATGATCAAGGCTGAGATTTTGAAAACCAAGGGCTAACATAAGAACATCTAAACCAGATCAGGCCCAAGGACTTAAATCCTGTCTCTCACAGAAACCTTTGCTGGGAAAAGAGCATGAAAACAAAGCAATCATATAATGAAACTTTCCCAGAACACTCTCCCAGTCTCCAAGGATTTGCAGAACAGGGAATTCTTTAGAATGAAGTTGCATCTTTGTGTTTAATTACCCTCAATGGATAAATTCATGGACAGAAAACCAAGCTGCTTTTTGAATTTATGTAAACTTTTAGTGTCCACTATGCTCAGTGACAAGAAGCTCCATAATCTGTATATTGTGTGAGGAAATGCCAACTTGTGGGTGAGGATATACCGATATATTGGTATATCTTTAACTTAATATATTGGTAAACTTCTTCATACTTTTCACCCTTTTACTTCATGCTGCTGAACACAACCTGAACATCACAGAACTCACCACAAACTGAAGAGTTCATTAATTTCTGCACTACGTACGGCTCAAAGGGCTAAGTTGTGTGCTTGTGTCACAACTGAACAAGTGGTTTATGTTTGGCTTTGATAAAAACATTGGCCCATTTTCTATGATTATAGCAAAGGTAAAAGCTGAAAGTTCACAAAAATAAGACCTGTAAGATCAGTCAGTTGCTGAATCTTCTAGGACTCCAGCACAAGGTTGAGCCAGATGCTTGGCAAGGAGCAAAGGCTTAGCCTTTGTAAAAATGTATTAGCCATCTTGCCTGAATTTAAGGTTAGGAAGGAGGCCTAAGACACTCCGTGCAGGTCTGTATTCTGCATGTTTCACAAGCCTAGAACAAGGTGCACAGGTATCAGCAAGCAGGTGCCCAGCACTGAAGTTTGGTTTTGGTGGAGGATTTTGTTTTTTGTTTTGTTTTTTTTTTTTGTGGTCGATAAGGGTAAGTCTATGCTTTGGTAAATAAAGGGTTGAAAAATGTGATTTATTCATAGATCTTGCATGGCCCTCCTAGCTAGATTAAGGTCAAAAACTGGATAAGGCCAACAGGATAAGTCATCTCGCATAGAAGAGACTGAAGTTAGGAGCAAGTTTTAGGAAGAGGAAAGAAGAGAAAATTTTTTCTAGCTTGATGCATCTTGCAAGATCAAGCCATAGTTCATTGCTAGAACTTTCCTGTCTGAAAATGAGAGAATGAAAGCTGACATATGCCACTATTTTCTGCTGACATTTAGTTCTAATGCATATATTGCTTATCAAGATAAAATAAGTTTAGGACAAAGTCTGCATATGGACACTGGGTGTCAGTCATTTGGAGTAGGCTTTATACTGTGGCAAAAATTTTGGGGAAAAAAAGAGTCAAGGACTTCAGGTTATTGCTGACACCCATACAACTCTCAGGGCAGAGATAAAGTCTGACATAATCACAAAAATCAGTTTACCTTTGGTAGCAGTGCAGGATTTGGTCTCCTACAATTTTTGGTGAGGATTAGGGCTTACAGACAGAAGAAACAAGATGGACTGGTGTACGTAGCCCATAAGACTTGCACAAAGGCTTACATCAGAGGATTCCACACCTCAAGTAAGGGCATCAACTGGATTAGTGGTTTGCCCAAGGGCACAGTCTCTCTCATTTTGCTTGCCCCGCAGATAGAACAAAACACAGTCACACCTTGAAGAAAAAAAAGTTCAAAAAAGTCTATTTTCAATTCTAAAAAATAATAGCAGGCTTTCTGAAAACCTAAGTTTACTGCAGTAGAAAGGCCACTTACCCTTCAGTTTTATTCTTTATCTCTTGGAGTCATACAGTTAGAGGCAGACAGGGAAGAAATACCAAGAGACAGGGATCAAGATTCATCTCCTACAGCAGGAACCAAATTCAGGAGAAAACCAAAGTCAAAACAGGCGACAAGAATTCACAGCAGACTTTGACACAAGCCTCAGTAAGTGAAGGCTCTAGCCATTTATGTAGAACCAGTTATATGACACTGCTTTTGCCCAGGGGTCATGCTACCAGAAAGCTCACCTCAGCACACACCATGCCCGTCAAAAGGGGCTTGTGCTGCAGAGGTGTTGACTTGCTAGGCTTAGCTGTTTCACGGAGTTGAAAGCATCTCAGAGACATCCTACTCAAGCTTATTCCTTGGGCTGCAATACAAATCAGCTGTGTTAGCAACAGCCTCTTCACCCTGCTGCTGACTCAGGAGAAGTTAAAGCCTCCACTGAGGTAAAACTAGTATCTCTCAGAGTCCAGTGGCAGATTTGGTTTAGTGACCTGGCTGTGCTGCATGTTAGCAGATCGCACCTAAAGGCTGGATCTCTATATGCCTATATTACCTTTTACAGGGGTAACATGGCATGTTCTGCAGAGTGTGCTGCTGACAGCGAGCCTTGGACAGTCACAGAAAGCCTGCTCACTGCTCTCTTCCCTGTGCTCTCTTCTACAGAGCTATTAGCCACTCTCATAAGCAAAGCTGCTTCTCTTTTTAGTGGTTAAGAATGACATTGTTTTCCAAAGCTGAAGGTATGAACTGAATGCCTGATTCCATTAATATTTCCATGCAGCTAGTGTGGGTGGACTTTGACAGCTCAATGCACCATACCGATTCTCCCTTTTGAATGTGCACAGGGAGCAACAGGGTGCTACAGTGTGTCAGGTAACGGCTGCTCTTTTGCAGCAAACAACTTTTATTGCATTTGATAATGGGAAGAATACAAATACCTCCTATAGCAAAAGCAGAAAAACAGTCTGAATCTGTGCTGTATTTTTTATCAGACAAATGAATTCCCTAGAAATTTCATTTCAAAGCAATACTAGATTATCTTCTCCAATAAGTAAAAAACTGACTGAGTTCACACTGGCAAGAGACATTTATTTTACTGAAAGGAAGTGCATTAGTACCTACAAATCAATTTGTTGCAAGATGCAGGCCCTGAACAAACAGCTCCTTAGCTATTCACAGCAATCAATGTACTGTTTTCTAAGCACCAGACCAGGCATCTGAAGCCTAACTTGTAGTTTCCCCTCTGTTCTGATTAAAATACAGTCACACTCAAATGTAAGAACTGGTTCCCCATTTGAGTGTAAGGAATTTGAGTGTGAGAATATTTGTACATTTACTGCACTTTCCTGTGTTCCTCTGGCCTTCTATATGTTGCCTGTCAGCATATGAGATGCACAGGTGACGATCCTGTGTCTATACAAGGCAGGAGGAGTCTAATTGGAGACTCCAGAGTTGAATGGTCCTTCAGGCTATTTGCTGAGGAAAGCAGGATTTTGGAGACTACAGAAGCAACATCCACCAGACAGTAGCTTTTAAAAATTAATGCCTCCTTCCACTCTCTCCCCTGTCTGAATAGAATTTCCAAAGATGGCATTGAGATCAAAGATGGCATTCAGATGCAAGAATTTTTCTGCAGAAAAGTCTTCCTTCTTTCCTTTCTTAGTCCCATGCTTGAGACTTAATTAACAATTTTATCCCATTTCTTTTTTTCTTTAAAGTACTTATAACAATTTTGAAACTAAAACTCCCTTACAAATTGAAAAGCTTAAACATTTCATTAGAAAAAAATGCTCTCTAAACATAACATTCCAACATAGAAAACAATTCCCTATTTTTTGGTCAAAACTTTATGTCAAATATTGACAGACTCTGTCCTGAACTATTAAATTCTGCCCTTATCCCAACTGAATTTTTAATGAAATTCACATTTACCAAAATAAATTCAACCAATTGTGCCCACACAGATTTCCTGGTATGGGCAGTCATTGAAAAAACAGATTCAGATTTGCTCATCTTTTTAACTATAACACACAGAACCAATGGTTTTAATGTCTGCTACGTTGAGCTTTAGATAGGAATGTGATATTTCGCTAGCACATAAATGAGCACAAAACTTCAAGCGTTATGAGGAGTGTCAATGACTTATTTAAAAAGAAATAAATGTTTGTTGGGTTTTTGGCTGCTTTTTTAAGAATGATTAAAGGCTATCATTTCCTCTTAATGTTCCATAATTGGTTATTTAACTCCCACTGACACTAATGGGAACAGCCTGCTTAATCACTGCATGCAAAGATGAATATATTTGAACATGTGGTGGGTGGAAGCTGCCTTGCCTATTGAGTTTAACTATAAACAGAAAAAGGATATGAAATCTATTGTTCTGCTGACATTGTTTTACAAATCTCTCTAACAATGTGAATTTTTAAAGCTTTTGCTTCTAGAATATATTTTCAAAGGAAGACTTTTAATTACCCTGTCCCATACAAGAATATTAAGACACACAAAATCTGAATGATTTTCTATGACCCCAAGTTTGCAAGTTTATGGCAGACCCAAGAACAGAACACAGGTTTCTGCCTCCTACTTCTGTGCCACAATGTTCCCTCTGCAATTATTTAAAACTGATCCTTCTGTGCTTTCCAGCAAAATGCATAATTAGGGGCTGTCTCAAGTACACTGAAGTCAATGGAATTCTATTTAGCTCAGTGGTTTTTGGACCACTTCATATATATTTCATGTAGCTACATCTCCTTCATAAATCGTTGATTTACAGCTACAAAGACTGCCTGCATACATGCCATTGGGGGAGATATAACTGTGTGCACACCGCTGAGATTTTTTTTCTCTTTGTAGTGATCCTAATCGGGAGACCATTGTACATGTAGTGATCCACAAAACAGTTAACCTGAGCAGGCCCAAACCTGAGCTGTGCTGTGCTGTGGGAACAGCTTAGCCTTCAGGCCTGTCTTGGGCTGCACAATTTCCTTGGTCACAGGATAACCTCAGCCGGCTCATTTCGATAGAGGAGCCTGCAGGCAGATCCCACTTGGTACTGGCAATTACACTACCTGTGTGCCTCAGCTTTATCTAAAAGTGCAGCAAGTTGTTCTATGTGAACTTCTTTTTGTTTGACAGTAGAAGTGATGAATAGGATTCTTTTCTTGTAAGAAAATCATATAATAGCTCGGATGACCCAAATGGAGGAGCTTCTCTTCACGGACAGGATCTGCACAGCATGCCATGGGAAAATCCATCCAGGGTCTGTCCAATGCCATACAAACATGGGGTTTCCAGCATCTCATAAGATTTATTATATTCCTTTTTTTATTCTTTCTTATTAAAACATCTATTTTATTAAGCCAATTGTTGCTGAGTCTTTCTTATGGAGATCCAGAAAGAACCCTGCTGATTGTTTCTCTCTTTCTCACCTCACAAAAGGTAAAAATAGGAAATCTTGGAGTTTGGTGTCAATAATTTGGACCAGTAACCTACTTCATTTGCCTGCAGATGTTGTACAAGTTGTACAACTAGTAACCTGATTTACAGTGCCATTTCTTGTAAAGACTTTGACCACCATTTTGCATCAAGGACTTTTGCTTAAGGTTTTCCACTGATTGCAGAGATAATATGATCTGCTCAAATTGCTTGTGCAGTCCTAGAAATCTCTGCCACAGGTTTCCATTTCTTGCTGTGTTGCCAAACTACTGCATATGCTTTAACGTATTTCTGCCTTAAATAAACAATTTTTTTTCACTGAAAATAACTATACCATAAGGACCACGTCTTAAACTAATCATACAAAAGGTTAAACCCTTAACTGAAGTTATGCAGACTAGCAATAATCTCCTGCGAAACATAATATTGAGGATAAATCACTGTCTCAACTCAATTCACAGTAGAATGGGTGTATAAAGGGGTAGTATCACAAAGATGTTATATCTCAGATAAAATATTCACAATTCACACCTCTAACGCAAGCATTTTCACAATAACTCATTCTCTATAGGCTCATCTACTTCTGCCTCTTTAAATATCACAGTTCCTTTTTTCTAATTTTGGTTCTTTTTATTTAATTATTTTACCTTTTCCCCAGTTGGCTTTTTCTTGGTTTTGATCTGTTATATTTGAGATATGCCTAACCTAACAAGAAAGCATCTTTAAAGTGTCCTGTCTGGTTGTGGTTTTTTATTTTTTCTGGTTTTATGTTTTGTGGTCCATAGACCAGATGACCTTCAGAGGTCTCTTCCAACCTAAGTCATTCTATGATATTGTTTGTCTTCAATTTTCTGAGTTTTTCAATGATGTGCTGTAACATTTGGTTCCCTCAGCAATAGGCTGAACACATCACTGTCAGTTCTGTAAAGAAGCACACAAACTTTACCAACCCAGGAAAAGTTCTGGATCCCTTCACTATCTTCTTTTAAAACTTGTGAAAACTAAAGCCCAAATAACCAACCGATTGCCTCCTGTCTGCAAGCTAAAATTTTAAAAAATTAACTAGAACTGTCAGGCTGCTATATCCCTTTAAGTCAAACTGCATTTACAAATCTAGTGACCAACTACTTTTGTATATGGGTATGTAAATGTTACAGCATCACAGGTGACACTGAGAAAACTAGTGACAGCAAAACTGTATTACAAACCAAATTCTCTACCAACAGTCTAAATGACATTGATATATAAGGAGGAGAATTTGCTCTTAGAGTTTTGTCATTCAGCTTCTAAACACCTCTATGTGCCTCTAACAGACAAGATGCTGGACCACTGCAGAGCTGTAGAATTATAGAAAATAAGGCTTGAAGGGAGTCTGGCAGACTATTTAACCCAATTCCCTCTCCAAGGCATGTTCAGTCATTTCTGCATCATTCTTAATAGATTTCTGCTGAAACTATTCTTTTGGATCTCTAATGATGGAGATGCCACAGTAGTTTCAGGCAGCCTGTTTCAATGTTTCACTACCATTAGACTACTGTTTTCTTAATTTACTCTGGTGATATTTAAGACCACTATTCTCTGTCCTGTAAGCTATGGACATGAAGAACAGTTGATGAACAGTGATGAACACTTCTTCCCTGGAATCACTTTTTATTTAAAGACTACTAAGTATGTCTTTGACCAATAAAGTTGGAGATGTGAAAATATAAAACGAGTCATATGGACTTGTATACTTCACTAATCTGAGAAAGGCTCTGACAAAATTCTGCAGTTTTCAACTTTTCTCCCATCCAAAATGAAAATAAATCTTGAAAACACAAAATTTCATTCCAATCAGACATTCAAATTCCTACCTACCCCTATTAAGCATAGTGTAACAACGACATAATCCTAAATAATAAAATCCCCATGCAAGTCCAGAAATTATGCATAACTATTCCCTTGACCATCTAAATGCATAACAGTATGATAAGCTACACATTGCATGCATATCAACTCTGCTGTACTGTAAATTTCCAATATAACACTGAACATGACACAACCACAGTAAGAGCCTAACAGATATATCCTGATAAAGCAGCTCTGTAATATTCAAAGGTAGTAAGAAGACAAATAAGCCTAAGTATAGTACAGCCGATATTTGTTGAGTTTCTCCATAAAGTGAGAAAATAGATATTAGAGAATGCATAAAGTGAAGTTTGAAATAAAGGAAATTTGAGTTCCTCTCTTTTTCCTCTCTAAGAATTTATACCCCACCAATAACATGAGGAAACAAAAGGTATCTGCTAGTATCAGAATGATCTGAATCTGTCTTATTAAGACCACGTGACAGTAACTGGGTCACTGATTAGCCGTGCTCCCTAACACCACGAAATTCATCTTTTGCTGGCAACACATTCATATTTGCCTGAAATTTCACATCCTGCCATTGAAGCAAATAGGCATTAACTTCCCAAAGAGGCATGGGCGTTAAGGTCACAGTGTTGGGGACTCCAGCTAAAAATGAAAAATGGACAGCCCTGAGGAAAAAATTAACCCTAACTCATTCTCAAAGCTGTAAAAACTACAACAGATATGACACAGCTTCAACTACTTCTGATACAGATAAAATGCAAGTTTAGAGATGCTGGGGAGAATATTCTAAATCTGTGCTTATTTTTGGCTTGCCATGGAAATACCCTCCTGGCTCAGGTCAGAGGGGGATTCAGAAAGCAGATATGCTTCCAGCTTATTCCTAGGGAATGCCATCTACTGGTGGAAAAGAAGGTATTGAGCAAATGCATCCAAATGCCAGAAACAGTTTTCCTAGGATTTCAGTATCACTCTGGCTAGAAATATTGTTGCAAATTAGCAAGATTATATATCTGGACATTATCAGTGCAAATGAAAGAGGTGACAGGCCGGGGGAAAAGGAACTTTTCCAAGGATTAAGGAAGAAGGAACTAAGAATGAGAAAAAAGCCACAGTCTGGGTACCTCTGATTTTTGCGATGCCCTTGTCACTAATAAATTGCTAAGGGATATTTTTTGGAAGTCTGTCCAGCTCTCACTGAGTGCAACCAAAAAACATTCAGTCCTCTGTAACATACTTGCAGCCAAGAGACAAAATTGTGATGACATCCTTTGATGCTGGCAACGTAAGTGAAACTGCCTAAGTGAAATACTGATGCATCAAGCAGCCAGGCTGGGAAGGATACAAATGCCAAATATGTTGCATTGCTGAACTGGTAATACAGGGTACTAGCAATAATGGGTGAAACTGCTGAACATATCCAGAAGGAGCAAAAGGAAATAAAACTATTTGTAGTGCCTATAATATATTTGGTTATGATGCTTCTCAATGCTAATATAGTTTTGATGTAACTTTAAGGCAATTGCCTATAGGATAACTATTTCTGGTACCTTATTGCAGTCTAATTATCCAAGTCCATTAGTTAAATCATATTTCAAATCTCTCACCTATATTCATCAAAATCGTGAGTCTTGCTTCTTGACAAATAGTTATTAAAAATATACAGCCAGATGTAGAGGGGATCTCAGGCTCATGGTATTTGGATGAATTCATATAGAGTGTGACATGGCAATCATGACATCATCTGAAGTGCAGAACACGGTATAGAACCAAATCATCCTGGCCTGGCCCCTATTACCCCCCTGATACTGCATTCTTGTTTACATGTAAGCACAACAGGACTTCATTAAGCAGCAAATCACACTTGAAGTGGATGGAAACCAGTTTATTGATGTCTGAACAGGTGACAATGTGGCTTATCAAGAACTGAGGGGAGAGCACTCTGCTTTCTTTGTGCTATTAAGGAAGTAGTACGTCACCTTTAAGCTCTAGCCATGCCTTTACAAGTGCCTTAAAACCAGACTGGGATAACTATAGCCAGCTGTTAGCACTGATACCTACACCAAATCTTGCTATCCCACAAGCCTCATTATGCACAGGACTGAATTCTACTGAATGTTTCTTTAGTGAAGAAAAGATGAACAGATGACACCAAGATGGGTGGGAGTGTCGATCTGCTGGAGGGTACGAAGGCCCTGCAGAGGGACCTGGACAGGCTGGATTGTTGGGCCGGGGCCAACTGTATGAGGTTCAACAAGGCCAAGTGCCGGGTCCTGCACTTCGGTCACAACAACCCCAGGCAACGCTACTGGCTTGGGGAGGGGTGGCTGGAAAGCAGCCTGGCTGAAAAGGACCTGGGGGTGATGGTTGACAGCCGCCTAAACATGAGCCAGCAGTGTGCCCAGGTGGCCAAGAGGGCCAATGGCATCCTGGCTTGTATCAGGAATAGCGTGGCCAGCAGGACCAGGGAGGTGATAGTGCCCCTGTATTCGGCACCGGTGAGGCCGCACCTCGAGTACTGTGTCCAGTTTTGGGCCCCTCAATTCAAGAAGGACATCGAGGTGCTGGAGCGTGTCCAGAGAAGGGCAACTAGGTTGGTGAAGGGTCTAGAGCACAAGTCTTATGAGGAGCGGCTGAGGGAGCTGGGGTTGTTTAGTTTGGAGAAGAGGAGGCTGAGGGGAGACCTTATTGCTCTCTACAACTACCTGAAAGGAGGTTGTAGTGAGGTGGGGGTCGGTCTCTTCACCCCAGTAACAAGCAATAGGACGAGAGGAAATGGCCTAAAGCTGCGCCAGGGTAAGTTTAGGTTAGATATTAGGAAAAACTTCTTTACTGAAAGAGTAGTCAGGCACTGGAACAGGCTGCCCAGGGAAGTGGTTGAGTCCCCATCCCTGGAGGTATTTAAAAGACGGGTAGATGCAGTGCTTGAGGACATGGTTTAGTGGTGGACTTGGCAGTGGTAGGTTAATGGTTGGACCTGATGATCCTAAGGGTCTTTTCCAACCTTAACAATTCTATGATTCTATGAAAAGAAAACGCATAATCAGTAAATAGTAGGTAACACTGTGTACTCTGAAGTAGATGCCTTTCCACTGGCACAGATCAAATAGGTGTTATTTCTCTACACGTGTGGGAACAAGAAGAATTATTTTAAAATATGAATTGCATCATATGCATGGAGACATCTACAGAACATTAAACAAAATGAAGGGAATCAGTATGCAAGCAAAACCCTGACTGGCAAAGGGTATAAGGTTAATAGGAAATGATCACAGCAGAATTTAGTTTCCCCCATTCATTTAACTAGGATCAGCTCTGTCTGACAGCAGAATTTGATTTACTGGTTGATAAAGCCGTGTATACATTCTCTCAGACAGTCTAAAAATCAATCCTCTTTTCCTGGCCAAGGAAGCTTTTTCTCTGTCAAATACCAATCACTCATAGCGACAGAACAGTTGACAACAACCTATAAATATTAAATGAGGCTATTAACAAGTAAATACTTTGTCAGAAATTTGGAAAACTACTAGTGAATAGCTTCCTTTATGTAAGTGAAGGTTCTAGCTATGGTATATTTTCATACACTTCACTGAAATGTGCAACAATTGCCCTTCAGTTCACGAGGGAGCAAAGCTTAAGTAAAGCTTTTGCACCAGACAGCTTATGGCATACTGAGAAAGAGTTATCCTGTATGTGAAATCCTAGGACTAAAATTAAGTATTTTTAAAAGGAACAAGCAGAGAAAGAAACATTACGTACAGTATGTTATTTGGTAAAAGACACAATGATTTAGCTTTGAGTTCAGATTCAGGCGAAGATCCAATATAAGTGTGCTTACTACCTTACTCAATTGTACTTCAAAGAAGGTATTAGCTGAAAAGGTCTTCTGCATCTTCTGAACCAGCAGGCCATACAGCCAGCTGGAGTCTACTCCCTCTCAATGTGGTTGCCCAAGGCTATTTGGAAGCTGAATTTGGCCTGTTCTAGGAAAAGTGTCATCTGTCTGTGGTATGGGAAAAACATTCTGTTTTTCTATCATTTCTGTAGATATACTCACCCACATAAGCTAGAGTCATGGGAAACTGCATGATTCAGATAGCTCTATTTCAAAAATCACTGAAGGAAGTCTTATGGAAATGAAAACAATTATCACTAAAGAAATCACAGGAAACAAAAATTAACATTTCAGAACACATCAGTATTGATATGCCTTGGAAAACACTGCATTTTTCATTATTTTCTTGGGCTACTGTCACTCCTCTTTACCAATTCTAATCAATTATGTCTCTTGCTCCAAGGATTAGCTAAAGATCAGGAAAAAAATATGTTTTGAGAAGTCTACAATCGAGTCTTACAGAAAGACATTTTACAAAGAGTTCTTAATCTACTTTTACTTCATCCTGCCAGGATCCATTAATCAGAGTGTTCTCCCTCCAGGACACACTGCTTGGACAATGGAGCTGATGAGGTATAGCTCTCTTCTCTTTCCTGTGCTTGTTTTAAGATTTTTTTTTTCCCCCAGTGTCTGCATATATCCACATCACCATAACATATCTTTTGAAGTAAAGTGAAGCTCTTCTCCCAAGAATTAATGTTCTTAAAAGAAAATCAACATAGCTCAGTAAAAAAGACAGTAACTCACAGGACATGAAAAAATCCTTTTTCAAGGAAAAAGAAAATGCTTGAAGTCTGGATTTGTAAAACCTGCTGTTCTGAGAGTGCTCGCCACCTACTGCACACTTGGATTTGCAAGGGTCTCCGGACAGCACTAGCACAGTCTTCAACAATAAGTCCCGAAACTGCAGAGTTATGGACTGATGGTTTATGCTTTTAGGAACAGAATTTTGTTAAGAGTTGCAGTCATCATGCCTTGCCAAAGCAGCAGTAATAAAGGAGCATCAGAAGACAGTAAAGGTGGTTATTATGGGACTTACTGAGGATCTCAAAATCTGCCAGGAGGTAATACACTACAAAAGCTACTTCAAATTCAGTATACAAGCATACATGCTGAAAACTCACTGAGCTGCTGTAAAATCACCTTACATTAGAGGAGTTAAAGAATATAGTAATTATTCGTGAAAGAATAAATGAATTCTCCCATGTTTTCCTGGTGATTATTTATTTTATCTTCTGTCTCTTGGCTGCCTCTTTTATCTCTTATATTCCACAGCACAATCAGATAGCAGTAATTATCAACAAGCTTGATCCTGCCCAAACTGAAGTGAATGGAAAACTGCCAATTGGGCTCAAGGGGAAGTGAAAATGAGTCCCCAGATTAGGGAATAATAATAATTGCTGTGGTAATAAACTTAAGGCTTCAGTGTTCCTGACACTTCTGCTTTGTGTGGCTTTACTTATCTGCTTTAGGGAGATAATGATACGGGGGCATGTCAAAGGAGTATTTTGCTCATACACACTAGACATGCAGCTGCCATTTCTGTCTCTGGACTGAGATAAATAGAGAGACCATATCATAAGCAGTGTAAATTGCAAAATCTCTGTGGAGCTACTGATTTATAGGGATTACCTGGCCTGGAATTTGTACTTCCAACATTGACAAAGGCTTGATGCATCCCTCTGGGGAAAAGGCCAGTCCATGGTTACCCTGAGAATACATGCTCAACCTCAGACAAACAAATAACAGACAAGTTATTAAGCTGTTCTTGCTTGTCTTACCTGATGTCCATTTGAATAGCTCGCTCTATAGAAAGTTGCTGTAACTGCTTCTAAATCTGTTATTTAGAACTGCAGATTTATACAGATCTT
The DNA here is from genome assembly GCA_020745775.1 of Theristicus caerulescens. NCBI lineage: Eukaryota > Metazoa > Chordata > Aves > Pelecaniformes > Threskiornithidae > Theristicus > Theristicus caerulescens. Next base: position 39,597,691 of record CM036565.1, on the reverse strand, counting down.
TTATAAAAGTTTACCATATGTGAAACATTGGCTGAATTAAGTGAAGATTATGTGCATCCAATGATTGGTTTTGAGCAAGTTCCGTTTTCTTTTAATGATAAAGGGGCCATGCCAAAGGCAGCAAATCCCAAACTGCTTACGGTCTCTAGGAAACTCTCACAGAAAGGAAGGCAAAGCCCATCAATGGCCACATATTTTAAGGCAGATGATGATCCAGTGGGCCAAATCGTGAAAGTAGAGGCAGGCTGCATTTTCTGTCTCAGATGACCCTTCAGTTTTGGTAGGCTTCAGCAGCCTCTGCAGCTCATTCAGGGGTCACTGGGTCCCACTCCTCCTGCCCTGCGCTGGGTCAGCCATCTTGCCAGAAGCTGAAAGAAGTCTTAGCCCTTTCCTGGCTGCTCATGTGCTTAGTTTCTGGAATAGATCTGCCTTCTGTGATAAAACTGGCTCTCTGACATCGTTGTCACAACGCACTTTAAAATGCTGTCTAAATCCACTGCCAGTTTTGGAAAGAGAGGTCTCAGAAATACTGCGTTCCTGCAAGTTTTGTGAAAACAAGCAGCCAGGCACAGCAGTGAGACCTTCTCAGTGCTCCCACACATGGAAAGGCTGAGGCGGCCACAGACTCGTCCGCCCCAGGAGGCTGCAGGCAGGCAGAGAGCTCACCCAGAGGCACAAGATGGCCGTCCAGCGCATCACTGGGCCAGCCAAACGCGCAGGTGATGGGGGCAGAAAGTCTACTAGACATGGCAGAAAGCAAAGATCATTTGTGGACCCTATGGGCCACAGGAAAGAGCTACAGATACGGTGCAAGACATGAGCCATAAAAACAAGGAAGGCAACAGAGAGTATGCCACCAACGACGGCATATGAGGAGGAAACTGGGAGAGCCGTTGACAGAGTGGGCGGGCGGCCGTTGGGGAGCCGTTGAGGAGCCGTTAGGAGGGCGGGCGGCCGTTGGAAGCGTTACTTCACGGCGCTTCGCAGAACGGGCTCTGAGGGAGCCGGCCTGCGGGCAGCGGGAACGGGTCTCTCCCGCCCGCAGCCCTGGCAGCGCCGTGCTAGGACTCCGGAAAGTTTTGCCACCCCGGCGCCGTCCCAGCAGCGGGTCGGAGCCGGCCGGGCTGCGGGCAGCGCCGGGCCGCCCCTCCGCCGCCGCGCCCGGCCCCTCCCTCCGCCCGGCGGGGGCTGTGGCGGGGCAGGGGCGGTGCCAACAGCGGAGCGGCGCAGCGCCGGGCAGCGGCGGAGCGCCGGCGGTGCCGCGGGCTCTCCGGCGGGAGCCATGGGCCAGGACTTGCCGTGGCTCAACCACTCCGGCAGCGCGCGGGCGGCGGGCAACGCCTGTGCGGCGGACGGGGAGCACAGCGGGCCCTTCGCCGCGGCCACCGCCGCGCTGCTGGCGGCGCTGATGGGGCTGCTGGTGCTGGCCACGGTGCTGGGCAATGCCCTGGTCATTCTGGCGTTCGTGGTGGACCGGAGCCTCCGCACGCAGGGAAACTTCTTCTTCCTCAACCTGGCCATCGCCGACCTCCTGGTGGGTGAGTCCCGGGGCGCCGGGAGGGGCACAGGGTTGCGGTCCACGGCGCTGCATCTCTCACCGCCGGGCTCTGTCCACAGGCGGCTTCTGCATCCCCCTCTACATCCCCTACGTGCTGACGGGCGAGTGGAGACTCGGCAGGGGCTTGTGTAAGCTGTGGCTGGTGGTAGACTACCTGGTGTGCACCGCCTCCGTCTTCAACATCGTCCTTATCAGCTTCGACAGGTTCATCTCTGTCACCAGAGCGGTAAGGGGTGGGCAAGTGGTCCTGAGGGTGGTCTGCAGGGGCTCCACGGCTGCCATTTCAAGCAGGATGGTTTGCTTAGGTCACCTGGCTCTCAACCCCCTTGCACCTCACTCAACCACCACAGGAGACATGGGGGACCTAGGCAGTTCCCCTCGGTCCTGAAAATAGTTCTGGGAGCGATCAGCTTTCGCAGACAAGACATTTGCTCCTCACTTTTACATTGGAAGAGGTACTCAGTTTTAGAAACAGACACAGTTTGTATATGATGCTGTTCTGGCTAGAAGGGCAGCAGGAACAAGGTGTACTTATTTCCTTCCCAGCCACACCTTGGATAAGCTTAAGAAGTATTACCCAGCTGAAACAGACCATCTCCCTCAGAACATGGCAATGCACTTGTTGACAACTGATAACCCAAGCCAGCCTAGCTGCATCCCAGCTGCAGCACAAGGCAGAGATAGATCTCCTTGCAATGCATACCAGACTCCTAGGGAGAATTAGATGTATACAGCTGTGCATGGTTCAAAAGTGGCAGAATATACATTAACATATTTCAAAGGATGCAAATGCTATTTCTATGTAACAGCTACAGAAATAGCTAGAGCCTTGCCTCAGTCATGCACCGTGTCAGTTATCGGAAAAAGGAGTAGACTAGACTTTGCAAAATCAAAAGCTAACTTCATTTTCACCTAGACCATGCTGCCTCGAAGTATTTTGAATGGTGCAGAAATAACACAATTTACCTGCTAATAGGTTTCACTCTTCTACACGCACTTCTTGGTTATTCTTCAGCCCCTTGTTCCACCCACAACCCTTTAAAAGATTAATTTACCTTCATTGCTCATTCTCAATCACACTAAGAGGCAACGATACTTTTTTGGCAGAGTATAAAGAGAGGCTGCAAGATCACTTTAACAGTTTATACGCAACTTAGTGTTTTACCAGCTTCTTTTTGAAGAGGGAGAAATGAACAGATTAATTCTTAAGCAGTCAACACTTACAATTCCTTTATTTTCTAGGTTCTGAATTAGCCATGAATTTTGCTTTCATAAACCAAACTCTCATGACTATACACATAGTATAAATATATAGACTGGATGGTTTCAGAAACAGAAAGGGAAACTGGTCATAATAAATGAAAAAAAATCAGCCACTTTAAAATACTTCAAATTAATCCTCCATATAAAAATCCCTCCCCAAGCAAGAGTACAGAAGCTGCCTGTTGGGTTAGGGCAGCATAAGAACATATGAACAGGAATATATGAAGTTCTAAATTATTCTCTATTTCAATGAAAATGGTAATCTTCCTACAAGACTGCTCCTGAAATCATTAGTAGCTTTATCAAGGATTGCAAAATCGGACCCAATTCAGACAAATTCAGACATCCTCAGCTGTGTGGATATTCTACCAGAACAGCATTGGCTTTGGAGATCAGGATCCACAGATTGGGGCAGTAAACAGGAATCCTATACAGAATTCAAGCTTGAGGACATCGTATTCCAAAACACCGTGTGGCCACTGTAGAAACTGAATTCCAATTCACTGTATGAATATTGTTCAGTACACCAGGGAATTAGAATATTGAGAAGATCTTGATTTTAAGATTCTACTGAATTCTATTGCTGATACAGTTTACTGACTCAGTATTACTGATATACTTTTTTTTTTGCACCTTAGCTTTTCTATTTTCTAAATAAGGGAAATTAGTTACTCCTCCTGTAAAGCACTTTACAGACCACAACACTCCATCTATGTATCTTAATTGCAGATAAGAGTTCTGCAAGTACTTCATAAAAGAATGACATTAAGAATATCAAACAGAAGTAAAAGCTGTTATCTATTAAATTTTTTGAGTGTGATTTTCACATTAAGGAAAAAAAGGCTCTCTCTCTACAAAGCAGAAAGAAAAGACCTTGCATGGGTGTTCTATGAATTCAGATCTTTTATGTATTTTAAATTAAGTGATTTAAAAATTCTAAATAAGTGACTTTTGAAGGGCCATGGTTTTAGACATTCTGTAAACTGGTGTCACAGCTAATGCAATTGAATATGTAAGCAACTGGTGACAACCAATTCTAGGAATAGCAGTGGTTATTTGCGTTGGAAAAGCCTTAGTTTTCTAGCTTTTCAGACCTGATGCACATTGTCAGAACATATCCAGTCACCTTGATAATGTTTGTTGGAATGGATATTTCAGAAATAGCTTTTTCTGTGGTACTGGTAAGCTCGGTATAACCTTCATCCCTAAACCAATATATTATCAACCCTCACAAGTGACAGAGAGGGTCATATTCCAAGGTAGCCATGTAGCGGTTTGAGATACTAGTAATGTATGTGGCTTAACTTTTCTCTCTCTCAGGTCAGTTACAGGGCTCAGAAAGGGATGACCAGAAATGCAGTACTGAAGATGATCACTGTATGGATTGCTGCTTTTCTTCTGTATGGTCCAGCCATTCTCAGCTGGGAGCACATTGCCCAAAAGAGCATCCTCCCTGAAGGAGAATGTCATGCAGAATTCTTCTACAACTGGTATTTCCTAATGATTGCCTCTACTATTGAATTCTTTACACCTTTCATCACAGTTACATACTTTAACTTAAGTATTTACCTCAACATCAGGAAACGCACATCCCTCAGAAATGAAAACCTATCACCTGGCCAGGAGGACTGTGAAATGAGTTTCCAGGGGAGAAAAAGGGAACATGCTGTATTTTTTGTAAAATCTAACAGACACAAACATGAGAAGAAAAAGAGAGCAAGCAGCCTTTCTCCCCCAAAAAAGGCTTCAAGGCTCAGCCTACATAAGCTTGACAATCAGTCATTAAATTTGAATGTCAATCAAGACCTTCCACCACTTCAGGTGGAAGTTGAGACCAAGCCTCATAGGAATGGTTTCTACAAAACTACAGAAAGTTTATGCAACACCACCAGCAGAGTGGACATTGCTAACACTATGGCAAATAGATTTAGACTTTCCCGGGATAAAAGAGTAGCAAAGTCTTTAGCAATTATTGTCTGTGTGTTTGGTTTGTGTTGGGCTCCATATACACTTCTGATGATCATCAGAGCAGCTTGCCATGGGCATTGTGTGCAGTATTCACTCTATGAGACTTCATTTTGGCTTCTGTGGGTGAATTCAGCCATTAACCCTGTTCTATACCCACTGTGTCACATGAGCTTTAGGAAAGCCTTTATAAAACTCCTGTGTCCAGGAAAAGCCAAAATTCATCCTCATATTTTTATGTGATAAAGTGGGAAGGCTGACCATTAGTACATCTTGCTTTCAGTGGGAGCATAAACTGGCTAATATTCACCTGCAAGTATTAAGTGCAATGTGCACTGGGTAGTTTATAGAATACTCATAAGTAGGTGTAAGTGTCGATATTTATGAATGTATAGGAATACAGTCATCCATGTAGCTGGAGAAATCACAGCAATGAAAAGATAATTTCTCAAAGCTCTTTGGGAAGTTATGCCAACAGTATATTTTCTGGTAATGGTGCACTAGCATTAAAAGGGCTGAAGAGGGAATACAACATTCACGGCCAATAATTAAAGTTCAGGCTCTCTCACTTTTAATAACTGTAAATATTGCTGGTAAGGAATTTCATAAAGTGTTAACCTTGGACCTGTTATATTTTACCCCCAAACCCACTCTGAGATGCCCAGGGTCCCAGCTGTTACATGTAGTATGCTTTTTCTCCCACTTAGTGGTGAGCCAGACAAGATCATGACCAATGCAAAAAACTAAATACTGGTGTCCAGGAAAACCATGGGACAATAGGCACCAGTACAGTCAGGTTACCAGAGAAGCTGAGCAATTGTAGCAGGTAAGGGAGCATTGATTTGAGTAGAAAAGGCAATTGAGAAATAAGAGTAGAATTTTTAGTAGAAAGAAGTTCAGGGACAGGAATATAAAAGGGGGTTGAGCTTTGTGATAGGAGGTATGAGAATTGAGAGTTTAAACACTGGAAGAGTTTCACCATGAGTTTCCTCCCTCAGCTATGACTTTCTGCCCCCTGCCAGGATCCTGCATGGGCAGGAATCTACTCAAGTCAAACCTCTACTCCTTAGAGGACTGACAGGTATTACTCTATCTTTTGCTGTAAGTATAAAGTAAGCGTAATTAGTCTACGAGATCTATGACAGACAGATCTTGCTATAGACAGAGCTTTAGCTAAACCTCCCTTGGAGTAATTTTTAAAGCATTTCCAATTAGACTTTTACTAGTTCTGGCTAGCTCTGAAAGGAAAAAAGTTGTTTTCCCCTACCCCACCCAATGGATCTATCCATCAAGTCATCAGCAGTCAAAAAAAAGTATTACTTGAAGTGTTTACACATTTTCCAAGTCATGCATAATAGCATGACTCAAAAAAGTCTGTTAAAATCTACAGCCTTGCTATCGACCATGAGCATGAAAAACAACATAAACAACTACATACTGTTTCTGCCATTCTGCCTCTGCCACAAGAGAAGCTCACACAGCTACATCCTGAATTTTGACTAGGTTTGTCCCATAAAAGGTATCAATTTGAACATCACTAGTGATACAAGTTTGTTTCCACCATCATAAGCATTTTCTACAGATGCTTTCCTTTGTTGACAAGAGTGATAGCTATTGAACAGCCGTAGTTGTCCATTGCCACAGCCAAAATGCATGTTAGTGCAGTTGATCTTAAAGTTTACAGACAGTATTTTGAAATTATTTACTTTGTAAAATTTCAGTAAAAGTAATTAAGAACTGTGGAAGAGTCATAACTTTGTAGTCTTAACAAGCGGTACATGAGAAAAAGCACTAGCCTACAACATTTGGGTAACTGCAGTTGAAACCACAAAACCATTATTCAGATACACTTCCTAAGTTACAAGGACTGACCTTTAGGATTAAAAAAACCATGGTTAGCAAATATTGTAGACTAGGAGGGCATATCCCTACTATATGAATGCATCTACATGAACATGATCATCGTGTTCTGCTATGGATGTTTTATAACAAAACAATCAGCTTAACAGTTCTCCTAAGAGGAACAGCATCAACAGATACAGAGCAAAATTAAGATTTTTTGAATAGCATTAATTATACCACTGGGCAAGTAAAGGCATTAGATTATCTCCCCATTTGTCCTCCCCTCCAGGCCAGACTTACACATCAGTAGATCAATGATTTAATTGTTGTCTACTCCATAATTCTTGTTTCCTAGGATCATATTTGCCTTTTTCAGAAAACAGGTAGCACTAAATTATTGGACACTCCCACCAAGGTCTCATTCACTATCCAATCAAGCCAGGACAATTTTCACAACAGTGGTCAACTCAAGGAGTAAGGAAGTTCAATCAGTTAGCTTTACAACATTACATTCGGTTAAGGTAAAACAAACATTTCAAAGTTTTCAGCAACTGGCATTAACCTACAGACTACGCCAGTCTTCACAGGAGTTGCCATTGGCAATTGCTCTACAGCTCAATTTCCTACAGCTTTATCATTTAATTGCCACTCATCTCTAGCACAGACCTAGAATCCAGTAGGATTCTCCACCAGTCTCTCAAGATACATCATAAAAGCATTTGGAAATGTGAACACACATCGTCTCAGCACCATTCGGAAAAATACTGGTTTTGAACAATAAAATTGACGTTAGAAATGCTAACAGCCTCCCAGCTTGTCCAGGTTAACTATGCCTTCATTTTTCTGTCCCTAGAAAACAGAAGTTCCTTTGCTTTTATCAGAAGGTTCAACATTAGCATTGGGTTCAACAGTGGGCTCTGAAGAGACATGAAACAGCAGGTGTTAATAGCAACTTTATTGTTTCACTGGTGCAAAATCATGATACTGAATAAACTTGTGTAATGCATTTTCCCCTAAATTTACAGTAATGAAGGTTATACATATCTATATAGATTGCAATTTCTCTATTTTTATACTATTTGGAACAAAATTATCTTGATAAATATGCCCTGTGCACAGTACTGGCCCTCACTGAATGTCACAGAGCCTTAATATGCAAAATATAACTTCTGTTTTTGAACATGGTACTTTAAAACTCTCCAAACATGCATTAATATATTCTAGTTTTTAGGGAAAAATATTACACTTAGTCTTAACTTGCATTAAAAGAAAAGCACAAGCAGAATCTGACATACAATAATCCCAAAAATCTGATGCTCTGTAAGGATCAGACACAGTTTCAGATGACAGTCACTGCCAGTTTAGAACTCTAGTGCTACAGAAGCAACAGTGAACAGACAGAAGAGAAATCAGAACCAGAAGAGCCCTACCGTGTCACGTGGATTTCAAAGAAAGTTTCAGCCATGCTAACTGATGAAACCTGTAGTTGCTGGTCCAACCTTTCAAATTTGTTAGAGCACTCGACACAAGTGTTTGAAGTGCCAGACCGAACACATGAATGTTAACTTAACCTGACATTTCTGAAAGGCACAACCTATGAATCTATCTTAAAAAAACATATGGTATGTAAATGAAAAGAAATAAGTACATTGTGTATCTTCCTAAAGAACAAGACCTTCATAAATTGGCCCCTCAGATTCTGGTGATTCCCTCCTCAGACGCAAGTGCTCCAGTGTGTTGTGAAAGTGTTTGTTAATTTGTTCTGTTTCTTCAGTAGACTCAAGGTTTGGAAGATCTTCTCTTATCTTTTGTATAAGCTGATTCAAAACCTGAATTGTCACCTACAGGAGAATGTAAACAGAACAGAAGTCATCAACAAGACCTGTGTATAAGTGCATAGGCATTAGTTTTAACAGACTTTTCTCTAAACTATTGGTATTTGGACAGTTCTTAGAAATATTGATAAGACTGCATGCAGACAAACTGTTGGAGACTGCCTTCTCTTGCTCCTCATATGACCATTCTGATTTGAGTTTTGTGGAAATTACCCCCATCCCAGCAAATGTGAAGAACTTCTTAAGTCATTAACCTGATAGCTTTGTAACTTCTACCGCAGCATTTCTCTCCAGTTTATTCAATACAAATTTAAAAAGCTTTAAACAAATAAAGCACATAATCAGATTGTCTATGCTCTCTAACATAATCTGTTTCTTGTAGAAGTCAGTCGGGATGGTAATATCAGATTAAGTTATTCTTAGTGATCAAGTCATTACCTAGGAAAGTACAGCTGCCTATGGTGTCCAGCACTACACAGAACCCACAGCACAATATGCACTGCAGACCACCACTGTATCCAGAGGCTATTTTTACATCTGCCAAGTGCTTTGAAATCCAAAGTTTTATTTTCATCTCCATCAGATACAGCATCTCCTACACTAGAGCACTACTATAGCAGGAAGCCAGTTCAGTTGTTGTAAAGACAGCAAATCCCTAAAATATCTTTAGACATTCTCTCAGAACTACAGGGTATTCATTAATATCTGCTCTTAATCAAATGATGAGATGAGATGGGATGCTGATCTCTACTTGACCAAGCAGCTTTTTCAAACTCAAAAAGTTAACTAGTTATCTGCTAACAGAAAATGTATGAGGTAACCATCTCAGATGCAGAATTTAAACTGGTACATGAGATGTTATATCTATTTGTTGAAATTAAAGCTTACACCAACCCTTTGTGGTGCACTCAGCAGTGACCTTGAACAGCTGTAAGAATTTTTTTTTTCCTTATGTACATATTGTTAGGTACCTCTAAAGTTAGATGAGAAAGCATTAAGACTCTAAGTCCTAGTAAGTTTTGATCTAATAAATATTTCAGGTATTCAAGTCTCACAATATTTAAGTTCATAACTAAACTGCAAGTGTTTGGTGGTTTTCCCCATGTAAGAAGAATGAATTTTTATCCACAATTTTACTAGCATATCAAGAATTGACTACTCTGTTGTTATTACCAGAACTTGTGCCTCTTGTGAGAGACTACAGAGCAAGTTGAAGAGACACGATTTGGGGTGTGTGAATGAAGAGCTTAAAGAAATGCTCTTTAAAAAAGATGCAATAGAGAGAATGCATTTCCACTCACCGCCTCATTTTCCTTTTCATAAAAATAGATATATCTATTCAGAATTTCTATGAAAAGTTGGACTTGCAGAGAAGGGTCCATGCACTGATTTGCTATCTTCAGAGCCTTCTTTAGGCACTCCATCACTCTCTTTCCTCCATGAAGCTAGAAGGAAAAAACCCAAATGTTACAAGAAATAAAAGAACCTGAGGGAGCTCCAGTGGCTCCCTTCCCTTGGCACATATATGGCATTTCCTTGTGGTCTACCACAGAAACACAAAACTACACAAACTGTGCAGAACAAGCTGTCATTGAAAGCTTACCTTGCTTGGCTGCCACCACTTTTAAGTTTTGTTAAATCAGGCAATAACATGAACAGTTGTTGAAAGCCTTCAATTACGAGATCAATGAACTCAATTTTGTAATATGTACACTAATGCATACTTTGAAAAAACAGATTTCAAACACTGCTCTTTATAATTACAACAGCTTACGTGACAAGCCTTGAAGAATACACAATTATTTTTTTTTTACCTTTAACTTCAACAACTTGTATCTTTAATTTGGAAGTTTAGTAGTTCACATGCAAACACAGCTACTATAATAAACACATGCAAAATGCAGACTGCATTTTGACAGCCAGTCTTAAACTAGTTGACACTCAAAAGCTTGCATGGTACTTCCACCCTTAAATTTGAGTTTTCTCCATTTTTATATTTATACAGCTTACACTGCAGTGAGATTTAGAAGCTTCATATATTAGAATACATTCCAGCCAACTCTACATCACTAAGTGATATAACTACTTTAGAAGGAAGTGCCTTCAGAAAGAAGGCAGAACTATACTGCGGTAGTATGTGTTACACTGCTGTCGCTTTGTTCTTACCTCCTCTCCATTCTTGTCAGTATTTCGGCCAGACCAAAACAAATGGGCACAAGTGCTCACAGCCCGGCATTGGTCTGGCTTCTTAAGGAGCTTAGAGGCTGCCAGCGCACACTGAGTCCTCAAAGGCTCATGGTTCTCCTCACTGAAGCACTTCATCCTCTCAAATGTCCCAATTATCAAGGTGATTGCAGCCAGCTGTGCTTTTGAATCACTGATTTCATCTTCATATAGAGAGAAGGCCTAGCCAAGGGAGAAAGCAAGACTCTTAATCACTGCTTTAGAACACATCAGAAAAAACACCAAATCACATCTGCTAGTGACATGGCAGGAAAGTGTCCAGTTTTACATTAAAAGCTTCAGGCAGGAAAAAAGATCTTTCATTGAGAGTGTCAAAATCAAGTTAAATCCACAGACTGGAAATAAGTCTTGCAAGAAATACTTCTGACTTAAGCGGTCATAGTAAACAAATGTGATCCTACATATAACCTGAATATTATACGAGTTTTTCCTTATTTCAAGCATCTGTTCAAATACGGAATTTCAGTAGCAGAAACAGTCCCTGAAGAGGATTTTGTTCTTTGAAACACACAAAACAGTAGAGCAGAAGCTGAGTGGCAGGTCAGTGACCACAGAGTAGAAAAGTGTTTGCACTGCTGCTACGTGGACGAAGAGCCTTGAGAGAACGCACAAGACTAAAAATCTTGAACCACATTTCTAACAGAAGGTACATAATTGTCACGCTGCTCTCATCTTCAGAATTGTGCTACAGTGGCAACTGATACAAGACAGTGAGGAAAGGCTGCAGTTATCAGTGACTCAGTTTAAGAACATGCATTAGTAGCAGTATTAGAGGAAAGATTAGGACAAAGCTTGCAATGTGGATAACATTGAATACATTGGTTCTTTATCTGATGGGGAGGATGGGAAGGTTTTTGCAACAAGTAAGGCTTAAGACCAAGTAACAGGTTTAAGTGCATTTTCAGAGTAGCTTACAATAGGTTTCAATACAAGGATTTTAATTAGCAAAGTCCAGCATGCCAGTTGTGAACACTGGAAATTTTAGAGAACTTCCAAAGAGTGCTTGTGGTCAGGGCAATACCAGCTAGAAAACAGGAGCTGGGAGACTGTCTTAGAAGCAGTGAAGGAGCATTTTATGTTGAGACAGCTACACTCCTCCAGTGAACCAACTATGCGAGCAGGAGGCAGCACTGTAACATACCACGTGTTGTCAGACTGAGTATTGAAATCGGGAGCAATGGAGCTTAATTCCACAGTAGCCTGGGAAGCAAGAATGAAGATGAGGAGTTTCTACCTAGTAGCATTAGCTGTCAGTCAGTTCAGGTGTTTTAAATCACACTGGATGGTTCACTGTTTAGGAAACCTACCCAAGCCAAATTTAAGGTAGCACAGGACAGTGACTGTAATAGATGGACACTCACCTGGGACATGAATTCATAGGCCACAGTTTCATGATTCTCAAAGCCAATCTCTCCTGCAGCCAGTGCGCCTTGTAGGAAGAGACGGAGAGGCAGCTCTGCCAGTTCTGCTTTGATCAGAGCACTGATGGTCTGATGAGCAAACGAGAAGATCTTCTGGCACTTCTTTTCCCATTTGTCATCCTAGAGAAGTGAAACAAGTCAAAGCTTGAACGAGACTATTGCTATAAGGAAAAGAGAATCTAAATTGTAATAAGACCTGTTAAGTGCTCCAGTCTGTTGCTTTCTGCATGCCACTCCAGCCACTTATTTACTGAAGTAGTAGTGAGTACCCTAGCAGTACTGTGTTGACCTCAGGGGGTCTTCACAAAGTGTTTCTTCCATTTACAAAAAGTTCACACCCATTTTTCCTACCAGCTCATAGAAACCTTCCTCAGAAGTCTACACAGAATTGCAGTTACCACAGCTATGCTCAGAACATAACTGAGCAAAAGCCCAGAATTTTTGTTCACTTAGCTAATTATTCGGTCTGAAGCATCAATCAGAAGCAGAAGAGAATTTTAAAACATTCATTTTGAGGAGTGTTTTAACAGCATTTTAACTTATTTCCCCACAAGATAGCCCCCACAATAAGGGAAAATAGATATTTAAGCTAACCATCTCAATCAGAAAGCATTAAAGGCCCAAAATGGATCAGTGATTGTTTTAGTGTGCACTTTTGCAACTACTGTATAAGTTAACTTACAAAGAAGCACTTGCTTTTAGAAACATTAAAATAGTACAGCTACAGATGTATAAGTTGATGAATTTCAAAATCCGGATTTAAATCAGTTTCATGCCATCACTTGCAGTGTTGTAGTTCTCTGGTCTCTATGTAAAACCACATAATTAGTCACCTTCATGAATAAACACAACTAGCCAATTTCTGCTTCATCATTCCTCAAGCACTGAGGTAATTTAATATGAATTGATAAAAATCCTCCTTAAATTAGAAAGCAGTCACACCTCAAGTAAAAATCGGCCTCGAGCAAAAGAAAAAAAAAAATACTAGCATTCTGTATCAAGTCTTAGCATACTGTAGCCAGATAAAATGCATTTTTAAGAAAGCCAAAAAGAAGCAAGTATGCAAGAGTTACCTAGAGGTCAACTTACCACTTTGGAGTTCTCTTTGTAGCGAAAAGCAAGCTGGTATGCAGCAAAAACCAATGGTGGCAGTGTAAAACGTATACGTTGGTTCCCACCCGCACCAAAGTGTTTCCGGGCAGTGTTTAGGATCTAAAACAGAAGCACTGTAAGCTTAGAGAATTCTTGAAAGAGGTGTGTTATTTGCATCTATAGTTTAATCTGCACGCTATGGAACAAGAGCATCAGAAAGACATTGTGTTAGCATCAGATAAATTACAGTATTTTGGGGGGACTACATACAAGTTGCTTTACTTGAATTAAATTTCTGCTGTCTCCGTAGATTTTTATGTGGTATCTGCCCAAACTTTTCCTACAGCTGCTCAGTAAGTGTTAGGCAACACCTGTACTATATTAACTGCAGATACATCTTGCTGCACAATCCAAAATTTAAGTTGCCTGAGCTTGAATTTAATAATGACATCAGATACATTCTCTCCTCAACTCAATAGAAGCTACAAAAAGGACTGTTCTTTCTTACAGTAGCCTGTAAGAAAGTAAAAGAAAGAAACCAATTTTCATGAAACTAAACACAAGTCAATAAGACTTCTCATACTCTGAGAGACAGACTATAGCGCCACATTCTGGTAGCCACACTTGCAACTTTTGCCGTTTTTCCCTGTTTTCAGATTTTCATTATGCTCATTAGTGACAGCTTCTTTTATTGCCTTTCTCAGTTTTGAGCACAAGCTGCACACACAACATGAACGTGATACTTTTCTGCTTATCACCCTTGTTCTAAACCTGTGGAGAGGGACTAAGGAGCTCTACTTGTTTGTACTATTAGCTTCTCCCCTTCCCCTTATTTTGGGATTATTTCTATCTATTGATATAGTTAGTCATGCATTCTCATAACCAGAATTCTCAGTAATAGCAAGAACTCCAGGTATCAGAAGAGAAATTAATCAATCTGTTCCATATTTGTTGTTTGTAATCACCTGTCTCCCTTTTGAAAGGGACAAAACTCACATGCCATCTTTTACACTAAAACTTCTGAAACCAAATTTCAGAAAATTTCTACTAGAGATCAGAGTTAAAAAGGTTTGGTTTTTTTTTTTTTGTTTAAGTGTCAGGACAAAGATATCTAGTTACTACAGCCAGGTAGTACCCTGCTTTCTGGTCATAGCAGTCCTGTTACCACTCTGAAACAAGCATTAGAAGTGAAGCTCAGTGTCCAACCCTACATATATTTTTACATTACATCTAGAATTTATGTAAATAACAAGAATAAACAGAAATCTGTCATCACCCACAATACACTGTATTAGCCACTATGGCTTGTAATGCACTAAGGTGTTTGAATTTGCATTTCAGAGCTCTTCCACACAGAATGCATAAAGTGAGATGCTGTAAAAATCCCCCAGTCTCGGATTTTTTCCTACTGTTCCTGTAATGTAGGAAAATTTGCTACAAGCATTCGTGATGCTCATCAGGAAGCTATTAAGCATTTTTACTAAAAGGTGTAAGTAGCTTACAGAATTCTATCAAAAGGTAATTTGACCAGTCCTATGATGGCATTTAAAGGTGGTTAGTCTCATTAAAACTAAGCATTGTTAGATGAGAAAGAAGACAGCTTGACGTTTAGAAGCTTTGCAAAAACAGCTTCAACACCTCTAGCTATGCAAAGTCTTTTGGGGTAAAAATACCTCAACTCCCTTAGTGCCAGCATCCCTTTGAGGGAAGCTTTGTTCTCTATTAGCAAAAAAAAAAAAAAAAACCACCACCAAAAACACACCCCAAAACACAACCAAACCAAAAACGTAGCTATTTTGGCTTTTCCTATATGAATATCGTACTTGCTAGCTGTAATCAACCCATATAATTCTTGAAATGAATGAAAACCTGGTTGACCTTCCTGCCTTACTCCAGCAATATTCAGAAATAATGCAGTCAATGAAGAGCAGGTCCTGAAACACAACTGTCTCCAAGCCTTACAGTTATGCTTCTCCCCAAGAAGAGCAAAGCTCTACATTTCAAGCAGAAATTTTTATACAATATTTTAAACCCAAGATAAATGAATGCCAGTAATGTTATGCATAGCTTCTACAGGATTATGTTGGTCTACTCTCACTGTTGATACAGTATGATATTGCTGCAACTTTAAAACAGAGTCAGCCAATTGTATTTCAGGCACACTAACTGTAACTTTACAGTAGGCCCTACTCAGGCCTGAACTCTGACTCGTGCTAACTCTAGCTGCTGCAATCTGCAACAGCATCCAACTTCAGCACATCTTCTGCCAGCTTCGCCAATGGATTTTGCATAGACAGAACATCCTCATCCCTCCGCCCCAACACACACTTCTCAATAGAGGGAGATCATTTAAACTTGAAATAAATTAAAGCCAAAAATAGCAGACTAACATCAGAGAGCTACATAAAGCTTTGATGGATCAACTCACACTGTTACAAGTAACATAATGCATAAGTTTCAAGGCCATATCAAATCTGCTATTAAGGATGGACCAAGCAGAAAGGAAAAACATTTGTAACAACTAAGCAGCAGTATACTGCATGCTATATGAAGGCCATATACTTACACTAATTAGAGTCCCTGAGGCCAAACATACTAGCTGTATTTTCTGAGCTTTGTTGTGTATTTTGATACCAAGAGAATGCAAATGGCACAGTGCTCCAAATTTCGCTTGCTGCTTTTTAGATAGATGGTTATATGAAGTTGTCAGAATGTTAATTAAGAGTTACCACAAACTAATAGAGTTGCATCCAAACTGCCACCTCATGGGACGAAAAGTTTAAATCCGCAAATGCTTTTAAGCCCTCGCCTGCTTTTTCCAAATAAACAACATCTGATAGTACCATTAAAGGTGTCATACATAATATGTTTTCTACTGAGTTTGTAGTGCCGGAGCAGTGATACCCCAGCTCCCAGCTACACTAAATTCCTGTATGTAAATACTGCAAGAACTGACAGTTCAGAGAGCAGAAGCATTCAGAAGCACCGATCGCCATACCAGATACTGTTGGTCAGGGTCATCTGAACGCAAAAGATGAATAAATCTTCCTACAAGACTCTGCTCATCAGCAAAGTCCTCAGGGTCAGGATCTTCAGCAGGCTGATCCGGTTGATCCTGGATCAGCGTGGATACCAAATTCATGATCGCATCAACCTGTTAAAGGCAATAAGCTCTGTTTAAACTGGAGTAGTCTCTAAGCCTAAGTTGACAGCAACTGGAAGCATCTCTACAGCCATTCATAGCACTGACAAAGCACTAGGAAAGTCTATTAGTTAGTAATGCTTTAGGACATATTTGCTTTAGTCCATGAAGAAGGGTCCCTCTTAGCACAAGTGGGACAGCACAGCAGTACAGAGGAAATTCAGATTCCAAAAGTACTATCCAGCCTTCTTTAGGCAACAGGCCTAGTTTTAAGGGGATTCAAGGTCTTTGTTCAAGCCTAACAGAAGTAGTCTCTAGGGTGAGGTTAGGTAAGATGTGCAAAGACAAGATATTTAAGAACATGGGTGGAACAATTATCAAGTGCAATAAAGCCTGTGCTACTAAGATGGGGAGGCAGGGGCATGCAGGGGCATGAAGGCTAGGAAAGAAAGCATGCCCTGCATGAAGTCACTTGGTATGTGTTTTCAAGTCTTCAAACAGTAGTTTAAATACCTAGAATTTCGAGCTAACTTATGTCATACCTGTTCTTGGGACACAATTTCTGTGTTATAATCCAATACATTGCTAAGCACGTAACAACTCATGCTCTTCCTGGACTCGTAATCAAAGTATTCAAAGAGTGGGTGAAAATGTTTTAGTTTCAGAACTGTCAGGATATTGTTGTACGTATCAACAGGGATTTTCAAAAGTCTAGTCAGCTCCTTTGAAACAGCACTGCTTGTTGCAATACTAAAAGAAAATATATGCAAAAAACACAATTAGTCAATAGTTCACACATGTAGACAGATTTAAAGTCTGCCTCAATACCAACTCTGATGTATACCACAACGTCTAAGCAACTTGCTGCTAGGGAGATAGGAAAAAAAGTATCAAAACAAGTCATATCTTGCTCTTTAGGATGTATAGTGGAAACTGCACATTTTAGGTTGCTGATAGCAGAAGCAAAGACTGTGGCTGCAAATTGAGCAAGAGGAGAACTCTAGAGTGCTGTAAGGGATGAATAGATAATGACTACACACAGCTTGGCATACACATTGTGTAGCTGTACAGCTGCGCAGTAGGATTTATGCACAGGTGAGAAAGTCCTGGGTAGTCAGTAGTTTATCATGATCCTCTATAGCTTGGCACAAAAGCAGTAACCTTACACATCCAAAGTACATCTCTTTGCTATCTTGCCAAGTGTGGTGCAATGTAGAAGTCAAGATTTTAGACTATTAATTGCCACTCCAGAGAGAATGCAAGAGACATTTACTTACTGTTCCAGATTAAGTTTATTGAATATTTCCACAGTTGTCTCCAACACCTTATCAACATAGTCAACACGGTCCGGGTAGCATTTCATAGCCAAGTTAATGAGAGAAACTTGCAAAGATACCACATCCTCTGAGGGCATGTCCTGGCGAGACTGAAATTTAAGACAGCACGGAGTTGATAAAAAAGCACATAACTTTGCAAAAAAAACCCAACCCCAAACTGCTTGCAAGAATACCCAGCATACCTGTATAACAGTAGCAACCTGCTGTGAAAAGATGTCAAACAGTTTGATATCTGCTGGGATACCAGGTCCATCTTCACGATGTGCAAATAAAGCTAACCTGATAACAGATAAAGGAAAGCAGCTTGGTCAGCATAGTTTTTCCACTCCTCAGATACAAGCCAGAAAAAGATACTTGCAGAAAAAGCAAGTCCTTTAGGTACACTTGCAAGCTCTATTACAAGCGAAAACTAAATTCATGGAAGTCAGAAGCCTTAAGAGCAACTGAACCTGGTAAATATCAGTCCTGGAAAAGAGTGCCGACAGAGATAGCAAGGTGAAGAAAGAGCAAGGAGGACGTTTCATAATCCATGTTCTTCAGCTAGCGGCAAGTGTTCTGTTCTTTCCAGCAGAGAAAGACGTATAGAGTAGGCTGATGGAAGAGCAAATATCCTGCATCCATTCAGTGATATTACTGAAGTTAGACATGCAGTAGCATTCTCTGCAAAACAGTCTCCAGAGAAAAACCAGAAGAAATATGCTGACTTAACTATGCTTTGTCTCCAAAGACAAACCAACATGTCTGGGACTTCCACTGCTTGCCAAAAGCAAAATACAAAGTAAGTTTGAAGTGGAGAAGAATACTTTTTTTTGGAAAAACACAAAGCAAGAGATTGCTATCCAGCAAGTATCCAGAAGATGTTGTAGAGCTATCTCTAACAGGAGAAGTCATGCCAACCACCATTTCTGCAGCGATCAGATACAAGGTAAGAAGAATCACTATAGGAAGGCTGGCACCTTACCAAAGCTGCAGCTTCAAAAGCTCAGCACTGCTATCTTCACTTTCTAATTGTTAAAGGATTATTCTATTTTGAATTAGAGAAAGACCTAAAAAAAATACTTAGGAAAAGGCACTCGATTAAATTTAAGTTATTTCTTCCAGGGTTTCTAAACTTTGATTCTGAATGAACTTTGGGCCTGAAACAAAGAGGCAGGTAAGAAAAGGTTGAGATGCCAAAAAACTTCACTGCCAGGAAAAATAGACATTGAACTACTCTTATATTTCATTAGGGTGGTAACAAGCAGACTTTCTAAAGCCAGGAACAATCACTCCCTTTTCTCAAGGCAGCTTTTCTTGGCAACAGCTCAGAGGGTAAGGTCAGCATGCTACAAAGTATGATCAAGTTGCAGGCAGATGGCAGCATAATTAAAAGCTATGAATGGTTTATTAAGGCAAGAAAGATCCCAAAGCAGCAAGACTATTTGCAGAAAGATTCCTTTAACAGGAAAGCCCCACGGGAACAGGGACTAAAGCTTCACAAGCATCCTCAGCAGTCACTGATGTTCAGTTTCAGTTATCCCGTGCCAGCTGAAATAAAGATGAGAAATGCCAACAGACACTACCTGTATGGGGCAGATTCACATCTTAACTATGCAATACTGAAACGCATAACAATTGCTCCCAACAACTCCAATCCAAACACAAGAGCAATATCTTCCCTACCTGCATGGATTCCAAGAACAGATCCACTCATGTCCTCCAACACTTGCAGTAACATTACAGTCAAAAGCACAAGTTGCCATACTACAAAGATGATGATCATCACACCACTACCTACCCACCCTTGTCCTGTAGCCAAATGGGAAGGCTCTGGAAGACACTATTAGAGGCCCAACAAAACACAGTAGCGGTACTGTTGGTTGTAACAGTAACAACAGAAAACTTACTGTGCAGGTAATACCAAAGCTGTTGAAGTCCTCTAAGTACACATGACAGCAAAAGCTACATGAGGAAAGCCTTCTTGCAAGAATTACATTGCTACACACTAATGTAAGAACCTAGCATGATCCTGTGACCTCTGTTGAAAGTAGTCTCAAGAGAGACAGTCTCAGAAATTAGATTGTTATAGACAATGCTTCTTAGGATTTTGGGTTTCCGTGGGGTTTTTTAAAGCTAACAAATTTCTGAAAAGTCTCAGCCACAGCAGCAAAATGTAGGAAACCAATGAATTCCTGTGAATATCTCTGGACGAAGAATACAAACACTGAAAGATACTCCAATAAGACTGAAGTCCTGAACAAATAGATCTGATGTAACCTGGAGAAAAACTACAGATTTGTTAAGTAAAAAAATTCAAGATCTTAAGTTACATCAGTCATGCATAAGATACATGCTCCATCTCCAGGCATTAGAGAAGAAACAAAGCCACAACGACCCTACTCATTGCTGAAGGCCAGTGGGACTCAAGATCCCTATGATAACTGAAGTCCATACATTGGTTCATGGACCAGATATACAAAGGTACATAAGTTTGTGTGCAAATGTAAGGACAAGGCTTTTTTGAGGCTTCAAAAAGCCATATAAGTGCACTTCCATTCTGCACTAAGGAAGTACAGGTACTCACTGATAATCTGTGTTGTTTCCTTTCAGGATACAAATCAAAACTTCAGTTCCAATCTCTCCCCCATATCTGAATTCAGCACAAGCAGTTTTAAGCAGTACCTCCACAGGAAAACCACACTTTTGGGAGAACAGGCAGGAAGCTAGTAGTAAACTAAGACTTAAGAAGGTAGTTCCATTTCCTACTAGCTCTTTTCTGAAGAGGCATATGTTATGTTCTCTGATCAAAACTACAAGGTAAAATATCCTTGATATATGATTTAGCCATTAGGATCTTCAAGTTTTCAAGAGGTACCTATGACCGATATGGCTGTCAAAGCAGAACACTGCTGCCACTTTAGTTCAGAAACGAAACTGGCCAATATTAAATGGGTTGTTTCCTGGCTTAATCTGTTTACAAGTTCTAACCAGTCCTTAAAGCAGGTTTCATTGGAAGCTATAAAAGCAGAGTCCAGAGAGCTGAAGCTATAGAAATAATATTCTTCACAGCCTTAATTACAGCTGATAGAATGACACAGAAACAGTGAAGTTAAGGGATATCAAAAATTGAAAGAATTCAAATGCTAGAAGAATTATTATCTGCTTGTGCACAACACAAACTTAACTTTGAGCCAGTTTCCACCCCCTTGGTCACTCACCTGTCAATTAAAGCAATGATTATATTTTTCACATTCACATTTTGGTGCAGCTCAGCACAGGCTCTGAGAAATGGGTTCAGGGTTTGGAGGTGAAATTCATCTGGGAAAACCTGAAGTTTTAGATCAATAGTCATCAAGTTATAAACTGAATTTGCCGATTGTTACATAGCAGTAAAATGCAACAGAGTAATTCTAAAGCAGACAGTGATATAGTAAATACCGTCTGGCCTGCGAATGCTGTAGGGTTCCCCAAGCTGACCTTGACTGGGTAAATGCATGAAGCAAGAGATACAAGATAAATGGGTAACTTGAGGGCCCAGCTATCTATTACAATTCATACTGCAGGCACTGCTGCTCAGATGCTTACAAGCTTCTGCAACAGAAGGGGCACAAAATGGATTCATCTCCACTTTGCCCATCTGGTAAAAAATATGGGACAAGCCACTATGTAAGAGTCTCAGTGATGAAGTTTTCCATTTCATGAGGAAGAGGTGAAAGTAGCCTGAATCTGACTAAAAGTATAGGAGTAAGCGTCCCTGTGTCCCATCACTGCAACTGAATTTAAGCAGCTCACCTGTATGATGCACTCCATGAGGTATTCCTGAGCTAAAGCATCTCTACAGTTTACAACTTGCTCCAATATTCCAGGCAGAACAATCTGGAATAGTGGAAAAAAAAAGAAAAGTCTTGCAGTGATTTTTACAATTACTTTCTAAGTTTATATTCACACATATGCATTTAATCCAAGCAGAGCAGTATTTCTAACATTTCTCAGCTTATTCTTTATATAAAGGCTTTCTGATAAAAAGCCCCAGTTTTCAGCAGTTCCACCCTTCAGAGAAAAAAAATCTACTGGTCGCAGACATCTGTCCCTTTCGTACATTACAAGACCTGCAAGCTTTCATTTAGTAAGTCAGTGCTACTAGCTTTGCTGGCACATAACACTACTCAGGGTCTCAGCAGTACCGCTCAAAATCATTTTCAGCAGCTATGTGGTAGAACTTAAAAGGGACAGACTTCTAAATAATATATTTGCTTGACTGTCATTTCATGCAATTACAGTTCTCTTGAATGCTTTGGAAAGCATAGCTTCATTTAACTTGTAAAGTCTATCACAGAACATTGTACATGTACACATTCCTTGAACCCACCCATTATTCTATAAGTAAAATGGGAACCAGGAAGGAAAGTTTTAAAATTTCTTGTCAACATTACAGACAAGCTTATAGGAAAAATGCTGAGTCATGGCCTTAGCCTCACAACACATTATACAGCTTTATTAGCATTCAGAGCTTTTCCTCAGGTGAAGAATTCAAGCACCACCAGGATTACTGAACTTTTACCACAGCTGTAACACTTCAGGCTGCTCATCTGAAAGTCCACACTGGTTTCATTTCGAAAAAGTAACAGAAGTCACAAAGGATGGACAGACATCCCACCTGCTTATATCGCTCCACATTAACACCTTCCAACTGACTGAGGCGAACCAGGTTTGTTCCTACTAGGATTCTCAGTTCCTGCCTTTCTCGCTCCCTTTTCTCTCTGTCCCGACTATGGCCCTGGTGTTGCATTCGCACCCAAAGTTTGTTCATCTCAGCAAAGTTCAGCAGCACAAAATCCATCGAATCACTGATGTCTCCAGTGGTTTCTTCACTGCAATTGAGAACAGGTTAGGAACAGGAAAAGCTTGTCAGAGGTATTCATCCCTCCATCCACTGGTGAACATCCCATTTTTAAGAAGGTAGGAGGGTGGGGAAGTGTGTGGTGGGATATGTGGGTTCATAAGAAAGGTTCATATCCTCACTTGCGAGAAGCCTTAGTTCTGGAAGGGAATTCTTAATGGACAAAACACCTGTCAAGTCTATAATAGAGTTCTAACATATCTACTTCTCTCAAACCTGAAGTCATACAGAAAATTTAAATATGTCCTGTTAAAAACAATAATTTTCTAAAGTTAGTTCTAAATTTCTAAAGTAAAGCCCATCTTTCTTACTCTGCTTGCTCGCCTTCATCTGGTAAGATATTCCTGGTACACTGCAGGAGATAGTTTCTAAGAAAGAGGCCTCTAAGAGGATGCTGTACTCCACGGCACATCTCCACCAGGTCTTTCAAAATATCTTTCCTGGACTGTGGAAATGACTTGACATAGACAACACCTACTGTTATCAGGAGATACCTGCAAAAGGCACAGAATCAAACAATAAATTGTAAAGCAACAATATCACACTGAAAGGCAACAGTTCCCTTCTTCCATCCTGACAGTATTACCAAAGCACAGAAAGCCATAAAATATCATCCAGGTCTCAATTTTGGATATTTAGTCAGCTTTCAACTCCTATTCTCCTCTGCTACATAGCACAGCAAGTCTGAACAGCCATTTGACCTCATTACAATGCTTGATATATTGAATGTGTAAATGCTTAGCATGCATAAAGTTCTGAATGCTCTCAGACTAGCTTGTCTATACTTCCAGCACCCCACTAAGGTGGAAAACAGCTCTGACACATATAGATAAATAATCTATTATGATGAAGCAGTTACGCCTCTTTCCACACTGTAGTCTAGCAGATAGGTGTTATGCTCTCTGGAAATCCCCAGGCCTGTACTCATTCCTTCAGCGTCTCCATATTAAGCAACAGGTAGAAGGAACATGCAAGATGCAAAGGACCGGTGCTCCAGTATACTTGGACTCCCCTTCAGCTTAAGAGAAAAAACATAATGCTCAGAACCTTCACATACTCGGTTTAGAGGCCTCAACCCTCTCTGCGTGCTCCTCTGCCTCATACATGGATGAGCACAGAACCTCCATGAAAGCACCAGAAGAGTTCATCAGGGAGAACTAGAGTCTACATCAAGCGGGCAGGAAGACAACTCAAATGATTACAGAGAGGGGTAAAGGCATTGTGGTAGTCATTAGCCAGACTCCAGAAACTGCACGAGGATACAGCCTGGTGTCTCCAAAGCCTCTTCCTGGCATGAACATAAGGTCAGGAATTAAAAACTGCAGTACCAAGCAAAATTTGAGTCCTAAGTCTAAATATCTAAAAGATCTACTCCAGCCCAATGGTCACATAGTCAAAGATAAGCCTTCCAGTATCTCTAGCATGCTAACACATAGCCAAAAACACATATTCAGAAACACAAAGCTTTTAAGAATTAAGTTGCAGAAGTTTTCAGCTTCCTTCTCACACTTCTTACTCTCCAAAGAGACAGATGGTTACGAAGCATCTACTGTGTGTGAGGATCTAAGACCTAGATCCTCAGGTAGAAGTTCATTAACAGATAACAGAAAAAGTTAATAAATGTGTAGTCAATCTCACTGATCAGAATGTGGTACATGGTTAATCTTCCACTGAGAAGCTCTTTACCCGAAAGCCAACTTTATGCCAAGATCAAAGTGCTTCCATCTTGATCATGTGCAAGTGGAACTGACCTTCTGCAGCTGCACGCTTGGCCTAAATCTCAGAAGTCTCGTAGCAATCCACTCTTAAGATATGCAGAAATACTATTCACCATTGCAAACTGAATTCTTGCTGCCAAGCAAGAATGCAGAGTCAATCATTACCTGAACCCAACGTCTGACCACTATTCACAAGTTTTTAAAACACAAAACCAAACACTAACATATACACACTTACAGTCTTGGAATAATATTTCCAGCATACTGTACTAGCTCATAAAGGTCTGCCACTTTCCTTCCTTTGGCAAATTCATCTGTCAGGTAGACTTCCAAGTAGTGTAGCTCATCAGAAATTGCCATGTCTTTTTCTCATAGTTAAGGATTTTAAGTTAGAACGTCTACAATAAATTTACATAGTAATTTGCTCATTCACACCAAGGAGGAAAGATGCTTCACCAAAGACAATCATACCTAAGCAGGGAGTACTTCCGAAACAATGATCGCTATTGGGATATATGTGCAAAATTAACCCCAAGCCTTCAATTGTCATTTTTAGCATATTAGAAAAGGGAAAAACACCTAAATCAAAATAGCAAGCAAATAAATGTGATTGAACAGAGTATCTAAAGTAAAGGCATACTATGTCTCACAGAAGAATAGCATCCACATGTGGAGAAAGTAGTATTTGAATATATTCACATTCTAGTCCCAACTCACGAAAATGCTTCCCTTCTTCAGGTACTGCAGTATGCACTCATAAATACATCAAGGCACTGACTTACGGTTAGAAGCTAAGATAATAATGAAGGGCAAAAAATAAGTTGGTTTTACACATTTTGGGGTAGCATACTGCAAGCAGAGTTGTTTTACAGAGCTGATATTTTTATAGAACTAGACTCCTGAAACCTCCCAAAGGAAGATATGAAAGACATTAAAGACCTGCTTTATACCAAAGGGAAAAGATGAACTTACACAGTGAGCAAATGAGTGTATATTCTCCTACAATATATCCAGTGAACTAAATACTGAGAAAAATAGTAGTAAATGTCTGAGACTGACGAGATGCCATTGTACCAGAAAAGCAGATGAACATTTCATTCCAAATTCAGCATTTCAACTGTTTCCTCTTCAAAGGATACAGAGCTCATAATAGCTCTTTGGAGATAACATAGAAGTCCGCAGCTCACCAAGCATGTTGGAAGCATGTTTCAGAGCATCCATGAGCTTGTTTTTGTCCTTTAGAGGAAGAAAGGGAGAACAGTCTGTAAGGCATAATACTAGACAACTGCAGTATTTTAGAAAGCTACACTTTTAGCTTTTTAAAAAAAGTATGCAAAGATTAAGTGAACATCAGGAAAGCAATAATTCTAATTAAATCAAGTGATTTAGTATCTAGCTTGTACTACATTGCCTATCCTAATTAAGTGGAACATTATACCTGAAGGTGGTAAGAAGATGTATCTGAAGACAGATCTACAGTAATAAATTATAATACTAATGGTACAAAAAATTAAAAGAAAATTTTGCTTATGCAGAAACCTCCACCCACCACTCAGATTCTATCCAGCAAGCAAAACAGAACAGATTCCCCCCTCCAATCTGGTCTGTTGTTTTGCTCAGATCTCAAAGAAACCTCTAGCAGACAGAGGATACGCACTGCCAGCAGACCACTGTTAGAACTAGATTCCTCTTCCCCTACTTCTCACCCAAGAACAACACCTTACTGAAAGCCACACTTTATTAGGCTGCGTATAACTTACACTTATGATGCATATAATCACCTGGCGTCACAGGATACAAGACAAACTTCTAATCTACCACCTATACATACTTGTTCAACCCATCATAAGAAGCAGCATTAAGTTTTGGGGGAGAATGGAAGGAATTGCTAGTGTAATCCACTTAGTATATTGTCATTCAGTCACAGGTAGCAGTGAGAAGCTCAGCTGCAGCCAACTCAAAGATGGTAAAAGTATTCCACAAAGTATAAAACTGGAAGAGGTGTTACCTTCTTGCTACTGTCATTTGGTTGCAAATAAAGTTAGCTCGGCTAACCACGTGAAAATATATGGGAATACTTAAGTTTTCATTGTGACTTTAAGCAGTTTCTCCAAATAAAAATAGGCTTCTCAAACCCAAGAGAGCTATGCATGTTGACATCATTTGCCTGCATTGGCTACAATTTCAAGATAAAGATCTCAGCACAACCCTAGCCAATGGTGTTTTCCAGTCACAGAAGAATTCATGCGTCCATCTACAATCAGTCACTACAAAATTTATCCTATGCAGCAGGTAATTCATTATTAGCCTCACAGCCTGTGGTTCATGCCAAGAAAAGACTACATGGGGAAAAACACCAGTATGTTGAACATAAACAAGAATAGTTTCTCATCATATAGTTCCATATAAAATTAATTTGAGCAATAACCTTCTGATGTCAAATGGCAGGCTTATTCTCAGTTTAGGTTTACTTAAATGCAAGCACATAAATTATAAAGGTCCATCTTTATAATTTATCTTGTCAAATACTTGAGCAAAATCAGGAAGACACATTCAAAGAACACTCAAGCCTCACTCTCATTGAGTAGCTCCCGTATTTATTTGCAAAGTCTCTGCCAGAAAGATGCATAAAGGGTTAATATTCCTCACAGCACTAGAGATTAGTATTGATTTACTGTTCTACTCCTAGCAGACAAGAGGCTTCATTGCATTTTAAAGTCACATTCTCACCAAGCATCTCTTCATCTGGAAAGACTGCACCTTGACAGCCTGAATGGCTTCATCCAGCAGTTTTTCCTGTTCATCCTGAGGAGATTGCTGTGTTGTTGGCTGGAAGAAAAAAAAAAGAAACAGAACTCAATTATTTTTATGAAGCTGTTTATGACTTGATTCAAACTGGGTTCCCGTAGTTTAGAACACAGTGCAAGTGACACTGCAGTGTGACCACTGAAGAGTTGTCAGAAACAGCTGTGTGATATGTAAGGGAGAAAGTTCCCAGTACTCTGCCACAACCTGAGGGCAGGGAGGAGACAGGTTATGGGTAGCCTGTGAGCACCACTGCTTCTTGGAGTGCAAAGCCATAGGGACAGAACAGGGTCAACTTTTCCCTTCTAACATTTAGAGGTCAAGAACCCAGTGCAGGTATCTGGCAGGAAAAAGCTTCAAGAGAATGCAAAGATATCACTATGCTGAGAGGAAGCATTGTTACTTCTTTCCACAGAGCTGCAAAGCAATGCCCAGACCACACACACCGCAATTGTACGGATGCTTTCCTGTACTCACAAGTTCTCAATTAACTGCTATCTAAGCCACACAACTCTATTAAGGACAAGTTTCAGATAAGCAAAGGATAAAGTACAGTTAGTGCTTTCTCGAAGGTAGAAGCCACTTGCAGAAGGCAACAGAAAACTGAAGAAAAGCAACAACCGTTCATCTCCCCTACTTGTCCCAATGACCTTCTTCCTCTTACCTCTCCTCAAAGAGGCACATTCCAGGCCTTCAAATTAAACTTTCAACATCTTTTGCCTTTCCAAGGATCATATTGAATTTTCTTATAATATTAATTAAATCCATTGCTTACAGCCTTAGATTTCCCCCAACCCAGCTATAATAGGCCTTGTACTGCAGCTGCTCCCTGCCTTCTACCAGATCGATTAGTTTCTATGAGCATCTTTAAGTTATCCTCCAAGATGTCCAAATTTACTTAGATTAGAAGCCCTAATGCTCTCCCTACCTGCAGCCAGCCTTCCTTCTAACACCTTACAAGGAAACACCACCATCCACCTATTGTTTAGGCCCAGTCTTCACCATCTCATTAGAGCCTCCCAGCCTCTCCTAATCTTGCAGTTTTTCAGATGGCCTCTCTGAAATATTGATAGAGATAAAAGCACTGACGTTATGTCCCAATTACATCTTCTCTAGTCTTGACAAACACCATGGGCACAGTGATTCGCACAGCAGGTTCTCCGAGCCTGCACCTTCACTAATTTCTCAACTATTTATACTTGTTCCCCTCATCCACTGTGTTCAGAAGGTTCCTGGTCTCCTCTTTTTAACTATATCTCAGCAACAAGCTAGCAGACCATGAATTACCCCATCCTAATGTTCTTAAAAACAGTATCTTGAGTACCAACCCCTCCCACACACCCCATGCTTGGAGTCCCCATAAGTAGCTTTTGAGGACAGATTAAAATTGAGATCTTCATTAAAATAGAGAGGTTTTAGTTTAACAGCAACTTAATGGTTATAGAGAATTGCAGCTTTGACACACCCCTGTTTTCTCCCATGTTGAATTGAGTTCTTGTTCTGCAACTGGAATGTCCCTAATAAGAACAGCAGACAGTATCTCCCCCTTGTTCTCCCCACTGTCCTTTTCCACGTACAGAAAACAGACAGTACCATGCAATACTGTTCTTGCCTTGATCATGCCCAAATAGTCAGTGAATCTCTGACCTTGAAGGTTTTCAATCACCCAGCTAGCCAAAACCAAGACTGATATAATCTAACAGTGGCGACAATCCTGCTTCAAGCAGGAGGTTATATGAAATAAAGGTTCCTTCCAACCAACACTTCTGTGACGCAACGTGCCTCAGTAATATTCAAACCATGCACAATAACTAATTAACAAGTTATTTTGTCAACAGAAAAAACTACCTCTTCTAACTAGAGTAACTGCACCTCTTACAAAGTGCTCTCTGTAATTAATCACATAAAGTGCAGGTCTTCCAAGAAATTATTTAAGCATAAGGCAAAAGTGGTATCCATGGCTAGAGGACCCTATTTCCCAGGCAATTCGATAGCTACAAACTCTAGAATACCTCCAACTGTGAAGCAATTATGCTCTGCCAACAGAACTTTGCTGTAATTGCTAAGCTTTATTTATTCCATGAGAGATCAGACTTTCAAGGAACAGAAAATGACAGTGCTGGGCCAGTGTGCAACAATCGATATCAAAACATCATGTAACAGACTTGCTGAATTATGCCTATGCCAGCACATTCGTCACACCCTATAGTCCCCTGAACCCATATTAGTGCTTTAGAGAAGATACATCACTACTGAGCTGAATGCCATATGGTCCAACCACACCAGATATCTCTATATTAAAGCACAGCTAGAAACAGTGGAGTAACGTTAACACTAACCACAACTTCTTAAGCCCCCTTCTAATGGGCATTAAGCTTCCACAGCTACCAGTCCTGCTCTTCCATCCCCACTTGCTCACGGGGCCACGTAGTGCTGCGAGAGCCGTTTAGGCTGTAAAGCATCAAATGAGCTAGAAGACTAGCCCAGCTGATGAACAGTCTACCATTCACCTAGTTCACCCTACAACCACATAAAACCTTTCAAGTAGGGGTGTGAAAAGGCAGCCTTTGACAGCATTTATTGAAACACATAATATTTGCTACAGCCCCAAGTGGCTGGCAGAACGCACATGCATCAGTTTCCTTACTTTTGGTATGAAAACCACCAGTTAAAGCATAATGGCTACTATGAGTTTGACTATGCTTTAGATGATACGAGTAATGATCTTATCAGAAATATCTAATTGAAGGTATACACTTTCTTATGCAACTTTAACCACTGTCTTTTAGCGACAGTTAGGGAAATAATGGAATTTTGGAGCCTTGCTCTGTCAGACCTAGCCTTCCCATTTATAATGAGCCAGAGTCAGCTTTACATTGAATTCTGTCTGCATCAACAGAAGACATTGACAGTATTTCCATTTCTGCTCTAAATTTGAGCAGCAAGGCCCCACACTGTATTCAACATTGGGACTGTAATACGTACATGACTGAATTCACCGACAGAAGCATTTCCATGTTACAAAAGGCAACATCTGCATCTCTTCAAGATTAAGAGTAAAATTACACTCATATCTGTTCTGATTTGAAGGCTGAGAAGGTGATTGGTCTAAACAAAGATGTCTTTACTACAAGGGTACTGCACTTCATGTCTAAAGAAAAGACAGTCTCAGCATTTTGCATTTGCACAGGCAGTGAGATAACCTACCACTGACTGTAACAAGCACACAACCAAAGCAGTCTGAGGCGTTGTTTGTAGCAGCTCTACCTCTACACGAAGAGAAAACATCTTAAGAGCAGCACCACTGAACAAGTTTCAACTCCTTCTTAATTTTCAGTTTTCAAAGCCTGAATATTTATCAGCTTACACTTTTCTTTCTACTTCTGAAAGCAAGCTACTTTCAGCTTCAGAACTGTAGAGCATTTCTGCACATAACCTGGTTATTAGCAAGTGACACACAAGATCATATCAAGATACACATTTCCTGACAAATATGCCTGAAGTTTGAGGAACTTGTAGCACAAAGCAACTGAAGAAAAGAGAACATACAGCAAAAGCCTACCAATGACAGTCAGCAGGGCACACACCAAACCAGAAATCAGTTCTTCTGTCAGATACAATGTGGAATAAAGCTGTTTATTTTCTGTATCTTCCACTTCAAATTAGGAACCTAATAACACAAGATGGCATTTTCAAGCATTATTTTATCAAAAAAACGCAACTTTGCTGTGGAGTCCTATGCCAATCTACAAACAAGAATCTTGAACATAAGCTTTTGAAGTGGAAGATCCTTTGACAGTGGAGAAAAGCAGCAGTACTCTGTAATCAAGGCACAGAATGTCCTGCCTTGTCAACAGCACACACAATAAGGTATAAACTCCTGCACGAACACAAGATAAGCAATTTATAGCAATTATGCAGCCATTTAGACTTTAGAAATGCCTGAGCCTTACCCCCATTAGATACACTGCAAATGTTGGAGAAAAAAAGAAGAGTTGATGTGAGCAGAGTTTTCTCCTTTACTTGCTCCCTAATCTTTTTTCCTCTGAAGCCACGAGAGAGCAAGTGAGCAGTGGAGAAGGGACAGAGAGCTGCCTCTTTCAGCTGCACTATCAGTTTCTGTACAAGAGACCATAGCCTTTTTCTAGCTTTGACGAAAGGACTATCGTAAGTTACTACATGCAAGTTATGGAAGTCACAACGCTCAGCAGCTGAATTTGGCAGGGGGATGAGGAGAGCTGGCTTTTGGTGTGGGTTTTTTTGTTTGTGGTTTTTTTTTTTTCCTTTGCTTGTTTCAGGTTTTGTTTCTCTGTTTTTTTTAAATAAAGGCTAGTGAACTGTAAGTTGCCTGGGAAAACAAGAATTTTTTTAAACCCCAAACTAGCTTGGAAGAAGTCTACTGCCTGGCCGATCAGAGTGGATAATACAAGCTTTCTTGCCGATAACAATTAGAAGAGTGTATTATCGCAGCAACAAACATTATTCTGGACCATGTCTATCCCCATAACAGCAACTCTTCTTGAACATACAAAGTGAACATTACACTTAGTGTGTACGATTTACTTATTTTCCAACACTCATCTTCATGGGAAGACTTCATAAGATTCATACTTAGTTTCATACTTGAGACTTAGCTCTGGAGATGGTTATTATTTTGGGTAAATGTGTTGACTAGTTAAGATGCTTGTTCCACTTAAAAATCTGGTAAATTGCAGTACTCAAGAGAAAGAATTACACGGTATTGAAATACAGCCGAATTCAAGGCAAGCTTGCAGAGCCTACCAAATAGCTTGTATTCTGGCGATATAGGTAACTTAAGCTGGATGCAGAGTATAAATAATACAAAGTAGAAGGTTTTGCTTCTGTTCCATTCTAAAGTGAATTTTCTTCTAATCTCCAAATGATTAAGTACTTGTCTTTAGATAACTGATGTGCTTACAGCCTATTCCAGACATGACTTTTCCTTCTGTTTGCTCACATGCCTGTGTGTAGTACCACAATGAATGAGATTTACCCAAGGAGGTTTTTCTGCATCCTCTTAGTTGGATTTTATTAGGACTACCTACCAACAGGTCACCATTGAAAAATTTAAAACAAATGCTACCCAAGATAGAAGATGGGTTAGCTACAGAAGTGGATGGGGACAACTGCCAGCCTACAGATGAAGCCTGGGTGCACAGAATGCATTGCTGAAAAAGTCATTGAGCTACTCAGAATTAACAAAAAACGCATAAACATTTTGTACCACATAGGAAGCATTACTCCGCAATACTGAAGGCAACTCCAGACCTTCTATTATATCTCACAATATAGGAGCTCAAAGATGAACCAGATAGAAGAAAACATTTTTCATATGTTTAAACTGGTACTTACTGCCACAGGAAGCCACAAGACATTAACAAGAATTAAGGGGCTGGACTTCTTATTCAGGAGATGATCAAGAACAGCCAGAGCCCTCTTAAAATCAGTCTTGTCAAAGGTACTTAAACATTCAGCTTCAAGGTTTAAACCAAGCTTGGCCATGGGAAATGGCAGTGAAGCCTAATTTGGTAGAGGGGATTAACATGTTTAACACCTATAAGTTTATTTTTTTCTGAATCACCTGATATCAGTTCCCATGGAAGTGACAGGCAGAGGAAAGTTGTGTCATTCCTGAGTTAATGACTACCACAAAGTATTTATGTGGGGGACAGAAACTGCTATCTATGTAGATTTAGCATTTCTCATCATCCAATTAAGTATTTTCCATTCATCTTTCAAGTAACATCACAGGTTTTGCCCCACACACACCTCTAGAGGATATAGTATTAAACTTAATGTCAACATACACATAACTTAAAAAAGAAAGTCTGCCCCAAAAGCCTAGGAACCATGCAATCCCTGCTTTATAAAGCACTCAGTTTTTGCATCATTATCTAGATACTGTTAGTACTGTTTACACTCCACTGTGATGGTTATAACAAATGCTGCTTAAAATTTTATTGAATATTAAATACCACAGAAGACTAAACAGGTAGACTTTCCAGTTTCACTAGGAACCTTGATTGTCCCCTTATTTTTATTGAAAATTGAAAAGCATTTCTCAATAAGAGCTATTTCCATGCTGAAATTTCAGGTTTCCCTCTCTAATAAACACCAACATCTGTTCCAAAACAGCTCTATCGAGCTGGGCCCCCCAGTGCAAAGCCACCTCTTCTGCAGGAAGAGAGAGGAGGTTCCCTAGGGCAGTCTGCCAGAGCAGTCCTGGAGGGTCAGGAACAGCTGAACAGCAGACTGCAATGTGGGCAACAAGAGCACACGTGCACAGCACTAGAAACGACGCAGCCTCGCGTTTATGACAGGAGCAGCACGCTAAAATGCACTTCAACTCGGACCACAAGTGCAGCAGCGGCTCCCTGATAAAAACACCAACCTCCCCCGCGCCCCTACAAGCAAACTCGGTTGAACCCGGTAAAGCAGTGACTCGCACTGACCCGCCGCAGCGGCGGGCAGCGCTCCCCACAGCGCGAACCGTTACGGCGGACACAACGGGCCCAGCCCTCACCTCCGCCCGGGCCGGGCCGGGCCGGGCGGCGGCCTCCGGGCCCGGCTCCAGCCCCCCCCACCCCACCAGGCCCGCCCCCACCGCCGGCCGAGCGCAGCCGCTGACGGCGCTCCCGAACGGCTGCGAGCAGGAGCCCCCAGGCCCGGGCTGGCCGGGCCTGCCCCTCGGCCACCGGCGGGCGCGGACCGGACCCCTCCCACCCGCACACACGGCAGCGGCGAAGGCGAGGCCGGCGCCGGCTCCCGCGGGCCGCACCCCACAGCACCCGCCAGCCCCACCCGCCCGCCCCTGGCCGCCCCTCACCATGGTCGCGCCGCCGCCACAAGCCGCCCCCACCAGCAACACCCCGCAGCGCCGCCGCGCACCGTCATGTGACTGCGCCGCCCACGCCGCCCCGCCCCGCCGCCGCCCCGCGCCCTTCCCATTGGTCCGTTCCGAGGAAGTGGGCCTCTCCAGGCCGATT
The DNA here is from genome assembly GCA_020745775.1 of Theristicus caerulescens. Classification (NCBI taxonomy): domain Eukaryota; kingdom Metazoa; phylum Chordata; class Aves; order Pelecaniformes; family Threskiornithidae; genus Theristicus; species Theristicus caerulescens. The sequence continues at coordinate 39,563,583 of CM036565.1, read as the reverse complement.
GGCGTACAGGGCGGTGATTGGCGGTGCGGCTGGCCAGTCCGCTGCCGAGCCTGGCTGCGCGTCAGGGGGCCGCGCGCTGCCGGGAGGCCGTGCGGGAGCGGCGGCGGGATGGAGCGCGGCGCGGTGCGGCGTCTCGCCGCCCGGCTGGGCCTCACCGAGCCCGCCGTCATCAGGTACCGTGGGGCAGCTGCCCCTCGGGCGGCCCGGTGCCGGTAGAGCCCCGAGAGCGGCGTCTTGTCTCCGGCGGCCGGTACCGCGGGGCGGGGGGCGTAGCTGCCGGCAGTCGGTGCCGACCCCTCGCGCCGTAGAGGAGGCTGCGGGACAGCAGCGCTCCTGGTTGCCGCACACCGGCTCCAACCGTGCGGTGCTGGCCCGGCCCGCTCCCCGCCAGCCGCCTGACCCTGCTTTGCCGCCGGGGCTCCTCCCTGGGGGCGCCTACCGGCCCCGGTAGCGCTCCCGGCCCCGCGGCGGCAGCCAAGGTCTGCCTCGCCTCCCTGCCATGCCAGCCTGCCGCCGGTTTCCTTCTTTGGTTCTGGTAGATGTGAAAGAAGTCCCAGACCTTTAAGATAGACGTGGTTAATGAAACAGCCACTGCAGGCTCTGAAGTGCAAAGCTACTGCTGCAGATTATTATTATTATTATTATTATTATTATTATTATTATTATTATTATTATTATTATTATTGGCAGTATTATGCTGTGTTTGCCATACTGTTAGCACCCCTTTCCCTAAGCCACTGCTGCGGCTGGGGTGCTGGACTAGGTAAACCTGGGATCAGTTCCTGTCCTGCCATTCTTGCTGTCTTGTAACTGGTTTTGTTAACGAGGACTTTGTGTGCTGGGTGTTTTGCAGAAAAGCTGAAGAGTATCTGCGGCTATCCCAGGTGAAGTGCACGGGATTAATGGCTCAAATGACAGCGACAAGCAGTGCAGTGATGTGCCTGGACCTAGCAGCTAGTTTCATGAAACAACCGGTTGACAAAGTAAGATACAGTATATGACTTGGCTGGCTGGTGCATCCTCCATAAGTCCACTAAAATAGTTGTTCTGCGTAGTGTATGTTGGGAGCAAGAAAGGGATAGTAATAACTGACATTACCCTAGACCCAGCAGCATGCTGCTAGACACAGTGTTAGAGCTTTCACTACTCAAGAGTTTGAAACAGGGCAAACTGAGATCAGTGTCATAGTCACTTCACAAGTTGAGCTTGCTTTGCTATAATTTCAGCTCTTTTAGTAACAAATAAACTACCAGCAAGGATGTTAAATTTAAGACCTGTCCCTTTTACTGTGGGAGGGAAGCAGTGGCTCCAAGGGATCCCTCTCTGTAGTGGTACCTGTAAAGCTCCGTCTGCAGACCCGCCAGGTAAATGGCACTGAGCTGCCAAAATAATGTCTGGTAGAAGATGTTCATGCCTGTCCATTCATAGACAGAGGAGCATTTAATTGGACCTGACCCCATGAGGAGGAGCCTGAAAGTATTGCTGATCTCTTCAACTTGCCCAGATCTTGGTTACCTTTGTTTTTAACCACCTTGTGATAAAAGGGCCATGTCATATTATATGGAGAAGACAAACCTCACTTCCAGTGAAGTGGTCTAAAAATAACACTGCATTAAAAGATGTGGCATTCCTCGGTGGTTAATCTTTCTATGTGCAGTCAAAACTTACATCATTCATTGCACAAATTTGTTTAATATATCAATTGAACTTTATTTTACGGTGCTGTGTAGTTTCTCCCTGATCTATTTTGGTTGCCTGAATAAGATGTTGGGAAGGAATCTTGCTAATTCTTGGGGTTTGTCTTTGTCCTCTTGAAAGAACTATTTTGTTAAACTCTCCGGTTTGAACAAGACTACCTACCAGAGCTCCATGAAGTCTTTGGAGTGTTTGCTAGAGGTGAACCCCCGAATGGGAATGCGAGACTTGGCTGTGCAATTCTGCTGCACAGAGGCAGTGAACACCGCTTCAAAAATACTACAGAGGTGAGGAAGCTCTCGTGAGCACACTGGTAACCACCAGTAAGATTCTTTGTTCGTTAGATGTGTAAAGAGCTTGATGGTTGGAAGGGACAGGTATCTCCCACTGACTGGAGTGATGAGGTGAGTTCTTAGCACTGACAATCCAGCCATTTATCTAGGCCACTTTTTAGAATACATGTTAGAAAGACTTAGTCTGTGAATCTCAGTAAGTCATTGTCTGAATCCCAGTTCTTCACCTGGGAATAGTGTAAAAAATATAGGACTCTCAGCCCCTGTATTTGTCCATAGCATCACAGTCTTCCACTGTCTTCCATGTCCACGGGGACATAGACAAAGCAGAGGTGTTTAATGCTTTCTTCACCTCGGTCTTCAACACCGATGATGGCTCTGGGACCCCAGAGCCCTGGGCTAGAGAACCATGACTCTAAGAATGATAAACTCCTAACCAACCCCGAACTTGCGTGGGATTTGCTGCTCCAGCTGGATCCCTATAAGTCAATGGGGCCCGATGGGATTCATCCAAGGGTACTTAAAGAGCTGGCTGATGTCATAGTGAGACCTCTCTCAATGATTTTTCAATGCTCTTGGGAATCTGGAGAGGTCCCAGTTGACTGGAAGCTGGCAAACGTTGTCCCAGTCTTCAAGAAGGGCAACAGGGATGACCCTGGTAACTACAGGCCTGTCAGTCTCAGCTCTGTGCCTGGCAAAATTATGGAGAAGATTATTCTGGGAGTTATTGAAAAACACCTGAAAGACAACAGTCATTGGTCCCAGCCAGCATGGGTTCACGAGGGGAAAGTCCTGCTTAACAAACTTAATTTCTTTCTATGACAAGGTTACCCACCTAGTTGACCAAGGCAAGCCAGTTGATGTAATCTTTTTGGAGTTCAGTTAAGCTTTCGATACTGTCTCTCACAGTATTCTCCTGGACAAAATGTCCAGCGTACAGCTGGATAAACACATAATGCAATGGTTGAGCAATTGGCTGACGGGTCGGGCTCAGAGGGTTATAGTAAATGGGGTTACATCGGGCTGGCGACCAGTCACTAGCGGGGTTCCGCAGGGATCCATCTTAGGGCCAGTGCTCTTCAGTATGTTCATAAATGACTTGGATGCAGGACGTGAAGGTTTGCTAAGTTTGCCAATGACACAAAATTGGGAGGAGCTGTTGATGCTCTTGAGGGCAGAGAAGCCCTGCAGAGAGATCTGGACAAATAGAGAGCTGGGCAATCACCAACTGTATGAAGTTTAACAAGGGCAAGTGCCGGATTTTGCACCTGGGGCAGGGCAACCCTGGATGTACATACAGACTGGGGAATGAGAGGCTGGAGAGCAGCCCTGCAGAGAGGGATCTGGGGGTTCTGGTCGATAGCAAGTTGAACATGAGCCAACGGTATGCCCTGGCAGCTGGGAGGGCCAACCGTGTCCTGGGGTGCATCAAGCACTGTATTGCCAGCTGGTCGAGGGAGGTGATTGTCCCACTCTACTCTGCACTGGTGTGGCCTCATCTTGAGTGCTGTGTGCAGTTTTGGGCGCCATAGTACAAAAAGGATACAAAGCTACTAGACAGTGTCCAGAGGAGAACCACAAAGATGGTGAAGGGTTTAGAGGTGAAGCCGTATGAGAAGTGGCTGAAGTCACTTGGTCTGTTCAGCCTAGAGAAGAGGAGACCTCATCGTGGTCTACAGCTTCCTCACAAGGAGAAGAGGAGAGGCAGGCGCTGATCTTTTCTCCCTGACGACCAATGATAGGACCCAAGGGAACAGCAGGAAGATATGCCAGGGGAGGTTTAGGTTGGACATTAGGAAAAGGTTCTTCACCCAGAGGGTGGTGGAGCACTGGAACAGGCTACCCCAGGGAGGTAGTCACGGCACCAAGCCTGACAATATTTAAGAAGCAATTGGACAATGCCCTCAGACACATGGTGTGAATTTTGGGGTTGCCCTGTGCAGGGACAGGAGTTGGACTCGATGATCCTTGTGGGTCCCTTCCAACTCAGGATGTTCTGTGATTTAACTGCTGATCATGTCACAGTTCAGAAGTAATGCTCAGTAGAAACAAATCCTCCCTTCTGGAGAAGCAGATCTCGTAAAATGCACATCAGTCTACCCGTAAAAACAATAGGTAGAACACTTCAACGGACATTCAACGGATTTAACTAAAATTTTGCACTCTCTAACATCTACTTTAACAAGAGCAATCACTGAAGAGCTCTGTGCTGGAGTGCTGTCACCCTAATAGCACATGTTTAAACGCTGTTAGGTCAGTGGACAAAGGCTGTGTATGCTTGTCAGTGCTTAATACAAACCTGGGGACAGGTGGACAATAAAAAAAATTAAATTCTTCAGTGCTGCACATCCACCATGTTGTTTTCCATATTTAAGGCTTCATCTGTGTAATATACATATTAGAGGAATCAAAGAAACTATAACTCTACTCTCTATTATAGGATGGATTTATGCAAAGCATCTCATTGTAACTTTTAGATGTAATGTAGAGATAGAAGCGCTGTGTGGATGGGGAGCACAAGAAATAGGTTTTACTGACATGCCTTGATCCAGATCCCTGATTTAAAATACCTTTAATTCAAAAAGAGGAGGTGATCCCAATCCCCTTCTTTTCCCTAGTTTCTTTTGCTCTTCTCAGCCAGTAGCAGCTGTTTCTGCTTGACTGGGTTGCAAAGGACGAAGTGATCCAACAGGAGACCTGTTCCATTGCTGAGTACCGTGTGACAAATTAATTTCAACAGCTTCATTTGAGGCAAATGCACTATACAATTATCACTCTGATTGTTGTTCTTTAGGTATGAATCGAGCCTCTCTGAAGCACAGCAAATGGACCTTGATTTCTCAAAACCACTTTTTATAACAGCTGCACTATTCACTGCATGCAGGTGAGCAGAGCTTGAGGGATCTTTTAATGGCTTAAATGCCTAGTGAGACACCAAACAGAAATAGCGCTTACAATGTAAGTGGCTGATGCATTCAGTATGTCTGAAGGGTCTTGCTTGGCACATCCTGCTGCCCTGCTCCTGGAAATGGAGACAGCTGCAGCAAACCACGCCTTTCCTTACAGTGAAGTCTCCAACCTCCACTGCATTTGCCTTCAGGAGAAAGCAGAAGTATTGTATCAAATATGCAGAAAAGGATCTTGAGTTACTTATCCTAAAATAAATGAAACCTGTCTTCCCTGGTGTGTAATCGGATGCTGTGGGTAATTCCATTAGGACGTATCCATGGCAGTGGCTGAAAGACTTAGTGTTTTGCACTTCACCCTCCTTCCTCTCAGCCTGACCAGCATAACATAATCCCTTAGCAGCATTTTCAGATTTAGTGGGAATTTTTTTCCATTGTCAGGATAGATTTGAGCTGGGCACAAAGCAAAAAGTTGCATGGCTTTTGGTGAGATATTGCTCAAGGTGCAAGAATGGCTGCTAGCTTACTTCTGAGCACCAAGAAGGAGCTGTTCTGAAGAAGGAAAAGCCCTAAGCCCTACACCATCACATGCTGAGGGTACTCTAACCTTTGGAAGATGGATCTAATAGCTGTAGGCCTGTATCAGCTTGGAAGATAGGTGTCAGAAGCACCTGACTCAGCCAACCCTTTGTAACAATTTGCTTGCAATGCAAATATCTTCCCTCTCAGTATTACGCTTTGTAACAATCTTATGAAGCAATTCAGGTGCTGTGTAGTTGCACAGCTCCTGACAAATGTTCTCTTGACACAGGGGTCCCATTCAACTTTTTGCAGTAGTGGGATTTTCTTCTGGCTCCCTCAAAACCTGAAAAGTACCCTTTCCTAATGGAATTTCTCTATGTAGCTTGAACTAGCCCTAAGTTTCAATTCCTGAGCTGTATTGACTGAGTAGTATAGGGTCTATTTTTTAAGCAAATTTGTTTCTCAGTGAGACAAGTATTAGATAGGACAAAAACTCAGGCCTACCTTCCTCATTCTCACAGGCAGTGTTGGTACAGTAAATGTCACCTCACCTGAGTGATAATTGCTGCAGTGTTGCTTTGTACAGAGATAACTTTCTCTTGTAGGTGTTTGAAGCTAAAAGTGGACAAAACTAAAATGTTGGCTACATCTGGGGTGAAAAAAGCAATATTTGACCGGCTGTGCAATCAGCTGGAGAAGATAAGCCAGCAACTCAGCAGTAAGTTTTTGGCTTTATCCCTGTATGACAGCATAGCTATTGCTTGGCCTCACAGTGCCCCATCCTCTTCCACTGGTGATTTCAGTCTGATCACTTTCAGCTGTCCCCTTCCAGCCAAACGCGTTCCAACACCGTTCCAACGCGTTCCCCTTCCATTCCAACGCGTTTCCTGCAGCCCAGTTCCCAGTCACAGTCATTGCTTCTGGGGAAGTCGCAACAGCTTAGCATGTGGCAAGGCCAAAAATAAATACTTTCCTCTCTTCTCAAATGCTCACTGCTCTGTACATTCTCTGCTGCTGCAGTTTATTCCCTGCTTCTCCCATACTCCCTGACCTATCTTGGATTCCTCCTCCTTGCTTGCTTTCTGCATCCCGTTAACATGGCAACATGACACACAAATTAACATAAGCATCTTGCTACCTCTCTTGCTTTGACTGACTCACTTCTGTGTTTTCCTTTCCCCCACTGCAGGATTAATAAGCCTAAGCCTTGCTCTTCTGGTAGTCATTCAGTCGTTACCTGACATCATCCCTCCACATACAGTGGGCAGACATGAGGAATCTTTCTCGCCCATTGTTGAACCTGCCGCTCTCTCCGATCCTTTTTGTGGAGGAGGAAGATTGAAATACGATACAAGCCTTCCTGTCCTTATATCTCTGCTCCTTCCTATCTCCTTTTTCCTTTCCCAGGCTTTCATTCTTACTCTCCCACTGACAGCACCCCTGCTTCGCCCTGTCTTCATGCTTCATATCATGAAGTTTTCTGGAATGTGCTGCCTGAACCCAAGCCAAAAGCTGCTGCTCTCTCCCTAGGCATAGACCTTCCCATAGTGCAGTGCCCTATAAAAAACCAAAACCTTACCCCACCACTAAAGCAGCTAAAGGCAGCTGTGAGTTTCTGTATCAGTTCAGGGAAGAGCATGCATCTGTACACATGGCCAGCCCCCCACATGTTGTGGGCATCTATAATACAAAGTGTGGAAATGGGATAGAAGGGGAAGAAATAACTGATAATCCTGCCTGAGTAATGAAGAAGGGTAGCAGTGGGTTTTGGGGTATGGACATGGTGGATCATTGTGGTTACAAATGCAGCAGCAGTGCTAGTTAAAGCAGCCAACCAGTCCATGCAACCCTTGAAGTGTGCTGGCACCTCTGCCTGTACAGCTTGAGCATCAGCCGACCACGGAACTGCTCTGACTGGGAGACAATACTTTTGGAAGGTGGCACTGCTGTCACAGAATTGCATGTAGAACACCACCCTTGGGGCCCCAAACACCCTTCAGAAGTAAAGCAACTTATTTATTCTTCTAGAAGAAGATGTTCCACTGGCTGCAGCAGAGACACCTGAAAGCTTGCAGACCAACCTGGAGCACTGTGAGAAAGAAGATGGTAAGTTGTGTTTAGCTATGAACTAAAATCACCTCACCGGAGCAGTTCTGAGCTTTATTGCTGCTTACTATTTTGGTTGTGTAATATGCCATAGTATTCAGTTCACAGCAGTTTACTCCATTCTGCAACCCCCTGGCTAATGAAAGGACAAAGAGAACCTAGCAGAAGGACAGTGGTGTTTATACTGAGTAGTCCTAGTAGAATTAAGGACAGCTGTGCCATTCAGACACAAAGGTGAAGAGGTAACTGTTCGGCAGGTGAGGGGAGCAGCAAACCACAGGATTAGATAACAGTGATGGACCTCATGCTTGAATCTGCCATGGTTGGTCCCAGCAACATACTGCCCATGATGGCCTGTCATGGACTTTCTCCTTCTCTCACAGGATCTGAAGATGATGATGAGATGCCATGTAAACGACCAAAGACTGAAACAAAGCAAGACTATGAAGAATGGAAAAAGAAGATCCTGGAAAATGCTGTTAAGGCACAGGAGACAAGTAGGAGTACTGTCGCTGTAGTGCCGCCTAGTAACAGAACTGCTCCTTGCTCATAATTTTAACTCTCCCTCTGCTCTAACAAGAGTTCCAGTAGCATATGAGTGATGGCTGCCTGGTAGTCAGCTGATTTTATTTATTAGCTAGTTTTTAAGTATTTAAGAATGTTATTTTTAGTAAATGACACCAGAATTGAGGTGATTTTACAAGAAGCCAGTTTAACTACTCGCCAGGCTGGTACCTGAGCAGCTATGGCATTAGGTGGTAGAACAGCTTCATTCTCTTGCTGCAAGAAGCAGGTAACATTCTAATGCTGTGTTAAGTGTAAATAAGTTATAAGTTACATGCCCTTGGGCCCCTGGCTGGAAGTAGTCAGTGAAAAAAGAGGGAGGGGACTAACAGTGCCTTGTTAAACTGCAAAACCAGCAGAGGAATTAAGACTGATATTTTTTTATTATTTTTTTTTTTACTATTGAAGAAATATTGTTTAGTCACGGCATTTTACTTATTTTTATGACCTGTATGGGACTGAAGTCTCTTGTGCTTGTAAGGGGTCTCAAATATTCCAAGAAACAATAAAAGCTTTGTATTATGACATCAGGTTCTAGGCACTTGTCATATATAAAACCCTTAGAATGCAAAATAAAAGACATACAGGAGATGTCTGTGCTTTAAGAAGGAAGATATCCAGGGGACAAGGATCTTGTCTGGGTAGTACAGGTTTTTTGCATCTCACAGTCATTAACTTAGGGAGGAGGAGAGCGTGCCCTGCCCTGTTGTTCTTAGAGGCAACTTCTGTGGTCCTACACTTTCATCCCAGCTACTCAAACTACAATTTGTGTTAACTACTTTTGAACGAAAATCATTACTTTTAGCAGTACAGGGCTGGTGTAACTATAATAAAACCAATCCAAGTCTCCGGCCCTTTCTCTTGCATGTTTTCTGCCTGGGATGTGCAAAGAGAAGTTAACTTTCATAAACCCTCATTTCAAAACAACCCAGAAAACCCCAAGTGTCCATATGAAGCAAGGTAAATTATCTCACATCTGAGCATTTAGATTTGAAGCACTGACCCCACCTGAGCTTCTTCTCAACAGTATTTTAATGGCTTGCCAAATGCCTCATTGCTGTGCAGATGCCGTGCTTACCTGGGTGACTGATCGCACCAGCATTACAACAGTCGATATCATTAACTGCTTTAGATATCAGCGTATGGGGCCAGTTCTTTTTGTCATACTTACTGTTCCAGTGACTTGCAGGTCACCTGCAGTTTGTCCTTTTAGGTTTTTGTAGACCCCAAAGCAAAATGCACCGGACATGGTGAAACATCCCATAAGGCTGCAGAGGTGGGTTCCACTGTACTGCAGAACCATGTGATGGTGGCCAAATCTAAAGGGATTTCTTTCTATTAGAAACAAAACAGTAATCCTGCTGGCCGGATGCACCTTCTCTTGGTAGAAAATGGAGAGGAAATACTTACAAGACTGCAGAGAGCATCTGCATGTTACTGTCTTTCTTACAAAAATAGAGGAAGCAGCACATAGTATTTAGAAAATTAAAACTTACTGGCCATTTTCCTTTCACTTCTCCTCCCAATGCATAAAAAAGGAAATCGCTTGAAACCAACTTTACTTTAGTACTCCAAACAAAATGCCTGATGTGCAGAGAAAATATTGGATAATTAACCCACATTGAGTAAGAGCTTTAACAAAATGTCTGCCATTTAAAGTCTGATCCAATATGTGACAGAGTGTCCTCAGGATGGGAGAGAATCCAACCCAGTACATCAGCATTCTGTTGTTAAGACCTACTCAGAGATGCATTCAGGTTTGTTTGGCAGGGGAGGTTAAGTCAAAATTGAGGAATAGGCTTGTTCCACTTTAATGGAATTTATTAGTATTAATTCAGAAATATACAGACCAATTAATATAATCACATTTAGCATGCAGAACCACTGTGGAAGGAAAACATGAACAAAAGTGGGCCTTCACAGAAGGTGATACATTGTCAAGATTATTTCACTTGATTTTAATAACTCTTCTCTGTCTCAATTCTGGAAATGCTGCAGAAGTCCAGAATTCAGGACTACGCAAAGTGAGAAGCACTAGAGTGGAAAAGGTAACTAGACTAAGGTAAGCCAGTCTTACAAACCTCTTGATTAGCAGCCAACACTTTCGCTAATTCAAGGGACGCGAAAGTCCATAAAGTTAAAGGGAGCTTTACAGTGGTTTGATGCCTTCGCTGGAAAGCTAGTTTTAGTAGTATTAGTTTCTGTTTTTCCTAAGAGCCCATCCAGCTCACACTGAGTTTTACAGAGTCTAGAACAGGAATAAAAGAAATCACAGGTTTAATAAATAATGTTATACTTTTAGCTGAGAGATTGTAAGTGGCTCCACCTCTTTATACATCAGGAAAAATAGTTTAAAAACCAAAATAAGTTAGTATTGTGAAAAAAAAACATTTAATGTTCAAGAACAAAGTGGGGGGAAAAAAAGGGCTTCAACCTCCTAACTGGGCTAGAGGCAGAATCTGGCAACATACCATTTCCCTGCCACTGAACAACAATAAAACCTATTTTGCATATCACACCATATCAACTTCTCAGACCTCATTAAAATTGTCAGAGAGGAGAAAAAATTCCTCAAACTAAAACTTAAAAAAATTAAGGGCTGCAGTCACAGCCAATGAGAAGCACAAATTTTAAATGCATATACAATGATGTCCAGAAATCTTTTCTGGACAACATGAAATCTTTTCGCATAGACCCAACAATCATTAGGCGATTTTTGTTTGTGGCAGTTTCACCTATCTCCTTCCAAAAGTTCAATCAATTCAGCTCAATTCAACTCACCATAAGAAAAAGCAGCAATGGACCGACTGACTTAAGTTGCTTCAAACCAGGATTCTCATAACTATGCAGTGACAATTTTTTAAAGGAGAGAGTAGAACCAAAAAAAAAACCAAAAAAAAACCCACCAAAAAAACCCCCACAAAAAAAACCAAAAAAACCCCCAAAAAAACCAAAACCATTTGACTCTGAGTAGTTGCGCTGATTCATCATCATCTTTGGGGGAAACCAGTTAATATTTCGGAAAAAAATGACAAAAGAAAAGGATATCTGATATCTTGTGTTCTAAGTAACAAACACCTAAGGGAAAAATTGTGCCACTGTTGTGGCAGTGCTCTAAAATTGATGACATACATCAGTCATGAAGAAAGTCTTCAGGGATCCCACGCATGGTGTGAGAAACCAGAAAACTGACAAGGTGTCAGTGTAAACACACCAACAATACTCGGCAGAATCGAAGCCTTCAGCAAGAAGTCAGCCCCCATAACAGCCATGTTTTTCCATCACTATGTACAACAACTAAAAACTTGTAAAAACAAACAAGGTAGCTTCTGCTTTTAGAAATTATTTCAGTGCCTCTTCCTTGAGGCACTTCTGGAACCTTAGCACTAACACACATAATATTTGAGGAGGACAGACCCAAAACCTTATGTTATAAAACGAAGGGGTAGAAATTATTGAAGATACTAAGTCCTTCTTCCATGGCTTCACGTCCATCTCCAAGAGTGGTAGATGCTTCATACAAGCTTATGCAAGCTTGACAGACATACTCTGAAATCTCTTCAGCCTGTTAGCAGCAGCCACCACATAAAAATGTTTCTGTGAACAAAACAGAACAGTCCAAGTGTGAGTGCAACTGAGGTGAAGGACCTTTTCTGTGGCTGGCATGGATTTTTCTTCTTGGTAAATCCATTTACCTCTAGTGACCCACACCTTGTGTGGACTGCAGTGCAGAACAGCTTTGTACTGGGGAACCACTGGTTACTGCGGAACAGACTGCTGGTACTGTGAACTTCTGCAGCATTATTACGAATTGTATAGTGGTACGTCTTTAGATTATGTCTTTTTTAAAATGCAAGTGCAGAAGTCTGTGGCCAAACAGCTGGAGTGCAGGAATGGAAAAAGTATAAGCCTCTGGTTTAACTCCTTGGCAAGGAATTACAACTTTCCAGTGACAAAAGAAAAGGAAAGGGTCCTCACTGAGTTTTCCTCACATTTCCGTGGGCTTTTTGGTATCAAGATCACTGTGTTCACCTTTCAGGATCGATTATCTACAATCCAACAGAGACTCCAATAGAAATTCTTATCTATCACTTCTTCTTATAAAATTTAGTTCTGAAGGCGCATAGGGTTATCAGAAAGGTCCTGAAGAGTTCTCTGGATGAGTTTAAGCCTAATTTTTTCTCTCCCCCACACTTCTCCTCTCTGCAATGGGAGGTACAAAACTGCCTTATGTTGTATCCCTACTCCATAGTGACGACAGAACAATGCAACTGTTGTCAATGGAAAAAATCTCTTCAATATAAAGAGAAAGAATATTTAATGTAAGCTAAGTAGCATCTGAAGTCTCTGAACTTGTAAAGAAAAAAAACGTAACACTTATGAACACCAATCAGAAGGAGTAAAAATTTCAAACCAAACTTGCTAAAACTGGAAGCAATATCATTCTGCAGGAGAAAAAAACCTTAATTTACAACTGAAAATAGACTTCCCAAACTCGTATTTACAAGAAAGAAGCCTGTGGGCAAAAGTGAGCCAACATACAAAAAAGGAGGGAAGGGCTCTGCCTGTGCTGAGCTGATTTTCCCTCTGGAAGGAGATTTGCCAGACTTTGTCTATTTACCTTCCATTTTCTGTGAGCCATGTAACTCTGCAGCAACAACTGGGACTTCAGGCGAAGCTTGGACTTCTTGGCTTTGGCAGGCAGATTGTTTAACCACTCGTGCTTCAGACACTGTGTTGCACTCATCCGGCAGCTACGGGAGAGGAAATCTGCCATGTAAATCCAGCTACTTTCGTTGCCATCTTCTCAGTGCCCTGTGCTCCTCAATATTATTGATAAAGAAACTGCCTTTAATGAACCAACACAAGTGAGTGGAGATGCTTCCTGAGATGCTGTTCATCCCGGTGCACGGGATCCTAATGACATCCTGCGCTCTCCAGTGTAAGGGCTGAGTGGTGTGAAAAGCTGCTGGTGGGTCTGCAGTGGGTTGATTGAGCTGTGGTTAAGTACTGTATTTTGCCTTTTTCGGGTTTGGTTTTGGATGTGGGTTTTTTTTTTTCTTTGAAGAAGCAGCTGTACAGGTTCATCAATTTATGTATCATTGTTACGTGAATGCAGAACTTTGCTAAGAGAATCGGTGCATACAGAAAAATAACATTTGTGGTGTTATCTGTCTGTCCTGATAGCGCAGGCTTATTCTATGCTTCACATTTAAAAAGCACAATTGTCTGTTCACCCTAAACTTGGATCAAGCTAAGCATACGTTATATCCTGACATTCAACAGTGGGCCCAAACACAAAGGCCTATCCAAAAGGCTTTGAGAAATATAGAGCAATAGAAGAAATCTTGGGGGAGAGGTGTTGAGAAAGAAAGTTTAATTTGCCTTTTTTCAAAACAAAAGCCTATGCCTAACTCCTAAGCTTTGTCTGAGCTGTCACTGAGAAGATAAAGAAAAGATGACTCCTGCCTGCTCGCACCTAATTCCAGTAGTCAGGGGAGGTAGGTACAGATCTTGCACAAGGCCAGACTGACTGTCCCAGCATGGCAAAGGTGCCTAGTCTGTAGGAGAGCAGAGGCTGTCCATATACCTTGTGAACAAGCTGGCCAACTAATCATTGCTCTTTGCATCTCACTGACAACACTCTTTTCTTGCACAGTCATTCACAGCTTCTAACCAGACTTCGCGTAGTGTCCGTCTGGAGTCCCTTTTCCCATTGCACAGAAAAACGGAAGACTCCAAAGCGAATTTACAGTCTCATAGCAAATCATCATCACAGTCTGAGAAAAAACCCTTTGTTGTCTCCTGCTGGCAATAGGCTAAAGTTCAGTTTATTCTTAGCTTTTCATATGACTTATTGTTCAAAATGTAATTAGTACTAGAACTGATTTGTCTGATTTAGATAATGATCTGGAAGTTGTTAATATTCTAAGCACTCCTTTGAATTCCCCTCAAACACACAATCTGTTTTACTGTATGCATCATTTCCTCTTTTGATTAGTTTTGTATCACTACTCTGCAAGAGAAAAATTTCTCTACTCACTTACCCAACCCCATAGCCATGGTCTGACATCAATATCATCCTCATTCTCCTTTGTTCTTTCCTATGTGCAGTCACTTTTTATTTCAATGGAGCCAAGACTGAGAAGCCACATGCAGAGTTAAGGCCCAAATGCTTAATATCTACCAAATGCATGCAGACCACTTTGAAGAGAACAATGCACATTTTCACAGCTGCAGCTTCCGTTTACCCTCCATGGCATTCAAGAGACATTTTTGCAATTTGTGTCAGGGCTTGTGAGAATCCAAAGTAACAATAGAAATAGCTTTTGCTCAGAGAAGGAAAACTAAATGCAGATTCCTACACAGCAAATCCTTTCAGATTTCCTCTGTTCTGCCTGTATTGATGCTACTGTGAAAAGCAACTTTCTTCAGTCAAGGTACACAGACATTGTCCTTTTAAATAGGGGCTTTTGAATCACTGAGGAACTGCCCAGCAAGCAAAGATACAGCACACAAAAATGTCACGTAGTAAGTGCTCATTGTTGGCTGCAATCCAAACAGCTGGCTAGGAGGAACTTAATGTCATTAGGTGCTACTGTCCTCAGGATCAGACAAAGAGTTACCTTTTCTCCTTCACGAGTAGTCTGGAAATAAAGTCTTTAGCTTCCTCTGATAGCTGTTCAAATGCTTCTGCATCAAAATCCCAGCTGCAATTGACTACATAATTCATTGTCTCTGCATCAGTTTCTCCCAGGAATGGGGACAGGCCACTAAGCCTTAAAAAAAGAAATAATGGGAGGGACATCAGTAGTTATTACAATGCAAGATGCATTTTCCTTCTACAAATCCTCTGCTTTATAATTGTTGTTAGCTTATGGAGCGGAAAGACTCTCAGCTATGGGGGTTCCGCTTCTCAATCCCTGCCAAGATAAGCCAACAATTTGGAGCCATAAAGCACTGTAATGCTAATGTTACTCTCTAGCAGTTCACCCAGCTACGTCAGGGAGCATTGTTAATAGATTCCCAAGGAAATTAATTCGGTGGGGATCTAGGTACATACTTCAGTGCTTTCCCAGCTAGGAAAGCTAGAGGGACTCAAGCACTTTCCTAAATCAAGGCCCATATCCGTATTTGGCTTGAATTAAACAGAATTCTGAACAATAGCATACTTTTTTCAATTAGTCTCTAAGCTCAGATTTATTGCTTCAGTCGTTTATTACTTCATTCAGTTGGGCTTTGGCTAACATACAAATTTAAACCAGAAATGTATCCAGTCCACAGAGAGCATCTGTGAAAGATTCCAGGATGCAAAGTCAGCTCATCAGAAAGCAAAGACTTCAGACAGACAAAGCCATCCACGGCCACCGCCCAGATATCAGAGAAAAGTTTTAGCGCTATTTGTGACACAACATTTTTTAGACCCACAGCCTAACACCCAACATTAATTCCTCTGTGCAGATGCACACCAAGTCCAAGCTACTAAAATGATCAGATTGCAAATTTGAAAATCAATTCATCAAGAACGTAATCAAAATGAAAATACTAACATGCTTTGCGCAACTTTTCCAAGTAAAAAAAGACCTGACCCATTTTACCTTGCTAAATAAGGTGGTAAGGGAGAAGAATAACATTTACATAGTTATCAAAAGGATTATTTGTTGTTTAGAGACTTTGTACGCACAGCGAGGTGCCTTTGCATTAACGGCTGGGTTTTTTAACAGAATGAATTAGGAGGAATGCCAGCCAGATGGGCTGAGTGGTTGCTGCATTCCTGCTCTGCAGATACCCTCCACTGGCATGCTCTCGCAGAGCCTTTGGTGCCATCGCCACGACCCCTCACAGGGTTACTCACAACATATACGTGATGACGCCCACGCTCCACATGTCTGTTGGGAAGGAAACAAAGTCATAGTTCACCACTTCAGGAGCCAAGAACTCTGGAGTTCCAAAATTAACCTTCAGTTTCTCACGAGGTTTGTACCTTTACAGGAAAGGGAGACATCACTGCTAAGAGCAGGCTGGGGAACACATCTCACACTTGTAAAAATCAAGGCATGGCTTTTTGCCGTGCGAGCATGGCAGAGCAAGCATAGCAGTCTCACCCAGGTAATCAGGACAGCATTAAGGTCTTTAAGAAAATAAATTGGTGAATTTTGCTGTGACTTCAGGTGAATACACCATCAGCTATCCCTTTGCCAGAGCAAAACCAGAAGGAAGACCAAGGGCAATAAAACCCACAAAGGCCTCCCCCACAGAGTGATAGCAGCTTTACTCTCTGCCAGGCTCCACAGGATGGTTTCCAGCAGATGTTGTCCAACATAAAACAAATAAAGCAGCTTCCATTAAAACAGGTTTGGAGAGCATTTGCTTAGTGGGATGTACCCAGCTACAGCTCAGAGTAAAAGTCTGTATAACAGATATGAGCACAATGTAACTGTTAAGGTGGGACTCTGAAGAGGATTATTTGGGCTTGGTAACAAGTTAAACAAGGATCCCATATAGGGAGAAAATAATTCTGTTCTATTGCTTAAAAGGGAAAGATTACAAAACTGAACCAGTAATAATTGTCACTGATGGCAGCCAGAGTTACATGTGTGTACAGACAGAACAAACCATTAAAGCATTGCTTTCACATCTTTATTTCCTGCAAGATCTTGTTTCAAAACTGCTTTAGTAGAAGTTTGCATCTTTACCCTCCCAATTAAAAAATAAAACCAAACCAAACCCCCAATGTATCCATTTCCGTTCTCATAAAATACTTCTAAAAGAAAAAAGTCCTTGGACAGATACTTACATACACACACGTAGGTAGGTATATGCATGAATGTACGAGGTTTTGGCTTAAGAAAAGCCTCAAAGGGTTTAGAAAAGAAATAGAGAAATGTTGTTGTTCTTACTGTTACACTAACAGGAGTCATTCCTTTTTATTCTAGGGGAATTGACTCATGCTCTCACAGCTTTCCTTTAACAAAGGAGCAAACTAAAAGAATTGCAAGCAAAGTAAAAGAATAGAGAAAAATTCATTTTTCCATTTCTCTGAGGGTTTCCTGTTTCACATGGGATGGCTCAAACATGCTTTTTTTTTTTTTTTTAAACCTTTGATCAACTTATCTACATAAAGAGTTCAGCAGATAATTTCCACAACTAGAACCTGCACAATAAAACCCAGCAGTTAAGTAGTCTCTGAGAGCCTTCATGGAGTCCCTAAAGTAAAAGCTCTACATGGGGAATAATTTTGAGATAATTAGAACACCAGTATAGCTTTATCCAACAGAAATGTTATTTGAAAAAGTATTAATGCACACAGCAGAAAACTCATGCCTGCAGCAGCATACTGCTTAGCTCATTCCCATAGCAGAATTACTTTAGAGCCACCAACGTGCTTACCCCCCCGCAAGAACTACCAAAAACACGTCAGAGGTTCATGGGTTTGTTTTGGTTTTTAAAATAAATTCATAATTGAACCCTCTTACCTCCTTGCTAATCCAAAGTCAATAATTTTAATCTGGTTTCCTGTGTGATTTACACATAGTATGTTTTCAGGCTACAAAAAGAGAAGAGGGTATTTTCAGTTAAATGTTTGAGAGAGAGATCTAGCAAAAGAGTACAAAAATCTCAGAGATTTTAATGATAATTTTTAGTATAATACTTTTCCTTCTGTTCCTATCATGAGAAAGAAAGATTTGACTGGCATACTGAGTTAGTGAAAGGTTTGGTTTTGGACCTCCCATAAAGAAGTTTAACTTCTGTTGCTGTATAACAATATTCCTATATTTCACCATAGGTGACAAATAGATTTTGAAACGGAAAGGCCCCCCTGTGTGGAATGGTAGAGTCAGTCTGATGGTTGAGGCTTACCCACTGGATTTACTCCTTAAGTATAAAAGTAACTCCATAAAAAGCCACAAGATATATGTCAAATGCACCCTTTGGTTTGCCCACAAAGGCAAAACTTTGGTTTTTCCAATATATTTTTGAAGGTGGGGATGGGGGGGATGATGGTGACCAAATGTATTACAACTGCAGAACTGTCTACAAGCCAACCAGCTCTAATATCATTTGTGTAAGGTGCTGTATAAACAAGCAGAAAAAAATCAGTTGGTATTTCTGTTCAAAAAGATCAGTTATTAAGGGGCCATTAGGAAAAAATTGTCATTTTACTGCAGTTCAGTTCCAGGCAGTAAAAAGTACAAACAATATGAAGATGATTGAAGAGGTATTTGAACACAGTTACAAGGGGGCAGGGGGAAGTGGAGGGAAGACTGCAGGCATTTCTAGTCAAAGAGGGGTTTGGGTGTGGTTTTTTCATTGATGACAAAAGGGCATTGTTTAATTCCACACAGCATGAAAAGCTTCTGATTGAAGAGAGGCAAAAGCACAGAACCCTGCTCATTTCACTATTCTAAGCAAGCTACCAAATAGACATTGAAAAAAAAAAAATCTACTTTTGAAAAGTCTACATTGGAAAAAAAAAAAAACCTACTGACCTTCAGATCTAAATGGAGAATATAATGCTGGTGCAAGTAGTGAACTCCTTCACAAATCTGTTTGGTAAATAGGATTGCATCCAACTCAGTTAGATTGTAGTTTTCATCTGTGATCCGGTCAAATAATTCACCACCATCAAGACTAAAATTTTGACATAGAAAAGTGTTAAAAACCCTAAATTCCTCATTAGCTCAATTTATTTCCAAGTTGGGAACTTAGTCTCCCTAATTTAGCAAGGGTCCTAACAACACATCTAATATAAAGCTTATCAGTAGTCTCAATGACTTCAGGAGACTTATTTCTGAGTGTGAAATTAAGTATCTAAATTCAAAAATGGAAAAGTTGTCACTAACATTTGGGGGGATATGTCAAATCCAAACCCACACGACCTGGTGATCCAATGGGGACCTGGAGAACCTACAGGGAGTACCCAAAGTATCTATTCTTCGCTCATCTTATTAGTCTAGAGAAAATAAGTCTTCAACCTATAAAATTTACTAAATGAAACTTGTCAAACTGAAAGTTATTTTACATGAGCTGACAATTGGACTTAATTCTGCACAAAAATTAAGAGAAAATTGCATCAGACACATAGCTCTGACAAGGTTTTGCAAGGTAAAAACTTCAGGTATTGATTTCAATATACACATTTTAAATCTCTTATCATATTTATATTTGCTATTTCATTTTGCATTCTTTTTTCCTTCATGTCATTAACAATTAGTTCTGTAGCAGAAACTCAGTTTTTAGGTTATAAAACTTCAGGTTTTTGTAAAGCAATATGCCGCTACACAGAAAAGGCAGCAGGTATGCATCATGAAGTCTCCCTTTTGTGAATTCCATATTTGATATAGACCAAAATTCCTATTTAGCTTCAAATGGAGAGGCATTTTTATTAATCCTAAAATTATTCAGAGGCAGACCATGCATATAATTAATCACCTTCCTACCTTCTCCAGGTCTTTTCTAATTCTACTTAAAACACCTCACTCCTCCTCTTGGTCTGGGTCTCTCACCTTCACTCTCTCCCTAATATGAGATTTTATTTACCTGCAACACTTTTATGTAATTTGGTAGCTAGGGACAATGTTGGGGCCTGTAAGTTAAACTTAAATGAAAAATGAACCATAGTGAAGTTCTGTTCATTAACAATCTTGTAATTTCGTTCATACTCTTGAAGATAGCTGCCTTTCTTACCATTTGTTTAAATTGTAATCTTGCCAAATATATAATTTTTAATCTGAAGAAAATACTTTAAAACATATATTTTTTTCCTTCTGAAAGTGAAATCAACTCTCTCTCAGGCTGGGAAACCACCAAATCTTCTTCACACCTCAGAATTCTTGAAGTCTTCTTCACATGTCAGAATTATCATTCCCTATTTCCTTTAGTGACCTGAGAAAACCCAAACATCTGACAATCGCTGAGATCATTTAAACTTACTATTCCATGATCAGAGTGATATTATTTTTGGCTTCAAAAGCATCATAAAGCTGGATCAGATTCACATGATTTAATTGGTTCATGACATTAATTTCATTTTTTACTTCCTCCTGAAAAAAACAATAAATTAACAACAAAATGAGCAAAATATATTCCTTAAATTCCAATCTATTCAAATACAATTATTTTTAAAACCCAATAACAGCTATACCACAGGTCTTGTGTGGACAGAAGGTTTAATCACAAACGTGGGAGATGACAAACAGTCATAAAAAAAGTCCAAGCTGTTACTTATTAAGACAGATTTTACAGTATTTGATACTACCCAGTGACAAATTCCCTCTTACGGGCTGATTCAGGGAAGTGGTGTTAAGGAGCCTGCAATAAGGCCAGGTTTAGAGTGTGCTCACTTGGATTCACAGCAACATAGTTACCCTCTCTTTTGCTCCTTTCACTTTTATGATTTTGGCTGCCAGGTTGAGACCAGTGGATATTTCCGTGCACTTGTGAACTTGCCCAAAACGCCCCCTGTTGATACCAAAGAAAAGATGGGAAACCGGCTTAACACAGCTCACCACAGAAACTTTTCATATAACTATTCTTATCGTTGATTAAAAATAGCACAGTACAAAGTGAACAGAATCAGGTGGCCAGCAGCATGAATCTCCTCTTTCTCTCAGCTTATGAAGGATTAGTTTTATCTTTCCAGCCAGTTGTTCAATGCTTACATTAAAATATTATGCCCCCTTCATATTACTACATTTCACCGTGGTATGATGACCTGATGATATTCTTTTTTCGGTTCTGTAACTGTACCCGCTTGCTGTCCTTCAGTGATGCGTTAGTGGGTATATTAACAAGGATATTTCTGTCCTGATCTCATAACTTTTTAAATGACTCTAAGACCAGTAACTGTAGCCGCTCCACAGACTGCATTTCTTCCGTGTTGTAAATTCTCCCCCATGTCACCCAGATACGTTAATGCCCCTTGGGATGATTTCTAAACACCATCTTTCTGCTATTGCATCATCAGGCTTATACTTACTAAGCCATATTTGTACTTGGATCAGCCTGTAAATCAAACCTTCTTGTCAGATAAGTAAGGACACAAGAATACAAAGGCTGAAGCAGCTGCAGACTTCCTATGAGTGAAAACTAAATGTAAGGTCAAAACAATTACAACTTCTCCCTTAGTTTTCTTTAACGTGCAGTTCAGCACAGAAAAAAGATTTTGGAAGCCGCCTGACCTAACGGGCTTTGCTGACTTCAAATGCTCCGAATCTGTCTGCCTGAAGGTTACAGGTTTTTCTTGTGACACCAGTTGTGGCCAGGATTATTAAAACAAACGCAAAAAACAGTCATCCAAGATCACAGTCAGGCATCTGAAAATGGAACTGGGGCAAAACCCAGTCATCTAAGGGACACCCCCCACACACACCCCAAAATCAACAGAAGGTTGATAGAAGGAGCCCAGCAACTACGGTAGCCCAAAAAGTCTCAAGGATGAACCTGCTCACTCTGGCTGCAGTGAGCTTGTAGATGCCTCACCCACTCACACCTTGGAGCCATCTGAAGACGACAGCTCTAGCTCTCCAGCTAACTGCATTTCTCTGTGCCTCAGCCATCACCAGCAGTACAGCATTAGGGGCAGGGAGACTTACCCCCCCAGTACTTCATGGCGACACACCGAGTAGCACGTTGTCACCTCTGTTTGCTTGACACTCACTATGCGATGTTCGAAAGGAGCTGGAGGAGAAGGGCTGTCATCTAAAGAGGAGACAAGCTGGTCATTGAGATGTTTCTGCACACATCACTGCACTCAATTTCACCTCCCTCCCATCAATGATTTCAATCCACAGGACATGCACATCACCTTGTTGTGTTTGCTAAGTGTAATGAGAAGCCTTAACTGCCTTCCATGCTCCCAGTATTTACCGCTCCACAAAACCATACTCTTGCGCTCCCCCCACCTTCAGCATCGCTGTTCCTCAAGGGATGAACCCAGTTTCTCAGACAGGCATTGCTGACGCAGAGCCAGGACCAGAAACATCCCCACACAGCTCCTCCCCTGCCTCAGCCCTCAGCGTTTCTGTGCCTGGGAGAAACACTGGGAGCCAACACAAACGCCCGGACAAGCCAGCCTCCGACTGCTGCCGATAAGCTGCTCACGCAAACACTCAAAACAGAACTTCATTATAAAGTGCACTACCCTTGTCCCATCCTTTCTCTTTGCTTCGTGTTCCTCTACCACGCCATCATTTTTTCTTCTACTGGAATTCAGACAAGCACTGAAGTATCTGGATAACATTAAACATGCAATTCCTTCACTATTTTTGGAGTGGCATGCAAGTAAAATAACCATTGCATTTGCAGCTACCCATAAGACGGGAGGTGCTGAAAATATCCAAAATCTCTCTGTTACTTCAGGTGAGGGACTTCTACTGCTAACATTCTTTTACAGATGAGGAATACAGGCCCAGAACTGAGAACAGGATCCCACCTCCTGAATCTCAGCCCTGTTTTTTTTTAACACAGTAAACCCACTGGACACCTTTAGAAGATCAACATCTTAGTTTATGCATTAACAGAAGAGGTCACCTGAAAAAAATATCTGGAAGTTTGAAAAAACTACACTTGATTTTCTTTCAATCATTATATGGCAGCTGGAAAGACCAGCACAAATACACAGCACTGATAAATGATGACAGTTATTAGTAAAATCAGAAAGTTTCTCTTAGCAGCAAGATTTTTGCAGACAATGTCCAAGTTAAAGCTGCAAACATTAACATTACAACTATTAAGTTTAATCAGTTTGTGGGAAGCTAAATCTGTGAACCATGATACACTTAACGTCCAAGTTTTTCTAAGGTAAAGCTTCCATAAATCCACTTTTGGTGTCCCCCATTCAAAGCAATTTTACAATTAATCTCCAGATATCTTGGGTTGCAATTTAACATGTATTCAACTCATCTCCAGCCACTGCTGAGAAAGCCGGATCCAGGTGAGGACATCTACCCATGTATGTACATTCTGGAACATACTCATATTTATGCTGCCAGGAGAGACTACTCCCTGAAACAATACAATCAAGTGTTCACACAGTAACTGAGAAGAGATCTATGGCCAACACACGAGATATTCCTCCTGCAATATTTTGCTGCTCTCTGGATCTCCAGTCCATAGCTGCTAAAGCATACCTGGTTTGCGTACTCTATCTTAAGGAATAAATGCTTAATCTAAAGAAAATGGATTTTTTCAAAATTACTCATACTTCTGATCACACATATACTTCACCCAATTTTATTTTAAAGAATCTTTTTTCCCCAAAACACACTTTAAAAAGAAAATTACTATTAAAAGAATTTGTACAAACGTTAATTCACTTGTTATTTACACAAAGGTACCCATGGCAAAATGCTCTTGAACTGTAAGAGACAGATGGTCTACTGAGCACTGCTCCAGCTATTATTGTATATATAACACACACGAGTAGCACAAAATCCTTAGCAGAAGAGTTTCCGAGAGTAACTGCAAGTAACTTACCAACGATCATTTCATCCTGTGTGGGAAGCTCTTTGCTAGCTTTCAATGACTCAGTCTTCTCTGGTGCCATTCCTGTACACTGATGAGCATCATTTTCACTTCCCCCTAAAGATGCAGACTCAGATTCTCTCCTCTCAGATTTGGCATCTGTCGGGGATTCTTCTGCTTTTGCTGTTTCTTGATGGATTTTCACTTCTACCCCTAGATCTTTCGTAGGCTCCTTTGCAGAGGTATTCTGTGAGGTTACAGGCTTGCATTTTAATTCTGATTTCTCTTCAGCCTTTTTACCTGGTTTGGGCTTGCTCAGTGATGGCTGTTGCTTCCCTGTTTGAGGTGCAAGTTCGTTTTGCTTTTTGTCCCCTTTCACTTGATTTGGCTCAGTGCTGATGTTTTTAGGACTCTGTTGAAGTTTTAATTTGTCAGGCAGCTGTTTGACTCCTTCCACTTCTGCTGGTGTGGAGGATAGGGATTTTACTTTGGGACTTTTACCTCTGTGATCATTTAAGTTTCCTTCCTTGGTCATCTCAATCTTTTCTTTCATTTCAGTCATATGTACATTGATGGATATCCTGCAGAGCAAACAGTTGACATTTTACGTAGATGACTAGCTTTGCTTTTGTAACTTTGTGGGGGCAGAAAAATCTATAAGCTTCTGAAACCACAGATTTCTACACTATTAAAGAAATCTAACCATATTAATCATCTTAGTAAGTACTCACAGCGCTAAGGGAAGAGCACTAAAAAGCATGCTGATGCTTATTCTGTGTCTTCATCTGTGTATATGCCTGCCTTCTGCTGAACTCAAAATGTCTCACACTGCAAAGTGTTAATCCCGCATTTGAAAGTTTACCCACTTTTTGCAACTATTACAGTAGGTCTAATAAAATACCACTCATCTGGGCAGAGAGGGGGTAGTGATGGCCTTCACAAATTACAGGCTGATTATCTAAATGACTGATGGCTCATGTGGTTCCACAAATCCAAAGGTTTGCATCCATCCCAGTTCTCTTCCAGCTGGCTGACTTGCACACTCAAACATCTGTATTTGTGTCTTCTGATGGGATAGCATTCTTTCCACAGCTTTCTGTTAAAAATGTAACTTTCATAAATTCTCTCACTCCATCAATACTATTTTCCTTGCCATTCTAGCTACTGGAAAAGTTTAATAATCTTTTTTCCTCTTGTGTTGCCTAAAAAGAATACGGGTTAAAACCAATTCTCTATGCTCCTAAAATCCATCAGACATTCATGTGATAATTTTTTGAGTCAACTGTTACTGCTCCGACTGTCGTGAGCACACAGTCTGATTTCAGTGAGGCTGAACTGAAACTTGTGAGGATGTAAAGTAGATTTTCTACAACAGCAAGTAAAGAAAATTTCTAACGTCTAGGAGAGAACGTAACTCATTTTTGCAAAAGTTATTGCCTCTTTCAGTGGAGCAACCTTATTACAAGAGATGTTATAAAAGAAAATGTTTCTGCTTTTGCCTAAGAAGAGAGTCCGAAGTTTCTAATTTTCAGCACCTTTAACACCCTTGTGTTGTGCTATGAATCTAAGCTGCACTGGAGTGAGCTATCGGAGCAGCTGAACACAGCTCTGAGCAAACACTTCCACTGCTATCTAGGCAAGCCTGAACTCGGCAGGACTCGGGCATTTCTCCAAGCAAGGGAACACAATGTTCCTTTGATGCTTCTGCGTGGGCTTACAGACTTCATTAAAAGTTGCATTCATTTCAGAGAGGCATTTACCACCCTCATGTGACTTCACACAAGCAGTGTCCCAGGTAGCCTGGGCCGGAAGGCTGCAGCTTCCCCTGGGGTTTACTCGAGGTTCTGCCCTCCAGTTATCTGTCAGCCTTCCTCCTCCCCCAACCAAAGTCTTTGGGGCTCAGACACCCCCCCTGTCCGAACCAGCCAGCTGCTCCAGAAGCTGCTGCCTATCTCTAAGTTCACTGCCTGGCACATCACGATCAACCAGCACTGACTTCCACGGGGTAACAGCAACTGTTCCTCCACTGCTTCACAAACACCTTGAGCCATCCTCAAAGTACGGTACAGGCAGAGCCTCCGAGGCAGCGCTCCGGCCGGCAGCTGGGACCAACCCGCTCCAGCTGCTGAAGCACAGTGCCTGTGGCTCACCAGCCAGAGCCTAAAACCCACAGGGAAAATACAGGGAGGTCCCTCTTTCCTTAGTGTTATTACAGCAACCAATTTGGAAGTAATAATGTCTATAAACTGTACACAAAGTTGTTCCTGATTGTTTGAAAAGAGGTCACAGTAGTGAAAGCTTCTACTTTCTCCTGCCACATCCTTACACTCAGCCTCTTAGGAGAAAAATATCCCAGTGTGCCAGCCTTTGCAACGACCCTTTCCCTCATGAAGCCCATGTGCTGACATCAGGACAACTTTCATTCATTTGCGTAATTTATTCTTTATTCACCTTTTTTTTTTTTTTTTTTAAAGAGTCCTGTAATCTCAGTAGACACATACCCATTGCACAGGAAGATTTAAGCGTCCATCCTACATACACAAGTACCACTACAAATTCAAAGTTTTCAAATTAAAGTACACATACACAAAAGTAGCCACACGTTCTTGTCTGGGCTTCAGAGGCCAATCTGTACACATAAGCAATGGGGAAATTCCACACACAAAGTAACATACATCTATATACACATGTGCATGTGTGTATGTGTGAGTGTGTCTATTACCCATACGTACACACATACACATATATAAACAACTTTATATCCACCAGCCCAGACAGAGAAGGCATGGCAGTTAAAATCTGCCACAGAATTTCCACCTGTTGAAGTTTGGTTGGTAGGGGTTTTTTGGTTGTGGGTTTTTGTTGTTTTTTGTTGTGTGGGTTTTTGTTGTTTTTTGTTGTGTGGGGTTTTTTAAATTTATATAAATAGAATGAAAATAAAATCCTAAATAAATAATTCTAAAGGAAATGGATTATAAAAGACATTACAAAACACCTATAGGAGGAAAAGATTAGGCTAATAGAGATTAAAAAATGAACAATCTGGTCATATCTTTAGGTGATCAGGCATAAAAAAAACCAAAACAAAACCACTGAGGACAGCAAACGAAACAAGTTGTTTGGGTTTGTCATATACTAGTAAATATCTCAAATTCCTTTCACCCCCACAATTATAGAAACAGAGGAGTTGGAAAGGAGTGAGTGGTTTATAAATGTCCAACTACTTGAGCTATACGAGGGCTGTCACCTTTCTATCTCTAACACACAGAAGCCCCAGCCATATAAAAAATCTCCCATACATCTAGCCCTCTGACTCCTTGGCTTCACTGAAATTCACGCAGGGCCCTTGCCACTTTGAGTTTTTTGCCTTAACCATTTGTAAGGTCTCACCATTCCTATCCTAGCATGGCTGTTTTTCCCCTGGATCATGCCTCAGCAGGAGCTGCTTCCTTTAATGACCTGGCTTTCTGTTTTTTCCTTCTAACACATGAAATGGTTTCAGATCACACAGAAAGCTACCAACGAGGCCATTACCTGGTATGTGTCACTTCACGCTCTGTGTCAGATATAGCCTGGGATGTGGAGGGCACAGCTTCCCGGGATGCCACACTCGTCGATGGAGGTTTGTTTTCATTCTCTCTGAGCTTCTGATGAACAAGCTGTCTGTGGCACTCATCTAGGTGTGGGGCTCTGTCCATATCGTGTGCTTTAGCAGGAACATTTTGGTTGCCTACATGATCTTGATTTACGAAGGGAAGACCGTTGTGTTGATTCAAAGCTTTGACACCAACGTCCTTTTGCTGTTGACAGCTCTTAGAGCTGTGTGTTTTGCCAGCACCTTCTACTGCTTGCTGCTGTGCCACGGTCTCTTTAACTTGGGGTTTGGAGTCAGCTTTGTGGGCTACAGCACTAGAAGCATTCACCTTCTCACATGCTCCCTTGTTTTCATCCAGCTTTTTCCCGCTTTTTGTCTCTGAATAAAATAAGCCATTAATAAACTATCCTTGACAAAAGTGACAGCAAAACAGAGAAGAAGTAACCCACCATTCAAAATAACCTGTGCAGTTACGTACATCTGAAAAATAACAAGAAATCCCCTGAAAGGTTTAAAATCCCTACACCAGAAGGCTTGAGACAGCCATTATTAACGCTCATGGCTTAATCAGAGGTTCAGCTGCTCTGCTGGCTTTCCAGCAGTGTTACAGATTGAACTTAGATTTCCATAAAGCAAACAAAAAACCTGCAAGGTTCAGCTCACTGCTTTTCAAATCTGAAATCACTCTGCAGGCAAATGTAACGGGTAGTTCAGGCACTGCAGACCCATCCAGAACCCTCCTAAACCCGATACACCCTCTACCTCATCAGAGCAGCAGAAATGCACGGAGCAAGACTCCAAGGGACACTGGGGCTTGAGACAGTGCATCTTGCATTTTCCACAAAAGGACAAGAAGGTTCTTCAGCCCCTTCTCATGACAATGGTTGTGAATATTAACACTGGAAATTTCTAGGGTAACTTCTTTCAGGGTTCAGCATACACAGGTCACCAGCTATTGAGATTACATCACAACCCTGTGCTGCTTTTGAGTCAGAATTGTGACCAACCATCTACGTTATTTTTGTCACTTCCTAAATGATGAAGCTAAAAAGGGGTTCATCCATAATTTAAAGGATTCACTGGCAATTTGTGAAGACAACAACATGACAGGGCCTGCTCAACACCACGTTCACCCCTCCACAGGCATTAATAATGGATGCAGCAGGGCAATGTCCTGCCAGATGCATCCTAAATAGGAATCTAGCCCTGACATGGCAATGTAACTTGCTGATCAAAAAAAGATATTCCCAATGTCAACATGTCCCTGTTTCAGAGAGGGGGAGGAGGGAGGGCTGGTTCAGATGCATTAAGGGAAAAGAATTTTTTAGGTTTGCTATGTGATATTGCCACTACCTTCGTGGTATCTCCAAACAAGTACTGCTCTCAATTCAGCTCACTGTAATTTCAAAGCAAAAAAAAAAAAAAAATCTGTGCAGCCAAACAAAGGTGCTGTTTAATTTTCTTTACCTTCTAGGGTTTTGTGAGGTTTGATCTGGGGGACAGATGTTCTTGTGGAGGAGGTGAGAACACCTCTATTTTCCCAGTACTCGTGGACAAAGTTACCCAGTTATGTTTGAGTAATTCAGGTAGTGGGAAATAGCAGGCTATTAATTTCCAGTTCATCTGCTGCACATTCTAGAATCAAAGCTTGTGGCACACCTGGAGTGATACATACCTTCCAGAGGCTTCCTGCTTTCAGTTTGGGTTCCTCTGTTACTAAGCACATGCTTAGGTTTTGCACCACTCTCCTCAGGCTTATCTTTGGCCTAAAAATGACAGGGGAACACAAAAACAACAGTTACGGCCAAGAGTGTTTATTTCCCACTAGGTTCCTCCAATTATGTAGGTATTCAGGCTCTGTAAAATGGACACTAACACCTCTGATCTTCTTATATTTTAGTTAATACTATGTTTACTCCCTTCTTCCAGTCTCTCCCTGCTTTTGCAAACAAGATGACACAGAATAATACATTAGCTCACTGCTTTCCAAAATTTTGACTGTCAGAGATTTTGCCTCCTGTCGTCTTTGCTCATATTGCTTAAAAACCCTGACATGGTTTTTAACATGAGAGAGATTAGAAAAAGAAATTATAATGTATTTCTGTTGCTTTTTGGCTGGTGACTGAATGATAAGCAAAGTCTCTGCAGATATTGTTAACATATTTGTCTCAAGGCATCTAAAGATTCAGGATTTGAGCTATGATAGAGGTGATACCAAAAAAGAGCCTCTAGCTTTACAGTAACTCTTGTGTATGTACTTTACATTACACATGTCACCTTTGGCATGGTTAAAAACAGACTTAATGTCTTTTTGCAAGGGATTTTTATTTTTAAGCAAATTTCTTCCACCAATTAAGAAAGCACAGAGGAGGAATATTTTGTAATAGCACCACTAAACCCTTTACACAGCAATACACTTGTAATCAAATTAAAACTAAATAACTAAGATTTAGCAAAAAGCATTACACAAAAATAGGAAAAGGCACAACATATTTCTTGGTTGGCATATAGTTAAAATCTAGTGATGAGCAGCCTCTTATCCTTATTTGTACAAGAAAATAAGCAACATTTAAAATATTTCTGCAGATAACTGATTACAAAACTGCTGCAAATCACCCCCTTCATCTGTTAGTAAAAGCGGTTAAGGATTAAGTTTTTCATGCTCCAACCATACGGATTCCAAAAGAGAGCCCCCCCCCACCCTTCCCAAAAACCAAACCACCCAAAGTAGTAAAAAATTACCATTTTTATTACAGCTCTAAGCAAACCTGCAACAACGACCAGGGGGAACATTATTCTTGCAAAATCCTACATGCAAAGAAAGCCTTGGATAAGTGACAGTTTAATGCTGGTGGGTTTTTCCGTCTGTTTGTTTTTTTAAATAAGAAGTTAGAGGTTTGGATCCTATGAAGCTCAATTCATAGTCTTTTATTAATTTGACTCCAACCCCGCACAACTTCTTCCATAAGCATTCCCATGACATCCCTGGAATGCTGTCATACCATCAACAAACAGCTTCACTCAGAAATGAAAACATGACCTCCCCACTCCCATCCCCATACTGAGTAACCTTGCACTGAGCCAGCTCCATGATAAGCAGCACGCTGTTACAAAACAACAAAGGTTGGAAAACAGAAACAAGCAGGTAGCAAATTCTTTTTGTGTGCAACCCCCGTGCAACTGTGGAGCTCTTTGGACATGTCTCTACCACTATCACAAAACAGGCTGCAAAAACTAGACCAAAGTTAGCACTGGCTCAGCGCAAGCCAATTTGTTTCTAAATTCACCCGTGCTTTGCTCCACGTTACCCCAGCTAGGTCATGTACATACGCTACCTCACTAATTCAAGCCTAGTTCAAATATCACTCAGCAGCCTGTGATCAAAGCATAGGCATATCTTAAGGTCTTATAACTGACCTTATGCTCCAATTTCATGACCAGAAACAAAAAAGGAGAACAATCATTGTCATATTGCAAAACTGGAGTTAGTCATAAAACTCTCCACTTGCCCAATACATAGGGCCTGTTCTACAACCAAGGCAGTGGTTGCAGCCTGAGACAGAGACCTCCACCCCATCCTAGTCCATCAGGTCACCAACAGCAGGTCATTTCACCTCTCAGTCTCTATCCACCTAGCCATAAAACCTGGATGAAGTTCTGACCTCCTTCAGTCTCCTCCTTTGCAAACACCGATGAGGAGGCAGTGCATAGTGGCTAGTTGACAACTAATCCTGACAGTATGCTAGAAGTCCGTGTGAAACATTCCTCCAGTACCCCTCACATCACCTCCCTTTATTTACATCCCTCCTTACTGCTCTTTTCACTTAGAAACTGACAATCTGGAAACAAAATCAATTTATCAATCATCTTTATACTCATCTTCACCTGGCCACTGACATATTGTGCACTGTCAGTTCAGTTCAAGGTGTAAATCCTGCAAAGGACTGTATCTGTCTCCAGGCATTTTGCAGTGACTGCAGGCAGCAACATGTAACAATCCAGCTTTAACCAAAACATATCAAATTTTTCCATTTCTCCAAAAATCTGTAGAACTGATATTGGAACTGCAACCAAATACAAACTTCATCTCTATCCAGAATTAAGAATGATGCCTAATGTATGATTTATTGTTCTCAACACTAATGGAAACTCTTTATAAATTCTTCTGTCTCCTAATAGTCTAGCTCACTTGCAGCCTCTGACACTTAAAAAGAGAGACCAGGAGAGCACCTGGAAAGCCTGAAAAGGTATGCTAGCATCTAGCATTGCCCTGTTCTTGCAAAAGTTTAGGCATACCTTCCGCCAAAACATTTTATGGTTTTGGTGAAAAATATTTGGATTAAGATACAAATGGACATTTTCATTTGAGCTAAGTTCATGATCAATCAAGAAAATGGAAGCTTCTTCCAACAAAAAATGCTTCCAGTATGTTACTCATACTTTTCACTGGGGCCTGAATTCAGTCGCTAATTTGAATGACATTGCTGATCTTCGAGCACTGGTAGAAGCTGAATTTTCCTTTACAGTAGCAATCTACTCCTCATATTTGTTACAAGATTGCCTGGCACGCTTCGGGAACCTCAGACATAAGACTGCAAGGCATGTTTTGAGCCTTGGTCTCTGCCTTAAGAGGCTTGCAATTCACGAGTATTTGAATTCAAAGGTCACAGCAGTAACCTGTAACAGCAATACTGTAAGGAAAAACTGAATTATACATTATGCAAGAAAATCAGCAGGAGAGCCTAAAGCCCCGCTACATCATAAAGAAAAACATGAAGAAAAGTAAAACAAAACCAACCTCAACAAGGATTTCCAGCAGACTCCCCTTCTTCCAGGGCACAATGCCTTTGAGAATAAAATCCACCACTTTAGAATTTTTTAATACTTCTCCCACAAATGTAATAACTTTATCCAGTGTATCAACCCTTTTCTCTATCTTTGCCAGCCTTTCCTTATGCTTCGAGGCATCTAGCTGGGCAGCCTTCATCAATTTCAGCACTTCTGAGCATATGCCCTGGGTATCAGTCTGGTGAGTACTGTCCGATACCTTTAGGCCTTTTTTCATTGCATCTGTCTCATCAGGAGCTGCTCGGGATGCTGTTAGCTTGTTAATGCCTTTTTCTACATCATCAATGCCTTTGTTAACTCGCTGCAGTTTGCCTGTCAGATCTTCTTGGAAATGCAACAGTTTGTCCATCTTTTCATTCAAGAGATTCAGTTTTTTGTCCATCATACTTAAATTGTTCACTTTTGTAGGCTGTAACTTTGTCAGGGCATTTCCCTCTGCAAGGTCCAAGCTACCCGCAGACATTCTGTCCAGACAGCACGATGTCAGATAGATTAGGCTGGCTTTTCATTAATCATAAATTAGAAAGTAAGGGTCTGAAAGTTCATCTTCTTTAGCTATTCCTATACCAGACAACCTCACTTATTGGAGTCGCTAGAGCATATCATGAGATAGCTACTGCACAAAAGATTTATTTCTGTGTTATCTATTTCTTACTGCGTGCTTTCAATGATGGAGGTAATTTGGCACCAGGCTCTATTTTCTTAGGCCTCCTTGACGTCACAAAACCATTTAAAATTCTCTCTCGAGTGGCTGTTGATAAGCAAGCATCTTAACAATTGCCAATGCCTGAGCAGACCTCTGGAGGGAGGATTGTTTTTATGACCAGTTTTAGTTCTGTGATAATGAAAAGAACTTGGTAGAGCATTTCTCTTCACTAAACAGGAAAAATATAAAAGTAAATTTGGTGGCCTTGTGCTAAGGCTTGGAAGAATTCAGCTTTGTAGCACGGATGCAGACACAGGGTGTGCTCTTTAGGTTGGCTGGCACTTGAATTTAAAAATAGAGTACAATGACAAGGATCTGAAATACGTATCTAGCACCAGCATGTCTTTGTCAACTGAAACTTCTAAAATTAAATATTTCTCCCAGGCTACGAAAGTGAACCAAGTAAAACAACAAAAAAAAAAATCTTCATGAAGGCACAGCAGAATCAGTCCAACTATTAGCAACAAAATTATTAAATCATAAATCTCATTTAAAGGATTTGTTAATGACTTGCTTTCACTTCTGAATCACAGTGTGTCTACTACAAAAATTAGTCAGTCACTAGAGAACAGCAAAGTAGTCACTTTAGACTTGCACAGCCCCCACTGCCACAGTTCTGAATGCTTTAGAAACATTAATGAATGTGTCCTTACAGTACAACACAGAACGAGAGTCAGTCCTCTTCCACAGAGGATGAATCACGGCATCAAGAGAGAAAGCAGTTTGTCCCATGTCAGACATGACACTGTGTCAAACGACTGCGTCCAGTTCTCCCAGGTCCCCTTTCACTGCTGTAGGTATGTAGAGCAGGGGGGGAAAGCGGTGGGGAAATCCTGCCGCCGCAGGAGTCCTGCTGCAACAGAACAATGGAACCACATCAAAGCCATGGGCTTTGGGATACCGGGCATCCATTTGTCTCCAATCCCTTCCTCATTTTTTGGAAGGGGCATTTGGGAAGAAAGTGTAATTCTTACAGTGAATTTGCTATATGAGATAGGATAGTCTAGAAATTAAAATCCTTCCTCTACACACTGCAGAGTAGTAGCAGCATTAAAATTACCCTCTCAAGAAGATGTTAAGTCCTTGCCGCTTCTGTAAGACAAGGTTTTTTACCTTTACAATAAAAATAATATTTTGTTACATCTACCAAAGCCACCAAATAATTATAGTCAACCTGGTGGTTCTGTGTCATTTAGAGGCCAGTAACCGCTTTTAAAAGAAGACACCAAAAGCTTTAATACTTGGACTGTTCATCACCTTCAAGGGAGAGTTTGAATAGCAAGCAATGACTTTAGAAGAAAACTTGGCTTGTGAAAGCTGATAAGAGTCAGCATTTCATGCCGTGTCTCTTCTCCTGATCAAAAAAATATTTTAAAGTCACTGGTATTTTCACAGTGGTCCAGGATAGTACGGCATAAGTTTTATGATACCCCATATAATCTTATTTCAATAATCAAGCATGCAATGCAGTAAAATATACAGCTCTATCTTGTAAGTATAGGACATTGGCAATAAAAGCTCTGCAACTCTACTACTGCATTTAAAGAATCAGAGTTTTCAGCCAAATGCCTTTAAGTAATTAATTCTTTCAAGCCTATAAACATGCTTGATGACAAATAATCAAAACAGCCAACATTTTTACTAACTCAAGAGTACCAGCTGAATGCTGTCCTCTTAGGGACAAAAAGAAAAAGGTAGAGTCATTTGATTGTTATATTTAAAGTTAGACAACTTGCAGCAAATATTTCAATATTTGAATATAGCCACAGAAAGTCATGCACAGTTGCATACTTAGAACTTAAGTCGCCACCATCAGTGTGCTATTACAGGCACAGCATGCATGGTCGTGAAACAATGCAAGCACAATAAAAGTGCCCAGCTGGGCTCTGTGTTTGTGGGCAAATGGGAGTCTTTTGAAATCTTGAACCTTCTTAATTATTTAACGATTGAGAGCCAAAAGCATTAATGCTACCCCATTGTTATTTACTAGTGTTATTACTCATATAACTCTGATTATTTAATCTTCCTCACATACAATGGACTCTAATGGTAAATGCTGTGTAAAACAAAAAAGGGGACTTCAAAAAACCAAAAAGGAAATCTCTGAATTTATATTAGTTTACAACTCAAGGGGCACAAACCATCTCTTCCTCCTCCAGATTCAGCCACGTGGACCGTGTATTCCAGCTATATGGAACAGGTTTCACCCCCTAATACCTACACACACAGTCCACTGTGAGATGTGTGAGATAATGCGCTATGGAGAATTCTCGCTATGTGCAGCGAATATTCCTTGCTAGTGTTGTCTGAGGTACGTACAGGGAAGATACAGTAAAAACTGCCTCCTACTCAGATACAGCTGCTTGACTTACAACACTACTTACATTGTACTGTGCATCCATAAGCAACTGCAAAATTACAGGTGGGATGAAGGATAGAGAAGAAGGAAACAGCATTTGGCCCATATTGAGAAGTTTTAAACATCTGTCAAAGTTAAGGTCAGCTTTTCTTTTCTTTTAATTTCCTCCTCTCTCTCCCCTTTTGAACTGCTGGCAAACACACAAAAAAGAAAAAATGGCTCCAATAGATCTGATTGTTTTGTCTTCAGGATGATAATATGCTCAAATACTGGCAAAAACCCTTTTATTTCTTTTGCTTTGAATTACAACAGAAGGCAATTTTTGTTCAGAACATTGATTTAGTGCCCAATGTCTGCATCTTGCTTGAGCAGCCTGAAGAGAGCATTCAGCTCCATTGACAGTCTCAAGCCTTTCAATACTTACCAAAAATTGAGAAAAATCCTAAATTGCCTGACTCCATGTTACAGATCATAGCATACCCATCCTTAGACATTACAAAAAAGTACAGTTATTGTAACAAATGGAATAGCCTATTAAACTCACTTTTTCTTTGTGAGGAGCTATTGCTCATAATGAGATTTTGTGTTACATACTGCAACACATGTTGCTTCATCTTCAACGCTCCCCAAATTACATCTGAAGAACTTGAAGTGTTGTATGAGCAACAAACACCAGCGAATCTTGCAGGACCTCTGTAGATTGCAGAGCTATGCTCAGTCACCCCATGGTGTCATTGGCAAAATGAACTGGTGAGTCACAAGACTCCATCATAGTCTGGATGTAACTTGAATAAAGTTTCTCATGATAATTGGTCTCCTGTGGATTTCTGCTTGTTCTTCCAGGTAACAAAAAACGAGCACTGTGATCTGGAGTGTGTAGGCAACTACCTCCATTCCATTAAGAGCTGAACTGAAATGAACTTCTAGGACACCTTTAAAATATCTCCAAGCTATCAAGTATCTCGGGAGTGCCAGAGAAAAGGAACATAAATGCTGGAGAACCAGAACTGCAAGTGACCTTGAACTGATGATGCCAAAGACACTTCTATTCTCAAGGGGGAAATGAGAGTTTATTCCTCTTTGGCTTCAACCCCACACACACTCTCCCAGTTGTGAAAGACAGATGTCAGAAAACAAGAGAAAAATTCACATTCAACACAAAGAATCTATGATATGGCAGTTCAGTTATGATCCCTCCTTGCTAGCTCTGACCCAAAGGAAGGAAAACACACAAAGATGGGGTGAAAACAAAAAATAAAAAAAATAAAAACATCTCCAGCATGTACTAAAGTGACAGCAGAGGCTTATATCCCAAACAAGAAATGTCACAGAGGTTAAAACCAGCTGCTCAAACAGATCATCTCATTAGATTATTGCATTGCTTCCAACATCATAGTAAAACTGGAGATGGCTGAAAATATGTAGGTAGATGAAAAAATAACCTTTTAAAAAGGCTGAAACAAAGCCAAAGTTTTATAGAGAACCTGGGGGCTTTGGGAGAAGTTTGCAATGGTTGCAATGCAACAGAGTTCTAAGGAGATGTGGTAAAACATCACAAGCTTACAAAATGAAAAAAAACAAACAGCAGATAAGCTCAAAACAATCTGGCTACATCTGTTAAACACTAATCAGGCAAAAAAATACTAATAAATATCCTCTACATATCCTGAAACCAGCTATCAACTTCTAAAAGTTATACTGAAAATCTACGTAATCTACATCTAGTTGCTGCAGCTCATTAACACGCACCTCTTAGTTTGAAAAATTAAGCCCTACACCAGCAAGTAACTTCTCATGAATAGCATGTTTCCTAGACACATGAAAGGTAATAAATCATGTCCACAGAAAAATGGTGCAGCAAGAGACCAATTCTCATGACAAATGGCAAGCACTGAAATGGGCATTGACTCTAATTTAGAAGAATAACTTCAAAGGGCAAGATAGCTATACAGTCTGGATAAGTCTGTCTAGTCCAATAGTTGGGTTTCCTGCTGAGATCAGACAAAAGATGTCCATCTGCCATATTTGGTGGCATACTAGGAACTGGCCCACACCTGCTTTAGAAGGCCAAGAACCTGACATTTAACAGATTACTAATGTCGGCTGTTGGTTGAAATCTACCTGCACAGTAAAAGGGTCTATAAAGCACTATCAGTCTCCCCAAGTGACCCTGGCATGATACGTTTCAATATTGGCTAGCTAACGAGAGTACAATGTTACTGTAGTATTAGATCTGAACTAAATCTTAACAATCACTATATAAATTCTTTTTTTTTTCTTTTTTATATATTTAACGACAGAAAACTGTTAACACAGTAGGTTATGAAAGACTCTCTTGCAAGTCCTGACTTCTTCCCCCCTTCTGCTTTACTCTTTTTCAAACAACTGAATCTAAGTGTAATGCTCCCAGGCAGTGGCACAGCTAATGACAGGTTAATGAATCTGAGACCATGTGTAGTATCGTAATGCATCTCTGTCAAGCAGCTGACAGCAGATAGCTGAACAGATCAATTATGACATTTCATTTACATCAAAGTGATGAGATTTCTAGATAACACTGTTTACCATTTGCCCACATGGCTTACCAAGAACCTTTAAGTCCTTCCTCCAGGTTACTTTGCCTCTCAGGATGCCAAGAGAGCACCTGCTGCCCATCCACATTCACTCACTTGACCCCAGAGCTTATTCTCACCACCAAGTCTGTTACCCACAGAAACTACATTAAGAAGTTGTCTCATTACTTTTAATTCTCATTCTTTCAAACTTTTTTTTTTTTTTTTAAAAAATCCAAGCAGCTACTAAACTACTTTACCAGCTTGGACCAGAAGGGTGGTCATCAGTAATGTTTCCCTGGTGTGGTGGTAGTGATTCACCCTCCTGCTCCTCCACACCCTCCAACAAAGAGCCCTCCTCTGGAAACTGAACAGAAAAGTCCTGTTGCTCGTTCTGCTTTCCCTGAATTTCAGTGATTTTATATCTAACACAGTCAGTTCCTCGTAAAGCCCACTGATTTTAACAGTCACCCACAAAAACTAACCTTGGATTCAAGAAGCCTCTCATTTGCAAGATGCTTTCTCACTACTACCAGGCACTCAGCAGAGAACCCTAAAGCACCTTTTACACCTCCCAAAAGCTCTTGTGTCTATGGCAGTTTGCTCAGGTACAAGTAATTGTAAGTCAGTAGGGATCTAATGTAATGTAGAAGAGTAGCCTTGGCTGTGCAGTAATGCCAATAGGAATAAAACCAGTAAAAGCCAATTCTGGCCACTGAAGTGACGTGATAGGCCTCAGTATAAATACACAGGTAAGAGATCTGTTGCTCAAGAAAGGGTTATTTCTAGAGAGTCAACTTTTCAGAAAAAAATCTTACATAATCCAGAGTTTGCTCCAAAACACACTGAAACCAGCACAACCGCTCTTGCTGACTTGAAATTTGACTGGCTTCAAATCAAATCCCTCAGAAAAGTCTCCACTTTGCCAGCAACACACTTTTGTTTGAGAAGATGAAAATCACCAAATTGCACTGTCCTTTGTGTTGTCTTCTGTTCCCTTCCTACTTCAAGAGATCTTTTCAGCTTCAAGTTTGAAAAATTACCACAAAAATGCACACACAGAGCTGTACTAACTTGCTAATTTGTAACCATCATTTCCAACGTCACCTTTCTCAACACCACAACTGACAATTGCCCTAAGAATATATCTGATTTTCTTGGCTCCTCCACTCATATTTCCAAAGTTAAAAGGCAATAATACTGTTCCCCCAACTACCCTTCTGCCCTTCATAGTTATTGACTGAAGTATGATCACCTCAAGCACAATTTTACATTGCATAGGTTTAAGTGTTTGAAAGGTAAAATACACAAGCACCTCAAATCATGTCAGATTGCACTGGAATTGAGTGAAGTGTTCATGGGTGGCCACACAAGGGGCAGCCTCCAGCCACTCACAAACCATTTGACTGGACTTGAGTGTGCCTTGGCTACTGACACACACTTTTGGAAACTTTTCCCAAGCGCTTGCAAAAGCGGTTAGTGCCGTCGTTTCAGGCCTTGTGCAAGCTGGAGTCTCAGTTATTGACTTTTTCTCTCTCACATTTCCATCCAGCAGTTGCCATTGTGGTACAACAAAAATCAAGTACTGTGCTCAGTGTTCCTTGCTAATAATGGTCTTTACAGGAACCTAACAATGGAGGGATTTTTAACTTTTTTAAGTAAGACCCCTCCTTGACATTGCTATTTCCCACTAATAACCAGAACATCATGTTATGGAAATTCTAGATCAAGTAAATAGTCATCTGTGCTATAATGAAGTCTGTTATGTGCTATATTCACCTGCTGATTTAGATCTCTGACATTTTGCTTTGACGTCATTCACAAACACAGGAATAACTTTATCAGTTCAGGCTTAGTCTCAACACAAACTCTGCTTTGAAAAGGATTCAGAGTAAGAGAGTTTGGGTACAAAAACTGGTGGTTTTGCAAACTCTTCTCAGTAATCAAATACTCACAGTGAAGCTACTTGCACTCCTTTAGGTGAATGTTTAAACGTCTGGCAAAAATCACAGAAAATGTTGCATTCATTTCAGATGTGCAAAAGATCTCCAGATAAATTTATAATGGCTTTCATCAAGTTGGACGAAAGATAAAGGAAACAAACAAAATAATGTCATCTACAGAAAAGCTTGTCTAAAAAAGTTATACCGCATGCCAGTGAAATTGCAGAAAGCAACTAAGAACAGGCATCAATCTTTCCAGAGCAAGGAATGGGAAGGCAACTTTTTAAAGCTTCTCTCTCTAAAGCAAATAGTTTAAAAACAGTTGGGTGTGAATTAGAAGCCTTGAGTTAGGGCCCCAGTGGTATGATTAAGCACAGTGCTCCATTTTTCCATCTGAAGTTGGTATCTCAGTACAAATATCTAGTAAACCCAGAAATCCACAGCACATTTGGAGCAGCCATTTTCACTCCCAGAACAGTAAGTACCCCCTAGTGCTTCTATCAGAACTCAGGCAGTTTTGCTTCTGAACAACCTTGCTACCTTAAACCAACAGCCAACAGACTCCAGAGTATTAATTTTAAACAACGACATACAAGGTTCTTTGCACGCCTAAGAAGCTCCTGAATTAAAACTACTAAATGATCAATTTTGCAATTCTTTTATTAGATCAGTGACAAATTCATCTCCAGATGCATTGCAGAGACCGTTATAGCGTAAACCCAGGTACACTGATAAGCAGCATTAGACTCAAAAAACAGCACCAAGTGCTGGCACCGTAAAGCAAAGTCACTCAGAGGAAAGCAAGCAAATAACACTACTGATAAAAGATCCAGGATATAAATGGTTTGGATTTCATGTTAGTTGATAACAGGAGTAGCTGTCACTAAAGGGCAGTGCCAGCCGCACATCTAGTAACAGTACATCAAGATCTCCTCAGTGTAAGAAATTAGGAGAGTAGTTAAAATGCTGGGCAGGATGCTGAAAAGACTGCAGTAATATTCTGCAGAGAGGTGAGCACTGGGACAGCAAATTACACCTGGCAAGAGTCTCTACATACAGTCCATGAAAATGGTGGAATACAGAGCTCCCTGGCTCTTATTCAGCCACAAAAGGAGGGACAGGAAAATTTTGCAAAAGTTTCTCTAAACTGAATCTAATGAAGAGTGGATCTTATGAAATTCTGCGCTGACCATAACCCAGTGGAAAGTGCACTGAAACAAACTCAATGCTCCACAGCAACGACTGACAGCTTTCTACCTGGCTGACAAAGACAAAGGACCACTGACAGCCATGGTAAGAATGGTCTTGCAGAGCAGGATGACCCAGTCAGCCATTTGATAACTTGCACCAATGTTTTCGGGCCCTAAGACTGATAATTCTGTATAAAGCAAACCCAGAAACAAGAACGTCAGTCACTCACCAAATTTGTAGCAAACTGTTTTCTTTTTATAGCAAGAGAGGTCAAGGAAGATGCAATTAAAGCTGTGCCAGTTCCTAAAGAGGTGCTGAGAATCAACCAGGACCCTGAAGCTGAAGCTCCGCACACTGAGATTCTGGGGGACTTCAGCTGAAACTGGGAACAGCAACTCACCAAGAAAATATCCAGAACAGAGCTATGTATAGAAAAAGGGCATTTCTTTTTAACTCTACTCAGCCTTATACAATACCAGTGAGCATGCAATGACAGTGCTGGAAGTGATCAGGTCTCTGAACAGAAGCATCCAGGACAGTACATACCTGAAGTCAGAGGCATGTGTAAATAAGCTGAATGAGCCAGAAAGCACATGTACTGCTTAAACCTGAACACCAAAGCGAGGACACAAATGAGAGAATGACAGGTGAACCACAAATATAGAAGACAAGAGCAGGAGGACCTGCTAGGTCCTGCTATCTCAATTCAGCCATGGGAGAAGGTGAAAACAAACCTGGTTTGTAATGTCAGAGACTATATATAGTTTACTACTCTAGTTTCTGGGATATGTACTGTCTGAAAGGATACTCAATAGAATATTTTTAGACTGCAAACCACTATACACTGGTGCAAAATTCAAACTGGAGCATACGACATCTTTCTCTTGAGTTCCCACAAAGCCTAGGAAGACAGTGTTAACAACTGAGATGCTCAGAAATTTTCCATCCATGTATTTTTCTAGAAGTCCCAGTCCTTCAAAGTGGCTTACTACTTCCATTGATTTTTTTTTTTTTTTTCCCCAGTCTGTCCACTTTTCTGCTAGCTCTCCATAGCAGTCTGCATGTAGCCTGCCAAGACTCTGGACCCAAGGATGGTAGTTTCAGGTCTCTGCAGTACACGGGCTGCCCCAGAGCCTGGGATCCCAGATCTGGTCTGCTGAGCAGAGGAGTGACTCCCCAGGTAAACAGGAGCCTGAACTGCAGGTGTCAGGGTCTGGTCTCCATCAGGCCTATCCCAGCAGCTTTGTAATCCAAGCATCAAATAACTACACAAAACAGGAGACAACTGTTCAAAGAGACATTACAACAAAGGTAATAGTTGTGCAGTGCAAGACATTCAAAAACAAATACACAAAGGTCAAGATGTGAACCAAGAGTACCTGAGGAGTTTCAAATAACTCTACACAGGACTCCTAGAAGAAATAAGTCTGAGTAGTAAAATCAGTAAGATGTTACCCAAAAAAATGAGAGTGGAATGCACACCCCCTACTACAGACAACAATTAGGAGAGGAGCATCAAGATTAACTTCTGTGAAGGACCAGGTCACTTCAGATATCTCATTAAGTGGCCACGTCCTAAACTAAGAATCAGCTCCAGCAAGTCAGCAGAAGAAAGAGAACTGCACCACCAAGGTTAAAAGGATTTGAACATCAAGGCTGTTCAGCTCATGGAAAGGAGAAGCTTGAAGCAAGTATAAGCAACTTGGTCTTCAGGCACATGTTGGAACACTCCTATCACTGCCTTTCCTAACAAAGAGTCTGATTAATTTCAGAAACACAAAACGCCTCATTTTATTGCTTGAGCATGAACTACACCCCCACTGTACATCTGAGCAATAACACAAATTTCCAAGCAATCTGTAAACACGCTCAGGCCGCTGCTTACAGAGCTGCCTAGTGTTATGAGTCCTTCCATAACACCAGGGTCAGCTCAGCCAGCCACTTAGGTGAGTACGAGCAAGCAGATCATCAAGTACTATGCCAGAAAGAAACTACAGTCAACAAACATGCAAACAACAGGTTCCACACTGCAACCACTGAAATCAGAAGTCTACGTACACTCATCAGCTCCTGCTGGAACAGGCTCAAACCCAACTTATAGGCTGCCATTCTATGTGGGAGAAGAGGGATCTCACTAGGATTGATATTAAACTTACAGACTAGAG
Organism: Theristicus caerulescens; assembly: GCA_020745775.1. Classification (NCBI taxonomy): domain Eukaryota; kingdom Metazoa; phylum Chordata; class Aves; order Pelecaniformes; family Threskiornithidae; genus Theristicus; species Theristicus caerulescens. The sequence goes on along the minus strand of CM036565.1, from coordinate 39,520,673 downwards.
CAGTTCTCACCAACTTCACTAAGAACTGCGCACATGGTCCAAGACACTATTTATCCTTATATGCTTCTCTGCTGGTTGTATTCTCCAAAAATGAATTTGAGTGCTAGCTTTGTGAATAAAGCAAAGAATGATTTTCCAAGTGATAAACATAATGAGTTTGGTAAGCTGGCTGGAGTGATGTAATCCAATGCAAGACATCCAAAACAAAGTTATTTTGATTCTTAGCTCACTGAGGCCTAGGAAAACCAATAAATCAAACTAAATCCAAGATAGCTTTTACCTGTGGACCTTAACATGTTTTCAGAAGAGAAGTATCAGTTATGACTAGTTTTACAGAAAGGGAAATTGAAGCAATGAATATGAAAGAATTACTCAGTCACCCAACAGATCAATTAGAGAGAAACAAGATATTCTGAATCTCATTATAGCCTTCATATTATTGCAAAATACTAACTCTGCTCTGCACAGAGCCAAGCCACAGAATGCCATGTAGACAGAGAACTGCACTACTGACTTTTTTCCCCCAAGACATGACTACTCCAAAAAACCCCGGTCATTTGCTTTGATGGTTCTAAAGCCACCTTCTGCAGTCCTTCCTGAAATATCTTTCATTTGTGTTCCTCCAGCAACAAGCAAAAGAAAATTGCGTGTATTTCAGGCTGTTTAATACCTTTCTTTAACAAAAAAGTTGAACACCAACAATTTACATGAAGTTGTTGCCATAAATAGACAATAAATCATGTGGCCAGAAGGGTATGAAATGTATCTAGTCTTCTGAGCCATTCTGTTTCTTGTGCAATAAATGATATCCAGAAAATTATACTGTACTGTTGGCTATATTAAATCCACTACATGATATTACATTAGATTAATTTGAGGCTTTGGAACAAGATCCTACTTATTGAAATTAGTAGAAATTTTGTTATTTTCTTCAACTTGGCCAGAATTTGGTTTATCACTGGTGATTTAGCTCATTTACTCCACTGGCTCTTTAAAGATAAAACTAAATGATTACAAATAAAAACTCTTTAAGAAAGCCCGTTAGAGCTAGTATTGAGCAAAATATATGAGGAAATCCTTTCTTCAAAATTTGAAAGAAAACAGCCCTAAAAAAACCCACAACAATCTGATCCATTCTCATTTAAAATGCAACTCCTACAACTTTTTTTTTTTTTTTTTAACTACTTGAACTGTATTATATGTACATGGCATTTTTTTTAAGGTTGCTTAAGTCCGTTTCTGTCTGGATAGCAATAGTCTTTTCAGCAACTCAAAAAGAAGGCAAATGAGAACAAACTGAAGAAAACAGAAATAGTGTTCCCCTAGACTTGCTGCCACTGTAGCAACCGGAACTTAGCTCCGCAGACGGCATCAAAACACACTGTGGTTTGATGAATAGCTTATAATGGCAGAAAAGCAGATTCCTATTCTCTCCTCCACCAGTGACGTCTCTACGTCTCTCTCCTCTTGCAGGGTTTGCGGTCTGTCAATCAGTGGTTAAGATTTCACAGACAGAAGCTCTTTTGCTTTGTTTCCTCAGACCCTTGCACAATGGGGTTCTGATCTCACAACTTTTCAGTACTGCCACAGAGCACACATTTGAGGTATTGAGCGCCTGGCATTCAAATTGATTGCACTGCTTTTACTATAGGTTGATGCAGAATTTGGCTCCTCATTAAATCGCCTCAGTGTGAGCCTGCCCGACAGATTCATTGTCTTAAAAGTCTCAGACCTATGACAACTAAAGCAAAAAGCTGTAACAATCAACCTCCACATAATCTGAATGGCAGTCTGGCATCCTATACTACAAATATACCACTTAGAATAAAAGTTTTAATGTGCCAAGGCTCTCACAAAATATAAACTTATTTACAAAGGCAAAGCCTGCACTCATCATTTCAGAAACACCTCCTTGACACCGCAGGTGTTTTCCAAGCCACCAGACTGCACAACCTGGCCAAGAATGTCAAACACACATAGCACTTCACAAAAGGCACAGAAACCAATACTGCGCCATCTAGAAAGTTTTTACTTTCAAACTAGGCTCACAATAAAACACTAAGGAGTCCCTTACCGTAAATCTCTTTATGTAATCAGAAACACAAAATCCTCCCATGCTCAAACAAAGGGATCTGTGCAGGGAAGATTCCTGGTATAAAGTTCCCATCCTGTTTGGCTTGCCTGGTGGTCACCCAGGTAGCCCGAAGCCTTTTACTGAATAAAGCTGCACAGCCTCCCTGGATCTTGCTAGAATTCTGCTTGTGAGATAAACTAGGCATTTCATCTTATCTAACACTACACCAGGCATTTCAATCATTTCACTGCCTTATCAGCAGCACTAAGTTCCATCCGTATCCCAGCAGCTCACTTCCTGAATTACTGATAACAGCTACTGTAAGGCACGGAAACAACAGAAGATGACAGCCAAATCTCTTGAGTCACTAGAGTCCCTTCTTCGCATTTCTCTCTTGCTTAGCTTATTTTTGCCCAATTTAACTTTGCTTTAGCTGTAGCTTAAGGACAGCATGTTTGCTTCAGCCAAGCAGTGACAAGACTGTCATTTATCTGACTCTGCTCTTTTTTCAGTGACACTGCTTACTGCTGCAGGATATTTGTTTTAACATAACACGATTATTATACATGTGGGCATTTCTTTTATTTCTTAAGCGATAACATAGGAACAGAGGGAACAAAAGAATGGACAAAAAAGGACAAATATTCATCCTCCATCAGAATTCACATACCTATTTATGCCTTCCAGCACTTTCTACAGTGTGATGCTATGCACACAAAGCGATTCACTTCAGTCTGTAAAATACCTTATGGTCAAACAAAAGTACTCACACAAATGTATGTTGCCATGAAGTCCATGCAGGCGTATTTGTGAACCCCTAGATTTAGGGTTTTTTCTACCTACACAGTTAGATTAATAAGCAGCCATAATGCACCCAAATGATGTCCCTCCTCACGCATTTGGTCCTCAACTAATGAATTCCTTTTTATTTTGCCCTGTGTAAAACACACTTATTTTTTTATTGAGTTCTTACCTATCAAATTGTGTCAGTGGAGTACAAATATACAAAGACAACAGATACCAACATGCTGGATAACCTAAGAAGTAAAGTAAGCTCTGGAGAAGTAGAAGCAAATCTACTTTTAATTTTCATCTGTGCTGTGCCTTCCCTTCCCACTCTGCCAACAAGCTGCAGTAGAATTAGCTCTGTTTGATTACTAGCTACAAGTGATCCAACGTTAACCTGAATCTCATCAGGTATGGGTATAAAAAATGACAGCCACTCACTATGGACCGGTGGCCTTTGAGCAGATGGACAAGCATCTCGGACAGCAGTATTTGGGCTTAGCATGGACCATGTCTTCACTGCTTAAATCAAAACAGAAGTGTGTTTTACCACAGGATGAGTGCACAAGCACTCTCCCCTAAAATAATCAAGCAAGCAATGGAGATAAGATACTGTACCTTTAGCATCACGATCTAAGAGATGTCAGGTCCAGAGGTGTGGGTATAGATCTGGCTACCCCTCTCACAGCAAAAACAAGTGCTTCCTTTCCACTTGGGTTTGTACAGCAAGATAACCAATATGCTGTTAAAAAACAAAATAAAACCAATATGAGTACAGACAAAACCAGTGAATTAAGGTGAATGAGGAACTCTCACAGGGCAAAAGCCAGGGAGGAGATGACCATGCTTGCTGTGCTGCAAGTATTTTTTACTGCCTGGCAGGGAATGTTTTTCAGGCCATTCAATGATCAAGTGAAAAGGCCAGGGGTTGCCTGGGGTACAGGGTGATTTGACGGCAGCTCATAGAGGTGAGCTAGTTCTACCAAGAGGTTAGCAGTCTAACATCCCAGTAAAAGGGACACAGGCAACCTGAGGCTGCCTGAGACACTGGACTTAGACCTCCAGAAACGTGAGGTCTGTCTCAGCTGTCAGACTCCTGCATAATGTCTAACTTGATCTCTGCACCTTGGCTTTTCCACCTGTAAAACTGAGTTAAAGTCTTCCTAGCTCACAGAACATTTTCAGAGCCTTAGAATCTATTATTACTATTCTGCCTTTTAAAAGGCAAAATCAACCCATAAATCCTAGATCAAAACTGCCCCCAAAATTTTAAGACGCATCAGCCAGCTCCATATAGTGGTACAGCAAAACTGCTGTCTTCTGAGCAGTGAGCAGGGGACTGCTGCTGAGCCCTTTGGCCTGGATGGGTAAGACTGTTGCAGGCTTTGTGGCAGCCCCTCGAGCAGTATTCCTGGCATTTGCACAAGGAACACTATCCAGCCACTCTCAGCGGGAGAGGAGACTATCCACATGGGTGTCAAGCTCTCGAACACGGCCTCAAGGTTTTTTTATTAACATGTAACTGATTGTATGAATTAAAGACCCCTATTCCAGATCCTAAGAGAACAACAAATACTACAGCTATTCAAAAGGTGCAGTGCTTAATAGATGAGTCAGGAGATCCCTAGACCCAGGGGAGGAAAAAAAAGTATTTTTAATACATTTGTGACTTATTCCAATAGCACAAATAATCATGTTGTTACTCCAGATTTAATAAAGAGATGTTATTACTTAATGTGGCAGCAGAGGCATGTACAGCATGTAAGCGCCATGCCACGGGGGAAAGCTTGCATGACAAAGAGAATCCTTTAGGAAATTTGGCAAGCGGTCCGGAACAAGCAATGCTCAGCCTGCAACCTTCCATTAGCAGATCTAAATACAGAACTGTAGTGTAAAACAATACCTTCCTGCAGTATTTTCATTAATTAATGCTAAGAATATAATTATTATGATTATGAACTTCACTGACTTTGCTTTTTCTCCATTTTAGCTTCTGAAAAAAAAATAAATTTGGAGCTTCTCTCTCCCCCATTTTCATTTCAGATCTTATGATGCTGATTCTGGACTCTGTTTTCAGAAGAGTATTAAAAGCAACAAATCAGTAGTAACTACATAACATCCAATCCCCAACAAGGAAGCAGTCCACTTCTCACAAAGTTCAATGTATTGCTGTGGACAGAAAACAGGCAATGGACACAGGACTACACTTTCTTTAGCACTAGGGAAAAGTCTAGTGGATTTTACACACAAGGAAAATGGAGTTTGGTGCCTTGCCCTAAGTACTAAGAGCTAGAGACAAGGAAAGTGCTCACTTTGAGTACGGGTATTCCAGTATAGGCTTTGTAGATGTCACGGGACATTTACTTAAAGAATAAATGCAAAGCTTTTCCAAAAACAATGCAAGTAACACCCAGCAAATGAAATCAAGATCAAGATTAGTACTTTAGCTTTTAGAGCAACTCTTTGAATCTGCTATACTTAGACTCCAAAACTCTGCTTTCAAACCAAGAGAGGTGTTTGACAGCTAGATCAATGCATTCGGAGCAAAGACCAAGGAAAGAAAAAAAGGTAATGTTAAGAGGCTATTAATTATTACTACCTTCCCCAGCCAGCTGCTGACAGATATGCCAATTCCTGCACTAACTACTGAGTAAAATGAAAGGGCTCAGCATTTTTGAGGTGACCTCTCCCATCTCCCAGCATCAGCCTCCATGAATTAGGAGGAGGTGCATTGCTCCACAAACACATGACATTTTCAGGTCATTTCAGCTAAACAACATTCCTTAGCTGAAATGGTTAACATGGAAGTTAATACAGAGTATCTTCCCTCCTGAAAATAAGTAGGGAGAAGCTTTAGTCCCTTGGCACATTTCTTTCACACACACTTAAGAGTTACTAAATTACTTAAGTATTTTAGAGCCTTTTTGTCATTAATAGTCAGGGGCAGGGAGCTACTAACACTGATGCCACCCAGTTTAACTCATCATGACTATGCCCCCCCCCAAAAAAAAAAAAAAATCTAACTTTTACAGTTTTTTTCCAAAAGGGATTTCCAAACTCTGCCAATAACTTACCCTTTCATTACGCTTCCATCCATGCAACAAGCTAGAACTGAATGCCAGCATACAGGAGTGTTCCCAGGGAAATGCACGCAGAATCAGCAGGCAGAGTATTGACACCAGAAATGTTCAAGTCCCCTCCTGTATCTGATCAGGACAAGTACTCAGGAGTCTGTGAAGACTTTGACTGATGAGGCATTTTTTAAGACCAGTCAATTCCTGTTTGTCTCTGTGCCAGTATCAGCACATTTCTAGAGCTGCTCCACTCACAATGGATTAGTATTAAAGGCCAGGTCTGAAAGCCTCCCCACCTCATTAATATTCATTTTATATTTTAAATCCCAAAGGACTCATCCCCAAGGCCAGATGCCTCATAAATTATATTCCATTTTTAAACCTGCAGTATTCACTCTCATTGTTTCAGAAGGAAAACACTAGCAGAGACAGCTTTAGGCAGGCTGCTTTTGTTTAAAAGAATAGTATCTAAAGCCCTGCTTTAACTTCATTAGCCCACAAAGATTTGCACTACAACAAATCCTGCCTGCAAAGCACAAACACAAGTACAACTGTCAGCAGATTTTCATTCTTTCATTATTCTGCTTTTGTTCCAGCTGCCAAAGCAAGTAGGTATAATGTCTACAGCTGAATAAACTCACAAAAGGCAACTTACCTAGCAAACACTTTGAAAATAGCTACAATCACCATAAAAACAAATTAAAAGAGACAAAGTGACTCAGTATCTACTTTGTCTCCTGGCAAGCACGGTGGATGATTTTGCATTCAAAGCATACCACATTACATAGCAAACCTGGCTTTGATGGTCATAAAACAGGCCCATAGGAGAACAGATTCAAGCCTTCTCTGTAAGGATGGGGGACAGTTTTTGGGTAGTAATCTTTTACTTCTGTATAACACAGAGCCTTGTTACACAGGTCAACCCTACAGGCAGCAACAAACAAGTTTGGGATGCTGAGGCAGACAGCGTCTGCACACTTCTAGTCTCCACTAGTGAAGGAATGAACAGCATAAAGGGAAAAGTCAGATGAATTGTTCTAGTTTTACCTTATTTCCCTTTGCAAAGCGTTTGTTGTAACACAGATTTACTGTTCAACAGCCTGTTAGTTTTTAATGGAGAGAAGTAACCTTTTGCAAAAACCCGAAACCAAAAGAATTTCATGTCATTCCTCCGCTTGCCTTCAAAAAAACCATACAATACTGAGAAATGCAGATCAAGAGTATTTCCTAGAAGTAAGATGGGATGAGTAGGCTGTCACTTGCATTGGATGATAGATTTTATCAAGCCCCTACTTTGCACAAGCACTATTCTGTACTTTTTATAAAGAATTAACTCAACTGACACAACCTTCTCTTACCCTCTTGCCCACTCTGAAGCATCCACAAAGCACAGTTGGTACTTAAAACCTCTCATTTCAATGGTCCATTAACTAGAGAAGACATCATTTCTGTCAGTAAGCCCCATAAAGTACACATACAACACCAATGAACACATGTGGAAATCAGATTTATAGGATACTTTACATTTGAGTTTGAAATTCAGAGGTATTTTAGATGTTTTTTAACTTTGGCGGTCTGGATTGCTGACTTTTTTTTTTCCCTCTTTAAATCAGTGTCCACTAACTAGGTTCATTCTAGTCCTCAAAAACCTTCTTTACAAGATGTTTCCTCATTTTGAATCAGCTCTGAAAAACAAGGAACAAGGATTAACAGTCTCAATCCCACTCCCTGTGGTGGTAGGGGATCTTGTTCATCTTCCACATCATGTCTGAGTCAGTTTCCCCGCAAGAAAAGCCCAGTAAACACAACTAAGGATACAGATGGGGACGGCCAAGCAACACAGAGAAAAAGAACATAGCCTCTGGAGAATTAATTTCTCAAACCACCTAATTTTTAGGTAAAAAGGAACAGCTCTACTCTGAGAACAGCTTGAGTAGCAGTATGCTTACTCCTCCTACAAATGCAGCACCACTACAGTCACCTCTCCCTTCTTCTCCGAATTGCCCTGCTCCTCCTCACATCTCCAGAAATCTGAAACACATGTACTGCTTTCTCCACCATGATATGCTACAGAAGGTCTCCATGTCTCTCTCCCAACAGCCTTAACACACTCATCTTTAATTCTCATCATTACACCCTTCTCTGTGCTCTAGCTAAGTCTAGCCCCCTCCCATTCCTAGCTTGGTCAATCTGGTCCCTGCCTCCTCTCATGTCTGGAGTGAGCCGCAATTACCTTCCTCCCTTTGCTATATAAGGAAACTCCACTGCAACTATAACACTGGCTACTAACAAGAACTGCATGCCTGAAATCCCAGAAATTGAGATTAACGTAATCATCATACAATAACAGTCTGCCAGTGGCCTTTTAAGTCATTGTGCTTTTGAGTATTACTGCAGTCATAAAGAGTGCAAGCTGTCAAAAATCCCTTTGCTTGATCAGCAAAAAAGCAGTAGTAAATTGTCAAGCAGCAATCTCAGAAATAATGAATCTAATACAATCTCAACCCACCTGTTAGTCTCACAGAACAGCTATATCTTGTTTTTGTGACTTTCTCAGATTGCCCATGTTCAAATAATTAATCTTCTTGTTTCTCAGGAACACATTTGTAATGCAGGCATTCAAAATAGAACGTGTTCCCTGCTCTTTCCCATTTGCTGTATTTTTATTTTTGATCTTTCTAAAGTTGGTAGGAGTAGGGTTCTGTTCATTTTGTTTTCAAGTTCTTGTAATACGTTAACAATCTAATAAAGATTTTAAAAGACAAAACATTTTAAAAGACATTTTCCTATGTACTCTTGCCATCAGTCTCAAAATCAAAATTGCTGAACGGTACAAAGTGTTGAAGTATCTGTTTTCTCTTCCAAACTCTGTACTCCTTTAACCTTTTTTTTTTTCCCCAGAACTACATTTAGATGCATACGCATGAGCTGTAGGTAAACGTGAGCTTCACTGTTGCTAAGGAACCGTGTGCCATTAGATAGCACTGTGAATGTTGTAAGCAACATCATACAAGTTGCCAAGTTCGTAATTTGGTCAGCACCAAGAAATGCAAGCTAAATATTTTGGATGACACTCTCAGATCTTTTTAAAACAGGCATGAGCAACAATGAAAGAAAAATACATTGAGAAGTGACTAGAGTCACGAGTAATCCTCCACACTGTGGGACACTTCTTCCCTATCAGGACACTTAACGCTATTCTTCAGAATGCAGCTATTAGTATTTAGGTAAATTAGGCTTCTTTCTCGATTTCCATTCAGCCCATTATTCACTACTTTGAGGTACTATTTTCAAAACACTCATCTATGTAAGTGTTAGGAAGACATTCCATCATTTTAAACATTCAGTTAAATATAACTTCTTTTAAAAGTACCTTCTTGAAAACCTTTCATTGCACGTCAAGACCTGTCACTGTAAAAAAATCCTAAGAGTAAATTCTAATGCTCATCTTCAAATCTTAGGATGGATTTGTCCACTCCCTTTGGTAGGGAATTCTACTTGTACAATTTTATTTTTTTTTAAGTTTTTTATTTAGTTTCTTCTTTTTCAACAGAATTAAGAGGTAAAACTACAAGATCAGGCTCTGAATCAGTACTTGGCCAAGACTCAATATATTTCAATGTCTTAAGTATCTCAACTCACTGTACTGTTTTTTATTCTTTGGAATGAAAGAATTAAGGAACAGAGAGATTTGTTACTTTTTCAAGATGATAGGAAGTAATCATTATCCTCCACTGTTTCAGAAAGCTAAAGTAAAAAGCAATTATGCCTTAACCCTTTTTCTACAGTAACATGGGATCCTTAGTGAATTTAAAAAGATTGAGCCTTGCATTTCTAACTTCATTTAAGGTTACACATCAACATTTCCTAGTTTTAATAAAGTCCTCCAGCTGACAGTCTCATGCAAAGTAACAGCTATCCTTTTCAAGAGTTTCTTACACTCATGCCTTTTCTCTGACTTCTGTCTTGTGTTCAAGAAAAAACCTGTACTACCTTCAGGACACTCTGTGGGGTTTCAAAAGATAGATTTAATACCTAGTGCACCTCTTATGCATGTTATGACAACACTAGATCTAAAGATTCATGAACTATGATGTTAATAAACTATATCCCTTTACTTAAATAAAAATGTCCTTTAATACATCAGAATTATTCTAATTTATTTGCCAAAGAAGTAAACTCCATCACTAAACATTACTTTCAAATACATTACAGACTATGTGCAATGCCAGTAAAATCAGGGTTGGGACTCAGTATCCTTTGTTCATTTTACTGAAAACCAGAACTCCTGGTTCACCTGTTGCTCTAGCCAGTTCAGTGACCTTAGATGAAACGCTTCTTTGCTGTTGTTGAGGATCAGGACCTGGGGCCCAGACCACCTACATAGCAGACTCCAGCCATGCATCTCATCATTACGTGTGCTCACCTGCGCATGTACGCACACACAAACACACACATTCTGCTCCACAACTTCTCCAAATAAAGCAACTCAGATCTCAATCTGAAGATTTTTCTTTATTAGCAAGATATTTTCAATAAAATATTCAAAAGCTGTTTATTCCAAGACAAAACAAAAAACACTGAGACTTGGAAAACTGCCAAACTATTAATGTTTGTACTCCTGGTATCTGGAACACTCCCTGTTCTTAACAGCATTTTATGGTCTTCAGCACTCTCCAGGATTAAAAATAGTATTTATTTCTTCACCCTTATGACAAAATTAAAGACTAAGTTATGATTGAGACAAATAATGCATAGTAGGAGACCAAAGGCAGTAAACTAACTTTTATAAGATGGAGTTCAGGTTCTACGTACGAAGCTAAGAGGCACCAAGAAAAGCAGCTTGTGGGGGGTGGGGGGAAGATGAGGGAGGGGTACCTGACTTTTTCCTGGGGGATGTGCTGCATCACGACATCAAATGATTCATGAGAATCACGTTTTAAGCTTGAAATTAAACAACTTTGGTGAAAGCAGGTTTAGGTTTTCTTCTGGAGAAAAAAAGAAATACACAGATTTATCCACTTCCACTGCCTTCTGCCTAATCGATTTCTTGCTTTTTACTTAGATTGCACATCCCATTTAACAGCTAGCAGCTACAAGCGGCCCTTTTTAAAGGAAGAGCAGAAAAAAAACCCTCTCTAGTACATTAATTTACAGATACTTTCAGTTCATTATGAAGTCACAATATCTACTGAAGTCATGCAGGATATTTCTGCAGTGTCTGATCAACCATAAAGCAGCAAAACTGATCATCTTCATCTCAATAGAACAATGGCTTAATCAGATATAACTTTGAGGCAGCCAGACATTCTGTAACCACTAGTGAGTTTTGAAAGTGACAGCCTAAAGGAGAGGGGGAAAAAAAAAATTATTCTACTACTTACTAGAGGTGTCCTACCATCACTGCTACCTAAGTGGCAACCTCCAAAAAGGGTAGGCAAACAACCGGGGAAAGCAACATCTTGAAATGCTACAGTTTGATTCACTATAGGATATTCATCAGAATCCACAGTGAAATAAAAAAGTAGGGAGCCTACTACAAAGCACTGATGGCATTGTTAATACTTCGAAGGATAACAACTCACCTGAAAGTGTTGGTTAAACTTGTTAACATTTGCTCTGCTGTATTTTCATAATAAGCAAAAAATGAGGCACAACAGGAAATCTGTGGAGTGAAACAGTTGTACTGAGAGCCCAACATCTGCTACAGGCAGACCTGGTCCTGCAGACCAAGTACCCACTAGCAGTTGAAGGGCATTTTCAAGGTCAATTTTTTGTAAAAGGAATTTACTTCTTGCTCCCCAAGACCATTCCACAAGCACTGGAAGTAGAAACTATCATGAGATTTGCTTCCAACACACACTCCTAATCCAAACAGAAACACTTGCATAGATGCACCTTGAGATACAAAATAGGATACTAGCAATACCTGCACGTGTTTATGCATGCAGAGGAATTGTATTCTGGAGAACAACAACTCAGAAAGGCTTAAACTAAACAGTGGTTTAAGACAGCTTTCTGGTTACACTGTTTAATCAGAGGTTATCAATACCTTAAAGGTTAACAGTATCTTAAAGAACAAAAGTCAAGCACCATGTCCTGTTAGACAACAAGATACTAAACATCCTTGATAGTACAGTCCAATATACAAGGAAGACACAGTGCTGCTAGTAGCCTAAATGAATCACTGTTTCACTCTTTTTTTTTAATTTAGTTTTTCTAGGTTTTTTTTAAAGGCACTAAGTAAAACCAACCCAAAGACCTTGTTTAGGACCCGATATTTGATGCAAATATCTCAATTCTAATCTCCCTCTCTGTAAATCCTGCTGCTTAACCACAGGGTGATGATAACGTGCGAAGTATTCCCCAATACCTTGCCCCATTTCCAACTTTTTTTAATCAATCATAACAGTATTAGAGTGAAAATTACAGGAAAATTAGACATGTTTATAAAATTTGACCAAAGAAAACTTACATATATAGGACTTCCACATCAGGTGAAGAAGAGTTTCCTTAAACCATTTTTTATTAAATTGCCACTTGAAAGTTCAGAGTTCTTTGGTCTTGACAAATTATTCATCTGTACCAATTTTCACAGCTCAAGAGCTAACATCCCACACAACCGATGAAGCCATCTACTTTCAGTGCAGATAGCCAGTAACACCCATTAGCAGGATTTTAAGCTCCCAAGTTAGATATGAGTGAGTGATATTCTAAGGAAAAATAATCTTTCAGTGTATTTTCACCAAAAACTGAATGCTCTGCTCTTCCTATTATCAATAGTAAGAATGCCTAAATAGATAGTAACTGTCTTTAGAATAAGGCTGCCATCTAGTAGCAGAATAGAGTAAATGCAGAGAAATGTCAAGCCAGGATTTCAACTGTGAACCTGCTTGATGGTCTGACATGCTATTACACAAAGATACAAAGACTGGAAGCATGGTTCTTCAGAAAAAAGGGAAAAGAAGTTGCAGAAAGCAGAGCTTGCTAGATGATGGTTTATAAACAGGCAGTTCTCCAGTACAATCCTAAACTATTCAGTTCACAACATCAAGTTTATCTAGTCAGGTAAGTCAGCATGTAGAGGCGGTATAGAGATGGAGTGGTATTTTTGTGGTGGTGATATACTTGGTCTTCTTTCAAGTTAATTAAAAAAAACTGCAGCCTAATTCACTTCTTCTGAAAGATTTTTTTTGTGTGTGTGTGTGAGGTCTCATGCTACAAAATGCAGTGAAACAAGTGAAGTTAGACTGAACCATAAAGACATTCAAAGGCAGGGCCTAAAATCTTATACTGGAACTAGAGAGTCAAAAAAAAATTTTGCATAAGCACGTTCCTGAAGTGTTACATATTTACTCTTGCTCCTTGGAAACTATGCAGTTTCCAAGTAAGCCAGAGCTGCAGTACATAGAATTTTACTCTCTCATCATTTAGCTGTCACTGGCTTTATTTTAGTTTCGTAGACTGAGATCCAATATATTTTACAACTATAATCTACAATGATTTGCCACAGTGTTTCATCCACTGATCATCTCTAACACACAAAGAAAGAGCTCTTGAGATGCCATCGTGTTGATGCCTATTTCATACAGACGCTTTCCAGTTCAGTCACCGAGTATGTTCCAAGAAATCTATGTCTTAGCATAGCACAGCCACAGAGTTACCAGGGCTTTTGGAAGATGCTGAAGCATCCTGTCTATATAGGAAAGAATGCTTTGTTTCTGGTTGGTGGGAAGAGAAAGTCAGGACTCTTGCTTTGCAAGATCTACTGGCAAAGAAGCACTCTCTCCCTAAGATATTTTCAAGCCCACCTGCTTCCATCACAGCTTTCTCAAAGAAACTGGAAGCCAGCAGGGGAAGAAAACTCATATGACCACAAGTGGGAAAGAGCTGACAGCAGAGACCTGGCAAAGACAAAGGAAGAAGCACAGAAATAGAACTCAACCACTGTTTCAAGAGAGTCTCCACCAATGAAGGAGAAAAAAAATGGCCTTGTGCTTTTGAGAGGTATGAACATATTTTTCAGTACTTATCAGAGAAGGCATCAATCTAAATGTAAGAGTCACAAGTTAAGTTTTGTCACATCTAACAACATTAACTTCAGTCCTCTGAAGATAACTTTAATTCCATGTACAGGAGCAGAAAGAGATAGATACCTGTAGGAATGCAGGTTACAGCGCCAAACAGACTGCATTAGTAGTTCCCTTTGTCTCTTCTTAACACATTAGATCTCATTCTAGCAACAGAAGCAATACAAGCCTGATCATATGTTAAGTTTTCAAAATTAGAACTTCCCTTTTGTCATTCTGGCTTTAATAACTTACCATGCAAACATATGCTCTATCCTTAAGAGCTACTCATCTGTCTTTACTACTGGTACCTGTGACAGGCTATAGATCTGGAAAGCAGAAGTCTACATGATGTAGGGAAGTAGGTCTTGCGTTCCCAATTCCTCATTTACTGGAATAAAGACAAATGTAAATTAGTGGTTTAAGTGCATTTCCACACCCATCCCTCTCATCCAGTGTTAAAAAGGACCCCAATTACTCCTTAGGAGTTAAGAATTAAAAAAATCACTTCCCACATTTCCTGCTTCTGCTTGCAAAGTTTGCATCTGATCAGTCCCTTGTGGCTTAATTCAAAACTATCATAGCTCCTTCCTTTAACCAATAACTAATAAACAGTCAGCATTTGATAGTCTAGCTTTATTAATAAAAATCTGTCTTCACCCAGAGATCAGTTCTGTAGCAGAACCTCATTAAGTAATTCTCGCTATTAAAGTAATGTGATACTGAAAAGCAGGAGTAATACTGAAGAAAAACTAAGACATTTAGTTGCAGTCCCCATCTTAGAAAAGAGTGAATGAAAGGTGACAAAAAGCTAGTATGTCAGATCTTATGAATGCAATTGCCTCCTACACCTCCTCCCTCAAGATTTTACAGTGCTTGAGCTTTTTTTTTTCTTTTGGTAAGACAAAACCCCCATATATTTACTAATGTAAATTGCACTATACCACTTTAACAAAGATGACTGTTGAATGTTTTCCCCAAACCTATTTCTACCAAAACAGCTCATTTTTTGCACACTCCAGTAGACTTTTCCTTTCGTATTTACAGTCAACAGTCCACAGACAATGCTGCTAAGAATTACACTTTTAAAGGACAGACAAAAAAGCTGATGAGAGGAAAAGGAACTAGCATATCCTCATCTTTTGGTAATACCATCAAGAAGATGCTAGCTGCAGATCTACATCTCTGATGCCTGCTTCTCTCCCTCTCCAGTAAATGATGGGCCAAAAGAGAGTATGGGAGAAGTACTTACCATCTGGACAAGGCAGACAGCCAGCAAACAGTGATTACAAAACGAGCGCTTAGCTCTGAAACTTCAGGAGTCTGACCCCAAAAAGTATATGTGATTTATAAAACCCAACTCTATGCAACTAGGAATCATTTTCTAGAGAAAATTCATAAACAATACAAAGTTGTCAAGCAGAATAATCCCCCAAAATGAAACCACTTTAATTTTCTTCCTATCAGAATTATATAACACCTATTAAAAAAATGCAAATCTAAAGTCATCCCTAGGATGAATACCAGATTTCCAAGAGGATTAAAACCAACACACCCTAAGTATCACAAATGTACTTAATTCCCAGTTCAATAAAATATTGGAACATCAATTTATTAAAAAGTTATGTGAACTGTACATACGTAAACTGCAATATAGCTGAAAAATCTGAAATATATAATTTTAAAGGAAAATCATTTATTTCTGAAAATATTTAAAATATTGCATTTCTGGCAGCAAATTTAAAAGAAGTGCTCTGGAATGAGTGCAGTCTCTCTGTGCATTTGTCTAGCATTTGTCTTCAAGATGTAAAACATATCTGCTTTCTGATTTTTCATAGCACAATCTTGTGAACACTTTCTTTCTGACTTGTAGAGCCTGAATTCGATTTCCAAGAACAGCAGCAGAATTTTAACAGGAAATACTATGGTCCTTGTCGGTGCAGACAACACACTTTCCGAGAGTCCACGACACCTTGGAAATATGCTAACCATTCTGCATGTAAATGCATCAGATTGTGCTTACAAGTTACAGAATAAGTCTTTGATTGATAATTTTTCTGTTTATTTCCGCCAAGGCCACTGAAAATACGAAGGCCTTTTCATCTGAAAGGTTAGCATACATGTCAACTTCTTTTTCTTGTTTCTCTGTAGAAGAAAAAAAAGTCACTATTAGAAGCTTTTTCCATTATCCAAAGTTAATGCAAGTTACATAGTAGTTAATAAATTATGAGGAATGGAGTACTGGAATTGAAAAGAAGTTAGACAATCAGCTCCTATGCAGGGAGGGACTGAGAGAGAGGAGGAAAGAATGGAGGCACATAAAGGTGCTAGAAGAGTCACAGAATTAGTCATCCAAAAACATGACTGAATTTCTGTTCTTTAATGACAAAGAAAGAATGAGTCACTAACATTATATTGATTCCCGACACAAAAGAGTATTCAAGTGTTCCTCCTGTTTTGGGTTTTTCTTTTTTTTTTTTCTTTTTTTTTTTTTGCGTTTACATAAACACCTTCCATCCTAGAAAAAAGATATTTCACCCTACCCTCATTAAATACGACATTTGTCCCCTATTTTACATCTAAGTAACAGAAACCCAAGAGTTTCATTACAGTGTCCAAGACCAAAGAGCAGATACATGGCAGAAGTCAGGTTCCCAATTTGCCACCATGAACATTTCTGGACTTTCTATACCACAGACTTTCAATCTTATCCCAGATATAGAACAATGGTAACACCCCAGTGAGCAAGGGAAAGCCTCTGAATTCCCTCTGCTGGTGTTGGATTCTTTCAGGGCTACAGATACACAACACCAAGCCATCAAGAAGTTTCCATACTGCAGTGCTCAAGTACACTAAGTTACACTATAGCATATGATAAAACTAATGGAATAGTACTTCCGTAAATACCACTTACTCCAGATCATGACTATTTATATCCCAGTTTAGCTAGCCACAGGTAGCTGACACAATTCATTAAGAAAAAAAAAAAACAACAAAACCCAGCTTTGTCAACAGAAGACCAAGCTTATAGACACAGAGAAGAGAGGAATACATATAGGTCTTTAAGGCTCGTGTCTAGCTGTGGAATTCCATCTCTAATCCAAGTTCCATGGTGGCCTGGACTAATTTACAACCACAACACACCGGTCACCTGACAGACCCCTCTGTCTCATTCACACAGACACACACGTGCACGCTCTTTTTGACCACAGCACACTCTGGCAGACTGCTCCGCCTAAATCAGCAATGGGCAGGTGAAAGACAAAGCAGCATTGGAAAATAATGGAAAGCACCATGTGGAAAAAAGATCCCAGCATCTCGTATCTCCACCTACTCACATGGTTATTCCTTCAATGGGTCCACATTCATAACATTTTTAGATTTGGCTTCACATCTGTTTGTCTGTGTTACAGCTACAGACACCATTCCAACAGACTACCTTCCCTGTGAAGTCAAGTGCTTGTGTCAAACAACTAAGTGGGAGAAACTGAAAAATCTTTACTGCTGGGTTCTGATTTCATACTGATAGAGACACACAGCAACAAAACCCTCTACTTAAAAGATTCCTAGACAACTTAAATCACACATAAGCTCACCCTTCCCTGCAAATAAAATCGCTTAGTGAGGAGCCTGGACACACAAAGACACATCAGTTTTTAGTCTGAAAACAAGAAACTTGCCTCAGCAAAGTAAAACAAATCAAAGCATGTTTAATATTTGGAATGTAAATTATTTCTTCTTGTTCCCTGGCTACGCAAGACAATATTCTCTAGTGTATTGAGTTTGAAATGAAAGCTGAGAAACTGAGTCTTGCTGCAAGTCCTACCCTGTAGCTTAAGACAATTTAGTTTCTATGTGTACACTCAGCCTGGGTTGCTCCACTTCCTCCCTCCCACCATTTACAAATGAACAATGCTGGGAGTTGTTCTGAGCACAGACACTACGCACTCTGGTTATTCCACATTAACCTCTTCTATTTTCATATCTAAACCCCTCCCCTTTTTTTGTACTTCCCAATCCAAACAAATCCAGCCACCACCCGAATATGCCAGCACCCAGCGAAATTAAAAATACTTGGTTTCCCCCCGCTGGTTACTGTTAACAGATTGTAGACTTCTTAGCGCAAAAAAAAAAAAAACCAACCACCAAACTTTCTCAAGTTTCCCTTCCCCCCTGTCCTCCCAAGGTACTGGCTCATTCTGAGACACTTCAGCTTTAAAGAATTGAAATCTTGATATCAGACAATATCAGGGATTAACACAGGTTTGCAAGCTTCATGCATTCTTAAGACAATTCCAGTTCTCATCAGTAACTAGTGAAGAGCTGGCACCTGCCTGACATTTTATCATATACTACTCAGAGGATACCGTGGTTTCTACAGACACTATTAAAACTTTCCACTTCACAGTCTTATCTGAATGTAGCTTTGACTCACTTCTCTATTATTAGCAAAAGACTGTCTTACAGAATCACAACACCATTTTTGTAAGATGTTAAAAATACTAAGTCTTTTGATATACAACTAAGAGGCTATT
Source organism: Theristicus caerulescens (assembly GCA_020745775.1). Taxonomy (NCBI): domain Eukaryota; kingdom Metazoa; phylum Chordata; class Aves; order Pelecaniformes; family Threskiornithidae; genus Theristicus; species Theristicus caerulescens. Next base: position 39,502,135 of record CM036565.1, on the reverse strand, counting down.
TAGGTGCAAATACTCAGGCTTTCTGTAGCGTGTCTCCCACATCCCCAGATCTCCTGCAGCTCACTAGACCCACACCTTTTAAAATTGTGATCTACGTATAAATCAAATGTGGACCCTCCCCCCTCACAAATTTTGTATGGATTCAAAATCCAAAGTTCTGAGATTCACTATCCAAGATGGTAAACTACTTCAAATGTGCACGTTGGGCAAGCAAATGCATAAGTAATAGAGTCCGAAAGTACTGGAAAAGGAAAACTTGGGTCAAGAAATTTAATTCAGCTTAAGTTTTATCAGGATACTGAAATGTGTAGATCTTTATAAAGATTCACCCCTTGTTAAGTATTAAGTATGCTTTAGTAAGACTCCAGGCCACTCTTACTGAGTCTCACTTAATGGTAATCTCTTTCAGAAGCAGAATAACCAATACCACTTCCTCCAGCATAGGAGGGTTTTTTTGTTTGTTTTAATATAATGAAGGTTGTTACCTAGATAACAAGGCAGCCTGGGAACCTGACTAGCTGTGTATCCCAGTCCCACACAGTAAAATAAAAAAACATACCACCATCGCAACAACAAAAATCAGAATCAGATTATTATGAAGTTTCTATTCTCAAAATATATTACAGCATTTCTGACAAAGAAATTAAGTGACAATTTTGACAAGACAAGCCTGCGGTGAGAAGTTCCTATTTTCCAGGGTCATCACATGGCTCTGAAACACGTGACAGGAACATTCTCTGGGTCCCAGCACTCTGCCATAGCCCCTCAATCTACATCAGCTTCCTCCTTCCTCCCCCTCCATTCCTTCTTACTGAATCTGCAGGAAAAATAGCTTATTTTAAAAAGTCCTTTTCCTTCTCCTCCTCTTCTTAATTGCTGTTGAATCCTGCAGCTCTTTGCTCTAATATGAGCCAGTCACAAAGGCACAGACATAACTGGGAACAAGCACGCTATGTATGAGAAGAGCACAACAAGCAAGGAAGCAAAGCTACAGATGTCATGGGTGCCTTTAGGAAGAAAATTTTCACAGCTGGGTGGTCTTCAAATGGACAGATTATCTGCTGTTGCATGCTATTACAATTCAGGTGTTCAGGTGTTCTCTGTCCTGTTTTTCATCTAAAAATGCATTAGGCATTGCAGAAGCATAAGAGGCACCAAATATTTCACAGCTTTGCAAGTAGTGGCCTCTTTTCAAGTCTTTTGGGGAAAATAGACACAATCTAGAATAGCACAATTTCTAGAGGCAAGTAATGTGTATTCAAAATATCCTAGAAATATACAATAGACAAGGAAATAACATACTTAAAGTCTGACACTAAGCTAATGTCTTGCACTCCAGAGCTGACTTCCAACACTATGCAGACTGATACAAAGACTAGCAATGAGTCGCACAAAAATCACCTTAATTGCAGTAGAAGAATTAAAGTTGCTTAATATGGTTTTACACAAATAACACTATCAAGCAGCAGGTTTCACAAAGGAAGAATATTTCTAAAATTCCCCACTAATTACTCCACACGCAGTAGTTAGGCCAATTCTATAAGCCACTTGAAAAGGGAGAAGTCAATGTTAACTTGTTTTATAGTGATTACTTACAACATGATGGGTTCTCTGCTGAATCATATATGGCTGTCGTGGCTATAAAAATCAACTTTCTTTTTGTTTTTTTTAAATCTGCCTAATAATCACCACAGTGGTCTACACACATTACAGTCTGACATAACCAGAAATAAGTCACAAGTAAGAAAATGTCCTAAGCCCACTTATTCCTACACCAATGAGGTGTGCTGTACTGGTGAGGAGCACACAATTACAAATGGGCGTGAACCCAAGCTCTGTACCAGCTCTGCAGAAGAGGTCGAGAAGAAATAGTAGCAGCAGTCACAGTACCAAATAAAGGGGATGGTAGGACAGGACGAGAAGATGAAGGCAATCTTCTCAAGTGAGATTCAACTTAAAAAAAAAACCACACAAACAAAAAACACAACACCAAACACCAAGAAAACAACACACTACACACGCATTCTCATGCAAAGATCTCACTACGTCCGTATTTCTAGTTTTCTACCCCAGAGCACTGGCATATTGTCACACTTCGGAGTATTCAGCAAGAGGTTAAAAACATTCAGCCTAGTTTTGGACAGGAAAACATGTTCTCTAAATATCCCCAATGCTTTCAAATTCTTGCTTTTTGGAGACTATAAAACATGCATTAAAAGAATGGATATTTTCTTTTGATTGCTTAGATTGCTTTCCTCTTTTTCAGGGGACAGGAAAGAAGATTTACTTTAATAGGGCAACCCAACAAGCTTGCAGGAATTTTCAAACCAAAGCTGTGTGTGAATGAGACTGGCAGTAAAATGCCTAGAAATGCTCCTATAGGTGCTAGACAAAGTCTAACTTGGATCAATAACAAATAGGGAAGCTCTGTATTCTGTGAAGCTACATACATCAATAAGCCATATGCAACAGTGAAGAGATTAGATATTGTAACTGTATTCCTATTACACTAAAGAAATTGCCATCCAGAAAACATACAGAAATAAAATTCTACCTCCTCTTTCCACAGCCAAAATACTAAAACAACAACAAAATCCCAATTTATACTTTGTTTTTATAGGAAAGAAGCTTTAAGAATTAATAGATCTACATTAAATAGCAGAGACAACAAAACTGGTTTTGAAAAGTTAGAAGTTACAGGAACTCACTTTGCAACACGGATTAATACCCATTTCTGTTACAAATAAGGTGGCAAGGGAAAAAAACAATTGCATTTCTGAGTTATGCCACAAGGTATGCTTGATGGTTTCAGTAGTTTTAAGACCAAGATCTTCTGAATATTTATATGAAGTCTTGTTCCTCCCCTCCTATCTGCCTTCCAGCCTTTTTAAGTCTATGCTAAGTTTTGGATTAATTATTCAGGCCTAAAATTAATATCTCCAAAACCATAGATAGCAAACGCAGTGTCAGTAGGCTCTTAAAAAAATAGAAATCCTAAGTGACAGTCACATACTCAAAGGGCTCCAAAATTACTCTAGTGTGTGTAACAACTTCTTTATTGTATAAAGATTAAGAACAGCAGGTCACCAGGGAACCTTAATAAGCAAGGAGGCATTCTTTCCTCTAAAGTATTATTCTGCAGAAACATGGGAAAAAATTCAGGTCATAGTAGTGACTCAAGATGCCCCCCAAAAGGTTTCAAGGAACTTTTTAAGCAATCCAATCATTCTAATCACTCTCTGATAACAGCCATAGTTATATTGTTTGTCCTTGTGATATAGAGCAGCAGTACCTCAAAGTAAATAAGCAAAACCAAACCAAAAAACCTACTAAGCACTACAGTCCAATGGCTTTCAACCTACATGTTGAAACTTGATCTGCTGGCTAAAAATACAGACTTAGTTCTTTGTAGTTAGTTCCAATCAGACAGTGAAACATAAAACCAGAGGTCTCTACAGATGTGAAACAGTCCCTTCCCCATACTAAGATAACAGGTATTGGCTGAACTAGTCTAGTTACTTGAATGGTTTGAATAGTATAAAGGTTTATTGATTAAAAAAAAATCTCCATACAAAAAGAAAACCCAATGAACATACTTTCAGTATGTTCAGTATGTTCATACTTTCCAGTTCTCATACCTCTTTCTTCCTCGTGCTTTTTGGCTGAAGCACTCTTAGGTCTTCCTCTTCCTCGTCTGCTGTGATCTGAATGGCTGTTAGACCTCGATCTTTTTCGGTTTTCTAAGTCTTTATTTACTGCAGAATTTATCTTCTCTCGCTTAACTCTCTCTGTCCGTCTCCTTTTGGCCTCACTCTTGTTTTCTGTGCAAATGAATAGAGATGGTATGATCCAGGGTTGTTCTCATATTTGTTCTTAATTTACTTACCCCACCCAATCCCCTTTTTTCTTTAAATCTCTTAGCAAAAGTGGTTAGATATCTATACCTTTACAGAACCATTATATCTGCACAATATCCAGGCAGAAATTAAGGTATCAGATCCAGAATGACACTTCACTTCTTGATTACAAGGATCAAGCCTTTAATTACTTCAAATGCATTTTGCAACATAAGACATTTGCTAGTATACAAAAAGTTCAGTTTCCCACAATAAGATGGAAAAAAACTGTACAGATCACAGCCATCAAGACAGCCCATTGCATGTTATCACTAGCCAAAAAAAAAAAAAAAAGTTTATCATAGAGGCAAACAGCAAAGTACTTCATCTTCTTTTTGACACCAACAATGAAGTCATTCCCGCTGCTCACACAAATCGAGATGCTGAGTCAACAATGCTGTTAGTTAATGCCACATTACATAGCATACATGTCCCACCAAATCTAGCCTACAACAAGGCCTCATAATACTTAATGCTGAACAGGCGTATTGTTTTCCTACACACCAGAGTCAAAAAAAGAGTATTTACATGAGTTTCACCTCTAAGTTAGGTATGGATTAATAAGCTTGGGTACTGAAAACAGTACAGTCACCACAGCACACTATTCAACACAGACTAGTTGCACATTTGCAAGGCTGCATTGCCATTCTGCAGTAGCTATATTGTTGAAAATAGTGGAACAATGTTTTCTAAAAGAAGTTGCAGTTACCTTATGAGCACAATACAGACACACACAGTCCCCCACTGTATCTTCCTAGGGAACTGGTTGCCTTTTGCTGCAGTTGTCCCATTAATCTTGTATAGACACAAACTGAACAGCAGGATAACTTGTCACTAACATTAATATAAAAGCTGTATTTCACAGTATCACAAAAAGCTTGAGGTAGCAAGGGACCTCTGGAGACCAACCTGTCCAACTCCCCTGCTCAAGCAGGGCCACCAAGAGCCGGTTGCCCAGGACCACATCCAGATGGCTTTTGAGTATCTCCAAGGATGGAGACTGCACAACCTCTCTGGGCAACCTGTGCCAGTGCTCGGTCATCCTCCCAGTAAAAATGTGTTTCCTGATGTTCAGAGGGAACCTCTTGTGTTTCAGTTTGTGCCCATTGCCTCTGGTCCTGTCACTGGGCACCACTGAAAAGAGCCTGGCTCCATCTTCTTTACACTCTTCCTTCAGGTGTTTATATACATTTATAAGATTCCCCTGAGCCTTCTCTTCTCCAGGCTGAACAGTCCCAGCTCCCTCAGACTTTCCTCAGAAGAGAGGTGCTCCAGTTCCTTCATCATCTTGTTGGCCCTTCACTGGACTCTCTCCAGTACATCCACATCTCTCTTGTACTGGGAAGCCCAGAACTGGACACAGTACTCCAGGTATGGCCTCACCAGCACTAAGTAGAGGGGAAGGATCCCCTCGACCTGCTGGCAATACTTTGCCTAACACAGCCCAGAACACTGTTAGCTGCCTTTGCCGCAAGGGCACGTTGCTGGCTCACGTTCAACCTGCTGTTCACCAGGACCCCAGGTCCTTTCCTGCAAAGCTGCTTTCCAGCAGGGTGGCCCCCAGCATGTATTTGTGCATGGGGTTCTTCCTACCTCGGTGCATTTCCTGTGTACAAAGCTGAATTATACAAAAGCTTTGCTCTACCAGATCATGGCTTTCAGCTTCATTTGGTAACTACTTTATCAACTTTCAAAGAAAACAGTTGGGGAGGGGGAAAGAAAATGGACCAACATTTCCAAACAGTACCACAGACATTGCTTAACCTCCCCCACCTTGAAAGTTCAATTATCTAGCATAATGTCATATATTTCCTACAAGCTGGTAAACTACAATTATCCTTCAAAATAGTGATACAAAATATCAAATACTTAGTTTCCATTTTGCAGGCCTGGTAGATAATTTTAAAAAGTAGACATTATAAATCAGATACTTTTTTTTTTTTTTAAAACATCTTCCCTGACAGGTGCTCGTTCTGACTAATTCCTACTAGAACTGGAGGAAGTGATAAAAATGAACACAAGGAGAATGTTAATCATGCCCGAATGCATATTCAACCGACTTCTTACTGTGCCCATCAACAACAAAAGACACACAAGTTAGACACATAAAATACACTATTTTTTAATTTAACCGCACAGAGAGACTCACCTGGTTTTAGATTAAACATACGACCAATTTTATAACAAGTGCCATTCAGGTGTTCATGAATAAGTACAACTCAGCATAACTTCTTCCAAGAAAGAAGATTTTTACTTTCAGAAAACCCAGCTTCAATCAGCATGTACTCTGAAATCTGATCCCTTTGGCACCTCTAGACATTTAGCTTCAAAACAGGATTAACAGACAGCTTTCTGTAAAGAGTTATTTTGCATAGTGACCAATATGTGCAGCTAGAACGTACACAGAATAAATGCCAACATCACAAGTACAAAGGAAGTGAGACTGAAAACACCAGCTTTCCCTCCCCACAAAATTCAAGAAAAATTAACGTGTTAAAAGTCTACCATGCACAAATTCAAGGGAAAGTGAACTGACAACAGTCAATTTACACAGAGAAGTAAAATACTCTATCCTTTGCCTCCAAGAAATAAAGGGAAAGAACTGTTGTCCCCTTCTTCCCATCTCTGTAAGTATTACCTGTGATGGGTGGTGATCTCTCAGCACGTTTAGCATGCAAGAGTTTTCGACTAATAAATATGTAGCCACAGGGACATGATTTACATGCAACAGGAACCTGGGAAAACAAAAGACAAATATTTCAGATGATTTCAAATTATGACCAAATTCCTGCCTGATGAAGAAAAACAAACATAATAACTCTCATTTTGACCTCAGAGATACCTCTTCAAATTCAGTCTGTACTGCAAACTACGGCCTGTGCTATTATACAACTGTATTTAAACGTAGTAAAAACAGGTTCAGCTATGAATCACCCACCAAGCCTTTTCTTTATGCAGTTGTTAGAAATCAAGCTTGAAATGTACAGCTGTTGTGACCACTTTGTACTACAAACCCTTTTTCCCCAGACTGTCAGGAAGGGGGTGAGAGAAAGTGGAGAGCACTAAAGCCAGGGTGAATTAGAATAGAAATATAATTTCTTTTCAGAGCTCTCAAATATCCCCTGTCAAATCAGACATTCCCAGTTTTGCTTCCTTCATTTACTTTAAAAAAAAATATTAAAGAAAAAGTATGAGTTAAAACTACCAGTACGTTCTGAATACATTCACTTGCAGAAGCATTTGAAAGCAACTCCTATAGAGAGCAGGAGCAGCTTTAAACAGGAGGTACAAGAGAGCCCAAAGCAAAACAGATGCATTTGTACCACACTCTGCAACGCTGCTGTAGACAAGTCCGGGTGGTTACAGAAGGACCTAGTTAATTCAAAATGCAAATAACCTACCACAGCTAGTCGAAAGCTGACTGCAGGCTGAAGAGTCTTAGAGGTTATAGTGCTTCTCCTGATCAGCTATGCGGTCAGGAGCAGTACATTCCCCCAACACAAGATGATTTAAAACAAGATGAGGAAATCTGGAAATGCTACACTTGCATGAAAAATGACAAAAATCTTATTCTGAGCAATTAAAAAAAGTGACACTGATAAATTACAGACCTCATTACCCTCACTCAAAGCCAAGATTTTTCAAGATCTTTTAAAGTAGTAAGGAATACACTATATTGCTTTGATTAGGCTTAAGACTGAAAACGCAAATCAAAGCAAGATTAAACAGAGATCTGGAAGAGATTAACACACATTAAAGTCAAGTCATGTTGAAGCACGACAGTAGGGAAAAAAAGCGGGAGGTAATTTCTCAAACGTAATTCTTTAAGACAGGTCTCTACAAGTTTGCCAGCGTCCACTGAAACAAACAGGAGTACAGAACCATGGCTGCTTGCTCAGTTTTACCGGACATGCAGAAGAACCAAGTTCCAATGTTCTACTGGCTAGGGAAAAAACCTGCCAAAGTAGTACATGAATTTGTAAAGGAGAACTTAACTGCTACTCAGAATAAACAAATGATTTCACTTTCTGTAGCGCATCTTAACTCCTGTACTTCACCCTATGAAGAGCTTACAGATAAACTTTTGATACTGGTTTTATGTAACTAGAGACTTTTTCATTCCCTTTATGGAGACACTGACATAATAAAAACAATTCTAATCAAGGTTTATTGAACCTTAAAGCTCAGAATTTAGCAGACTTGTGTGCATGTTTATATCCTTGTTCATAAGTCAGTATAAGAGTACTAAAACCCAGTATCTAGCAGATAGTTTGTCTGTATCGTTAAGGTGATATAGGAGTTCCATTCAAGCCCATTTTTGAACACCTGGGTCGCTCCAATAATTACATTTCCAGGCTCAGCCTAAAAAAAAAAAAAAAAAAAGGTGGGGAAAACCACCCAAGGGGATTGGAGCAGACCCAATATTTTTCAGTGAACCCAACTGTGTTTAACAGAACAATATTGTTCTCACGTTACAGGTTTGGCATATAGGTGTGCGTGTGTCATTTGCAAGGGGGGAGCAGGGGGGTATTATGTGGGAAGGGGCTTAGTCACTGAAAGATACCAGTTATCCTCTGAAGACCTACACTCATAACATCCTGTACCATAATTATTAAGGCAACGTAGTCCTACAAACACTATTTTACTCTGTTTAACATCTTCCTAACCAAAAAGAAATTTAGTTTCTCATACAAGAAAGTTTACATGAAGCTAAATTAAGAAGCGTTAATTATTTCTTTTGATTGACTGCAAGTATTTCATGCTCCCTAGTTTAATGGGGCTGTGCTTTGGTTGCGAAAATATCAAAAACCTTCTTTTTTATTTTAAAAAAGTCTAAATGGCAATTACATATCATCTAAAGTACAACAGAAAAAGTTTAAAAGCCTAAGAAGTGTTACTCAATATTGCACTCCAATATTTGTGGCTGTCTAAATATTTCCATGCATGCCACTTCTAGCAAAGAAATCAGAAACAAATGCAAAGCTCTTGTTTATGGAAGAATTTAAGAAACGCTAGTACAGGACGCAACCACTTAAGAGTCACACAAGAGCTTCCCCACACTCTGCAAAGGGCTGACTTGTACTGTAGGTTTTAGTTTCTCATCTTCTCTCAACCATTTGGCACTGGAAAACGAGGTCCTATGAGCAATGCTTGTACGGGGGCAGGACACATATGCACATTAATTCCATGTTAGCCACAGAAGAGTTGCTAACAGAAAATCTACATTGACATATGTGTATTGTGTGTTTCAGTTTTAAAGCGCAGAACAAAGTGAAAGTTTCAGCATCAGCTTAAAAAGTCTATAATGTTTGCTTACTTGCTCTTCCTATTGTTGGTGGTTGGACATTCACTACATTTATTTAAAGAAAAAAAACACACACAAATAAACAAAAAAGCCTACCACCACTCTCATATTCAACTTTTCACTCATTTTAATTTCTTCTTTCACCAACTAAATAACCAGAACTTGGCACACAATTTTTTCTCTGAAATAGTATTTCAGTGACATGCTTAACGTGAGCGTTTGCAGTGGCTCATCTATTGCTTAAAACATGAAAGGATGCCCCACACACAGCTTAACATTCCAAACTGTTCCAGGATGAGTCAAAACACCATAAAAACTATGCAAGTCACAACACATGACTTTTTTTTAATCTTTATAAGTAAAGAAAAATGGCATGAGATTTTTTTTCTAAATATAGCTAAAATAGTGTACACCAGTCAAGTTTCAGGATCAAATAATAGAAACGCGTTTCCCATGATTACATGTAAAAGCCTCTCCCCCTACCCTGAGCCCCACAGCAGCCTTCTGCAGTGCTGTGCTATTGTTCCAGCAGAGGAGCGCTGCTGTAACAAACTGGCCTATTTTTAATAGTAACATCATTACCAGTAGAAAGCGTAAATGAAGACAAGCTCATGATACAGTAACAGTTCAAATCAGCTGTTGTTAATGTTTAAGTGTAAGTAACCCCATTATGTACACATAACAAAACCGCAGTGAGACATAAACAACAGTTCACGTATACATTTGGACTACATGATAGAAATTGCAGCGAAGGTCTCAATTCTGGTGTTTCTGAACTACTCCATGAGAAAACAACACAACTGAATGCTCTCCCGACAAGCCTTAGGCACACTGGTCATCCAAAGGACGAACTGCATTGTATAAATTACTAAGTTTATTATATTTTTAATAAATTACATAGTTACTAAACAATACTAGCGCATAAGCAAACAACTGTGAACGTTGCTTCAGCATAATGTAACTATCACACTACCCTGCAAGAGGAACACGATATTTAATCCGCATTCCAAGCAGAGGCTGCAAAGGCAACGATTATTTACTTCACATAAACAGTGCTTCACAGCGGCACGGAGGCAATTTAATCCCCCCCCAAAAGCAAACAGCTCAGTCGGCAGCTTCGTGCATTGCTATTGCAGGGTGGGTATCGAAGCAACCACAACCGACACCGGGAGGAGAGAAAACAGGAAGCGCGGCGGTGCGCGCCCCGGCGGGGAGCCGCGGGGCGGCCGGGGCAGGGCGCCGGGCCCGGCGCCCCGGCAGCGGGAAGGCGGCTGCGAGCGGCTCCGAACTCCGCCCGGCCCGGCGGAAGGGCAGCGCGGCGCGCACCTATCGCGCCGGACCAGGACGGGCCAACGCGGCGTCGGCAGCGGTGCTGGTCCCCGCCGTGCTGCCGGAGAGGGCGGGCGGCTCCGGGCGGTGACCGCCAGGGCTGCGCTGAGGGAGCGGGTGCCGCAGCCCCGCCACCGAGCGCGGGCGAGGGGCTCGGACCCCGCCGACGGGGGCCGGAGCCCACCTCCCCCAGGCCCGCCCACGGTTCCCGTCCCTCCCCTGAGCCAGAGCCCCCGCAGCGGGCGGCACCTGTCCTTGCCGGGGTGGCCGGCGAGCCCCGCCGCCCCCGGAGCAGGGCACCCCGCCGGTCTGTGAGGGCCAACCGGCCCCGATGGCGGGCTGGCGGGGCGGGCTCCGCGCCCTCCCGCGGGATGGGCAGAGGCAGCGGGGCCAGCGCTCCTGCCGCTCACGGGGGCGCCGTTTTAACCCCGCGGCCACTAATCCCCCTTCCCCGGCGGGGCCGGCCCCGGAGGGGAGCGGGGCCGGCAGGCGCCTCACCTGCTGGTCGCACTCCGGGCAGGACTTGGTGGCCATCTTCACTTTCTTGGCCCTGCTCGAGGACATGCTCGCCGCTGCTGCCGCTGCCGGAGTGCCGGCCGCCCCGCCCCGCGGCGGCCGGGGAGGGCGGGAGGAGAGGGCAGGGGCGCGGCGCCGGCCGGCAGCCTCCACAGCCTCCGCGGGCCCGGCCCGCGCCCAGCGCCCGCCCCCGGCGCGGCCCTCCGACAAAGGAGCCGCTCCCCGCCCCGCCGCCGCCGCCGCCGCCGGAGCCCCGCCCACCCCGGCGACGGCAGGGGCGGGGCGCGTGCGCGAGGAGCCGGCCCCGCCGCCCGATTGGCTGCGCGCCTCGCAGAGGCGGGACGGCGGGCGGCGGGCTCGGGGCCGCCCAACGGCCGGGCTATAACGGCGGTCACGGCTCCCGGCCTCCCCCAGCCCCCCCCCGGCCCGGGCTGCCGCGCCCCCGCGGGGCCGGGGGGAGGCGGGGAGAGCCGGCGGCGGGGTCCGCCGAGCTGCGGTGCCCGCCCCGAGCCCAACCTCTCGCCGCCGCCTCCGGGCGCTGCCCGGTCTCCGGCGCGATCGCCCCTCGCGGGTGTCTTCGGCGTGGCCGAAAGCGGGACCGCGCCCCGCAAAAGCCGGTGGCTTCTCCGTGTTGGCGTTTCCACGGCCTCGCGTTTAATTCGAGGCCATAAGTGACAGGGCAGCTCCGCTATCGCCGGCCCAGCTACCGGTGCCCCAGCAGCAGCACCGGCAGGATGCAGCGAGCGGCAGTCGGGAATGTTAAATAACTATTTTTTTCTGGTCTTCATCTCAATTCAGAAAAAGAAAAGCCTGCAGTTGAGGGGGAGGGTTATCGCCTGCTGTTCCTTTATCTTTGGGAGCCTGGTGGTTCAACAGTTAGGCTATTCAGTCATGCCTCTAAAAGTTGCTGTTCTGCTTGCAAATTTCATGGGTTTACATCAGTATGTCAATTTTCCTGTCACTCCCACATAAAAATATTAATAGCGTAATGTAAACTAACTGAACTTTTATGTTTCTTGTAAAATACATTTTTAAAGAAATAAAGCAGCTGGAAATACTCATTTCAACTCCAAAATTCCTTCAAGATAGAGCTCTTAGACTGAAACTTTGCATCAGCATGTAGAAGTTTTGTATTCCTACAAAATGTTTACATCTGAATCATTTACCTCTGGACTTAGAAAAAGAGGAAAGTTATAATGACAATACTGCTATGAACAGGAGTTGGGATTTTTTTTTTTTTTTGTACTACAAAATGTCTACGGGAGAAAAGTGCAGCAAAGTCTCAACAGAAAATTCTGTTTGAAGATTACAGTTTAAAATAGCCTGAAGTACAGCTGCCAACAAATATTAAAGAACTGTACTGGAACTGTAATGCTTTCACATGGGTAGCAATGAGTGTATCTGTGAGGCTGGCTCTGGGCCCAATATAATAATTTTTATTTTATGTTTGTAGTTTAGTCTTGAACTCAGTTTGCTGCACCTAAGTATTGAGAAAAAAACATTGGAGGAGAGGCAGTTTTAATGACTTGTGTCTATACTTCTCTTTCAGGGAAATTAACCTAAAAGCAGTTTGGAAGAAACTTCTTTAAAGTTACTTTTATAGTTATTGAAATGTTCATACTGTCTACTAGTTCATTACTGAGTTACTTTGATGCATTCGGTCAGTTCTTGGTGGAGAGGAATCTAGAGAAAGTATTTATTCATCTGCCAGGACAGCCCAAATAATTTTTCCCTGCCAGGCAAATTAAAAAGACACTTCTTCCTTCAGGCAGAAAAAGACTAGCACTTGTCATAGTTTCTCACAGAGTAACATTCTTCCTGCAGCTGGGGGCCTAGTGGTCTTACCTTCCTGTGGCTTGGTGACCTTCCCTACAGATCAGATAGCTCACAGTATCCCAGTTGCCAAGTAAGCTTGTCTAAAGTCTCACTAGTGCTTGATTTATACAGCTTAATTGTTGAGGCTAATTTATTACAGGTTCTGTGAAACTTGAAAATGGAGTTCCAGATTCATAAAAGCCCACACATGCTTTAGATAAGCAATATGTTTTTATTACAGATTTCTAAGTGATGTGATTGCTGCGCATACCTTAAATGTAGACTGTAAAAACTGAAACTTCTTCTGAAAGGCCACATAGAATAACAAATTACATATATCTATTCTGAGGAAAATCTGAACATTTAGGAGATAACACAGGGAAGTCATGTGACATCATAAACTTAACAACAAAAAGGTACATCCTCACCTTCATTATTTGAAATGTGGTTCCTCTTAGTAATCTCGATGGTTAATCTTCTCATATGACAAAGTCCACAGGTGACAACCTTAGGATAAAATTTTTCTTTTCTAAATTTTAGAAACAAATCTCTTTCACTTCACACTAACCATGATCTCCTCAGAGTAGATTTCTCACATTTACCACTTGAAGTGGGAGGCTGCAGTGCTGGCTCCAAGTACGATCACTCCAGTCATTTACTATCTTCTCTTGTTGCCAACTTCTCTCTATGATTATCAGGGGCAGGTCTCCAATGAGAGCTCCTGGATAAAACAGAATAACAGAACTCTTGACTATGCTATTTTTCACATGCAAACTGAGGAAATGCAAGGGGTTTAATCACTTCCAATCTGTTTAGGCTCCACTTTTCCCACCTGGCCCAGGAGAACATCTTCCCACCCTTCCTTTAGCAGTCACCCTAAAGAGGAAGAAGCCATCTCAAAGCATCCTAGCAGAGAGGGGATACCTTGTAATGGACAGAGGCTCCATGAAGACAGCTCCTAAATGAAGAAGATTATGATCCATATTTGTACAGAATACTGTACTGCTCATTGTACTTCTCACTGTACTTGATTTCAAAAGTCTTTCATATAAATATTTATAACTTTGTGTAGGCACTAATATACACAAGTTAATTAAAGACACTGAAAAATCTCTTCCGGGAATGGACCAGCTGTACTGTTTCTTTGTTGTTGTTTTGCACTCTTCTTAAATGAACTGATTTAATGTAAAACTGTTGTGAGATTTAAATGACCAGAAAGATCCGTTCGGTAAATGGTTTTTCTACCTGTTTCCCACTGGAAGCCCTACATGTCACACCTGGCTGCAGTGCAAGCTTTCGCATTATTGCAACACAAAGGATTTTGATTTCAGGTGATAAAACAAATGCTGATCGAGGTAATTGCTCCAGGCAGCTTTATATTTTTGCTGGGGTAAAAAGTAAAGGCAATAAAATAACCTCAATATTTTGATTCTAAATTACTCACATAAAGCAAAAGAGGATGGATGCTTATTAAACTATTCTACAACTAACATTTCCACCACTGGAACACACAGTAGTTAGACTTTAAGTGCAATGCTTGCTTCATGCACACTATCATGAAATGAAAGCAATGCTGGAATGGATATATAAATTGTAGGCAAACAAAAATAAATTCATAAAGTACATATGGCCAAAATACAATTAGAAGTGTTTTAAATCCTGAATATTGATAGTGGGGGAACATCACTGAACTCTGATTATCATCTCTCCACACAAATATACTCCGAGTAGTTTTCTAGACGCTGTGGGTATCTAGATGCTCTAAGTTACAATGAGCATATATAAGTATTAATTTGTCTCTTCTAGATAAATGTAAGATATACAGGTATACAGTTTTGTTTGATCTAGTTTTCCTGATTCTATGTCCAATGCCTCAACACAAAACCATCCTTACTGCAGTCTCATACACAAACTTCTCTTCCTGAAGGCCGCAGTCAATGTTGTCAGACAGCAGTGCACTACTACCATACCACTATCGCTGCCAGGACCAAAGCAACAGGAGAAGCACTAGACCTCTGCTCCCTCAGCAGGGCCTGAATTTCTGAGAGGTAAATTGCATTTATGCCCTAGAAAGTATCCTTCAGGTTCCCAGTTTGTCATGCCAGCCTTTTCCATCGTTACTACCAATATTATATGATGAATAAAGAATCAAACATCATATCATTTGCAATATCCATTCCTGTGACAGTACAACTTACTAATTTTTTTCTATTCTTCCTCTTCCTTGAGTCTCTATGGTGAGCCCAGTTCCCACGCAGGGCATGAGAACACACTCTTCTGTACTTGTGAGCATCTTGGGCTCCCCCAAGTGTGTGTTGTGGTTTCTGCGTGAGTACAGTTACTGAATTGGCTGATTTGCCCTTTTCCTTTTCTTCTTAGTATTTAAGTTATGTCTCAGAGGGTGGGGTTTGTTTCCCTTCCCTCTCTGCATATTGTTTTCAGCCTATAGCAATCCATTACCAGCAGAGGTTTTTCTCCAGAGACACACAAAGACAAGGCAGGTTTATTTTTGATATAAACTGACTGTTGCCAAAAGCACAAGTGTAGGCAGCACATCCAGATTTCATTCCTGAATCAAGACCAAATCCATGCAACCAGGACCTTGAGACTACTTTTGGATTTTTTTTTCGTCTTAACTGAGAAGGTCCAGACATAGCAAAACATAGAAAGATGCTTTTGGTATTTCAGAGGGTCTTTATAACAGCAGGGGGCTCTGCTGTGTATAGTAACAGTATCTAGTAAAGAAGTTAATGAATGCCAGATATCTATTACAATACCCTGCCTTTCTTTACAGAGCAAATAAGCTAGTCAGTGACAGCTGTTCAACTATTCTAATACAAACAAAAATATTTTCCTTACTGAATGCAAACAAGATAGTATTCATAGCTAAACAACCCGGTATTAAGACTTACCAGACAGACATATATTTTTCTTGTTATTCTAATTTATTAACACATTAGTTTTGAGTTCTGAAAGTCCAAGACTATTTCTTTTGCATCATTTCAGAGGTTTAATCCAGCACTGAAAAAAATAACAAATACCTTTTTAAGGGTACAGGTACCGCCTCTCTTAGAGAGTCAATAATGAGTGGCCCCTTGCAAGACCAAGCCTCATTTAAAATGTGCTTTACACTAATTTAAAATAGAAAATAAGAAAGTTATGCCATTTCTCTATTTTATGAAAAGCTACACATGACTTTTTAAGTGTCTGTTCCTGATGGCTTCTTTTCTTTGCTGTTGTCACAACAGACTCCAGCTGATCTGAATGGTCTGGATCTTAGGGTCCTTTCCCCTGGAATGCAGTGTGTATGCCTGCCACACCGGCTTCTTGCACACTACAGCATTTTGGCGTGCAACTATAATTTTACAAGAAAAAAATCCCAAAGTAGGTATGATTCACATATCTAATCCACATTAGATTTGGAGAGAGAACCACTTTCTAAGTTTCATTTCTGCTCACCACTACAGAGAGTTTGGAAGCATTCTGCCCTCCTGCAGTAGAGTTCCCTGCGAACTCTCCTGTGAGGGCTGACAGCCTCAGACTTGCCTAAGAGCTGACAACATGCAGCAAACTGAAAAACTAAAATCCTAAAATGCTGTGCAACCTTGTGACAGAAAGGTTATAACATGCATCCTGAGTGAGTAATGACTTCCTAATTAGTCAGCTATATTCAGTGGGGTTTTTATTCTTTCCACAGATAAGTACTATCTAGAGAATTACTAAGTTGTATCTAAAATACATGGGTATTCATACCAAGAACAGAATGTATCAGAGGATAATTACAAATAATAAGAACAGCTAGATGATAATATTTGCAATGTTACCATGAATGAATTGAAGTTTTAATGTTACAGTGTACAACTGGTAAGAGGAAAGTACTCTATAAAATCCTATTAATTTTAATAATTAATTTAAAAAAACTTTAATCCTATTTTCTGTGATTCTGGTCGTGGCAATTTCGGTAATCACAACAGTTTGCATTACTTAATACTGTTATTATGCTTCTCATCAGTAGATTTCAGGGTAGCTGTAATCTGAGTACCCTCTGAGTCCTTTCATAAGAAATCAAAGTTGTGCCTAACAAGTCCTTTGAGATCCCATTACTCTGAACTTGGCCAAGAACAACATTTAAGTGGTACAAATGTTGGCTTTGTTCTCCAAGTACAGCTAAATATTGAGCATTTCCCAATTACAAAGCATTTTGTCCTGCAAAATGTTGTTACACGTTGATGTCTTTTGGTCTCAGGAAGCCCACATTTGGGTTGACTTCCTGTCTCCAGTTTAGGTTTTGCACATTAGAGCTTGCCTGAAAAAAAAGACCATGCCACCAGTGTAAGTAAGTATGGCAGCTTCTACCAACACAATGTAACTGACAGCTATTTCAGACAACTATGACATAGTTATGAGCCAGCTCAAAGCATTACTGCATCACCAAGCTTCCCAGGTAATCAAGGCCCACTCTTGTTTTACAGTCACCGCAGCACTTTCCCACTTCTGCAACTGAACGTCACCATCACTTGTCCACCACAATCCGTGGTGACAGTCTAATCAAAGTGAAGCCCACTTCAGTAAACAACATTTTACATTTTTTTAAGAGTCATATCGTTTCCATACCTTTACTGTGCTTCTTTTTGTAATCAGAAAGAAACATTTTAATTTCTAGCTCCTGTATTTTAGTAAGTTGCTATATTAGTAATGGGAAAAAAAGCCTTGAACTTTTCCATTCAAGTGCTTGATTTTACTTGATTCTTAAAGCAAATGTGTCCAATACAGTGACCTTGTCCATATATTTTATAACAATGTCACTGAAACCCTCTGGGGGTAAAAACTTAGTGGGAAGATCCCTCCCTAATCAAGCTGAAGCATAACGTACAAAATGAGTCTTATGGCCCAGGTCAACAGTGTTTTTTAAAAAGGATTTATTTGCTTGTGAAGCGAGTCAGCTTCAGATGAGATTTTTAAAATAAACTTTTATTAAAATATTAATAATTTAAATTATTTAATGCCATTAGCAGCTACCATTCCATAAAAAAGGCTTCCAACATTTTATTCTCACATATCAGGCCTTTTTCGTGGGAAACTATTAAAATCCAGATGTCATTCAGAACAGTTCAGTTTCAACAAAATCATCATTTTTCACCAACAATCTTCTGAGCAGTTTTATTTTAAATGTAGTGTGTATAAAAAACACTTCGCAAAATAAAATTACATTATTTTTGTGGAGCACCTTTTCAATTAATTCTTATAAAGAGAATTGAATAGACTATTTTACATGTTTCATTTTGGTTTTTTTTTTTGGGTAGGGGGTTGGGCTTTTTTTTTTTTTTTTTTTGCTGATCATGAGAGAGGTAAACAGAGCTGGTAAACATTAAGATATGAAGTCACTGAACTGGTACTTTTTCCACTGACTGCACTGAGCTTTGGACCAGATCTTAAAGGTTTATGTTCAGTCTGAAGAACAGTAGGAACAGTAATTTCTCTGAAGATGCTCATTATATTCTGAACTGCTACCATCAGCAGTATTCCACAGGAAACAATCATCCTCCACACTTGTACAACACAGAAAACAGGAAGGGTTTGCTCTTTTTGCCTAAAAAAATATATTTTTTGTAATGTGGTTTCCATTTACTTAGTGTCCTCAGAATCCATTTAAGCAGGACTTTATTATTTACATATCATTAACAACATTTTGCCATTTTAAGCTATTAAGAGTAGTTTTCTATCCAGTGCCTTTATTTAAACGAAACAGCAGAAGAAAAAGGAAAGCTTAGTTACCACGTGTCATTGTTGTAATCATGGGGTTTAAACCATGCAACTAGTCATGACAAAGAAGCTTGCTGAGGGTCTGCCAAAATGGAAACATGTGACAGCAGCTGTTAGTCTGTTTATCAAGGTTTTTTCTCCAACTCTCTATCTACTTTTCTATGTATTTATGCATTTGCTGTTGTTCTGTACTTCCAACTCCTCGCCACCATCATGAAATTCATTATTTTAGTTCCTCATGACTGCAAGAAAACCAGCCTCTGTCTTTATGAGTAAAGATGGAATGCAACACAGGGATCAAAGAACTGCCCTTGGTAAGCAGTACTTGCCACCTTCTTTGTCTGGCTTGTCTGAAACTTGTGTTCATATGATTTGTACAGGATACATAAACTGCCTGCATTGAACATGGAACGGCTGTTTTTCATCTTATTTATTTCCTGTGTGCACTTCTTAACTTTGGAAATTAATCTGACTATTGAATTTCAAGTTTGTATATATTCATTCAAATGTTTTACTAAAAACACATGTTTTGGCTTGTGCAACGTGTTTTAAGATTCTTAGCCTTATTCCAATGCTGCCATGCTATGTTGCATGCTTACAAGCATTGCAGAAGTTGCAAAGAAGGTGCAAGGTCCTGCTTGGATTGTCAGCTAGACGCAGAAATGGAGACGTCAGGCAGTCTGTACCTTCACTTCCTGGGGGATCAATCAGAGATACTGTGGCAGTGCTAGCTGGAAACTTTCTGCTACGCCAGCTGTTTCTGGTGGGGGGTATTGGGGGTGGAACAGTAGTGTGTGGACCAAGAGCAAAGGTTAATTTGTGTTCTTCCCCTAGCAAAATTAGTGGTTCCAAACCCATTGGAGTTTGATTTTTAATAGGCTGGGTAGCATTTCAACCCTGATTTCTAATGAACTCTGCAACACTCACACTCAAATCAAGATGTCCAGGAAGTCTACTTATATACACTGAATGCAAATATTAGAATTTAAAATAAGTTGGACATTTCAGGTGATCTGATTAAAACTTATTGCAAAATCAGTTCTGGGTTTGTTTTTGTGGTAAATTTGACCTTGACAAGTCTTACTACAGCTTGAAATCTTTTCTTCTGAACTACATTTTATCAAACCTGGGAAAAAAGCCTCATGACACTGCTTGTTAATTATCAGTCAAAAAGCCAGATTCAGGTAACATGTAGCTTTCCAGATTCATGACTGATAACAGCTTTAAAGGAAAAGTGGCAAAATGTACATGCTCCAAAACTTGACATTTCAAAGTTAAAAAGGTTTAAAACATGGGAAAAAAAACATCAGTCTGAAGGAGAAGCAGACTGCGATGTCCTGAGACAGTTATTGAAGCAGCAAATAAACAAAAATGTCCTTCTTGGAACTTGAATTTCTAACAGATAGTGCTTTACTGGGTCATTTTATGAGCAGAATTTTGGAGGGAGGATAAGCAGGGCCAGACACACTCCGCTCAGCCTTCACAAGCTGAGCAGTAAATGAGAAAAAGCTTTCAGTACAATCAGTACAATGATTGGAAATGCACAAAATCTAATTCCTGAGTAAAACAAATGAGTTTTCTGCACCATCTCAAGATGGTCCCTTCAGCACAAACCCATTTCTCTTATTTTGTTAATTATGAATTGACTAAAATTCTCAAGTAGCAATTACTTTTTAATTAGCACAGAGCAAGAGCTAAAATATTGCGCTTGAAATAGAATAAAGACTGGAACAAATTATTTACGCAACTAAACACTATGGCAAGCAGAAGCTCATTAGAAAGAAGAAACAGTAAAGACAGGAAAAAGACTCAAGATATAATTGTATGGGACAAAATAAAATCAAATGCAGCAAAAGCAGCTTGCTTTCTCTTCATCAACCAAGGAAAGATACCAAAACACACAGAAGAGAACCCAAGTCTCAAACCATCTAATTTAGGTACCTAAAATAGGAAACTGGTTTTCTATATTCTCTCTAAGTCAGTGGAGAAAGTAAAAAGAAGGTTCTACAAAAACAATTCACAAATAAGCCTGATTTACAGCCCAGGCTCTTACTCAGGGAGGTAACATTAGGTCATAGGAATATTCCTGAGTGAATGATCCCTTATTCCACTCTCTGACCACAAACAAGGAGTCTCTTCTGGGCACCCAGGACGGGTACAATGGGCCTTCTCCTCCCCAGAGGCAGCAAAAACGAGAGAGCATTTACCTCTCTCTCCCCTGAATTCCGCTGCTGTTTTATTTCGTGGCAGATCTCCAGTCATTTGCTATGAAAGCTGAACTGTACCCGAGAGATAAAAACATTTTCATCATCTGGAAACAATGAGGAAACTGTGGAAGAGGACCGACTTGTTCTTGCGGGAGGGAAGGATCAGGAGAAAATGCTGCACTGGCAGGGTGACAGCGCGAGGGATGAGGCTGCTGGCGTTCAGCCCGGCTGCCTGATCTCTACCCCTGCCTCGCTCTCCGGCAGCCCAGCAACAGGTGACCCGTCTGCAGACCCCACCGCTGCACACACCACCTCACGCTGCATTTCTCACGCCACCGCCGAGCTGGGAAATGAGAGCGGGAGGCGGTTTTGCCCAACGGACAGAGGAGAATCAGCGGGGGCAACGCTGCATTTCTCCAACCGCAGAGCAGAAAAACAAATCCAGACAAAGGGAGCGCTCTCTGCCGCGGGCGGGCGGCGGCGGCACGGCGGAACCCGCCGCCGCCCGCGCAGCGGGAGCGGCAGCGGCAGCGACAAGCTCCCCGCCCGCCGGGGCTGCGGCCCCGGCCCCCGCCGCCCCGGCCCCGCTCCGGGGCTTGCACCGGCAAGACTCGGCTTTGCCATTCCCTTAGGAAACGCCCCTGGATTTGCCCCCTCCCCGCTTCCCCCGGCATCTCCAGCACCGGGAGCGCGCCCCCGCCCGCGGGCGGCGGCAGACAATGCGGGACCCCGGCGGGGCGGGCCGGGCCGGGCCGGGCGGGGGGGGCCTGTGGGTGCGGTAGTTCCCTGCCCATCACCTGATGCTGTGGGCAGGCGCAGCCGAGGGCTGCCGGAACTACAAGACCCGCCAGGCAGCGCGCCCGGCAGTCTCGCTGGTGCGCTCCGCACCTTCGCACGCCCGGGGCCGGGGTCGGCGCTGGCCGGGGCGGCTGCTGGCGCTGGCTGAGGAAGGATGGGTTCCTCCGGGACGCCTCCGGAGCACTAGCGAGGGCCCTTCTGTTGGGGACAGGGGCCAGCGACGCTACTCTGATGCAATGGTGGGATCTATTGCTCCTCTGGTGGCATCGCAACGCTGCAACATCAGTTGTATCCATTGCAATTAAGTTTGCAGGATCTGGACATGGGAGGATCGAGCATGTACGCGTAACGGTGCCAGCTCTTCGGCGCTTCTTCTGACTGCATCTCTTGCTCGCGTGCCTCTTACTCGCTCCCGGTTCTGATTACAAAACACACCGATCCTCAGCACTAGCATCCTTAATCTCGCTTTGGGAACTACCTGAAAGAGCATGCATCGATTTGTCTTGGTTGCCAAGCAAACTGCGGCAAGCCTGAGCTGCAAAGGGCCGGGGGTCTGCCGAAGCGGAAGGGAAGACATGGCTTCGCGCTGCGCGGCTTCGCTGGCGGCGGGGCGGCAGCCGCCCTGTCCCCGGCTCCCGCGGCCGGCGCGGGAGGGGACGGTGCGCTGGAGCAGCGCTGCCAAGGCCTCCGCGGTGAAGATCAGCGAGAAGGCGAGCAGGGAAAAGATCCTGACGCTGGAGTCCATGAACCCCCAAGTGAAGGCGGTGGAATACGCAGTGCGGGGCCCCATCGTCCTTAAAGCCGGCGAGATCGAGAAGGAGCTGCGGAAGGTGAGGCAGGGGCGGGGGGGGTGCGGGGCCGGGCAGGGCAGGGCGGGCTCCCCGCCGCGCCGCCCCGCTCCGCGCCGCCCGCTCCCGCGGCGTGCCCGCCGCCGCCGCCGCCCGCACTGGCCCTGCCCCCGGGGCACTCCTCCGCCGCCGCCGCTCCTGATTGGGGCGTCGGGGGGCTCGGCAGGGCCGCGGCCGGCGGTGGGGCCGACGTGGCAGGCGGTGGGGCCGGCGGGGCCGCTGACAGCCCCGGGGCTGAGACGCGACCCTGTAGCAAGCGGGCGGCCGGGGGCACACGGGGGCGGCGGCGCTGGGAGCGCCAGTGCCATGCCTCGTACCACGTTACAAACTCGCGGACCACGAGCACCTTCCCCCCCATCCCTGCTGCTGCCGAAGCGGTGCCCGGACGCGCTCTCCCCGCGGGGGGCTGCGGGAGCGGCCGGGGCCAGGCCGGGGCGCGCAGCCGCCTCCCGCCCCTGCCTTGCCCGCCCCGGCCCCGGCCCCGGCCCCGCTCCGCTGCGGGACATCCCTCACTCGTGTCCCTTCACACGGGAGGCGGGAGAGGCGCAAAACAAAGAAACCCGTCCTCGGGCTACTGTTTATCTCCTGTCACCGCTTGCGTAAGGCAAATACAGTATACCCCCATAAAGCGGTGTTTACATTTCTTCGGCCACTTTGACCCTTTGCTGCAATCCCATGTCCTTTGTGTTACACGAGCGGGTGACTGACCAGCTTTCATCATGCTGATAGAGCGTTTAAAGCATCCACTACGGCTTTAGAGATAACTGCCTGCGCCGGGGCAGGGAGGCCCCCTTGGCGCCCGGCCGCCTCCTGCCACGGCCCGGCTCTTCCCGGGCCCGGCTCCGCAGGCCCGCCCCGCCGCTGGCTGCCCGCAGGGACTAATGCTTTCCCCACCGGCGCTGGGCTTCTCTTTTTTTTTTAGTTGCACAAGTTGAGGTGCTTGAGGACAAGCCTTCAGAGCGCAAACGCTCGGTGACGCTACCCAAAGTTTTAGGTGGTTAGCGCTTTTAGGAGGATCAGGCAATAAAGCCAGATACAAGATACTCCCGAGGCTCTGTGCCAAAATGTACTAAATAAAGCATCCCAATCAGTCAGTGCTTACATTTTGCTCTTCATATTTTTATCTTACTCCTTATCTTAATATTAAGACTTAGCATTGAAAAAAACCCAAACCCTTAGCGATTCAGGCGTGGCTTTCTGCGGGTACTGTTCACATCACAGCTTCCCCTGTCGGCACGAGGACTCGCTTATTTTTGTTTTGAATAAAGCATCTGGCAGAGCTACTTGCTTGTGATTTCAAATATTATTCCCTGCCTTCAGTGCTTTAGAAAGCCTTGCTAATATGTTATTATAGGTACTGCAAGACCAATTTGATTAGTATATGTAAAGTGCTTTGAACAAAACCAGGGCCATAGCAATGCTAGCGAGAACAGATTATTTTAATTCTTTGGTCTTTGTGTTACTTGCTTCCCCTTGTTTTAGAAGGTGAAGCACGTTTTCAGCTCACTGTGTATCATACACATCAATTACTTATGGCTAACTCAGTAATTATTAAAAACAGCTTCTTTTTTTAGAATTCTACTTAAAAACTTCAGAGTGGTGATGGAGATTTCATTTCAGAATATTTGTTTTGATTTTTGCCTTAAAACTTGTTTATAAAGGTGTCATTGTGTTTATGTAACTAGGTTCCCTAGTAGGTGCATTTTCCAGAGTATAAAATCCTGCAGTGTTCTCACTGAGTATGTTTGTTTTCAATTTAACATCACCGGGCAGGAGATACTACTTGACAAAACAAATATATGATCTTTGCTAACTCCTCCCAGCTCTCCTGCTTACTTCAATTACAAGCTGAGTCACTGGCAGAGGAATAATCTGTGCACTTTTTAAAAAATGCAAGAGCAAGTCATTGCCAATTGCTTTATTAAAAGATTGTTATGGCAGTTTTGTGCCCACTTACGTGGCATTTTCCATTTAAGAGTTTTTTCCTTGAACCAGTCTCATTGAATTGAATGATCAATGGCTACCAGCATTCATAGACACATGACTGCTCTAAGGTGACGAAAGCAAACAAAAACCTCCCTGTTGGCAGGGATGGAGGACACTATTACTGCAAAAGTTGAGACAACATATCTGCAGAGAACACTAATCAACTTAAGGAAGCAGCTGAAAGACTGTTTTCTTCAGAACTGCTCAAGTTATTCATTCCTCTTTGCCTTTCTGAGAAAAATACTGTTATTCCTTCTATTGTTTAATCAAACTGTCTGGTACAGTAAACAGCCTTGAGTAGTACTTAGGTTCCTTATAACTGAAATATTATAGGTTTTCTAAATGTCTATTTTTTGGTCTAAAATTGAATTCTGTGTGATCACAGGTCAATGGCACTTCTTTATTTACTTTTAATTAAAACTGGGCAACTGCTTTTTTCATGTCTCTCAACTTTAGCTCACAGGGCTAGGTCAACCACTGCCACCAGAATTAGCACTAACCGATAAAAGACAAGAGGCTGAAGCGGTTGTCAGAGAAAGGTGATGCCCCTCAGCATCTCTAGAACCATGATTACTCTTCATTGGCAGCAAAAGGGTTGCCCCATAGCAACTCTACTACATGTGACAGGGAAGGAGCTCTGCACAAGCATGAAAGCACGGGTGCCACAGTACGACATGGAAGCGCTGCACTGGCTGGGGGTAGCGAGAGCAGGCAGAGGTGAAGCAATCATATACCCACTAGTAAATCTGCATTTGTGCTGTTCTGCCGAGATGCCTGTGGGTCATTTGTTTCTAAATTCAAAGCATCTTAAATGCAGGCATTGTCTAATCAGATGCAATAGAGGCTCTCCCTCTTTAAACTTGATTCAATTGAGTTAGACTTCATACTTGTGTAACTTACACAGCTTGTTATGCAGACTATAAAATAGCTACTTGAAGCTGTTTGTACAGTGTAAGCTTTTCTCTTCCTTGAGTTTTGTTCTGTTGTCTCAGATTCTGAATAGCAGTTCCTCTGTTATTCTATCTGGCACTCGCTTCTTTTCTATATTAACTGCAAATGATTACAACAGGAGCTGTAACTCCACAGCGCACACAGAAATAAGGACTAAAATGTTACTTGAGAAGTCTCCGACTAGGCAATTTAAGGGATAGTTCTTTAAAAAAGTAAATAAAAATGAGGCATTAATTTCAGCCAATGTGCTCAGGATTAAGCCAATATAAGTGACAAGTTAGAATACTCTGTTAAAGCAGAGTAAGAGTGATTACTCAGGAGTGCAGAAGGGGCATGCTGTACTTGGACTTGGTAAGTTTTGTTGGCCTGTGACCTGTATTCAGCTAGGTGGAAAATCAAGGTTTTGATCTACATTAACTCTTTCCAGCTGGAAATCTTTATACAAAATCACTTGAATCATTTCTCTGAATATTTTTGTTCTAATTTTGAAATTGCATCATGCTTCAAAAGTGAAAAATTGTTTTCTCTTTCCCTTTGCTAATGGTAATAATCAGCTGATTCTGGCTTACTAAGGTGAGACATGGAGAAAGAACTGACTTCAGCCATTTTCCTTGGTGTTTCTGGAAACTTTTTAAAGCAAGCTAGAGCACAGGCATATTTTAATAAATTATTATACTCTCAATAGAAGTCAAACAAATAAGATCTTTTTTCTACACCACCCCCCCTTTTTTTTTGACTTGCTAACAGGTGGCCACCATATCAAGTATTGACTTTAATTACATTTCAGACTAGAAATTTTAGCCTGAACATGAATTCAACACAAGAATAATGTAATCTCTGGACAGAGCCCTTCTCTTTACTGAATCAGTAATAACAAGCTAGCTTTATCTTTACACAGGCAGCACATATACCTAATTTGTTAACTTTGCATTCATGCTAATTTTAACTGACCTTGTTATGGAAAGTCCCTTCCTACCTGTTCCTCTGACATCTCTCTCCACTTACACTCTCCTTTTCCCCCCATTTCCTGCTTAGGTTTTACGTAATGTCAAGGTCTATGTCAGGTTAAGCTGGCTTTACGCAGACTTGTGAAGCATGTGCATATTAAACAGCATTTTAGGATCCACAAATCAACTCATCTTACATTGGGAACTGTGCCTGGCTTAGTGGAAGTCACACAACATTAGGTCCCTGTTCAAAACTTGCAAGTTACTGAAACAGCGTTGTAGAGCAGAAAGGGGTAGAGGGATGGCATGCAGAGATACATTGGTAGCACGTAGGAAGTTCCTTCTGATCAGCACAGGTGGTTAGCATATTCCACCACTGGGTCTGAAACTACGTGCCTTTAATGGCAACACACAGACATTGAAGCCCATTTTTTTCTGAACAGCCACTGTAGTCTGACTTACTTACTTTTACAGTAAAAGGGTTGTACACTCACCTCCTGTGCCCATATCTTTCATTTGCATAACTACTGCAAATAGGTTCCTGTTGCATGTTTATTCTTCCAGTCACTGGTTCACTCCCTCCATTTCTGTTTAGATAATAAAACTACCAAAATCCCTTTTCCTTATGTAGCTATAATCTCAGGCAGCTTCTGCTAAAGTATTTTGGTTAAAAGACTGTAGAGCTTTTTTTTTTTTTTTAATAATTCTTCAGGCTTTTAAATTGAATAGAAAAAATTCTGACTTAGAATCCAGACTTAATTGTAAATATGAGTTGACTGTGTCCCTGGGAGTTGTGGAAAGATAAAACACAGTTTAGACAATGACATGCAGAAATATAATTTGACATGCCAAGAAAAAGATACAAGATTGACTGGTACACCCAGTAATGAAAGATGTTGAGCTTAAATTACCATCCTGTAATTTTCTGCTTTGAATACGTGACTGTGTGCACACTAAGAAAGTATCTTCCAGGCAAGAGCATTTGACCTCATTAAGACAGAACTGCTGTTCTTCAGTTGCCTGTACATGTTGCATACAGAAGCGAATCTGTAGTAAAACCCATGTTTTTTAACAGGGGGAAAACTACTGCAGATGAAGATGAAAGAAAATCAGTTTTAAGAGTACAATTACCAAAATCATATGTTCAGAAGCACACAGTCCACAGGATCCAGTTATTTGATCTGTTATTGTAAGCAAGACAGCAAAGTAGCAAAATCCATTCCAAAATAGCGCTTTTCCAATAGGTCTTCAAGAGGGTCCTAATGTCTAATCTCCTTCTAATGAGCATTATTTTAATTCTGTCATTTACAGTCACATTAAAATCTAGGGCTTTATTCACATAGGCAAAATTTCTGAATGCAAATGCACTTTGAACAATGTACGAGGCAAAAGTAACTTGAGGATAACTCCTGTTCTGTAATCCCTGAATCAGATCTGCCAATTAATGGTCAGCCCCTCTGATTTTTTCATCTGATATTAGGGGGCATGCAAGTAATCACTGCCATTTCAAGTCAAAATCCAGAATTCACCTTCTCCTTCCTTCCAACAACAGTTCGTGTCAGCTTGAATTACACATGCATAACACAAACTCAAAGCCTTACTCTGTGGTAAGCAGGTCAGGTTTATTTTTCTGCTGTGAGCTGTTTTAATAAAAAGATTGGAATGCTAATTCAGGCCTTCAAGTCTCTATTAGTTAAGGGCCTCTGGGTAGTGCTTTCTTGGCCCTTTGAGAAAGGGGAAAAAAAAAGGCAAGCAAGCAACTTGGCTACTACAGCATAGATCTCAACTATGCTGAAATGTTTGGGTTTGCCAGCTCTCTTATTATACAGCCTGCTCGTGCAAGTCACAGCAAAACCAGACTTGGCTTGTGCTAAGGAAATAGCACAATGTTTCATAGTGTGATTTTATTGCCTGATAACAATCAAGAGGAGGCACAAAGCAATGGCAATGAAAATGAAACAATGAGGAGCAGCCAGGAGTGGACAAATTCTGAAATTCAGAAATAGCTGAAATACCATGTTGCTCTTCTGGGATTAAAAGCACCTCACATTTTCATGGCCTCCTCAAGGGAACCCTTTTCAATTCCTTCCTATCACCATTACCAAATCCAAATCACACAGGCCTCTCTACAGACTGAGGGTTTTCCTTTGAATTTCTCTGAAGACTTTAGCAAAGACAGCTTTAGGTCAGTTTGCACCCTTCTTTACTCTTTCTAGCCACAGTGTTATTTTGCAATTTGCCAGCATTCTTAGATGGTGCCATCGCAGAGGGAACCTCCAGGCATACTAACACTCCTAAGAAACAAACCAGCTCCTGGCAGTGCACTGCCTTCATGTTAGTTCTTTGGGATAGTGTATGTTCTGGCATCATATTGTTTCATTGATCACATAATTCTCCCAACATTTCTTGCATGGTGACTCTCTCCTTGAGAGACAGCTCATCATTTCATACTGTACTCCTTACCTGCTGGGTTTCTTGAGACCATGGGGATGTCTAGGGGAAGAGGAAGCTTCTACAAACCTGCTTAACCACATAAAGATTTGTATTGACTCTGCACCAATGAATTCTGGTTCACATATGAAAATCCCTTCTCCCAACTTTGTGTCATACTTATAACACTGATAGAGTTGTTAGAATAATCCTGCCTGACCCGCTTCAGGTTTCAGAGGCTTTTTACCTGGTCTCTTAAAAGACTGTATTTCCTCTGAGAAGAGGAGAGTGACAGAAGTAACTGATGATGGAACTAATTTCCAAAGAGCTTATTCCAAATCTGGGAAGATTCCTTTATTCCATTAAAATCCTTTCATTATCAAGAAGACAGCAACTGAAAAAAAATGAACACATTTTTATATTTTCTGCTTTACATCTGAATTTGCACATGCAAGATGGCTTCTTCAGCTTTAAAAATGGCTACTACAATTAGTCCCTTTGCTAACAATTTCAAAAGAATGGCAGAATATTGGGTCTGTTCCCAAGATGAAGATGAATCATGTTGTTAGGACAGTATGAGGTGCCACCAAAGGCAGAAGGCTGTAGCAGTGGTTGTTTTGTAGGGCTGGGGATTGGTTTTCCTCCTTGATGTGGTTCATACCTTCTTCAGTAGACATGAGTATCAATCTGGTACTTACTGCTCCCAAGTTTGTTATTAGAGCTCCTGTTCTGCAAGCTTCACATTTCCAAATCTCTGCCTGCTGGCAGAGGCCAGTCACAATCCAGTCAGGCTGCCTCTAGAACACACCTTGAAAGCCTGCCCGTACTGAGAGAGAGAGAGAATATGGGAGAGAACATGGCGGGGGGGGGGGAGGGGGGGATGAGAGAACGAGAGAGAGAGAATGAGAGAGAGAAGTGGGATGGGGGGGCAGATCTCTATCACTAGAAGAAAGCAAACCAATTCCAATGGCCTAGTTTCTGTTCCCCCTGTGTGTTCCTTGGCTTGCCAGGGACTTAAATTGTCTCAGCACAGGCATGTTGCTGACACAGTCAAAGACTGCTTAGCCTTTGGCAGTGAAATAAATCTTGCCCTAACAAACTATGTCCTGTTGCAGCACTTTTCCTGCTGTTCTACAACCTGATGTTGAAGTCATCAACATCACATTCACACTTCCTCCTTTCATACAGATCTTTTCATAGACTTTCCAAAAAGTATTTGACATTAATCTTCCCTTGAATACCCATGCACACCAGTGCCATCACCACAGGAGAAACCTTGACACAAGTAACCAGTGACTAATGCTACTCTGTCTTAAGGATTTAAGTAGAATTCCACCTTGAACTCATCTGCAGAGTCATAGGCACTGTCTTGACTTCCCTTGATGCCAGCTTCTGATATTCTTGCTTTGAAACTTTGACTCATTAGCATTCAACACTTGTTCTTGCCTGTTACTGTTTCCTGTTCATTCTTTCTGAAATGGTAAGATGGGGCTTTGTGTTCTGGAGGAATCAAAACTAAATCTGAACAACTTCTGATATTCCTTCTTTCCATAAAAAGACTGGAAATCAAGTAATGGAAAAAGATGAGAAGAAAACTAAGTAGTCATAACAGGTTTTTTTCTAGATTTCACTAGGAGGGGATACAGTGAATCTCGTGAAGACAATTCTAAACAATTGCTGATATTAATTCATTGTCAAGGAAGGCAAAGGCCCCAGATATTTAAAAGCATCTCTCTTTTGAAAGACAAGAAGGCCAACAGCTCTTGTAGCTGAGACCAAGAAATACAAGTTAGTCAAGAGGACCATGGGCCTTTAAGCAGGTATGTGGGAACAGTGTGTACAACACAGAAAACCTAACTGTTCCTTCTCTACCAGGATTCTAGAGTAAGATAATTGTTATGTATGTTTTGCTATTTTCTCCAGATCGATCATTTTAGTAGCAAAGGTAGTGTGGGGTTTATGGAGTAGGTGATGATTATATACTTGCAGTTGATGCCCAAAGGCAGTGATGGCATAAACGCTGAGTTTGGCTCTAGCAGAGATCTGGATGGTATCAATGCTAAAAAGCTACAACATTATTTACAATAAACCTGACATAGACTCCAAAAAGATCTGTTACTTTTGTTGTAAAGGCTGTACCACTATAAAAACTCCAAAGGTACATTATAAAATGCAGGGTACGTTTCAGCATTTCACTAACCAAAGAAGCAACTATTTTTTATCACAATTGTATTTGTGTGCAAAAACCATGTAATTTGTCTAACATAACATATTTATGTTGTTAGGGGTTTTGTTTGTTCTGTTTTTAATCTGGTAAAAAAGCGTATTTCTGTTTCACCTTATTCCTGAGAACTGCTATGTTTTTTTACACTGCCTAACTTAAGGCATCCCTTATTCTTTCACAAATTTGTATTACTGTGCAAATCTAGTGAGACTGATTCAGTTTGCTGGAAGAAGGACCAAATGCAACTGAAATCTGTGGGAATTTTTCTTAATTGCATGCAAACTGAATTTGTTTTCCTTCTACATGTATCTTTCTTTTCCTGCTTATTTGTAAATTAGAATGAAATAATATTGTGCTATCCCCAGATAGTTTGAAGAGAACCTATTTCTAACTGTTTGCATTTCTCATAAATTGCTAAACTTCAGCCTCAGATACCTGTAATCTTTATCTGGCATCCCTATTCCTAATTCTTTATTTAAAATTGAAATACAAGTCTTATTCAGGCACTCACTTAGATCAGCAAACATAAAAGCAAATGACTTGATGGAGTCAGTGTGTCACTTTCAATTATTTTAAGTGAACATTTTTTTCAATTGCTGCTAAATTTAAGGCCATATAAAATTGACCCTGTTGAGTCAGGATCACATGAGTCCCACTGTCTTGTTTTAATGCCATTTCTACCTACCTATTTAATGTCAAAAGAAAAAAATAAATGGTATCAGTTATATGACGGACTGGATCTGTAGTGGGGATTTGAATCACATTATCACATAACCTCTCAGCCACATTACGCAGTTGTAAACCTCCAAATCTTGGCATACCTGGGAATTTGTATCCCTGGTGACTACTAATATTTTGGTCATTGTTATCTTTGCACATCTGGGTTCTGGTCTGTCACTGAAGTCCAACACATAATCCATGGTAGAAAAGCAAAAATTAGTTGAGGCTTGCCAGCCACATATTCTATATCCAAAGCCAATAACTTGCTGTAAATACATGGGCCAGGAAGAGGATTTCTGAGTTCAGTCCGCAGCCAGAGCAGGTTGTTATATGTAATTCTGTACAGAAAACTAATAGGTCTAATTTTGCAGTTCATTAGTCCACATGAAAATTCTGTATCTGTTAGAAGGCTTCCCTACTCTCTCTCATACTTAAGTATACATTAGAAAAGCTATAAATTTGTTCTTGCCTACCTCATTTATTCTTCTTGTAATGTAGGCCTTGACTTTCAGTTAATCTTTTTTATTTAAATCAATCGTATTTTTTTCTACCAGTCAGTTCCTTGCTGTTTTTTTTCCCTTATTTTATTTTGCCTTTTAAAGAGCTGTGATTGCTAATCAACATTCATCAACTGTTTTCCTTCTGTTCTCATGATGTATTCAGTTCCTCACAGGAAAAATGGCTGTCTGTTCAGATTTCAGAGATTAGGAAGCTTTTAAATATTCATGGTGATTATTTAGCACTTCTGCTGTTTATCATATAGAGCCTCACTATGATATACTTTGTAAAACATCTGTATAAGGAAAAGTGGGGTCATCACACAATGAATATTTAATCGAAACAGAAAATAAATAAGCGAGCAGTATCTTTACTCTTTTTACTCTAAAAAATACTAAAGGTCTTGAGGTTTCTTTTGTTGGTGGATTTCTCAAATGTCCTCAAATCTTTTTAGCTTCTTGACTGATCCATCCCTCCCTTAGGTGTATCAAGCAAATTGCTCTATTACTGCCAATTCAAAATGCCTTTTTTTAATCTTTTCTACTTCAATGTGTAGTTTCCAGGCAAGTCAATCTCTTACTTGTAGCTAACAGGAAAAAAAAAAAGCGCCAGCCTATCATTTAAAAATGTGTCACAGTTGGCATCATTTCTGTAAAGCATTTAAGATTTACTGGCAGTATTGTATAAGAAATGCATTAAGCTTTACATTAAACACTCTATCTGTTCTGAGATTAGGCACTGTTTAGTTACAGCCATATGACAGATACCAAAAAAGAGAAATTCTTTATTATCTACCTCAGCCCTAACAATACATTGTAAATTATCTCTTTTTAGGGAATCAAAAAACCTTTTACTGAAGTAATTAAAGCCAACATTGGAGATGCACATGCAATGGGACAGAGGCCAATCACCTTCCTCCGTCAGGTAAGAATATTATAAAATATTATTCTTGATTTTTTAGTAGATTACCAAGAATGCCTTAAAATCTGTCTGATGTGTGTATTAGTATAAATGATTCCCTAGATGCACTTAGACTTAAAATAGTTCTTTCATAATTACAAATTTTGATTCCTGAGACAAAGTCCTATACCTTGCTTGCTGAGTTTCCTCTTTTAACACAGTAGCTTTCCTTACTTTTCAGATCATTCCCCATCCATACTTCCTCCTGTCACTTCTCCTATGTTATCAGTCAGCACATTCATTATCAATAATGCACTTCAAAAAAGAAAGTGGTTGTCTTCAAAGAAAAAAGCAAATGCCTTTCTTCATCTGACAGTATACTTTAAGATCTGCACGCAGTTGGGTGTAACTAGTTGTACTGTTGCTGATTTTGCACATTTTACCTCTGGGCAAGCTAACTGGTAGGTTAACTTTTAGGAAAGACTAGTACAGAATCTTCATTTGTATATTTTTCTTAAAATGCAAGCAAGGTTTAAAACTAGTGTTACGCTATTTACTGAGCATCCCTTACACACACATGTAAAATCCTCAGTCTATAATAATGTAAATTCAGAAGGTTCCAGGACAAACTGAGGCCGTTATCAAACTGGGGGTCCAGGTGATGAGAAAATTGAGCTATACAGTAAGCTGTCAGAAAACTAGGAAGACCAGAACTTCTTACAAATTATTCAGATCCAATGTTATTAAAGAAAATACTGGGTAAATGGGAAATCCTTTCTCCCCGTGACTGTGTACACACATGGATTAGCTCTTTAGTCATTGTCCCACAAGATGACAACAGCCTATCCACATTACACCA
Source organism: Theristicus caerulescens (assembly GCA_020745775.1). Lineage (NCBI taxonomy): Eukaryota > Metazoa > Chordata > Aves > Pelecaniformes > Threskiornithidae > Theristicus > Theristicus caerulescens. The sequence goes on along the minus strand of CM036565.1, from coordinate 39,468,143 downwards.
TGTAAGCATAAAAATGAGAGAGAGACAGGAGCAAATTAAGCTGATCTCAAGCAAGACCTCTAGATTCTGTGTGTCTTACATTCCTTCATAAACTTAATTCTGCTAGGTCATGTTTCTACTTTTACTATGTTCTATATCACCACTTCTTTTTTAATTAAATATTTCCCACAGATTCAAATTAGTAATAACTATAAGTTATTTTTGGGAAGGATTATTAGAACATGCAACTGGGACTTCAACATTTGGTCATATTTCTCAGTTCTGCTCCATATTTAAACTCTTGATTTCTTGTCAATAAAGTGGGCTAGTAACACACACAGAGTGGAGGATAGAGCTGTTTAGAGATAACATATGAATAATTAACTGTGTTTTACCGAGTTTGCACTATGCATAGCTCACTTGGACTCCAATCTTCACTGTCCATAATAATAATTCTATAACTGTTTTTATCAGCAGAACTTGGAACCTAGTAAGATTTCTTCACTTCTGTAAGCACTACCCTTAAAAAAACAACTACAAACTCTTCATCAATAACCTTTGGTTTAAATTAGCTAGTATTTGTGATCTTAATTTCCAAGGAAAGTTAACAGTAATATTACCAACTTAAAATAACCATTGAGAAGTGGCCAATTTACATTTTCTTGGCACTCTAGGTAGTGGCACTGTGTACATACCCAAACCTGTTGGACAGCCCAAGTTTTCCAGAAGATGCCAAAAAGCGAGCCAGACGGATCTTGCAGGGTTGTGGAGGAAACAGCTTAGGTAAGCATCTGTTGCAGTTGCTCCTGTTGGTATTAGAATCAACAAAGGTAGTTTCAATATCTGTAGTGCTCAAATTTCTTAATCGTGTTTTGTATGATTACAAGTCAAATGGGAGATGGTCTAGGGCAAAATGAGAGGGGGAGAGTTCACGGTGTAGCCTACTGATAAGCAGTGACTAACAGTGCAAATTTTTGATGAGACTTGTCACAGAAGAGGACAAGATGAGGGTTATACAGTTATGGAGCCCTCACCACAATAACATCTAGGCATAACCCTAAACAGAATGCTGAGCTTTTTTGTATTAGAAAAGTAAGTGGCAGAGAGTACTAGTGAAGCTTTGTTATTGTTCCTATGACATCTGTTAATCCTGGGCTCTGACGGCTATATCTCCTGCTAAGTCTAGGTGGGGCTGTTTACAATTTTATCATCTCTAGATGTTTCTCTGCAAGGGAGTCTACTGTCCCTGTAATGATGGTATCAACAAACAATATACGTCCATCTCAGCTGATCCAGTTCACAGTCCTGTATCTTAATTTTGAACTATCAGTCCAAGTATGTTTGTCAGGATATGAACTGGGGTATCAGAAACTCAGGTACCAAAGCAATAACGCTCTGCAAAGGGAAAGCTACATAGCTGAAAGGAGGTAGCTTTTTACTTCAACGAGATAGTTTTAACTGAAGATGTCAAAGCCCTATTTAAGGTAAAATAACCTTTGAAAGAACTAAAAAACTTTGTTCTTCAACCACTGTTCCTGCAAGGGTATATGTATAATACACACATAAATAAGTACTAACTTCGCATATTCAGTAGAGAGGAAATGGGAGAGAAATTCTTTATCATCTAGCAACTGTACTGCCTACTTGGACCTGGGAAATGCCACTAGAATTTCTGCTCTGCAGATAGTGTTACAGCTGCTGGGTACAGCAAAGAATCTGGCACACTTAATTACCTTCTTTCAGGTAGGCTAACAGTGACATTTCACAGTACGCGTTAGAGTAATTGGCATATTTCTTAATCTTTGTGATTGCGGTGCCTATTTGCACTGGGATATTTTGAGAGTAGGTGCTGTGAAACTTAATAAAATAAACAAAACCTAAATAGTGGTTCCGTTAGCAGTATTTCAGCCTTGGACTATTCCTAACAATGGAGCCTAATACAGAATGTATTTTATCTTCACCTTTTTTGCATTGGTTTTGTTTCTATATGTAGCACATCAAAAATACATTTATCAAATCTGAGAAGTTCCTCTAGCTCCATTAATTCCCTTCCTGGCTTACTTTGGAACAATTAATCCACATAGCACTAGTTGTCATGTAAGAGTTACTGGGGATACATTTGAATTTTGCCTCAATCTTTCTTTGTAGTGATTTTCACATTCAGGGACATGGTAAGAGTTTTCAGAATGCTATGTCTTGGCCCCATGCTAGAGTGAAATGAAAGGAATTCAGCCTTGCATGATATTTCAGAAATATGTTGACTATACAAAATCCCCTTTTCAGCAGACAATCACATATTTCAAGTAATTTGCGTTAGCTCAGTAGACACTGAAGAAGTAGGCCTGAAACAGCTGCAATATTCAAATAAGATGATCATTCTGAATACACCCGTTTAATTTCAGTGGATAAATTTAAGTTCTCTAAGTAACTGGAGTCTAAATGATTTGTTTCCTGGTATGATATGTACCAAGAACAACTGTCCCTCTAAATTCCTGAAAACTAAAACCACCGTAGACCTTACTGATCTGCTGTACTAGTTTATGCCTTCTCTCCACCCTCCCTGTCTCCAGTATCATATATCAGCCCCTTTTCTTGGCCTCAGTTGCTCATGGCCTCTGTACAGTACTCCATAAACCCGCACTCTGAGGCAAGTGGATGTGCAGCTGAATGGAAGGTACTCCTATCACTTTGTTGGTAGTCTGACAACTTACTGCTGTTCTCTTCATGGCTGAGAAGGAGAAAGCGGCTTTCTTGGGAAAAAGCAAAGGTCAAAAACTGATCACCCTATGCGGCTTTAAGTGCTATGTTGTGTTCTCGTAAAACCTTATTTTCAAAAAATTTGTCAATCCAACACAGAAATGGCTTCATTACATATGGTCAAGCTATTTGAAGCGTTGTACCCACATCTATACCGGCCTATTTACATGTATTAATTGCAAAGTGAATATGAATGTCTTGACCTCTGGATATGAACTAGAATAACCTCACTTCCAATGAACGTTCATTTGGCAAAACCCTACTCACAGTATTGAGTCTCACTACTCCCAGACCATGTATGAAGGCTCAGATATGTCCTCAACTTCTGTTGCGTTCAAATACTCTGGGATTCCTTTGACATCATTTGCTTTACATGTGGGATAACTGTCATAGCTTTCCAGGCAGTTAAGAAATGTACCCCTCTCCTATCTATAAAAATATCTAATGTATGCACATGCAGCTTTTTCGGTTGGGTTTATTTATTTGCATCCCACATTGCAAACAGATGGGTTCTAGTCAAAGCTATCAATTGAGTGCAATTAAGACCTGCGATTTGAATTCAGGTCCTCACTGAGTCATGGGACTCAGCCTTCAATGAAGCACAAGACAGAATGACAGCTTAGGTTTGTTCTCCTACTTTAACAGCAGCTTCCTAGCTGTGGTGAAAGACCCGTGTATAGACCCAATATAACTTTTAGTCCTGTAAAAGTAAACATTTAGGACATCAGGGTACGTTGTGCCCTGAATTACCATTTTGGCCCATGCCATTGTGCAGTACTTGCAAAGGTTCTTTGTCTTTGTAAATTATGCTTTCACGGAAGTATTATCAGGCAGACTACTAGCATATAACTGAGTGATGGGAGTTAAGTCAGGCACAATTCTTCCACTCCACCCAACAAGCAAATAAGATTCTGCAGATTCATGACAGTGTTCTAAATTAGATGTACACTTGTCACTTCATTGTCGATCAGTCTTAGGCTTCATAGCTTGAATCCATTCCTCTCCTTGGCTTAGGCTTATTTCTACTCTTTATTTGTTGCACATGCTCAGCAATGATGCACATAGGCATCTAACATCTTAGTTTATTTAAGATTATTAGTTGTGCTCTGTAAACTGCACAAGGCTTATAGATTTGGATGATCCTAGATGTTTCTGATGCAAGTAACAGAAAAGCGTTTGTGGGAGGTGCTGTGGGGGGAGAGAGGAGCAGTTCAGGATTTTTTGGTTTTCAGACTGTGGGAGAAAATAGTATTCTATTATTTTCATATTGCAAATAGAAATCTTATTTTTGTCATGGATTTGAAGAAGTTATTTTCCTTTCCATTGCACATGCTACCTCTGTTCCTTGCTCCATTACTTAAATAGGTGTTGGTTGACATTCTGAAGTGGTTTTCAATATAAAGAAAGCAACTGGGAGATAGTCAAAATGGGATTGTTGTCTCAGCTTGCAAAGTAGCCTTGAAATCCTACTTTTTACCAATCCAGTATATTATTTTTGTATTTTAGTGATACTTATTGTATTTTTCTAATTCCAGATGAATTCTTTTGTTCTATGAACAAGCCAAATCTCTTTCCTACTCCTTGGAAAAAAAAAAAAAAAAACAATCCTGGGGATCCAAAGCGCTCATATATACAAACTACTTCATGCAATACTAGCTCAGGAGTTTTGCTAGCAAACAGAGAATCTGATGTTCATTTCATTGTACTCAATTCTCACCTCATTCTCTATTTTTCACAGGATCTTACAGTGCTAGTCAAGGTATAAATTGCATCCGTGAAGATGTTGCTTCATATATTGAAAGAAGAGATGGAGGGGTTCCTGCAGATCCAGATAACATATATCTTACCACTGGGGCAAGTGATGGTATTGCTGTAAGTGTTAAAATTAAACCTGTCTCTTCTTGGTGTAAACTATAATTTATCAGTTAACTTTGGAAATACAGATGTCTGTTGAACATCTGGTCTCACAAACTCCTGTGAGTTTGATTTAACAGACACTGAAGTCATATTAAGTGGATATCCAATACAACCAATTATGTGGACGTAAGATGCCAGCTAAGAAACAGGCGCATGGAGACAAAGGCTCTTAATATACATTAACTTGTACCTTTTGTAAAGGTAGTATAAACTACATAGGTGCCTAAATATAAATTTAGGAGATTCAGACTATTCAGACTAAACAATGGTGTCCTCAGTGGTTAAGATACATAAGCACTGAAGATTAGAGGGTATGAATCAGTGGCAGAGAGAAGAAGGAATGACCTCGGAGGTGAGAATTCTCAGCAGCTCTTCTTCCTAGTAAACTCTCTGCTAGTGCAGATGAACGCCAGTGAAAATCCCAAAGAGCTATTTCAGTAGCCAGCTTCTTTGGGAAAGACTTCAGGTTTTGGCTTCAACCAAGGTTCAAAGATGGTCCTCAGTTAAGACCAGAATAACTGTATTAGATTTTTCCTTTACACAGACACATTTACTGATATTACAACAACCAGCAGTTCTTCGCTTTTATTAAGGCAGCCTTTCATTGCTTGTTTGTAAAAGTTGGGTTTTTTTTTTAAATGACATCTAGTGGCAGAGTTCAGAATGACAATGTTCTGACATGAACAGTTCTCCAGATGTCTTTTGTGAATTGGCTTTCTAGAGTTTATGATGCCAAGTGTCATACTGGCAGCTTGTCAGGAATGGCAGCATAGCATATCAAATCTGTACCGTGCTTATTTGATTTCACCAGTGATGAAAAGTCAGCAGTACAATGAGTCTCATTATTTGGCACTTTTAAGGATGAAACAACTATTGTTTCATAACTTGAGGGACAGAGGGTGTTAAAGAGTTTTTAAATTTGCATTTGGTCCTGATTGTACATTTTGGATGCTTGGTATTTTTAAACTAGTGGTGGGTACAAAATTATGTTAATTATAAATCATTAGCTTAGCAGCTGAGTTAGTATGTGATGAGAGGCACTGAAAGGCAGATTTTGTTCTAGAACCAAAGAGAAACTTAAAGGATACCGCTGTTATATCTGAAGAGAGATTTTTGGTTTTACACTATCAATTACATGTTGATAAGGATGCCTGCTTTGATTGCACCTGTACTTCAGAGTTCTCCCTTGATTATGAAGGCAAGAAATCTCTCCACTTCCTGCACCAAATGCACTCTTTTATTTAATTCACATGTAAAATAGACACACAGAGACACACAGCTGTTGGGCACAGGTAAATCCTCTGGACTGACCTTAGCACAAGCATTACATTTCTGTCTGTATCTTCTGGGCATAAACTACATATGATACATTAGACTTCCATCCCAAGACACGCAGACTTTTGGTCTCTTCTATTATTTGAAAATGAAATCATAATGCGAGTCTCCAGCTTTGTTCCCACCTGGCCACAATTGCTCCTAATCTAAAACAGGTGTCTGTTCCAATGGAGAACCTCCACAGGCCCCAGTTCTGATTTCTGGTTTTATTTACTGGCCTCTTGTGTTTAGTGAGATAAAATGAGTGGAAGGCAACAAGCAACAACTAGCTGAGGCTTCTTTGCTTACAATGGGGCACAGTAGAAAAATCATGTTCTCGATATTCCTGTTTCCAGCTTTCCCTCTAGCCTTGTGCTCAGAATGGTTTTCCTAAATTTTGCAGTTGATCAGACATGATCGTTAGAAGCCATGACATTCAGAGGAATTCCATTAAGCTGAGTTAGACCATCCTCACTCACCAAGTTACTTAACTTGAAATAAATAAATGCCCTTTGATATGACACAATGACTGTAAGCTTCTAGAACAGAAATCTACCTTAACTCTAGATTTTTTAAGAAGGAAGGTCAGTAACTTATTCTAGAGTATACTATTAATACTGTTGTGTGACTTTTTTTGTTTTTTTTTTTAATTTCTACTTTTTCCCTAGACAATTTTAAAGATCCTGGTCTCAGGAGGTGGAAAATCCCGAACAGGAGTGATGATCCCTATACCACAATATCCCTTATATTCAGCAGCCATATCTGAACTAGATGCTATCCAGGTGAACTACTATTTGGATGAAGAAAATTGCTGGGGTCTAGATGTGAATGAACTTCGCCGTTCCTTGAATGAAGCTAAGGCATATTGCAATCCAAAAGTCCTCTGCATCATCAACCCTGGAAATCCCACAGGTCTATAGCAATTTTGTTTAATCGATGGGTTTTAAGCCAGATTTTTTTTAACTCTTTCATTCATTTGACATTGCAGGCAAATCCTAAATACATATCAAATATATAAAGCTGAATTCTAGAGAACAGTGCTCTAAGTAGGACAGTATGTCATACTTTTAGAAACTTATTTTCAGTATCATGGAACTCCAGGGATTTGGGAAGAGAGGAGGGAGCAGGTTCACTTCACTGGATCCCATTTCAAGCCACTGCTTCCACTAAGCTTTTGCAGACTTGTGGAATGACTTTCAGTCACTTTTGGTCTGTATCAAAGATCTTGTCTTTGACGTGGCCTGTAGCCTCTTGCCTCTGAGAGGCAATGACTACAGATACGCTCTGAACTCAGTGGCAACCACTGCCTCCCTCAGAAGAATTTAGGTTTTTGAGTAGTTGAGGTTGATCAGTGAGAAACTAGCTCCCAATTAACCATCATGCGAGTATTTCAAGTGATCAGTTATACACAGAGTACTCTTAATAAGTTATTGATTGATTACTGTATCTCATACTTCCTTTGCTTGAGATGGACTAAGTTACCTTGAACCATAATTCCTCCAAAAATGTTCCTTAATTTCACACTTAGTGAATTGAATTCTAAAATTCAATAGCACTTTTCTGAGAAAGAGGAATATCTTATTGAAAAGCTAGTAGTTTAACTAGATCTGGGCAAAAAGATTTGTATATATATGCTCCACTAACTTTCTTCTTGCTTTAAAAATCAAACTATAGGACAGGTGCAAAACAGAAAGTGCATTGAAGATGTGATACACTTTGCTTGGGAAGAGAAACTTTTTCTTCTGGCTGATGAGGTAATGGAATATTCTGTTCTCTCAAAAGCACAGCTAAGATTACATGACGCATAATTTTGTTCCATGTGTGGTATTGGTATTTTTTAAGTACAGAGAACAGATTCTCTGTTATCATATTAAGACATGAACAAACATGCAAGATTCTTAATATCAGAGGATTAATATGAGAGGTGGCTTGATCTGGATTTGAACTAGAGAGAAAGTGTAGGGGGGACAAGCAAGGAGACACAAGGAGGAACTTTGCTGGAACTGACCTAAAAACGTATGTGATACTCAGACCACTTCAAATGAAAGAAACAGAAGGAAAATCAATTTAAACATACAAGTAAAGGTTAAATTATACAAAGAAGCTTGCTGTTCTTCCAAAGGCTAAACTATTAAGTATGGCCACATGAGATAAAATGTATCATTACAGTAACTGTTACTTAACAAAGAACCTTGTGTCTTCTAATGGCTTTAAGTTTTGAGTGTTACCACTGTTTCTTCAGTTCAGATCTGGCGCTCTAAAAGGCCGTCTTTTATCCGTAGTTGGGGGAACAGAGCACATTAATGTCTTCTGACTGTTCAGGTTTACCAGGACAATGTGTACTCTGAAGGATGCCAGTTTCATTCTTTCAAAAAGATTCTGTATGAGATGGGACCCGAGTACTATAACAATGTTGAGCTGGCCTCTTTTCACTCCACCTCTAAGGGATACATGGGCGAGTAAGTCTGCTTTAGTTTTTTTTTATTTCATCTTCCTCATTAATCTGGTTGGACAGCCGTTTCATGTTAGTGACCTGAAGGTAATCCACTGTCTTCTATTAATTTTAACTAAAAACTATTAAGAAAAGGAAAACAAGCATTTAAAGCACAGAGTAAGGGATTAGCTCAGTGGTTTTCAAAGTACTGAATAATAAGCGTATTTATTTCAGACACCTACTGCCTCAGCTCCACGAAGGTGAAATCCTACAGTCCTAAACCAGACTTGTGATAAAGGAAAATAGGGTCTCCAGCATTCAAGGGAACAGCTCAAGAATCACTGGGATGTTTGATATTACAAATGTTTCGGTTGGGTTGTTTTGGGGAGGAAGAGATGGAAGAAAAAGAACTTTCTGATTAAATGAATGCTGCTACAGCCATATGCTCTTGTTCTGAAGAGCGAACAATCCAAGTTAATCGTTAACTTGCCTAACAGGGAAGCTGCGTGTACACGATCTTCTCTGTATTGGATACTAGACCTATCATTTAGTTCCATCTTAAAACATTGTCAGTATAGCAGCTGTTACAACAACCTGTATGTTACATATTGTAAGATCCTCATTAACTGTCTTTCCACTTCTGCAGTTGTTTTCATTGCTTTACCACTAGGTATACCCTTCAGGTTAACCGATCTTTTCTGTTCACTTTAATCACAGATGTGGCTACAGAGGAGGTTACATGGAGGTCATTAACTTGCACCCAGAAATTAAAGGACAGCTTGTTAAGCTGCTTTCTGTTCGCCTTTGTCCTCCAGTCTCAGGACAAGCAGCAATGGATATAGTAGTGAATCCTCCAATACCTGGAGAAGAATCTTATTCCCAGTTCATAAAGGTCAGCAATAACATGCTTGTTCTTTTGTGCATTTCCTAAACCTGTCCTAAGTACTGTGAACTCAAAATATGCCCAGAGACCAGACTTCTTTCCTTTCTTCTTGGACAATCCTGTAATAATACCAATTTACAGAACTATGCAGGGTATTTTAAATTAACTCAATATGACTCCCTTTAAAAATATTTTTTATTCCTTTTATGGTTCCTTTGTTTAGGAGCCAAAAAAAGCTAAGAAGGCATTATCAAATCAGCTTTCTTGCTGATAAATTCAACATTTCTCCTGTGTTTAGCATGACAAAAGAATTACTAAATAAGATTTGATTTTACTCAAATCTAAACAGGAATGTAAGTTCAAACACAGTTATAACATCAGCCTTGTTCTCAGGTATCCAGTGCCTCTATATACTGAACAACATGGTATTCTGTATTAAAGTATACATATAGTTTCTCACTTGTAAAAATGAAACTGAATCTGGCTTAAGAAATTACAGTGTTGAGTCAGATCAAAGGTTCAGCTAACGTGGTCTCTAAAAATAGCCAAGAGTGAATGCTCAGAAGGAAGCATGTAAGAAGAGGGCATGGAGATAGAGACTTCTGCAGGTTATTGTCTATCTACAACACTTTGCAGTTGTATCCTGCTAATGCCTTTTTACATCACTGTCTTTAAGAGTGTGCCTAGAATTAGAAACATCATTTCCTCTAATAGCTCAGCAAAGCCCTAAAAGTGCTTAATTCAGGGAAGGCTTCTTGAAGCATAAGAGTTTTCTCTGGCATTTTTATTGCCACTTCAAATATGTCAAACTGAACACCTTCCTTTTAAACAGGAGAAGGAGTCTGTTTTGAACAATCTTGCCAAAAAAGCCAAACTAACAGAAGACATGTTTAACAAAGTACCAGGAATTCACTGCAATCCACTTCAAGGAGCTATGTATGCTTTCCCACGGATCTTTATTCCTTCCAAAGCCATTGAGGAAGCAAAGGTCAGTCAGTCATTTTTACCCCAATCCATTTCAGCCTTCATACATTTGTGCCTGCCACTTCTAATGATGAATTTTTATTCCAGAGATAAAGCTCATGTAGTTACAAAAGCAGTACTTCATTGACAACCTATGTTCTTAAATATAACATGACCTTTATTTTAAGAGGGGAAAACAAAACAGAGCATTTCATCACAGTGGTAAGGCTTCCAGGTTGAGAATGTTACCCAAGGACATTAGTGTTAAATAGATTAAGTCATAGGGTGGACAAGTAGCTGGACCTGTACAAATTCCAGATTGCTGCCCGTGCCCGGGTTAGGTAGGCCAGCACGTGCGACGGGGATTGTGAATGGCAGTGTGCTACTGACCCTGCAAAAGAAGCCCCATTCAGCAAGTGTGGGAAAGAGGGAGGAAGGTTTCCTTACAAATTTTACTTCTGTACAATACCTTTTTGTATTTGGGTCAGTAAGCTATATTACTAAATGACAAGTCTTTTTGTTCCTAACTAGAGCTCTATCACCTAATGTGTAATATTCATTTTTTAAAGGGAGTTTTATCAACATAGCTGAGGACAAAAATAGGGCTGTTTTTCAGCTGATTATTTGATTAGGCATATAACCTGCATGTATTTAAGAACTTCCATAGTTATTAATCAGGGGACTTTCTAGTTGGCAGATAATTCAAGGGAGAAAAATAGTAACTGCCAGTGGAACTGGAACACACAGCTCTCAAATTAATTTCATCTTGTCAAATGTCAGTGGCTTAGATTTTTGTAAGTACTGTTTTGAGACTTTTGACAAAAAGTTACAAGCAAGTCAAGGAGAAAAACAAAAATATCTAAACCCTTTCTTTTGAAGCAAGTGTTTTGTGTAGGTTCTTCAGCCTTGTTCCTCCATGAAGCACCATTATTTAATTCACAGTGTGAACTGCCCCATTAGCAATTGTTCTTCATCTTCTTTAGTAAATAGAATAAGAAGCTAATAATGTAAGATAAGGTTTCAGGAAGAAAAGCAATCATGAAATTCTATATATTTGGAATATTTTGACTTCAATAATTCCAAAACATCCATTCCCTTAGGCTCATAAAATGGCACCTGATATGTTCTATTGCATGAAACTTCTGGAAGAGACCGGAATATGTGTTGTACCTGGCAGTGGATTTGGCCAAAGAGAAGGAAGCTACCATTTCAGGTACCGTTTCTGTTTGTTTAAAATCAAATGAACTGTAATAAGCTAAGTACCGTCCCAGTACTTTCTCTTCTGATTAAATATAAGGGATTTTATTTCAGTTTATGTTGTCTCACTTTCTATGGGACATTTTCAGTGGACTGACAGCTAGGTCAAAGACCTGATCTGCTAGATGAGCTATTCAGGTTTTTACTGTGTTTTCACAGCTTGCTAACATAGTTTTATTCTATTTTTATACATTGACATTTGAAATGTCTTCTCCACAAATGCAAACAATAATAACAGCTTATACTCTAACCTTAAAGTTGGCTGAGGCATTGCAAAAGTTGCCCTGCTTTGGTCTGGGAGGAGGGGGGATTAAACAGTGTTTCCACACAGAGTGAAAGATGCAGGATCTTCCCTGCTCTTTAAACACGCTGAATAACTCTTCACTTCACCAAAACAAGATGTTGGACTAAATCTTCTAATACCAAAACTGTGAACATAAACTCTATTGCTCTTGCTTCCAACAAACAGCACTTTACTCCAGCTGAGCTACTGATAGCTAGAATTTATCATGGAATTTAGTCTTGTTTGGTCTGAAGCAACATAACAGAGGGTACCTTTAGCCATGACAGTTCTGCAACACAGATAGCTGGGTTAGATATCTGGGTGCATGCAATTCCAGGAAAAAGCTAGTGTGAGTCCATTCCTGTACCAGTGTGGGAAAAACATTTTGTTCTGTAGTTCTTGCATACAGTCTTGCATACATACTCAACGTGATTTTCAGATTATACAGAAGAAGGAAAAAAGGGACTAAAAACTGCAGTGTGGGATGTTGCATTGTTTTAATGCTTCTGAATTAAGTTTTCCATTCTAAAAGAAATGCACATTTACTCATAACTGCCTACCCCTAAAGCTCAAAAAACTGAGTATAATTTGGCATAACTGCCCCAAAAATGGAAACTGAGTTGCTGTTATTTCTTACTGATAAGCTGCTTTATCACACAACAGAAAATAACAATTCCTTAGTTCCTGTATATTAACCAGTTGAAACAAATTGCTCTAGTTTAATAGTATCATTCAATTACAGCATAAATGCTGAAAATAAGAGAATCACGTCAAACCAGATAGTAAACTTAACATATTACTAGCTGAGATTAATCAAGATCTGTGCAAAGATCACAGTTTAGTTTGTTTTGAAGATAATGATGTGAGTTGGTTTTTTTCTTCCTCTAAATATTGTTTTTCAGAATGACCATTCTTCCTCCAGTAGAGAAGCTGAAGATCCTACTGGAGAAAGTGAAAGACTTCCACATAAAGTTTCTTGAAAAATATGCATGAAACTACTGTGGCTTTTTCCCCTCATCCCCTCCCCTTCAAGGCAAATGCAGAAAATGAACAAAGATGTGCTGAGAATGTGCTGCTCATCTAATTTAACTAAATTCAAAATAGATAGAACCAATCTCAGATACTGCTACAACATTTTGGACTATTAAATTTAATGTCAGGTATAGAAGACATTGTTACACCAACTGTTTTTTTAAGGGGAAGGGGAGAATGTGAAGAAAGCGGTGGAAGAAAGAGTCAGTAAATGATTTTGTGCCTTGATTGGAAGTTACATTTGTGAACTTTTGACTCAATAGGTTGGGGAAGGGAGTTTCTCATTAAAATTACTACTGTTGCGTGTTTTTTTTACAAAACAGAAATGCCAAGAGCAATTGTTTAGCTAGGAACATGTTTCCCATCCTAAAATTCTACTAAACAAAAATTCAAAAGCCTACATTATAGGTACAGTTTGGTTTAATTTTTTTTTCTTGTTGTAAAGTATTAAGTGTTCTCCAAATCTGATTAAGCATGTGGGTACTGCGTGCTTATTTAAAAAAAAAAAATCTTTGGCAGATGTGTGCAGATACCTTTGAACTTCAGTTAAAAAGAAATCCTGCCATCACAGCATAATCTGAGTGGAATATACAGTTTTGATCAGAAGTGTGAACATGGTGGCTGCTTGAACCCTATTTTTATGAAACTGAAACATAACGAGGAATATTAGCTTCTTACTCATATGCTATTCAACACATTATCCCAGCATAAGATGAGAGCACTGAACACTTCCTCTCGTAACAACTCCAGGAGTCTCCTGTTAACTCGTATCTTTTATATACAAGGAACATAATATGTTACTGTCTCAAAGCAGATGTGAGTACTGTCAATCCTTTCAAGTAGGGTAAAATACAACACCATTTCAGAATCACTTTATCTATGGAGAACATTTGTTTGGAACCACCTGACTGAGAGACCCGTTAGCTGGCCAAAACCCTGCTTGAACTGGCAAGGACTAACAAATGTTGTTACCAGGAGAAATGCTGGGGGTGGTTTCTAATGCAGGAAAAGGTATTTAAAGGAAAATGTCTTGCACCAAACATAAAGATAACAATAGTACAGCTCACTCTTAAATCTCCCACAGTCATACTGCTGGCTGAATGATCCTGAGTGCTTATCAAAACCCAGCTAAACCAGGTTGCTATCTAGGAGTACAGCTGTATTACTCTACTCATCTATGCTAGTTTCCCTGCACAAAGAAGGAAGGCTTGAGTTTCTCCAGAGCTGGAAGCTGGACACCTTCTGCTAGCAGTCATAAAGGACTGAAGGAACATAGCTTCCAGTATTCAGCCATGAAAGCATTAGCATTTGTCAGGCTTAGGCTTAGCATTACAAAATTTATTCATTAAGAACATCTCATTTAATCTAGTCATTAATTTTAAGTTATTAGGTAGAAGTAAACTCATTTTAATGTCTACAAGCACTGTGTTAGGCTGCCTTTGTAGCTGGTTCAACATCCTATGCTGATCCAGGTTACTAAAGCCAAGGGCTAGAGAATCACCATATGGATAAAGCATGTGCCAATCTATTATGTGTGGAAGACGAGATGTTGCCAGTAATTGTCCTTGCAACAGCAGCTACTAGTCTATGACATAACATTAGCAGCTGGTGTACTTCTCACAGTTTCTTACTGAAGTCTGTGAGAAAAATTTAGTACTTCTCCATCACCTGCCAGTGGTCACAGGTTCATAAATGAAAATGGCATGCTGCTACACAAAGTTACTACGGAGGCTTGGAGAAAAAAAGTTATACTTTTATCCGTAGGGAAATGGACTTCTTGGAGGACAGCAGACTGAGAACGCTTACGTTGCTACTATCCATTGATAAATACAACCTTTTATCTGTTAGCACTCTCCACTTGGCATCCTTAATATGCACTAATAAACAAATCCAGAAAGCAAAACCGTAGTAAGAGGTCAGAATATTGATTTAAAAATAAGACAAAAAGCACTGTCCTATTCTACGAATGTGTCCAAATTAGATCTGGCTTTGGACTCATAATGCGGTGTAGATTGAAGCTAAGATCTAACAATGGGAGTTAGAATATTTTTTTATATTTTTGTAACTACAGCTTTTTCATGGGGTAGTATTTGTAATCTAATAAGTCAATAGATTTTATATTTGCCTTGCATTTGCACCTGATACTTCTGGAAAAAATGTAAAGGTTTACAAGTTTCTAATGATAATTTACAGGTGTGAAAGGTTTTTTGTTTTAAGTCGGGACAGCAATTCTTACACTTTTAAATCAAAATATAATAGCATAAACCAAGTTTTTTCTAAACATTCTATTATGGTGCCTTTTATGTTTCTGACATTATAAGGGAAAACAGTTTGTTCTTCATGCATCTCATATGGAAGGGTGGTGATTTCTATTGTCCATCCACAATATTTGTATGTACTGTGATAAGGTTCATGTGCATTTTTGTGGAACAATCCTGTAAAGCTAAGAGGCTTATTTTCAATGTCTTTGAAATATTTCATTAATAACAGACAATCCTTACTTTCAAATGCATGCTTCTAGGTTTGATTTTCCTACAGGTGCTCCTTATAATGGTACTTCAGATGTATGAGACTTCCAAATAATAAAGCACATGTTAAAAAACAAGGTAATAGTTCTCCATTTTCTGTGTCACTGAAGCAACACTTGCTGGATTGCACTGTGAGGCATTTAACTTCATGTTCAAACTAGTATTTACTTTAATCCATGTATCAGATCATTAATTTCTGCATCACTCCTATTTATGGACTTGAAATTTGTCAAACTTGTTACCACAAAACTCTTCCCTGCAATGCAGGGAACCAATGCAGAACTGTACATAGAAATGGTCTTAGGCATGTTTTATGCTCATGATTAATCATATCTTTTTATGTTAGATGTTGTAATCAGGATTTAAGCAAGCCAGACTTCTTTCTTCATAGAGAGGATCAATCAGTCAGTTAAGGCTGATGGACTGTGGAGTGAAAGCTTTGGTGAGGGGTTTGTTTGGTATTGTCGGTTGTTTCCTTCTTAAAAAAGTTCTTACACAGCTTGTATGAGATTAAACTCACAGAGCAACACAATCTTCTCTTTTTGCAGTGACACCTCAGAATTACTTTAGTGGTGTTTGTTTGGTAATTCAAAAGAAAATGAAGTTTAGGGAAAGGGAAGCTAATCCTGCTTCCCTAAACATATATGCATATGCCAGCACCACTAAAAAAAAGCAAAAGCAGGCTATTCTCTTCTTTGTATCAGGTATTCGAGTGTTTTCTGAAGCAGAAACATTTACCTGCGTTTTTTTGGGAGTAGGTTGTTTTACAAACAAGAACATAGTCTAATATAAAATGGTTGTATTATGAATTGTCAGTCAGATTTTTTACAGCTTTTTTGAGTGTCGTAAGCTGTCCCATCTGGATCAGTAGATAAGGATACTGTGCCAGACACATAAGATACAGAAAAAGCTACTAACTTCAGAGAGCTTGCAACATCAACATACACTGTGTGGAAACCCCTAGTGCTTTAAAACATTATCTAAATTCCTTTTTATGCAGTTCCTTGGTCAATAAAGAATACAGGTTTGATCATTTGTACAAAACCACAGACACTCATACCTCTTCTGTGATTTTTTATTTGGATGCATGTAAGATAATAAGTTTCTGCAAGGAATTCTATTTTTAAGGATATGGCTTTGAATATTTTTATACCTTCAATGCTACCTGTAGTCATGCCTTTCTAATGTTCCACATTATTACATGTTTAGTAAATACTCTCTTCACCTGATTAGAATTTACACAACCTGTAACTATTTGCATCAGGCAGAACAGGTTATTTATTTTGCTAGCTTTGAGGCACGGCATATTCTGCACACTGAACAGCAGTAAAATAGCTAAAACCAAACCTCAGCTCTGAAATAGGGTCCATCCTACACAGCAAAAAGGTTTCCCGGTACCTGTCCAAACCCCGGCAGCACAACCGCTGCCTGCCCCAGGCCCCGGGCCTGCGTCCAACGCCCACCGGTGCCTGTTACTACTCACCCCCGGGATGGAAGCGGTCATCTGCCCCACCGCACCTCCTCATGCGCCGAAGTCAGCAGCAGCCACTTCAAAGCAATTAACCAAAAAGCGCAATTAATTTTGTTCCACCAGGACAAACCGCGTGCGCATGTGGATATAAGTAAGCGTCCCCAGCTCCTGTCAGGACGCGAGGGCCCCGGCTTCGTGCCTGTCCGGCCGTGCCCAAGCCCCTCCCTGGGGCACCACCGAGAGAGGGGACGCCGGGATTCCCCCCCTCACCACATCCCTGCACCCCTTCCCTCCCTTCTGAGAGGCCGGGGACCCCCAGGGTACCCCCCCGTCCCGGCAGCTCCCGCCCCACGGACCGGGGCCTCCCAGGACGCCCCGTCCCCACACCCCCGCAGCCCCTCAGAAGGGGCCGGGGCCGCCCGCTCCCGCCGCCCCAGAGGGTGTGTCCGCCCGGGCCGGGGGGGGGAGGAGGTGGAGGAGGAGGGGAAGGAGAAGCCCCTGCTCTTACAAAAGCTTCCCGGTCGAGGAGCGGCGCGTTTGTCCGGCGGGGTGGCAGCCATGCCCCTGAGGAAGCCCACGGGCAAGCGGCGCAGCACCGACTCGGGCGTGGAGCCCGACCGCGGGGCCCTCTCCCAGGAGAAGAAGAATCAGCGCATCGCGCTCTTCCTCAGCGACTTCGACCAGCAGGGTAGGGCCGGGGGCGGCGGCGAGGGCCTTGGGGCTGCAGGTGCTGAGGCGGGGCCGGGGTGGGCGGCGAGGAGCGGGAGCCGCTCGCCCCGTGCGCTGAGGGGCGCCGCCAGGCACCGAGCCCGCGGCCGGGCCGGCTCCGGGGCGCCGCCGCTCCGGGAGGAGGCGCCCTGGCGGCGGCCGGGGCCTGCGCGGCTGGGGGCGAGCGGGCCGCAGCGCCCAGGGCCGCCGGCGGGGGCCCGCGGCTCCCCACGATCGCGGGCGGGCGGCGGCCCCCGACCCCGCTCCCTCCGCTTCGCTGCGGGTCTGAGGCGCAGGTTCCGTAGGTGCCTGCCTGCAGCATCTTCCTCGTCAGCCCAAGGAATGCCCGATGGCGACGGTCAGGCGCTCTGAGTCCCACGTCAGATTTCCCCGGATAAAACAGTATTTCAACTTTATTTTTTAATGCACTCTACCAGGCTTATACTTGGAAATATGTAACGCATGTGGCAATAAAAGCCTGTTTTGTTTTAAAGCCAAGGAAAGCATCCAGGAAATGAAGAAAGAGCTTGATTCGCTTTTGCAAACAGCTGAGAAGGCATTCACAGTGGAGCTGCTGAAGATGCCGGTTGCCATCCGGAAAATGAAAAGAAAAGACTTGCTTCGTAAGTCTGCGTGGTCTTATTTGCAAGGGATGCAGACGTCATTACAGCATGATGTACCCTTGACTAATGTGAGAAAACCTGTCAACTTGGTGACTTTTCTGAAAAAGTTTGCTTTGTCCGCTGAGTATTTGAAGCTAATCAGCAGTGGTATTATGCTGCAGATGCTCAGTAAGCACTCTCGTTCAAGTAGACTGACCTGTGTAACACAGGGTATAGAATTAGTAGGTCACAGTGTATACAGTCTGGAGCCTGCTTTTATGTGTGCTCTTAAGTCATCTTATTTAAAGCTTGAAGAAGCAAGGAATAGTTACATGTCTAGTATTTTCTGTGCGTAAAAACTTAAGCACTTCTTTCCATCTGAATCTGTTCATCCTAGCCAAAGAGATTACTTTGTCTTTCTGTTAATTTTGAAATCCACTGAGCCTTTCTCATCTAGTTGTTTACCTGTGATGATGAGCGAACAAGTTTAATTTTAGCCTCACATTTATGCAGCAGTTTAAGCTCTGGTGCACAGTCAGCATCAGATGTGTATTCTGGTGAGAACTGATGTTTTTGGAGTCTACCTTGTAGCTGGAAATTGCAGGGGCTGCACAAAGATCAAACCTAAGACTCTTGAAGAACTTGAGTTTACTGTAAGCCTTTGCTAAGTATGTATTTCAACGTCTTTCTTGAAAACTTCTGCCTAAAAGCATTAGCTTTCAGCAGCACAATATATGGGGGATTTTCTTCTTTGAATGTAGGTTATATACTGTGTGACTACACTTAGTATCCTTTCAAAGATTAAACATGCTGAAATGGCCTAAGATTTTCATTGTTGTTTTGTAGGAGTGACTATCCTACAAGGCTTGAATTTTGTTCAAATGCAACATATATGCTAGCTAAGGTTAACTATTTAAGCAACTTTAATCCTGAATTACTTGTTCAGCTTCATAGCCCATAAGATATGAACCTGCAGGTAATAATTATGCAAGTAATAGTATATAAACAAGTTATACTGTCTTGAGTTACAGATTTGCGAGGAGGGGAAGAAGTGGCTCTTGCTGCTGCTGTGGTAAGTGTGTGTTTTCAAATTTTATCACAGCTTACAGAATAGAATTCTTCTTTCCCTGCTGTAAACATTTCAGACAAATGATTTTGTTTGGCTGTCTGTTTAAATAGAAGATGATATGATATGGTGCAGTTATGAACACTACCTAAAGCTTTAGGGTCATATGCAGGCAGAAATCCAGATGTTTCTAAAAAAAAAATAAACTGGTGTTTAGCCAATCCCACTTCTGTCACTTCCTTTTATGCCCTTTTAGTTCACTGCCTTTTGTAGGATAATAAGCATTTACTGGGCAAAATCTGTTGACTTTCCCTTGTCAAATAAACATTTTTTTTTTTAGACTGACTGCTCTCTAGAAGACATACCAAATCCAAAACTGGTGAGGACCAACAGCAAAAAAGGCAAGTCAATCCATTAATAAATAGCTCGGTTCTTAAATTTTCTGTTTTTATTGGTTTGAACTGAGCATTTGTAAAGTGAATGTTAAGCCTGAAGGATACAAGAGGGAAAAGTGTATAACTAGAAGTATAACATACAGGTCCCCCCAGCATTCAGTGTGGAGGATCATGAGCTATGCTACTGTTGAGGTACTTTAAAACACGAGATAAGAGTTCCTGCCCTTTGGATTTATCACTGAAAATGGCGAGACAGGTGTAAGTGACTTGTCAGTGCTTTACAATACAGCAGAAGAGCTAGGAAAGTCATGCCTATTTTCTCATAGATTCCCCTTTGACCTCCTCCCCATTGAGGTTTGTAAGGAAAATACCATGTCTCTTCATACTCCAAAATATGCAGTAAGGTCGACACCACCACCGAAGTGTAATTCTATTTTCTCTGGGGGTTAAAGGGTTATCTAGTGTCTTTTAACTGTCCCGTGTGTTACAGTGTCTGTGACGAACACACATAGTTTGCTTTGAACTCTGTCCCACGCGAAGGACCATCGGATAGCAGAACTGATACATAGCTGTCAGTGGGTAAATAGGCTTCAAACACGTGAGTTTGAAGTGGTGTTTTGTGCTCTTCATGAGATTTTTATTTTCCTTGTCTTTCTAATGTATTTCTAGTTAAGGTAACTACAATTGTTGAATATGAAGATGCCAAGCAAACTTCTGCAAAGAAAATATCTAAAAAAGTAAGTTTATTCAGAACAAACAACGTAAGGGTTTAATCAGTTCTGACCTGCTATGAACCCTGTTAGATCCATGACCGGGCAGGCCAGTGACCTGCTGTTTCTTTGAAAAATGAGTTGTTTTAAATGCAACGTATTTTAAGTTAAGCAAGGCTAAACTGTGTAGTAAATTAATTTCATAATGAAATATGGTATCTGCACTTCTGGTAACTCATTCACACAGACTTGCAAATACTGGCATAGTCATTCTCTCTTGACTTGTCAATAAGTCTTAATAGTTTGAGGAACCATTTTTTGTTGAAACTTTTTTTAAAAAACCTCATGTTTTAATAGATGCTTTTCTATATTTGAATGACTTCTGCATTCCTGTCCACCTTGATCTCTAAACCAAACAGCACAGGTGTATTAATCTTACCACCTCAGTCCGTCTGTGCAATGCAGTGCCTCAGCCAGACACTGAAGTATGTAGCAAGATGACAACAAAGACAAAAAGATTATATGCAGAGTTACAGGCATTAATTATAAGAGGACTTACACGTTGGAAGGGTGTATATTAGAAAGGTGGGTGGTTGTACAGAACTTCAGTATGAACAAATACGTTTTGGCATTATGAAACTCTTGTTTTGGAATGCATATTTGCCATTTTATGTATATGTAGAACTATATAAAAGGCAGCACTATGGGCCTTAACTGCTCTTTTTCAACAGGGAATTCTTACAGTATTGTTCCCTGGAAATATCTATCATTTTGCCTTAAAATGCCACTTCTTTTAACTGCAGTCTTACATATACATTTTCAGGTTTCCAAAACAAAGTCTTTGGTTTCATTGGCCTCTGGTTTAAATAGCAAACTGAACCCTCTTTCTAGGTAAGACTCACCTTTGATAGCTTATTTAACTCACCTGAACTTGTGAATGCTGAATAAAACTCTTTTTTTTTTTCAGATAAAGGAGCTGAGATTTGAGGCCAGTAGGAATACATCTGATAAAGATGTCTTCCATAACCTGAATCAGATGCGTTGTAGTGATGTGAACCCTGAACAAAAAAAGCACCTCTAGCTGATGAAGGGATGTAGTTCTCTCTCACTCACTGAATGGTGCACAGTTCTGAATCTACGTAATCAGTATAGATTTCCAAACAATACTTATTGGAAGGGGTTGTGTAAGGGCAACATCTTTGTTGCTCTGTTAGGACTAATGAATTGTTCTGTAAAACTTTTGCCCTCATACATAGTTGAAAGGAAGGTGTCATTAGCAGGAAAATACACACTTGCAAAAACCCCCCGTACCCACTGGCACTTATTTTGATACATTCAAGTTGTCTTCAGAGACATGCAATTTAAATAATGTATCAGTGCTTAATGTGCCTAAAAGAAATTAAAAAAAAATCTTAGCCAGGTTTAATTACTTTCTTGAATTGGGATTATAGAATTTTTGGCTCGGCAAAATCAAACTAGAGAAGTCTGCTTTGCCTGGGGAAGTCTAACTTTTCAATCTTTGAAGGTTGCTTTTATTCAAGTACACTACCACTGGGCCAAAAACACATGCTCTTACAATATCTCCAAAATGCGTGTGGGAAAAGGGAGATGAGGAAAAGAGTGAGGTACGCTTCTGTCATCAAGATTTCTGTGAACTGAGTTAAAATCTAAAACTGGAAAAAAATTGTTCTCTGGATTCACGTCAACCACACAGAATAAATATCCTGAGAAGTAATCTAGAAAAATTACTTCCTACTGAAAAACTTCCCAAGAAACTTTTTGCACACTGAAATAGAAAGCTGTGGCTGCTCCCTTAATTATACCCAACTTAGGTATAGCAGCCCTCTCTTATCTACTAATGTAAAGTATCCTTTTGTTCCCCTATGGTGTTAGGTCCCATTATATCATGTCTACCTCAGGAGGGCTTCGTCACATGTATATACACTAGATCTCTCTCATGGAGCACTTCAACCTTTTCTAATTCACCAGCTGTCTATCTTCATCCTAGCTAAAACTCCACAGTAGAGGAGGAGGAAATAAAAAAAATAAAATAAAAAAAAAAAACCAAAACCAGCAACCACTTTTTTTTTAGGTCTGTTCACTCTTCTGCAAGTGTGACTGAGGCCGTTAAGTCTCTTGCTTCTGATTGTAGTGCCACAAATTTCAAAGCCATGACAAAGGTATCTAAAAGGTAAGGGTTTTTTGGCTTGTTCTTAATAAATAATTTTGTTAAATACCAAGACACTATATATCTATGTTAATATCAATCTAGATATTAATCAATCATCATCAATCTAGATTTAATAGATCTTCATGATCTGCCACTAAATTTGGTAGCGGGGATGTGAACCAGTCACACCTCCTGCTTTGATTGTGGGTGTTAACTTACGTTTTCATGGAGGTACAGGATTTGATGTCATAACTAAGCCAGTCTGAAAAAAACAGATTTAGAGTTTAAATTCTACTCCCACCCACTGTTGGTTAAAGGTATAGTTTACAGCTTAAACTAATTCTCAGAGCCCAAGCTTGATTAAAATGTCACCAATACTGCTGTGTTTTAGAAACAATAAAAATAAACCAAATCCCCAAAGAACCCCAACCAAATAACTTGACAATCAGTTCCTTGCATATTGAACAGTTAAGGTTTTCTGTTATAATCATTCTCCACACACTACAGAGTTTGGTTTTGGCAGAAGTCATCCCTGAAGTGAGGGGGTGAAAAACTTAAATGGGTCATGAAACCAGCAAGTGGTTTAGTTTCACCTTGGCCTGCTATAAATTTCAGAGGCTTGTTTCCATGCAGAAGATATTCAAATCTTACATTTTTGAAGTGGAATAAGAACAATTGTATCATGAAAGAAGCTTAGGAATTTTGTATGGCATAAAGCATGCCCTGTACCTCTGAAAGCTAGCAGCTTCGGTATTTCTTGATATCTCCCTCTGTAGTAGACAGATAGAGCACACAGCTTAAGCCCTGAGGCACGAAGTTTCTTCTTTCCAAAACTGTAAGCATTCACTGTTGATCTTGGAGAGTGGATATTGTTCTTACTGAGTGGTGCAAATGTCAGCTTGCTCGCTGGCCCGTACCACAGGCGCAGGAGGTTACTGCAGTGTTTCAGGGTGATACCATGTTACCTAGTGGTGCTACTAAATGCTGCTGATGGTTGGATTTCGGTAGTCTTCTGGCAGAACCGGAAAAATTTAAACATGACTGCCTTTCCATTAGGTATGTTTGCTACTGATTCCATTTGCTCCATGCTTGAAAATTTCCTGCAGAGCATAGGAAATTAACCTCAGAGTAATATTTTTATTGTACTCTAGTGCTGCACTACAACAGACTGTCTCAAGAACTGTACCTACCCGTGGAAGAGCTCAAGGCATGTTGCTAAGAAGTAAATCCGTACCCCAAGATAAAACTGTTCCGTTTGTAAACATTCCCCTGGCTGATGGACAGGTATCAAACCTTTTTTTTTTTTAAAAAAAAAATTCATTTTACAGTAGTTGATAAACTGTGAATAGTCTGATAGTGATAGCTCTTACTATCCCTAAATGAGTTGCTGCTAAACAAAAGGAAAACTGGTTACTAAAGTTTTGCAGTGTAGAAGGGAGCACATGATTTTCGGAAAAGCTGGCCATGCAAGTAAAAACTTTCAGAATGTTTTTTTTATCTTAAAACTGTTTCTCTTCATGTTTAGACACTCTGTACGGCTGCTGGAGACCTCCATAATATTGATGTGCAACTACTAAATCAAGATACAGTACAACATATTCATAACTTAGTGGTAAGCTTAAACTAGTAGGCTTACATATAAATATTTAGACACCTAGTCTCAGGTTTTCATGTGAGATACTGTCACGAATGCAAATTCTAAGTGCTTAAACTCTTCTGAGGCTAAGCCTAAATTGGTTGGCATAAATTGGAGGGAGGAATAGGGCAAGGGAGGAACAGGGAGGGGAGAACTGCTGCACACAGATAACGTGTAAAAGTAAATGCATTTAAATAAGCATGTGCAGTTTGGTAATTGCCTGAGGGACAACAGAAGCATAAACTCTTCCTTCTAGATTGCTCTGGTGTCTCTCCTACCATGTGAGCAAACTGCTGTTCTCTATCTTGTATTCACAAAGGCTTACAAAGCTACAGCTAAGTTTTGATTCTTGCTATAATCTCTCTATTATTCTATGTCCCTTGCTGAGTAAGAACTATACTCCTGTTAATCCTCTGCTGCAATTGAATAGTAACTGCCTTACCTTTGGTTCAGGGAAGTAAATTGTTCTGAAGCAGAATGAAGTTGAACAGAACTTTGTAGCACATAGTGCCTGACTCTTCTGAAGATGAGGGTACCTGGGCTTTTGGACGAAGTAATGGGCAGCACTAGAAATCTATCTAGACATAAGAAATATTAATCAGCTTACAGTTTTGCAGGTATTTAGACTTGAATGCAGCTATATGAGTTAAGCTAAAGGTCTGGAAGCTGTTTTGTATTTTATAGCATGGGCCTGCCTCTGTAGGTAGAGAATGGAGAGGTGCTTGCTCACTGCTGGCTTTAGCAATAATGGCTTTGCTCTTTCTTCTTCCAAGTTCTGCTGGGTAGCTTGAACTAAAATGAATTTTTTCCCCCCTTAGAGTGAGCTGGCTGTACTATGTGGAAAGGCAACAGCTAAACAGAGTTAATGGAACTGTCTTGTGACTACAGAATATTCATGACAGCTCCTGCTTGCTACCTCTGAAGTGTTTAGAGAATGTCTATAATGTCTTAATAAAGCTGTATACTGCCCAGTAAATGTTTTTATATTTAAGCTTACACTGTGATGTGTACTATTCAATTCCTGTTATCTCTGAGAAGGATACAAAAGCAGAAGAAAATAATTCTACTTTTCCAACTTCTTTATAAAAGGCTTAGTTACCATCTAACCTCAGTTCACAGTAAAATGAACAGTAATAGGTTGGATGTAGGAAATAAGTTTTAACTCTGGTATTCTAAATAGGACACTCTGGTTTTCTTACAGAACTATTTTTAAGTATAGAGCTTTTTAATGTCATTCTTCTGTGCATGCCACAAGCAGAATGTAGTGTTGGTTTACTACTCGTGTTTAGTCTTTCCAGTATCAATCTCCTTGCATCTAACTCTGGAATTAAGCTGAAGTGCAAGCTTCTAAATTCTTGAATAGCATTTTAAGGCACGGAAACTTAGTTCTGTGGTGGCATATATGAATCTGACACAGGAATAAACTTTATTTCCAGTCTTGTGCTGTGACATGACAGTAATGTGCAAGATGACAGGTAGTAACCCAGACTTACTGTAATTTGTGGTGTCAACCCAATTTTTCTAGTACTTATGTACTTTTGAGTAACTTATAGGAAAGGCTTTTAACATCTTTCCAGGTAAAGATGCCAGCCCAGCAGTCACTCTGCTGTGGGTGCTCTGGTGTTTTCAGGACTTGAGGATGCACTTGGCTTCTACTCTGCCAGTGGTGATTTCAATTAAAGTGTTTTCACTGTGGTAAAGGATGGTATGAGAGACTCCTACATTCTTTAAACTAAAACATTAGTTTAAGAATGAAACCTAGATTAGTTTTTTCTTCTGTTCTGCTTCCACCCTTGCTTCACTTCAGGAAACAAAGGTCACAGGTTTCAAATAAGGAAAAAAAGAAAACTTTCCAAGGTTTGGAGACAAAACTCATAAAGAACATGAAGTTAAAACACTATCAAACCTAGATTAAAACTTGGTAACCAGAAAATACAGGAATAAACCTCTCATTCAGATTATACGTGAAGTTTACAGAACATTCATGAATAGTTCTGTGACTCAGTAGTTTAACCTGAATTGACATCCATTTTCCCTTACATTCATGAGCATCACATCAGTGTGGTATCAGCTTTTGATTATTGCAGGCAAATGGACATTTCAACATGAATGATTTAACTATTCATTCCCATACTATGCTAAGGTAGCCAAAATTGCAATGCAGTACTGAAACTTGCCTTTTTTTTTTTTTTTAATTTTTGGAGAAGGTATAGTGTTAGGCATGCTTTGTGAGACAGGCCAACACACCTTTGTTGTGGATCTCACTTGAGGTTTAGGTACGGTGGTAGTCATATTACAAAAATACCTGCTAGTGTTTAATCCAGCCTGCTTTTGTTAAAAGTATTTTCTGAGTTGCAATTTAGAGATTAGCTTTTTTGTGACTAAAAAGCTACTACTAAGTAGGGCTTAGTACGCAAAGGGCAAATTCACAGGATGTACACTGTAATGAAGCACAAGGACTCTTCAATCAGCTGAAGTCATTCTTATGAATTGTCACCAAGCTAAGAAGCCTCCAGAACTCCATTTATACCTACAGTGTTCCTTTTAACTTTGGTAAGAGAGGCATACAATTAAATGCCCTACACCTCCTTTACCACAATTGTTTGAACTTCATACTTGCATCAGCCTAAGGCTATAGTGGAAGGTTAATAACTAAAATACAATTTTCCTATAACATCCTATTTAGAGGGCTGAGAAATTGCTACATATTAACAGATAAGTCTTTGACATGTTTCATTTTTTCAAACAGCAGTAATCTTTTTTCCACTGATTACCTCTAACTTCTTTGCAAACCTATTTTTCAAAAGAACATAGCCTCATCTTTTATGTGAACAAGAACCACACCACTGTCAGTATAAGAGGACAGATAAGACTTTCTCTGAGAGCCAACTTTAGGTCAATTTTAGTCACTGTATATGCAGAAATAGATATGTTACAAAATAAGCTGGACAAGACTTCCTAAGGCTTTTTCCTTTCAGCTTCTTGAGGCCAGTATTAAAGATATAATAAAAGGTGTCAACTAAAAAATGGTTCCAATACAGTTCTGGTGATCACATTTTCTTCCTCCCCCAACATACAGAATACTCATTTGTTTATAGTACCATCTCTAACATAAGTACTTAAGTTGCAGCTGTTTATTCCCAAGAACACTTAACTAATGTTTATTTGATTATTCATAGGACAGTCACAGCAGCCCAGTTAAAGCATTAATAGCTATGTTAGGCATTAAACTTCTTCAGTAAACTACTAAAGCATTAGTAACTGTAGTAGTATATTACTTGCAACTTAAATATTGAAACCAAGTGTAGGTTGTGAATTTTTGTGAAGTTTTTCTACACCACAACTTTGTAAAGGGATAGCCTCTTAGTAGAACGGGAGATACATATAATAAGGGCAACTCTGAAGAAGTCACCACTCAATTGAAAGATGCTGCTGTCAGGAGCCTAAATTAATGCAATCTCAGGACTAAAACAGGACTAGACTAATTCACACCATGTACAGTGATCAACTTCTCCTCCACCCCTTCACCTCAGCATGCCATCCAGAAAGTTACCATGAATTCCTTCCTCCATCCCCCCAAAAAAAGCAATTTGAAAGTAAGGAGATAAAAAGTTTAGAGTACATACTCTCTTTTCCAGGGAGGTAAATCCTAAAGCTACTACTTAAAAGCAGAAGACAGGCATTTTAATTATTTAAGCATTACAGTTTAAGATGTCCAACTTCTTGGAGAAATGAATCAGGAGAAAGAGATCAGTATGTAACCACGGCTTCATGAAAAGCAACCTGAGGTTTTAATAAATGAAAAATAAAGATTTACTAGATGAGAAAGCCACAGCGTAAGTCAATAGTGAAATACAGGTCAAACAGTATTTATTCTTGCTTCAGTTTTAAGAGTCTACAACAAGGATGTTCAGCAACACTCAAATGCCAATGCCTGCCCAAGCACGTGGGAACCCTTGGAGTTTGTCCCTCCAACCTCACTGGTAAAGTGTCAATAACTGTCTGAGCAATAATTAAACAAGTCACACTTCAGATTTGTAAAGAAAAGTAGAAGCATCTTTCAACTTCCTCACTTCAACAGGGAGAGAAACCTCACTATAGAGAAGCAGCTTACCAACCAAAGTTCACACACAGTTCCTTAACATTGTAACTAAATGCTTAGATAACTAGCAGTACCTTAATAATAGATAATTATTTAAGGTCACGTTTTTGCTTTGTTATAGTATTTTTACCAATTAAAAGCATATAAAAAGGAACAGAACTGAAGCTGGAGAACTTAATGTCTTAATAGTTAAAACAAAGTGCAAACTATTGAAATAGTAACAAAACCATCTACATTTAGTTTGTTTCCAGGTCAAAAATTTTTGTCAAGTACAATACTAATGTCAATCTCTTTACAAACTGTGTTAATGCAACCACAAGTTGCCAGGCATAATGTTCATTTTTACAAAGATTTTTTTAAAACTGGAAATATTTCTCTAGGAAGTCAGGCTGAATCAGGCTTTGAATTGGATTCAAAGGCTAAGAGAATGATGCCATTATTTTGGGATTTAATCATTCTCATTTAAAAGGTTTTGTTATCTTCTGATTGAACTCAGATATCCTTGTGTTTTCTTCATACAAAGAGGACATGGCTGCAGCCTTCCCTGTGCCCATTTAATCATCTCTCATTTCAAGAGAAGACTTATATGTAGCACACAATTGTTATCTAACCGCAACCTAGTCTTAAAGCAGCTTCAGCCTCCCTGTGTTTATAAAATGTCTACCATCTACATAGTCTCTTCATACACAGAATAGTTAAAGCCACTGGAAAAGTAAGAGTTACAAGGCAAAAGAAATATATTATACACCAACTGCTTTTATTTATTTTCAGAAACCGTTCACAAGATGGTAGAAAAAACTTACAACCACTTCTAATTTAGTCTTCCATTGTTCCCAGTCAGCTCTAAACCCATTATGTGCAAAGCCCATTTACCATGCATCTAGATGATAGATACAGGCTATGAAATTCTTTATTCTACTTGTAGCAGTTTATGCAGGTGCAGCCAAATACCAAGCCTCAGGACAAATTGTACACAAACTTTACAATGTAGAATTTGAATTTAAAATATGAAACTTAAAATCTACACAAAACTGGTAAAAATCAAGCACAGATACGAGGACAAACTTAAAACCCATGTGAAAAGGAGTCTCGTCTTCCTTTCAAGTGCTTTATTCTGCTACACAGTCAAAATGAAGATGTAAGCTTGTGGTTAGTTTAAATTACACTCTGTAGATACTATAGACCAATTTAAAAGTTACACATACAGCAATAGATGTCCATTGGTTCATCTGGATTACTTATACAATCCAGCTGGATTGTTGAAAACAAGTCAGGCAAAATTTGAAAGAAAATCCTTGTGCAACTTTTTAGACAAACGTTTACTGATGGGCACACTGTACCCCAGGTCCATGATGGCTGCTTTCTTCATCAGAACTATCGTTATAAGCTTCACGTCTCTGGCCACCACCTGAACCACGAGTGGTATCGAATTCCTGAAGATCTACCTCTTCTGCATCACTAATTACACTGGGAAATTCTGGTCTAGCTGGCAGAAGATCTTCAAGTTCCTGCCCCAAGAAAAGAAGTGCATTCAGTACTGCATCTACAACTGCTAAATAAAGTGACCGGTTTCCCACAACTTCAAGACTCCCTCTCAGAGCAGGTTTGGTTTAGAAGTCTAAGCTGATGTAAACCCTGAAGTGCATACTCATTTAAAAGCATCCAAAGCATTTGTATCACCTGGAAGATGCCATTTAAAGAAAACCAACAGCTCCACATATCATCAACCAAAAGTGCAATCAGTAAATACAGTTGCACTCTGAAAACTTAATCAGACAGCAGCAGGAAGATTCTTCCTCCTGTCCTCATCTGCCCCACATCTGCACAGCTCCTAAACACAGGTTCCATAAATTCATATTCCAATGGGTATTCTGAAGTTACATGTTGCCCATAAACAACATTAGAAGAACAACTGTACTTGCATCTAAATTTAAGCACGGAAAGCAAGCACATGAGGTACAACACACACACTTTGCATACACTGTCAAATAAGGCCACCACATTTAGGCTTGAAAAAATACTTACTGAAAGCTTTTCTGGGCTAATCCAGTTATTTTCAGGAAACTGCACATCAAATTTAATGTAAAGATCCCCCTTCTCAAAAGGATTGCGATACTGTGGCATTCCTTCACCTCTGACTACACGAACACAACCTGTAATTGAAAGAGAAGTAAGCTGGAGAGTGCTACTTCAGAACAAATCTTTCTCTATACAATTCTCTTCATTTCTCTAGCCTAGGTTCAGTTAACAGGACAACAAGCAGGGGATTAAGTGTCCCAAGAATCACAAAAGCATAGTCAAAGTAGTCCTTATCAGGTCAAGCTTACCTGGTTCAATTACTTTTCCAGGAGGATATTTAACCACAATTTGACGTCCATCGAGGTGCTTAAATGTGAACTGAAATCCACACAGTGCTTCAACAAGTCCAATCTTGTGTGTCATATGCAAGTCATTCCCATCCCGTTGGAACACCTAAAAACCAAAAATGGGAGATATCTTTTCTAGTCCTATAATCATGTTCCACAAGACTCATTATTTAGAATTTGTTATTATTTACTCTTAAAATTTAATGTCAGAGCAACAGCCTTTGTACAAAGTTAACTTGATTCTGTTAACTCGAATAGCTTAGCATGCTTGGAAAGTTTGTGCCTGATGAAAGCGTTATTTAAGATACAGCAAATCACACTATATACTATGATGTAAGGTTCAAATTAAACAAGAAGGCCTGTACAGCAGTAGTGCTCTCTTACCCCCAAGATCTTCTACACAAGCAACCTATAAACAAAACCCACATCTTTGTTTCTCAACATTTAACTAGTCATCATGCATATCTCCTTCAGCTATCTTTACCTATAGCGGGGCTTTGATCAATCAGTCCACACAGCTGTCATAAGTGATCTTTAAGCTGTATCACTCAGATTCTTAATCAGAGTAAATGTAAGCTTTATCCACTGGCAGAACCATGACTCCTACCTCAAGGGAAATTTTAAGAACATGAAAAGCTTCACTAAAAGTCAGTCTAGTTTTACTCACTAGGACACAAGGTACAGTATTTTTCAAAATTGTTAATACTGTAAAACTAGATGTAGTTCATTAGAAGACTAAGACAGAAGTGGCATCCACCATCTGGAATTTGGTGCCATCATGCACATCTGACTGTTCAGTATGCTTACAAAGTGTTTCTCCCTTACCATAGTCAAAAATCAATTGTGATGCCACGTTTCAACCAGTATTACAGAAGAAAGAAGAGAACATGTAAAGAGCTATGCAAAACTGATTGACAAATTAGCAGTCCTTGACACAGTTTTGAAAAGCTTAGAAAGTACCTAATTTTCAGATAGCCAACATTATATCCTTAATGTGTGACTGGAATTTAAATTTGTACCCAGTGCTATTCTTTGTGTCACAACAGAACTTCCCCCCCACCCCATTCAACATTTTTTCCAGAGTATAACACACAAACTATTTTTTATTTCATCATAGTAATACCTGGCCTTTCTAAACAAAAGCATTCAAAAAAAAGCAGTCACCTCAACTCTGTCCTAAGGGAGTTTTAACAGAGAAAAAGGTAAATTGCATTATTTGATTCAGAAGTGCAATGTATATACTCCAGAATCAGTAAGCATAAGCTTTAACAAACTAGTACAGAATAATCTTATTTCTTTGTTTTGTTAAATGACTCAGTAACATCAGCGTGCTGTGTTATATTTCCACAGCCACAGCAGCAGAGATAGAAAGCATCATCTGGGGATTTTAATAGGAGTTCCCCGCCATGTCACAAGACACTGAAAAAAAAGCAACACCTAGCATTTTGATAGTTTCACAAGCAAAGCAGATTGAAGTTAACATCCTGAAGGGCTCTTCACTGCGTCCACTGTATCAAAGTCAGCCTGAGCTTACCTGAGAAAGCTACCTTTTATTATTATTAGGAAGCACCAGAATCTGCCTGTCCTCTGGCCACAGACTTGCACAGTTTTTTCTGGCTCACCATGAAAGCCATGTTACTTGCTATAAATCTATTAAAAGCTATTCACCATCTCTCCCAGAGCTGCAACTATATGAATTACTTTAAAATGAACAGTCATCTATATCACTTAAATATTAAAGACTAGGATAAAAGGCATTTAAAATATAAACTCAAAAGCATTACCTCATTCTCCTTTTCTTGGAGTAAGAGGACAATATCACCTGGTTCCACACCTGGAGCCTGGTCTGCTTCTCCACTGAACGTAATTCTTTGCCCATGTTTCATGCCTTTGTCTACATGGACTTCAAGTATTTTTACTTCTTTGATCACCTTCTTCCCTTCACATTTTTTACAGCGGTCTTTTTCATTAATTACTTCACCTAAAGAAAGACAAATTTTGATTTTGGCGATTTCCTCATAATTGCATCTGATTCTGAAGAAAAACTATTTTAGAGTAGGTTGAAGAATACATGTAACACAACTATTGATTTAGATGTTGCTTTATGAATTCCTCACAAGAGGAAAGCCGGGCTCAATTTAGCCTAGCTGGAAGAGGAGGAAGAAAAAAAAAAAAAGGGAGGGGAGGCAAAATACAAAGATACACTACACACAACCTTCCAAGCTGTCTTATCAAGGATTTTGAAAAGTGAGTGCTTTAGAAAAAGGCAAAACATGACTTTATAGCTTCTAGTGTTCCTTAAGTCTTACTTTGACTCCAGTATCCTTACCACTCAACTCACTACTCTTAAAAAAAAAAAAGCCTACTTTTCCATTCCTTGTTATGCTGGAAGATGACAGCTATAAGAGAAAGGATGAAGTTAAACCAAACTGAAGCATCTCCCCTCCCTTAGAAGTCAGAATACAAGTTTCAAACTATTTCAATGAATTTAGGAAGCTTAGTTCCACTTCTGTTAACAACAGTGAAAAAAGGATTACTGGGTTCTCTTCACTGACAGCCATATTTTGCAGTATACCACCACTACAAAGTACTGTGTAAATGCAGCCAGTAGAACTAGAGAGTCTTGTATACAAAATGGGGGGAAGATAGCTGGTCAAATCACAGTTTCATGCAAGAGCAATATATAGGTTTTCCCATGGAAAGGATCTAACATTTTCTGACACATAAGGGATTTCACTTTTATACTCTGAAACTGAATAGTTTTTCACATTGTCCGTCACCTCTAGCAAGGCAATTACTTTTTCCAGCAAACTGAAGGATGAGTATCCAAAACAGCTAAAATTCTCTGTTCTACTTCATCTTTATTTGTCAAGTAAGCTATTGGCTTTGTACAGGGTAACCAAAATATTAGGTCACATGCACTGTACAATTGTAGTACTTATCTCCAATACTGCTCTAAGTGCCACAAGCAGCTGCACCTGGCTTAAGACATTAAACTTGCCAGCTTAAACCACCTTTCTGTGCAGTTGAAACTACTAAATACATAGGTTAGGTATGTAAACTGTGAAAACAAGACTTTCAAAGACAACATCATTTATGAAATGTTTTGTCTCATCACAAAATACAACTCTGTAATTTCCGAGTATTGTGAAGAGTAAAATCATCCACAAGGTGATGTTACTACTCTGCAAAAATCTAAAAAAGAATCACATGAAGTGCAGATCATGTGCTGAACTTGTTCCCCCAAATACAACCAATTCAGCAAAAGGTATCTTCTTAATTTGAAGAAGTTAAAAATCTAACTTTAGGTTTCCATTTTTAACCTAAACCTGTCCTTGGATGTTAGGAGTCTGTAAAAAGACAAAAAGCTCCTAAACCAACAAAATCTTGGTTTTTACTTTAACACAAGAGTAATAGTAATAAGTAATATTCACATCTAAGTGTTTTTAAAAAAAAAAAAAAAAAATCAATCCCTACTGTTCAAGCTTCCAGGCTGCTTTTCAGTACATTAAACACCATAAATCTTGCTGTTGTTCCAAGTAAAATGATTTCTGCATGTTGACATCAGATTGAGACCCCACTGACTAGATGGGAGCAAAACTGTACTGGGTAAGTTTCTCCTGAGATTTAACCAGGAGGTTGAACCCAACTAACTGCATTTAGTAACAGAATAGCTTGGCCTACCTTCTCCATTGCAGTCAGAGCATACAGACTGCATCTGCTGAACCATTCCAGGAGCCAGCTGTCTGATCATGATACGTACACCTCTACCCCGGCAAGCATTACATTTCTGAACAGCTCCAGCCTTCCCTCCCTGCCTAGAATAGAAAGCACCAGTTGCATGAAAAGAAAGTTTTTCAGAAACAAACAACAAAAAAAAAACCCCACCTACATCAGTAGGTTAACATGCTTAATTGCACTGCTAATTATAATTAGGTTCTCTCCTCCCCTCTTCCCCCCAACAAAGCCCTTGAATAGTTCCAGTTTCATCAACAGTATCATTCAAGTTCAACAATTTTCTAGTCTGAGAGCAGGCTCCAGTAAGTCAAATACTGATAAAGATCTGACATAGGAGATGCTTCACAGAGATGCTTCACTAGACTATATGCCAACAAAGCAACCAGAGAACTCAAAAATATAAACAAACTTACCCATTACATGCGCTACAAAGGACATTCTTGCTAAGTTGTAGTTTAGTTGTCTTTCCATTATACAGATCTTCTAAAGAGACTCTACAAAATAAAGCATTTCTCCTGGGTTATCATTTAACAACTTACTTTCCCCATGTAATTAAAATACTTGCCTAGGACAAATTAAAGAAAAACAGATCTTCATAAAAAGACTAAATCTGCTATTAAAATAAGATTTTAAAGCATCATTTTGCTTTCACAAGGAGTCATTAAAAACTATTCCACACATATGAATATACACACGTAATCCTGAACGTAGTTTCAGAGAAAAGCTGTAATTTAATCAGAAGAAATCAGATAGGATTGCTTGTGTTTCTCAATAGGAAACAAGCTGATCTAGCATTTTTTGTTTTATTATATAGTCACCTTTGGGTTTTTTTGTTTGTTTTAGTTCTACCAGGCAGGTGAGAAGCAAACCTCTCTAGACAGTCCTGACAATATTTATAGCATGCATACGTAAGAATACATACAGAATACTTACTACTATATTGGGCTTTCCAAATGAGATAGTTTAGTGAGGAGGGGTTAGCATGTCCCCAGGGCCACTTAATTCTTTAGATGTGTTCATTTTTCAATTTCTTTTAGAAGCTCTTGAATACACTATCAAACTCTGATAACCTTCATATATTGATAGAAGTTTATGAACGCATTTAGTGTTTCTCCTAAAAGGGCTTGTTAGTACATAGAAATTTCAACTCAATGTATTGAGAAAAGGTTGCCTGGCATCAGTGTTTACGAATAACAAAACCAAAGCTAATTAATAACATAGCATGCAGTACTAGCTACTAAACTAAGCAAGCATGTGAAAGTAAACAGACTTTACTAAGCATGGTTTGCCAAACACAGGAAAGATGCAGCTTAACTTAAGAACTTAGAAAGGACCTGCTCAGCAGGCAAAAAGCCAGTCATGACTGCAAGCAGAGATCTACAAAACACAATTAGATGTGATATTCAAGCATGGCTTTAAAAAAAAAAACAAAACAACAAACACAAAACAAACCCATCACACACACTTTTCCATTAATTATGCAGTTCAACTTTAGTTCCAGCTGGTATTATGCTATGAATGCAAGTCAACTGAAGTCTTTCCAGAGCCTTAGTACCTCTACTTCCCTAAGAATCCAGCTAATGAGTTATACTTGGTTGTTGAATGCTTCTTCAGATTAGAACTTCCAAACATAATTAAGGAGCAAAACCAAGGAAAATAATGCTAACGAAGTATATACAGGCTAATAACCAGGCAAAGCAAAGTACTAGGTAGTCTGTAAGATTAACCAATCATGAAAAGCAACACAAGGTGACTGCCTTCTGGGCAACATGCAGGTCTGAAAAGTAGGTGCAGACTGCAGAATCTCTCAGCTGAGAAGCATGTCAAGAATATAAACTAGCAGAGTCAAGGACTGATCAGGAAAGCTTGAAAGTACAAACTGCAGTATCAAGATTACTCACTTGAGTGGATGCATCATATCTTCTCCTCTTCTTCTACCATTACGACTTCTACTTTGACCACCCATGAAATTGAACAATCCACCACCAAAGATATGGGAGAAAATATCGTCCATTCCACTGCTTCCACCGCTACCTTCTCGAAGACCCTGTTCTCCATATCTATCATATAACTCACGTTTCTCTGGGTTTGACAATACTTCATAGGCAAAGCTTATTTCTTTGAACTAGAAGAGGAACAGAGTCAAAACAGTGCATGATAATTTAGAACTTCAAGGGGGTATCTTACTACTGTTTCTTGCCCAGCATGAACACTCAATGAAGGAGGTACACAACAGAACAGTTTTCCACCCTCATTCTAATATGCAAGACTTAAAAGTCAGACTTGGGCTTAGTTGTGTTACCTCTTATCATAAAATACAACATTTTATTGCAAAAATTCATTGACTTTGTTCTTTACTGTACCTAGCATAAGACAGTTTTCTTACAAACAACAAAAAAAATCCAACCAAAGAAGAAAACCCCCAAGTACGCAATACTGCAGTAACCAACAGGCAAAAAAACCCCAATTACATACTAATGACAAAGACTTCAAGATATGTTAGGCACTTAAAATACACTAACAATTGAGCAACTTACTAAAATGTGTACACTCAATGTGTTTGTCCTCAAAACAAATTAGTATTTTTTCACAGTCATCTCTGCTCACCTCTAAGCAACCATTAGAACTTCAGTTCTGTTAAAGAGAATCAGCTGAGTCAACTCAATTGACTTTTTTTAATTGCTATTAGCATAACAAATCTAATTCAACCTTCCCACATATGTAATTTGTTTTATGCTGCAGTAGTTTCAAGAACCTCCACACATACATTTTTCCATGTTGAAAAAACTTGGAAAACTGACTATCTTTTTCAAATACCTATGTAGATGCCAATGCCAGCTGACATCATCTCGGCAGATGAAGACAGACAGTTTTTCCCTCAGCATTACCTTCTCAACCAATTTGACTTAGCCAACTGCTGCATTTTTTCACAAGGTACACTGATAGATTTTGAGATTGGGAAGAAGTAGACAAGACAGGGTTCCCTCTCACAGCTACTATTTTTGAACAACTTGTAACAGCAAGCCCCCAACACCGGTATTCAGTCCCTTATATGCTACTCTAATAGCAAACTTCAGGAGGTTAAAAAAAAAGTCTTACTTTGTCCCCTGCATTTGGATTCTTATCAGGATGGTATTCCTTGGCCAGCTTTCTGTATGCCTAGTTGAAAGAGGTACAAAATTAGTTTAAATTTTGATTAATCAGTTCTTTTCTCAAAAACTCAAGTAGTGTCTTCTGGAAGAAAGAAAATCCTAATAAAGCAAAGTGAAAAAGTGAGTGTTTTGAAATCACTCATACACTGAAATGATACATAAAAAATTCTGACATTGCTACATGCATAAATTAACTACACTTGGACTTAAACACAACTATAACACACAATAGCTAGAACTAGTTTTCCTGCTTATCTTCATTAACGTACAGGAAGAATCACATTGGACTTTCATTAAAATTACTTACTCTACAGAACCCATTCAAAACCTACAATATGACAATTTAAGTTTCAACCCATTTGTCTTTTACCTCAATCACAGCAATACATTAACAACAAAATGGCTGCCTCAGCTTCTCATTCAACCATATCAGTCAATCCTCACCATAATAATTTTATTCTTCCTTGCCTGTCAATAATGGAAGATTTCATCTCACTTTGAACTAAGCATATGAGCTACATGTGCAGAAATGTACAGATCATTGCTTTTATTTAACTTCATTGTTCTAAAACAGTAGGGGGAATAATTACAGCCAAAGCTCCAGAAGAGATTTTTCAGAATGTTTTTTTTTTACCAGTACTTTAACTCTCAGGGCCATCACTTTTTCTACAGCAGTACTTCATCTGTTTTGCTTATACTTTACAGGATCAAAGCAAATAACAGGACGGGCAGAGACTTTTCCTACAATTTGAGTTTTTGACAGTAAAGACCTCAACTCTTCCCCCACTCCTCCTCAACACCTCCCAGTAACAATCAGGGTACAGATATTAATAAATTACATGGTACACAGTCTTATTTTTTTCATTATACATATTTAAAAAAAAGCTACAGTGATGCAACTGCAAACAACTGAAACACCGGTTCTTAGAGTGGATTTTTCAAAAGCTCTGTTTCTCTAGAACTGAGCATCTAAACTAGCTCTTTAGAACTACAACTTTAAGAGAGCTTTACAGAGATCACAGCTTTCCATTTTGTACTGGAATAAGTAAGATTCCTTTTTTGTATCTGCACAGTTACTTCTGTTCACTGATTATCTTGAAATACTCTGTACTTCTGCATGCAATCAAGAAATAAAGTTTGATAAGGAACTAATGAAACAAAAATAGAACATTGATATTACAAGCCAAATATTCTAAACCACAGTCAGCGTAAAGCACAAAAATCATACGTCTTACAGGACAAGTTACCCATCAGTAACAGCATAATTTTCCACTAACCTACATATTTTGTAATAATAATGGATTTTCCCCACATATTTTAAGGAGTCTAACAAAGGGAAAAAAAAAAAAACCAAAAACCCAAAAAACAAAGCACTAAACTGAAAACGTACATAACATTATCTAATCAGGGAAAAAAAGGAGCTTGCATGCTGATCTTTAAAAAGAGAGCGCACTCATGTCTTTGCTGATAACAGCATTCCAGTTTAGAGCAATTCTTAAGACTACCCATGGCCCAAAAGGAAGCTACCACTATTTATTCAGTCAGAAATAGATCCAGAAACAAGGTCTACACTGGCACCGTATTATAACTTCAATAGCAGTTAGTTTAACTAATCAGTGTTAAAGCCTGTTTTCTCAGCCCCTTTTGACGAAGCTATTACCTATTTGTTTTCACTTTCTTATGGTGTTATATAGGTTAAAATATCAGATTAATAAAGCATCCATGTGACCTCTCAGTGACAATAAGATAGATGAACGTCTTGCTGTTGCAGGCAGTTGGAAACTTTATATGCCATAGTAAGTCTAATGTATAGCAATTAATATTGAGCAGTGCAGGTTATCTGAGTGGAAAACTGCTGTCAGTTTTTCATTCTTACAGGACACAGGTACCTTTAAGAGAATTCAGTAAGAAAAAAAAATATTCTACTTGCTTGTGTTCAGTATACAGCACTATCTTCTCACTGCATGCCTTCCACCTCTAACACTATTTCAACACTGCAATTGCCTATCCCTGCACAAATTAGGCTACCACACGGATGATGGGAAACGCATAGTTGTTAATACCAGCACCACCCATCAGCAGAAGCAGGTCACTGCTAGTAAACTGGTAAATTACCCTCCCTCACGTGTAAATGGTCTTTAAGTCCTTTTATAAAAAAGTGGTTTATACACTACAGGATGAAATGGACGCAGTGAATTGCTGTACCGATGACCTGGCTCCAAGTTTTCACCTCGCTTCTTTGTTCACCTTGCCTTGTCGCTTTCGGCCTGGGAGGGATCAAATACATGAGCAAAACGAAACCTTACTAAGGCCTGCACGTGGGGCAGACAATGGCACCAGTTAGAACCGGCCGGTCCTTCGCGAGGGATTTTACACCCGAAGAGCCTCTCACCGGCTGCCAATACCGCTCTGCCGCGCGGGAGGGACGCGGCGCTGCGGGGGCGAGACCAGCGGAGCCCCGGCGGCGCCCGCAGCCGCCGCGGGACCCGGCGGCGCCGGGCAGGGACGCGGGGAGCACGGCCGGGCCCCGCTGCTCCCTCCTCCCGCCGGCCCCCTCCCCCCCTCCTCCGGGCCCTGCCCGCGGCCTAGCCTGCGCCGCCGGCGCCCGCCCGCAAACCAGGCCCCGGCGGCTCCGCGGCGCGGCCCAGCTCGCCGGACTGAGGCGGCACCGGGCGCCTCCAGCCGGCGCCGCACCCTCCCCCCCCCCGCAGGCCTCAGCCGCGCGGCCGGGCGGGGCCGCCGCCGCCGCCGCCTTCAGGCCACGCTCCCCGCGGCCGGGGCCTTCCCGCGGCTCCGCTCCCCTTGCCGCCCGCCGGGCCCGGGACCGACCGCCCCCCGCCCCCCGCCGCCCCGCGGGGCCCTGCCCGGCGGCCAGCCCGGCCCACCCCTCCCCCCCGGCGCTGCCGCCCGCTCTCCCCAGGCGCCGGCCGCCGCCGCCCCTCCCCCGCACCTTCTTGAGCTCGTTGTCGGAGGCCCCGGGCGGCACCCCCAGAATGTCGTACAGCTTCGTGTCGGCCACGTTCGCCATGGCGGCAGCGGGCGGCGGGCGCAGGCCGGAACGGGCCGAGGGGCGGCGAGGGCGAGACCGGGAGCAGGACGAAAGCCGCCGCGACGTCACGCGCAGACGCCCCGCGTCACCACGCCGCGACGCGGGAGGAGCCCGCCCGCCCCCTTCGCCCTTCGGCGGCGCGGCCCCGCCCCCTCGGCCCACTTCGGGCGCCTGACCCAGTTCCGGCGCGGCGCGGCAGGGGGCGCTCGTGGCGGGGGGGCCGGGGGCTCGCGCCGCCGCCCCTGAGGCGGGAAGGGGCTGTGAGGGAAGGGGAGGGCGGCGGGTCCCGCCCCGGCGTCGGAACCGGCGGGTCGGCAGGGAGAGGAGCCCTGCACACGAGAAGAGTATCCGCAGCTCTGCCCCGGCATTTCGAGGCCTGAAACCGCAGGGCCCGTGTGCGTGCTTCCCCGGAGCCCGGTGCCATGTCTCCTCGCTCCTGAAGTACGTTGCTGAAGTTTATGGGGCAAGGGGCACCCGTGCACCAACCTGCTCTCCAAGCACCAACGTGTTTTTCTTCAGGGATGTATTGCTAAGGCTTCAGTAGTTATAAATAGCGTTAGTACCCATCTGCTCCGTTTTTGTGTTTTGCTCCACTTCTGGCATCTTAAAAAAAGCACTAGTTGCTATGCTAGGCCTAAAGTGACTCAGAGGAGCTAAGTGTACTTGAGTGGTGCAGGGGCCCCGAGGCCCTAGCTAGACACCACTTTCAGCAAGCAAATAAAAAGCCCAGTTTTGTTTAATTAGAGGTTTGTCTCTTAAAGCCTGGCCAGGAGAGCAGCAACTGAGCCTTTCCTCAGGTGTGGTCTCTTGGTTGTTAGCCCCTCGTTTGTTAGGCAGGGGGCTGCCGGAAGGCTCTAAAAGCTGTGGCAGGAGCCTGGCTGAAGAAGATGGGATGGGGTCTCTGTGAGGGCAGAAAACCCAAAAAATAGTTTCCTGGCCTCTCTGTAGGCAAGCCTAGGATGTCCCTAGGAGAGGGTGCTCCCTAAGGAGCAAGGAGAGTGAGCGAGGCTGAGCTCTGAGGAGAGTCTGCTGGGAACAGTGATTTGTGGATTTGTGGGGGAGAAATTTGAATAGGCCCCTTGCCTGAGGAGAGCAGATCTGAGTCCTCAAAGGCTTTTTTCCCCTCACTATCTGTAGAGGGACTCTTCATCTTTAGTTCCTTGACACAGTTTGTGGTTGCAATGGCTGTATTGGGCAATGCAGTCTGCTGGTGGCTTCCTGGCTCCTTCTTAGGCTGGTGTTTACGGGGCCTTAAATTCCATCATTGTGTTTATTCAGTCTGGCATAATCTGATTCAGTAGATGATAGTAATATCTGCCTCTGGTGTTGCAGGTGTGGCAGCAATCAAGAACTTCAAAGGAAAATGGAGACTAGTTTTGGAGGGAGAAAAACAGTGGCAGGGTAGAGAACAGCTACTGGGAAGACAGTCCTGTGGACTGTAATTATTAGTCTGGTTCAGAGATGTGCAGAAAGAAAAAAAAAACTCATAAGGAGAGGTATTTCTTTGGTATTTTTGGAGGCTGTGGGTACAGCCTTTGGTAATTGCATGGTTTAACATATGTAGCTAAAGCCAATAAGGCTTCACAATTTGGTTTACCTGTGTTTTGCACTACTTGGCTTCATCTTTTATTTTGGTAAGGCTGAATTCAGCTACTCTAAGTACTGTCTGGCATGCATACCTGGCTTGACTATTTTGGATTGTGCTCACTTACAGATTGATGTGTTTCTAGAGAAGATTTTTTTTTTTTGTCACACAGGATTTTCTTTTTAGTGGGCAGTCAGGTAGGAAGAAAAGTCAGGAGTGTGTGGAAGAGCACTTCTTTGCCCTGCAAGTCAGGCTTATAATTTTAGGAGTTAAGCAGAATCAGCAGGACTGATATAAGCAGTACTTAAAATACCATAGGATAGCATTTATATGTGACTTTGCGTTTAAAAAAAAATACATCTAAAGATCTGAGAAGGTGAGCTAGCTCAAACCAGTGGGGTGCCATTCATATCTATGCCTGTAGGGATGAAGTTCACCAAAAGTATGATTCAGCCCAGACTTATCTGTCGTGTGAGCTGGGTGGCTTGTTTGCAACTCAAGCCAGAATGTGAGCCACAGACTGATGGATAGCAGGAATGGTAGGTGAACTTGGTGTATCAGCTTGAGCCCAAGCTAAGGAGGCAGTTTAGAAGCAGTATTTATATACTTTCTTCTCCCTTGCTAAAACATCCTTGTTATTACAGGCCTGTTTTATGCCTTATACAACCAAACCATGCAATAAATAATAAGAAAACTCCTCTGGGATGAAACTTTCCACTTTATTTTGAAGTGGAGCTAAAGAATCACAAGCTTGGATGGTTACCTTTTTATTAAATTTAAATACAGATGAATAGCAAGGTAGAGCTTCCTCTTCCTGCTTTTACCATCGACTTGAGTTGTATTGACAGAACATGTTAGGCACGCAGCTGAAATGTGTCCTCCCCCACTTTTTTTTTGTTAGCACTTGCACATTGTCTTTGTTTTCTTTGCGTTTCTTCCATTTTTTAAATTATTTTCCTCTTCTTCCTCCAGATAAGAGCTTATTCATTTAGTTCCTAATGTTGTTATTATCACCCAATGTGATGAAAAGCAGTTGCTATATGAAGTTTTGTTTGTTTGTTTTTAAATAGACTGCACAGTTCTCAGTTCTTTGAGGTATTGTTTTGGCCTTACACAGGCACTAATAGGGATCATTCAAATTCAATTCTTGTTTCAGACCTTTTTTGCATTCTTTATATGAAACAAATTGAATTTCTTTTTTAAGACGAAGCATTTTACAATGCTTCCTTAGAAAACAAATAAGCATTGATTATGTTTATCACTGGAGAATTGGAAAGAGATCAATTTCCTGTTACTGCAAAAGAAAAATAAACCCCCTTCAAGTTTATTTATCAAGTTATTTTATGTGTTTAACACGGTCTTAACATGAAAATATGAGCAGGCATCTCTGACTCCTGGTTAAATCTAGTACCATACAATCAAATTTAAATTTAAAAGAGTGTTCTGTTTAAATACACCTGAAGAAGAATGCAGTTACACTTTAAAAATATTACAGAGCCTACATGGCCATTACTTTGAAGCTTTTTGGTATCAACTTTCAGATAAGGCAGTTGCTGTATTGTGCACAGTATCTGTCTGATTTCTAGAACTTTTCAACTATGGAAAGAAAGCAAGCCAGTAAAGAACAAAGAGAACCTGAATCTTGCAGAGAATTTTAAGACTCACCAACTGAAGAGCCTGTTAGGAAGTGGGCAGCTGCATGTGCTGGCAGGTGTAGGAGGCATGACAACTAGGATTTTTGCATCAGCCAGCTGTTCCCTTGCTGGTCAGGAAAAGCACCCTGCCTGCCACTACCCCGATTCTCCTGACCCGGGAAGCAGGCTTGAGTTTTATGATATGGTCAGAACAACAGGTTTGGCTTAGCCCCAACTGTGGGGATGAAACCCAGGGCTGCCTGACAGGTACCTCTCTGCAGCACCAGTAATATGAGTTGCATACCTTATTTCTTTTGCCCTTTCCTGGCCCTCCTTTTTGCTGTCCTTGCACCTCTGTTTTTCCATCCCAGTCTCCTCCCAAATAAACAACCCAC
This sequence comes from Theristicus caerulescens, assembly GCA_020745775.1. NCBI lineage: Eukaryota > Metazoa > Chordata > Aves > Pelecaniformes > Threskiornithidae > Theristicus > Theristicus caerulescens. The sequence goes on along the minus strand of CM036565.1, from coordinate 39,424,017 downwards.
CCCTAATTACTTGTGCCCCATTGGTCCCAGTTTTGCTACATCCGTAGTCAGATTTGGGTTACTTAGATACTGTTACTTAGATAATCTCACCCTTATATGGTATTACTGATATGGTTACCTAGGTGCTGTTGGCCTTGCATGACTTTACTCCCTAAAAAGTCCATAGTAGTCCCTTCGAATTATCTCTGATGTCTGGCAATTTCTCCTGTAACTCCCACTTATGCACCTGTGGGATCCAGCCACCCTCACAGCACTATCTGTAGGTTTTGTCACCGTCTCATAGTGTTATTTGTAATTTCTAGTGATATTTTTTTATGTCAGGTCCAGCAGTTTTCCACATCTTGCTCAGTTAACTGAATCTCATGCCAAAACCTAGTCAGTGGCCTGTCATTTGCCTGCAGCCCTAATTGAGCATAGCTGAATAACCAATAGAAAATCAGAATATTAAATATTTTTAACTGAGTTTTTGTTCTTTTTTATATATAAACATTTAAGTGCTATGCATTTTTTCATTACAAAATGAAAGTAGACATCAGCGAAGAGGGGAACATTGGCAGGTAGTGTCATGATAAGCTCAGAAGACTGTACTGTAGGAATCTGTTAAGGGGGAGGGAGATAGCTTAAGGGATTTTCCTTCTGAGTTAGCAAGAAGAACAACTTACGAAGTTCCACATTTTTAAATGACAAGTTACCCAGGCAGTTGGGCTCTACTAGATTTTTCCATCTGAAGGGTATGTGACAAATCTTTTTTTTTCCTTGCAAGTGGAGTATTTTGAGTTTGGATTTAGGTTTGGGTTTTTTTGGGTGTGGTGTTTTGTGGTTTTTTTGTTACTCAGGGAAATTATTCTACTTTTTGCCTGCATACAGGCTGTTGTCAGAGATCACAGAGCTCCTAACAGATCCCATGTTAGCAACTTGGGCGGGGGGAAGGGTGTTCTTTAATTTCCTCCTCACTGAAAGAGATTTCTGTGTAACAAACAAATGGTGTTCAGTGTTATGTATAGACCTTTTTGAAGATTGGGAGGAGATCAGAAAAATCTACAAAGAAAATTCATCAACTCTGTCTTTTCTCTTCCCAATAAACTCTTGGTCAGGTACCTTCCTCTGTGAGCCAGAGCAAGATAAATTGAAAGTTTCAACTCTAGATTGACATACAATTTCTGAGCTGAAGTTATGAAGTACTAACTTAGATTATCAAGCTGCATTTGTAATGGCCTTTAGCAAGGTGGAAAGCCTTTTTTTTTTTTTCCAAAGCTCAGGAGAAAGCTCAAAAGGATTGTTATTTTATCCTATAGTAAGAGCTGGATGAGTAAAGAAAAAAAAGCATTTGTGTGTATATAAAAAGCAAAAAAAGTGTGTGTGTGTGCATATATGTATTGAAAAATTGACACTGCAAGAAGTTTCCTTTTCCATTTGAGTTGCTGCTACTTGGAACCCATATCATTGGCTTCTTTGTAAGCATTGTACTAAGCAATGTCTTAGAATAAACTGTGTATTTGCATCCGTGTCTATGTCTTAACACTGCATAAACATTTAACATACTAAGATTCTGACTCATTGTTGTAAACATAATTTTTGTTATTATTTGTTTGATTATCTCGTGTATTTGCTTGGCTTTTCTTGTCTGTTGTTCCTCGTGCTAAAGCTGTGCTTTGGGGGGATTTTTATGGGCTGCAGAGCTTATTGCAATAGGAGACTGATACAAGCATGTTATATGAATGTCAATAGTAAGCAAAAGTGTTGTGAAAATTAGTTTGGATAAGGAATCAAAGCTTTAGCTTTGAAACAAAAAGAAGTGATGGTTTACAAATTTTTCCTAATACCTTTTAAAGAGATTCATTAAAGACTTGAGAATGTTTGTGGGAAGTTTTCAGTTGGAAAAATAAACCTTTTCCAAGCTTAGGTTACCCAGTGAGAGAGAAACGCCACATAGTTAATTGTCAAAGAGAGTGAAGACTGACTAGTACAAAAATTTATTCACAACTCAAGTATACACTTAATTTTTGACAAAATAATTTCTAAATTTCAAAACCATCATTTGTATTTAAAAAAAATCAAAACAAAATACCTTTGCTCAAAAACAATTCTGGAGGAAAAGGAAAAACCATAATGCTGAAAAAAATCAGCCAGCCCTGTTGTGGTCTCTCTTTATTATTTAAATTCCTGAGTGAGGTCCAGTTTCCTTCTTTTTCTAATGTAAATATCTCAGTGTTACTGGGAATTGTACTAGACAAAATGTTTTTAATAAGGTTTATCTTTGGAAAAAGTGTTTCAGTTTATTTGGACATATAGTACATGTAACAGCTGAGATGTGAGTAAGGCCCTTGACATGGTGTGAAGTGGCTTTGCCAACTGTTCTTCTTTTTAGTTATCACGTTTTGTAATATAACAGAGTTAGGCTTGCATTCACTATTTTTATACAAGAATTTTCTTTTTTCCAGTGTGCAGCAAATCCAGTAATGTTTGACACAAAATGAGCGCCTGAGCTGTAAGTATCTGATCTTTTAATTTTACTAAAAATTTAAATTCACTTGCACTCTGAGAACTCTTTATGTGCATTACTCGGAAGTCCTGCTGGTTGTGTAGACTTTTGCCCTTAACTCTGTGTGGACTGGGAACCAAAGGCATTCTTAAGATAAAGGCTACATTTTGTAAAACACATGCAAAACCACAGTCTCTGTATACAAAGACAGATTTACACTGGTGTTATATTTTCATGCTTAAAATTTGGATGCAACTAAAGTTTACATTTTCTTAACTATGTGGTTTTAACAATCTGTCCTATTAGGTCCTGTTTTCCATAATACATGGAAACATTCTCTGTGAAGAAAAATATACTCTCCTTTACTACTTTGTGTTGTCTCGAACTGAAGGCCTATTCTCAACAAATGGCTTCATTTCAAAGGAGAGTAACAAGGACATCTTCCTGTCACATAAATGTAAAGATACTGTTGTTATACCTCTCTGTTTACATTTTTCCTGAAGTATGAGGCAACTGTTACAAAATGGACTAGGCCCTCTAAATGTAGGGTGAGAAGGTAACAACTGTGAAGAGTGGTAGCTAGGTAGTGCTGAACAGACTGTACAAAGGTTTAAGCAAGGATGAAAGAAACCGTTGGAGAAGGTAACTGGGGACAAACAGCAGTTGTTTAATGTTTACTTAGAAAAGAAGACTTATTTCTGATAATTATCCTTAGATAATCCCTAAGCAGTCATATGGGATTTAATTCTTTCCAGATGCAGTTAAAATACAGACAAATAATGACTGGCTTCTGAGCCATAGAACTTGGGATAGTGTGCAGAAGCCTTCTTTATATTGCCAGATCTACCTTATGCTATTATGGGATTTTGGAAGGAACGGGAGTGAGAGAGTGTGTGTAGGTACGCTGAAGAAGGAAGTACTTACATGGGTGGGGGAAGCAAAGGAGCACGGGAGTTGGGGGATGAAGAAATATTGTAAAGTTTTAAGAATGCTTTAGCAAAAAACAAAGTAATATGGCTTCTTGAGGTAATAAGATGCCTCTGATTGTATCCATCTACAAGAGTGTATACCTTGAAGAAAGGAGGCAGCAAAGGTGCAGATAACTAGCTCTTTATAATATTTTAAGGCTAGGACATGTATAAAATGCAATGAAAGTACTTTGTAGAAGCAATCAGCTATTCACTCAATAGCTTATTTATTCTATAGAAGAAACCACAACTGTTCATTAATCTGCCAATAATCTCTCAGTCAGTGGTTGTCTTGAAAGAAGCCAGTCCAGCTTTTAACAGAAAGTTGTCCTTGAGCAAGGTAAACACATTCCAGAAAGCTAATACTGAATTCCAGCCTGACGATGGCTTGTGACTGTCCATTTCCTCTATGCTTTGAGCTTATATTTGTAATTAATCTTATTACAGCCAGGAGTCCAATTATTGCTAAATCAACACTTTTATAGTCACTGTTTAGGAAATCCATAAGGAATTTATTGTAAACTGTTGGATATCAGCTTTTTATAAATATTTTCCATCGCACATGCTCTCCCCAGTTATATTGTGTCTCAGATAAAATAGTTTACATGAAATATTTCACTACAGTTATTTCCATGAGTGCAAAGGCTGCAAAACGAATAACGGAATAATGCTTCACCATAAGTTACGAAATTATCTACATTTCCTTTCTTCCTTTATATAGCCAACATTTTGATGTCTAGAGTTATGTGTTATTTTGGAGAGAGATCATCTGATAAAGGTTTTATGTACAAGATAGATCTTTGCGTTTAGATAAATGCAGAGGATTGTCACATTTGGAGCTTTCCAAAATGAACCAATTTTACAAGCTGGGGCTGTATTTCTTGACCAATTAAAGAGTGCTGTTTCAAAGCTGTGCACTAAAGGGCAAATCTATCCTCATATATAGATTTTTATGAGTTTGTTTAACCATCCACCAATATCTATGACATTATTTGTTTTAGTTCTAAAGGTTACTTTATAACTTTAGCTTCAGTCTTGCTCCAGTTGATCTCAGTTTTACTGTTGATTTCAACAGAAGTGGAAGTCTGGAGCTTTACCAAGTGTCTGTCTAAGCTTTGCCAATTTGAAACATGCTTGAATAACAAGTTAAAATGGGAATAGCTTTTTATCTGTCACTGAATTAATAATGTGGACAGAGTATCTGAAAATATGAGATGTCTGCCTTTCAGCTACCAAGAAACTCTTTAGCCTTCAGGAACAATATGTGACTTGGTGGAGAGAAATATTAAAATTGTCTTGCAGATCCTCTCTAGTATTAAAAAAATAAGTTATTTATTCATGTATATTACCTCTGTAGTCTGGGAAAATGTGAAAAATAACTATGTTAACTTGTCGTCATACTCCTTCTCTTGAACAATGACTCATTTCTGACTTCTTATGAGAGTTTTGGGAAGGGGGAAAGAAAGGAAATAGAATCTCTTCCCGTGTTATTTAATTACCTTTTTTGTAAGTCTAAGTGCAGAAAAAAAGGCCTGAATAGAAAATGAAATGGTTTGCGAGAAACGGTAATACTTAAGATTTTCAGACTTACAGTCCTCAAAGATGGCTCTAACGATTTGGTCACATGGTTCATGTAGAAGATTGGAAGATCATCTAATCAAACTTTCCCTGAAGTAAAGGCTAGCTTCCCTCATTATCATCTAAGACTATTTGCAGTATTAAGCTGCTGCTTTAAAGAATTTGTCCCAATTATGTGTTTTGGTTAGTGCTTTAGTAGAGCTCAGTGTAGCTATCCCTTTAACCAGATAACTGCAGTGTCTCCAGCTGAAATGTGAATTGCAAATGAAACAGGAAAGAGGAGTTTAGACAAAAAGGGACTGTCAAGGGGGTCTGGCTTTTTTGTGTGTGCAACTTTCCTATCTTTTAAATGTCATTTGAATCATCTGTATTGTGTTGGACATGCAACCCAGCATATCAGCAAGGTATTGGAGATGTCTCCCTTTTTTTATTCCTTATCTCTGTAAGGAATAAGGGAATCTTGCATCTGATACCTGTGAAGAAAACGGTGAGAGTAAATACAGAAATGCTTAGGGCCACTTTGTTTATCTCTGCAAGTAGACAACCCATCACAATGCCCTGCAAGTTTCCACCAGCATCCTGGCTCAGTTTCCTCTAGCATGGCTGTCTCTAGGCAAGTACCTGCAGCCAGTTTTTTTGTGTCTGAGCCCTGTTGAACTGGAGATGGGGGTCATTTACAAAATACCTCTTGTCTACTAGAGGTCTGAGGCTTGAGAAAGGTAGACTTTTCTCAAGGCCAGAGCTCTTCCCGGAATGCTTTCTAACCATCTCTTATTAAAGCTAAGAATGGTTCTTTAAGATCACGTGCCAAAAAGACTGTCATCATCAGGTGGTATGCTTTGTGTTACATTACATGCTAGTGGCTCCCTTTATGAAAAGTCTGTTGTAAAGAACTTTTAACTCCTGTCTCTTGCTGCTTATTGAAGCAGGAAAACTTTTTTCTAAACTTGGAAATCTATTATTTCTATCAGTAAAGAAACTAATCCCCCTAAAGCGAGGTGAAATGGGCATACTTAATTTCTGAATAAAGCTAAATATGCAGCTCAAAGAACATTCTCGTTCCTTTCTCATTCTTATCAGCAAATCTTGGAAAAAAAAGGGGGAGAAAAGCCTGGTATTTAAAGTATGGTACTCTTCTTTTTGTTATACTTTTGTACTTTTGTTGTTGGTTTGGATTTTTTTAAATACTGTATGTGTTGTGACAGTTTGGGATGCTGCTGACCTTCTCAGAGTTGAATTCAGTTGCCTTAAGGTTATGAACTTCCTTATCTTCTGGTTACCATTTTGTCCCACTCAGTTCTTGTCTCCTCTTACGGAAGGAATTATTTTTCCTCTGTGTCTGTGTTCTTGTAACTGACCAGAGAGAGAATGGCAATAGGTAAACGAGGGAGAAGGAGCCCGTGTGCTGCGGGCTCGCCTGGGTGTTCGTCCCGGGTTACCGGGCCGCCTCTCCTGCCGCTGGAGGGAGCTTTTGCCTGGTGAAAAGGCAAATAGCCGCACTCCCGCCCGTGCCTGCCGCTAACGTGCCCCTGCTTCACCGTTTTCTTTCTTTCTTTTTTTTTTTTTAAAAAAAAACAACCAAACAAAACAAACTTCACTTTGTCAAACTAAACAGTTTTCATAAAAATTACTTATCTGAAGTCGTCTGTCAGTTAGGACAGAAGTATCAGGATGTTGAACTGTTTCCATAGTAACTTGAAAATAGATGCTTAGGGACACAATCTACTGAACTGATGGTAAATTAAATTGGGAATAATTTTGGTAATTATAGTGAGTTTAGTGGGACTTCTGTGAATTCAATAAAGTGTCACTTCGAGCAAAATCTGCTCCATACTGCCTGGTCAGACAGTTCTGGCAGTTGGCTATAATGCAGTATGCGGGAAACCTGTTTGAATACAACCCAATGCTTCCTCTTTGGAGCTGGTAACAGAAAAAACAGTGAGAAGAATAAGTTCATGCTTTCAAAAAGAGGAAAATAATACAAGTTGAAACCTATAGGTAACAGCTGAAAAGGAGGAAAAAAAGATTTGTAAATTGCAGACAAATTGAAATCAGAGGCTGACTTATATTTGCTATACATCTTGCAGTAAAAGGAAAGTTTAGATAAGTGCTGTGTCATGGAGAGCGGCAGCCAAAGCTACTTTTCAGTTTCATTTAATGCCAAGTGTAACCATCTCTCATGAGTTTCTCATGAGCATAGCTAGGATTTGTAGCACCCTACATTGTCTTTTAGTAGAGAACACAGCTTTGTGTGTTAAGGGATTTCTTCACGTCCTGATGCATCACTGAGGAAATGGGAGGAAAAACTCAATCCTTTAAGAAGTGTAGAGATTATCTCCTAGGGAAAAATAAATAACTTTATGAAGAGGCCTGTATCTCCTAGCACTCTTTTTTGTTACTTAGGTGATTTTTATATGGAATAGTTAATCAGAAAATACTTTTGAACTTGAACACCCAAAATAAAACTTTCTGTTTTCCTACTGGTCTCATTGGTAAGAGTCAATGAAGACAACCTATTCCATTTTGCAGTTCTATAAACTGTGAATAAATATTTTGTGGAGCCTTCAATTTAACTCAGAAAATGGAACTAAGGAACTAAATGGAAGACAGAGGAAGATTTTGCCTGGTATCCAAGAAAAACACATTTGGCAATGATCCTGGGGCTTCTGATTACTAGTTGAAAGGGAAAAAAATGTAATTATTTAAAGTACAAAATAGACCGAGAGAAGCTTTTTCTGTAGTATTCTTAATTGTAGGAATGTAGTCTGTCATTCAACAGAGAGAAAGCACTCTGCTGTCAAACCAATGGATGGGGAAAAACAGAAATTATAGAGTAAAAAGTCTGAGAACAAAAGAGGATGATGCAGATTTTTAAATCCTGTTATTGTGTGTGTGCATTTAAAAAAACAGACTAAGTAACAATGTCAATAATATTTTAAAATACCCTGTAGAAACCACATGGCTTATTTCTGGCTGTTAATATCAGCAGATGCTTAAGGTGGCATCCTGAGTGAGTTATGCTCATGTAGTTCATTAAGAAACATGACCCTTTGATTCCAGCGTTATGACTATGTGATTTGCTGTGAAATTTTTTATTTGTAGGCAAGTAGGTTAGCATCACCTCAGTAGGTATAATTTCAAGGGAGTTCAGGTATTGTGGACGGACTTTTAAAAATACATCCTTTGAAGAGAGTTAGCTTTACTCACTCATCTTTCATGACCTATATAAAAATGCAGCTAAGGTTTGTGGACAGATCTGCTTTTTATTTTGATATTCCAGACAACTTGATTTTGTCAGATGATTTAGATTCTGTACAGGAAAAGCATAGAACTAGTGTAGTAGTAGTTGCAGACTGGCTTCCTAACTACATTCACTGAACAGTGAAAAAGAGCTTTTTTTGACCTGCATATGGGAACACAGTATGTATGTTGCTAAGTGTTTGTTACCTTATTAAGCTTTAAAACAGTTTGGCTTTTTATACAGGGGAAAAAGAAAAATCTGAAAGCTTGAGGCCTTTAATTCATTCAGTTCTATTAGCTAAAACCAGAAACAATCACAATTATCAAACAAGCTGATTTTGCTCAGTCAATAAAATTACAGTACGTGGGTTTGGCATGCTGACAATTAAGTGAGCAGCTGGCTTACGCTGAGTGTGTTGATAATATCAGAAATAAGATGCCCTGGTGGAGGTAAGGTCTCATAACAATAAATATGCTGTTTCCAGATGGAGAAGTGAGTAATGAGCCCAGATGCCCTCCAGCATTGCTCCAGCTCACAAACATTCTACCTTCAGCATTGCCTTTCCCTGTCAAGTGTAGGAACCTCTGAGCAATAACAGCTCAGTGCTCCTGACAGGAAGGATCTCAGCTAATGATGTATGACAAAGGGGTATATGCTAGCACTGCCATAACACATAGGAGAAGGAGAGTTCATTGCCAGTTCTGAGCTGACAGAGAGGGCAAAGAGCCTAGCTACAGCACAGTATCAAGATGAGCTAAATCAAATAATAGTTTCCTTCTACTGCTGGCAAAAGCTTTATCAAAAGAAGGGTGATATGACTAGAGGAGATCAATAGAGGAGGAAGTCATCCCTTACAAAATGATTTATTAATTCTTCGGAAAGAAAATGTCCCATGTTAATCCCGAGAGACAAGGTATAAGGTGTAAAATAGAAATAACTACGTAAATGTGAAAAAGGATTTTTTTTCTTTTCTGTAAGTATTTGCATCAAGTCTTGCAAAGTTAGAGAGTGCGCTCAGAGCATGCCTGTATATGTCTTCCCCCCCCCCCCCCCCCCCGCTAGCTGGCCAGCAATGCCTTTTCTTAGTTCTGTATCTCTGCTGAACAGAGATGAAATTACTCAGCTGAACTGAATATTGAGTAACTAGGCTGGCTCTCACTTATGGGGTAAACTATGAGAACTTCTGTCTCTGGACCTAATGTATTAGCCAACTGTTCAGAGCAGAAGATGGTAATGTGGGTTGTAGAGTACTTTACAAGGAAAAGAAGATTTAGGGGTTTCTAAATTTTGAGTAAACACCTATCTCATAGGGTTGTGGTGCTCTAAAGAGATGAGAGATCATAGCAGACTGCTTTTTTTTCCAAATTAAGATTTTAATCCTAGTGTCTGCTGCTATCCTGAACAGTTACAGTGAGCTCCTCAGACCTGTGCACTAAGATTCCCATCACTTCTACCCAAGTAGTAAATAACTTATTTTTCAGAACAATAGTGAAGTGATTTAAAATAGTTATTGAGGTAGCTTAAGATCTCTTGTGCAGCCAGTTTCACTTCATTCTCCGTTCTGGCCCTTTATCACCATGGATAGTAATAGCAAGATTTACATCGTGTATTTGTTTTGTCTTACTATATTCAGTTTTCCTTCCAGTGAAAATAAATCTAATAATTTGAATGTTCTAACCTATACACTGCTGGTAAATTTATACTAACACTGTACAGATTAAAATTTTGCTGGAGGTAATAATGGGGAAGGGAAGACTGAGTTTTTTTACATTTTACATTTTTACATTAAGTATGAGAAGGATTCAGTAGCTAAATGATACTTCCGCTCTTGATTTCAAAGACTGACAGTCTAATTTCTCTATCTATACTAAAGCAAAATTCTAGTTTGAGATTAAGATGTGTTGTATGTACCTACCTGAAAGCCAAAATTGGCACTTGTGCATCTTATTAATATTCATCAGTGAAGTCTTAAAATATTGTAATGGATTAGGCAACGAGTAATTTTTCCTGTTTGATGCATGAGTAGGGTGAGACAAAGAAGCCATCTTAAGACTCTTTGTGAAGATCATACAGAAAGTCTTTGTAAGAAAAAGGAACTTGACGAATATTTCCTGTTTCTAGTCCTGCTACTCTGAGCACTTGCCCATGCTATCTCTTTGTCCTAGCTGGTGAGAATATATATGTACATTGAAGTGTGCCCTGTTGGCTGCTTCAAGGAAAATGAATAAATTTGATATAAGTACTCTTTAGAACACACACACACACACCGCCCAGAATTGACCTGTTGCTTCCAACAGGTTCTGAATGAACTAAGCTTATAATGAAAATATCGGCTAGAACACTTTTTGCCAGTTATTCTCAGTCTTGGGGTTGTGATGGGTATGAATGGGATTGTAAATCTGAAAAGAATTTATGCTAAAATTTTTGAGGCAAGTAAGGTATCCATAGCTGTAGAATTAGAGGTTTGTAACTTGGATCAAAAGCCAAAAATAGGGCTGTCATCTTTTATGGGGTTATATAGCTGCAGGAATCCAGGGGTGAATGGAGTGATGGTTCTGTACTCCCAGGAAATGGTGAACATCAGGACCAGGTGTATGGCAGTGCAAAAGGCAGCCCTGGCTACTAATTCCTCCTCCTGCTCTTTGTCCCTTATTGCTATACTTGCAGTACTGAATTTTGCCTGCATTGGTGAAAAACCTTGAGTTGGTTTGGTGTATACCTATATTAGCAGTCAAAAGTCAATGCATGAATTTTTTAGATACCATGCACAAATTGTCAGTCAAACTAGACATCCATCAAAATAAAATAAGGACAGAAGAATCCAAAGTGTGCCAGGTATTTCACAGTATATAATGTCACTTTAAATAGATGTACACATTAAGGCACATCAGCTTGCTTTGAAATGCACTGAAATGAGTTTAAAAACAAACCAACCCTCTGAACTGCAGGAAATAAGAGGAATAGCACATGTAAGAATTCAAACGTGCTGAAAATTTTAAGTAAAAAATCAAAATCTGTAGAGCTACTGGTGTTGCATGTTAAAACCAGTAAGCAAACCATTTATGTTATGGATATGTCCCAGAAATTAGCTTTAGGTGATATTAAGTTATTATAGGTAGATGTTTGTTGTGGCAAAAAGGACCTGCATTTTTAAGAGAGATTTAAATATAGTGCCAGACTGGTATAGTATCTCTCCTTTTCCTGAAAATGCTTTTGAATGTGTTGTTTGTCTAGTTTATTGGTAGACTCTAAATTCTGTGCAGAACTTTAAGGTTTTATTTCAATGCTAAAACATAAATCAAGCTTGGCAGTCTTTTAAATATCAAATTTTTAAAAAATCAATGTGTTTAATGAGAAGGAGTGATGTTATACAGATCAGATACTACAAGTGTGGTGCAAGAAATCGCTTGGTAAATATCACAGTTACATTGCAAAACTGCACAAATATTATAGAATCTAAATTTTTTCTCCTTCGCATAAATCCAAACCATAATTTTATATAATCTTTTATATATGTAATACAAAACCTAGTTAGTGTTAACTCAATAATGAGTTTCATGTAATTTAAAGTAGCTCATTAGCTGGTTGATTCTTTGCCTTCATTTCACGTTGATAGTCTGAGCAATGGAAAAATGTCAGAAGTCTTACAGTCATTTCTGGCATCCGAAGACCCTAGTGGCTTGGTGTCTTTGGGAGGAGGGCTGGGAGTAAGATTGTTCTAGAATATTTTTTTCTTCTTTTTCTTTTTTTATGCTTACAACAAAGGAAGAAGAGTATGATCTGGGATGGTATTTAGAACTTGTTTATGCAGAAAATTTGGATTTCCTATAAAAATAAGTGTAACTGTGTATCTGTTTTGCATGTATTATACAGACTCCTCTTGACTGAACTAATAGCCATCCTATTCATTTTTAGTTTAGTGAGGAGGTCAAGACTATTGAGGTGAAGACTATAGAGATCATGATGATATTTACTTTATTCCTGAATGTCATATTTTTTTTTTAAATACTATGCAATAACCTTTCTTTCACTGTAGTTTGCTTTGTATGTTAAGGTAAAATTGATCTCTGAGCAGGAAGTTGACACAAGAGTTACATGCCTCTTAAATTCTATGTAAACTCTACCTGGTGCATGGGATTTATACTGATATTTTGCAAAGTGTTGAACTTCACCTTTAAGACCTGGTTAAAGCGTTCTTAACTTGATATCAGTAGGCCACTTGTGAGGAGAGACACTGCTTAATAGGAGTTGAATCGAGCTTCAGTTTTATTTCATACTGAATTTCTTGAAATTTTGAATAGCAGTTGGAAACAGTAATCTGTATTTTCTCATTGTCGCAAGACTTTGTCCTCAACATCTGTTACCTCATACCTACCTACTGAAAGGGAAAAAGAAGGTATCATCTTTATGTCCAAGGCTATTAGCATACTAGATCAGACTACCATTTTGTTTCTCCGTATGTACTGTTTGATGTGATGCCTATAAATGAAGAAACTCCTGAAGAATGTTTATCCTTAAAGGCTGAATTCAAATATATAAAATTTGGGGATTTAATTAAAATTTGAAATTTAAGCTTTTAAATACTTTGCAATCTAGTTAGGTTGATGAGTATTTTAAGTTGGACTCTTATTTGTGCTGTCAGTCAGACATGCGTGATGTGTATAACTGTTGATATTAATAAGTAAGTTCCACAGCTGACCTATCATATGTTATTATGAATATGGGACCATTCTTAAACTATTTAAAGAGCTTCTCAGTTTGTGTGTGTGCTTCTACAGTGATGAAACAGGACAAGTTTTTCTGCTGTTGCACTTGCTTTTATTTATTGGAGTGGGGATCTTTGGTTTCATTTTTGTGTTAGTTCTTGTACCTAAGGCCAGAATTTAGTCCAAAGCTGTATTAATATTAATTCCAGATAAAAGTAGTCTGGAACAAAGTCATGTTTTAGTTCACTTAAAGACTCCCAGTTGCACAATAATATCTATTATTTTATTGTCCTATCATTATTCAATGCAAGAAATAAATTTTGTGTTATCCTTTAAAAAGTTAGCACAATAAATGATTACAATGGAGGTATCATAGCTGGCATGGTCTATCCTGGATTCTCCAAAAATGTACAAGAATTTCCTATTAATTTATTTCTTCTGCAATCATGAACCAGTATAAACACTGGAAGAAAGGAGCATGTTTCTTTCATCCTCCCTGTAAGCCCCAGGAAACACCAAACAAAGTAAACTCGTAGCTAAAATGGAATGCAGAGCACTGAGAATTGGGGAAGAATATAGAGGTAGGGTACACACAGTAGTTTTGCAGGCAAGAAATTTCATTAGGACTGGGTTTCAGAAGTTTAGACCTGTGCCTGTGCATAGGTACACTTACATGTCTTGTGCGTCATTACAAACAAAATCGCCTTTCATAGATTTCATAAATGCTAAACCAGCAGTGATGATTACTGCTTTGGTAAATTTGGACAAATGCATGAGTGTTTATGAGTATTTGCAAAAATAATTATTTGAAAAAATAACTGAATTTGTGGTTCCGATGATGCTTTTAAAACAGCATTTATGCAAGGCTGGACTATCTGATCTAACATTGTCAAATTGCAAACAGTCTTGCAGTCTCAACATTGTTTCAGGGCAAACTCATTACTACTTTTCTGACCTTTGTCTATAGCTTGGATCTGAGATAATGTCCTGGAAGGCTTGGTGGCTAATACATCTTTCTGATTTAACAGGATTCCCTTGGTGTTCGAGGCTTTTTTGTTTTTTCTCTGAGCTATCCCAGTGGCAGGTGGACACCAATGCAGCACAATTTCAGTTGTGTACCAAGATATCCTAAACATTCTTCTTACTTCTGCCAATTTACTGTGGAGAAAACATATTTGCCCAATTCAAATTGCTTAGTTATTAGGCTCAGTTTGTGAAATCAGCAGCCTTGGTCTCTTACAGTTCCAGGTCAAGAATAAAACAGATACTGCAGATCAGAACTGAAGTGCGTGGACAGAATTTGAAGAAGAAACTTGTATAGCATCTATCAGCAATTTGCCTGCTTTGAAATTGTTACTACGTTCATTAGTGCTGAAAGTAGCTTGCTGATGTGATAGTTGAAAAACTGAAGTAAAAATCATGATAAAGGAACAATCATCCTCTCTAACTTTCTGTAAAAAAACTAGCACAGAAAGTGCATCAGTGGTTTGCATCTGTGTCCTTTTAAGACTGTATGACAGCATAGAACAAGAGTTGTTTTTCCAAGAAAACCAATATCGGTGATTATAGGAATAGCTTCAGGCTATAAATCAAATATATTCAGAAATTGATTAATGCTTTATACATCTCTATTGTCTTGACAACTTTATATGCTAAAAGGCAATTCTTATTTGTATAAATATTAGTGATTTGGAATTCAAACTTCTTGAAGTGACTGCTTCAGGGGAACAGCAAGATCCAATGGTGTAGTAGAGGCCTTTAAGTTTAGCAGAGGCTAAAAAAAAAAAATAAATACTGTACTGAAAGCTACTCACAGTATTGCATCATCCAAGTCTGAGATATCTATAGATAAATGTTACAATTACCTTCTAGTATATTTATTTTCTGTCTGTTCCAAATCTGAATACATATCCTATAGGAGAAAAACAGCTTGACCCAAAAAACTGTGATGCATTATTTTCTATGGCACTCTCAGGCGCTGCACTGGGCTGCTAGATCATCTGGGAAAGATGGGACAGAAAGGTCTCCTGTGAGCTTACTTTGCAGTCCTGTCTCTTCTCACTGTGTGCTTTTGAGTAGCTTTCTCCAGCTGAGTTGAACAGATAATGACTGTTCATATCTTTCTGCCCCTATGTGAACTTTGGTAACTGTCGTATTTTTCCTGAGTGTGCTTCAAATCTTTACAATGTATTTTTCCAGCATCCTATAAATTCTAGATCTCCTTTAACTTGAATGAGGCAGAGAGGGAGGGGGTACAGCTATTGCTGATAAGCTGTTTACTCTCATATGCTTTGTTAGTTCAGCTTCCTTTTTCTCTTGTCAGTATTGTTTGTAGCACATCTGTAAATAATGCTGAATCGAGAAAAAGAAAACAGACAAATAGCAATAGGACTGGTTTTATCTACTTTTGCTTTAAAACATCGTATGTATTTTGGGGGTGCTAGTGCTTAGGATACATTGTTTGACAGTGCACAGCTTGAACAGATGTGAGACACTGTGCTTTGCCAAAACAAAGACTGTAATATTCAGCTATCATCTGTAAAGCCTATGTTTGGAGGTTGGATAAAGTAGCACTGAGACAGTTTTGTTTTGTTGGGGTTGTCTGGAAGTAAAATTTTCAAAGTAGTAGGGATGGGGAATGTTATATTCTAACTATATTAGAGCAGCATTGGTAAACTTTGCTAGAAATGGCTCATAGTAGTCCATACTTTGTTTTCATTTAATACAGTATAATCTAGAGGCATTCTTTTTACAGGAAAAAAAAAAGTGGAATCATGTCTAGTACCCAGTTTTCTTGTAAGAAAGAATTCAGGGAGGTGAAGGGGAGGCAGATGGTGCCGGTTTTTAATTTCATTGAGCTATTTACGTAGTTTTAGTACGTAGTACTGAATGGAAAGAGCAGGAGACACCACAATGTTTACCAATGGGTTTTTACTTTTTGTGCGATTAGCAGTAACTATTTTGTTACATTGATCATGCATGGGATGTTATAACAGAATTATAAGCCCCACGAGGAAGTAGCAAACTCCTGTGACAAAAACAGTCATATGAGTAAAGCATCACTCTGAGACTATTCAAAAAGATAGTCATGTGACCTCTTGCTTGGCGGTGCAGATAGGAGTAGAGTAGGGTAATGTGGGCCCAAAATGCCTACTGACAAGAGAAGAAAGCCTTGTCCTGTGCCATTCTTCCTCCTGTTGTCTGTAGAAGACCCCTCCTGCTAGGTTTTCCGGAAGCTGACAGATACGGGTGAAAAGGTTTTTTGTTTTGTTTTTGTAATATGCTTTTCCTAAAGGAGCCACATTATTCCATGATCCTGTGGAAAGAAAGCAAGCAGGTTCATAGAATCATAGAATCGTTAAGGTTGGAAAAGACCCTTAAGATCATCTAGTCCAACCGTTAACCTAACACTGCCCAGTCCACCACTAAACCACGTCCTCAAGCACCGCATCTACCCGTCTTTTAAATACCTCCAGGGATGGAGATTCAACCACTTCCCTGGGCAGCCTGTTCCAGTGCCTGACTACTCTTTCAGTGAAGAAGTTTTTCCTAATATCTAACCTAAACCTCCCCTGGTGCAGGTTGAGGCCATTTCCTCTCGTCCTATCGCTTGTTACTAGGGAGAAGAGACCGACCCCCACCTCACTACAGCCTCCTTTCAGGTAGTTGTAGAGAGCAATAAGGTCTCCCCTCAGCCTCCTCTTCTCCAAACTAAACGACCCCAGGTTCTTACAGGAGGCGTATTTTCCTTATGGAGGTGGAAGCATTTTATAGAGTTACTGTGTCGAATTTCTCACTTTTAAGGATGAGACACTGGGAGAGTGAAGAACCTCTAAGCTATAAAAAAACCCCACAAACTCACTTGTCAGGATCTCTGTGTAGAGTTTACCACTCATAGATATAGCAGATGTATACAGCCTCCGTGTTAGGCAGCCACCTGCTTCGCCCATGCTGAGAGCTCTCTCTGCTCTTTGGTTAGAACATAGTTATTTTATGAGCACCTGAAAATAAGTGTTTCATTTATTATAAAAACTATACTCGTTTTTACACAATTGTCACTTATGTGACTAGATTCATCAGAGACAGTAGACTGCTTACACAAGTAACCACTCAGCTGAGTAAGTCATAATATATCCCTTATCTCTTTTCAAGCAGGTGGTATCTTCAATTGAAAACTGCTCTATAAACTTAATTACCATAATTAATTGAGACATTAGTTATTACATTGTCTTATATTTGAATGTTCTGTCACTAGCAATAAATGTAGAAGGGCTTGACAATTATTAAAGGATTACTTATACTAGATTTGAAATGCTTCTTAGATTACTCTTAAAAAAATAATCCTCAAATGTTTCCAATACTAAAACATTTTAAAATCTATTATATATTCAGTTTGTTCATCCACCCTTTCGATATTTGCTTCAAAAAAATCTGTTGTTGAGCCATGTTTTGAAAGGATAGGGATCATCTATGGAGTTTAAAATTTCTGTTCAGTCCTCTCGTTCCCTGTGAGAGCAAAAATGTGTGCATAGCCTTTCGAGCCTATCGTGGCTCAGGATAAGCAACAGTGGAACTTGCAGCCTTTCATCTTCTTTTTTTAATCTACTTTCATAGCCACAGGTATAAATGAAATCTTTGTTCCCATTTTCTCTAATTTTCTGCTTAGTTTCCATCAAAGCAGGCTCTGCTTGGAGGCTTTAAATAATCCATTACTGTGATGCTTTTTTCTTGAAGTGTTACGGGCTTTGTTTCATCAGGGAATAGACTGGATGTTTTTGTTCAGTATTGTAACCTATAAATTACCTTCTTGCTGGAACTGCTTCTTTTACTTTCTATCTAGAAGATGACTAGTCACTAGATATAGACAATCATTCCCTGCCTCATAACGTAACAGTTCCAAACCAGTGGTACCCAAAAGCAGCCTTGTATTTCAGGCTTTTTCTAGTCAGCCTGCCATACACAGGCTGAACATAGCGCGAAGCTGGGAACAACGTGTGCAGTCCTGTGCTGAGTGCTGCCTTAGAGGGACTCTCCTATGTGGAAGCAGTGGCAGCTGGCTGTCCTGTGATAGTTCGTATGAAGTCGTTATAATGAAATATTTCACTCCAAAGTAAACATTTTTTGTAGACATTATCCTCATCTATAGTCAGTATTAGGTATGGGAGGAGAGAAGGGAGCGAGGTTTGCATGGAAAAGATCCCAATTAAAATTTTGTAATGAGTTTCATATGTAGTAAGTGTTACATATATTTAGTAACCACCCAGATTTGCCCAGTGTTCCCATGCATTGGTTACTTTGACCAGAGACAAGCTGAATCTCAGCATAAGTTGTTTGTTGTTTTTTTTTTTTAAAAAAGAAAAAAAGAAAAAAAGCTGAATAGATCTAAGCCAGCAAAGAGAGATGATACTTCAATTTAATATCAAGTATAGTAACTAACCCTTGCTGCCATTCTGTGTGACCATTCCAACCTTTATGGAATTGTGTTGATTGAATCAAAATTCAAAGTTACTACAAAGCCTGGATTTTTGGTGATGCTATAAGGAAGATCAGTTTGCTCTTTTTCCCACCCTTCTGTTGTTTGTTTGTTTGTTTTCTTCTGAAAGACAAAGGAAATGCAATTCACCTAGCTTTATTAGCCGCCTCTGCTCCAGAACAGATTTTTGTCATTACTGTTATCTTCCTTTCTGTGTCAAAACAGTTTAATATATCTTGTGACTACAAATTTTTTTGGTATTTGTAGTATCATCCCCATTAGAAGTGGGAGGAACTGTGCCCAAAACCAGATTACAGGAGTGTACTCTTGGCCAGGAAATGGCAGTTTAAACAGTAATTTGTTTTCAAATGTTTGCTCTAGAAGAACATGACCTGAATAATGAACATCACCTGTTCATATGCTGCCAAAAAGCTACTGTCAACATAATCCCTATAGCAATAGTAATGCCAGTATTCTGGTTGCAGACAGCTTGAAAAAGATCTATCACTAATGTACTAGGTATCTTTGCAATTTTGTGTGGATAGTTACTTACAATTTTTTTTTAAATCTTAATATAATTTACTTACTAAATACACCCTGATTTCTCATATTTCAGGACCTGGGTAAAAGAAAAAGTAGAGAGAACTTAGAAAAGATGTGATACCTGTGTAGTCAGGATCCTGCTGATGTCTTCAGATACCTTAACATTTTTACAAAAAATTATATTTACCTCCTTGCTGTTTTGGTTGTTCACTTTGGACAGTTTTAAATCTAATCTTAAATAGATCTTGTGTTAATTACTCTCCCCACTGAGCTGTCTTTTGTTTCTTCAAATTGTAAATTTCCTACCTGTGATCCAGACTTGTTAAAAACATCATGCCTTGCATCATGAAAGAGACATTGTGGTCAGATTTTTTTCTGCTCTTTGTTGCTTATATGCCACAAAACAATTATACTTGTTTTGCAGGACAAATGAGAGTAGTGGTCACTCTTTGCCCAGAGACAGCAGGAAGTAGTTGTATGAATCAAGTGGAAGATGGTTAGCTATACAGTAACTGGGTAACTTCTGTGTGTTGGTGGTCTTTTTTCTTCCCTTGCCTCTAGTCTAGATAAAGCAGTTATTTGTAAGTGGTTTTTTTAATACTCCTTTGTTGTTGTATTGTTTTTTCTGTGCTGGAAAAGTAGTTCTGGCAAATTGCCACAATCTTGTTTTGGAGGAAAATATAATGTGAAAAAATGCGGTTTCTTTTCAGTGATGTGCATGCTGTCTTGTTTCAGGAGCACAACACAATCAGAAGCTGAAAAGCTTAAGGAGAATCTTTCATGTCTGCTGTAACACTTTGAAATAAAACTGAATTTTATAGGAAACTAGTATTGTCACACCATTGGAAATGTTCACGGCAGACAGTTAACATTTTATTACTGCATCCATGAAATTAATAGTCATTTGAGATCAAGTGATCAAATTTGTCTAAACCGAGAAAACACAGTGAACAATGGCAGAATTGGGAAGAAAATCCATTACTCCTGACAGAAAAGTTAATGTTCTGTCTTTTGAATCTTGACTACATCTGTATCCCTTTCCAATCAGTATTATTTTGTGATTTGATTATATTACAGTTATGTGCTTAAAATTACAGTCCACAACTGCAGACAAAAATCATCTTAAAATTGTTGCAATAGTTGATGTGGAAAGGCACATACATAAATGCACCTTTATTCATGACCTTTACTAATTAATTTCTGAGTCCACTAATGTAATGGGTACAGGAATTAGGTACTTGACTGATGAGACTCTTCTTTCATGTTAATGCTATGACTTAGTACCAGTTATTAGTAGAACATCACATCACTGCAAGTAAGTTTTTCCTGTTCTTTGCTTATTTATTTGGCCCTCAGTGTGCTTTAGCTGGCATTAATGGAGGAACATAAGCCTTTCATTTGTATGCTTATCAGGATGTAAAGAGAGTTCTGCTCTCACTTTGACCACTATAAGTTGTGACCAGTCTGATGAAATAAGTGAGCTATACAACTTCTGTAAATGAAATAAGAAGTTTTTATCTTGTCTCTCCACTCAGTCTTGTTAGTAGAATGAGAAATTTAGATAGAGTAAATAACTTTACCACAGTCAGAAATGAGAAAAATCATTAATGTAATTGTAAAGGGCGCATGGCATGCCCTTTTTCTCGATTCATTTCTGCCTTGCCCCCCTTACTTAAAAGCCTGAAATGTACATTGATGTAGCAATTCAGTAAACTACTGTGTAGTGAAAGAGTTTTCTAAAAGCCTTGGTTTTGGTAGGGGTGTAATTGAGGCATCATTCCTTCTTCCAGAGTAAGTCAGAATTTAGAGGAATGTTTGAGGGGGTTTTTTTTATGTTCTCTTTCCCTCTGTATGAGCTGCGTATCCAGATTAAAGGATTTATTAAGAAGCCTTTTTACTTGTTTGTGTTTGGGGGGGGGAAGTTGTTATTCCTTTGATGTTCCAAGTCTTTCCACATAACTGGATTAAACCCTGAAACTATGTTAAGCAAAAGCTGTGACAGTAATGTACCCTAATTTGTTTCCCTAAAGATTGATGTGATGCGTTATTCAAGCTGACCTCTCTTCAGCTATTTGAACATCTTTAATTTCTAGGTATCCATACATTGTTAATCTTTAATGCTGATGGTAAGCTGCTAATAAAACAGGAAATACTTAACTCCTTTGTTAGATTTTCCACAATATCCTTCCTTCTCTCCTGTATACATACTTTTTAAAATTTAGGTTGTCCAAGATGAAAATATCCATATTTTAAATTGTATGTGTAGATTCTTACAGGGTTGCTGGATAACTGTTTAGCAGATTGTCTCCCCTATTTGCTATAGATATTAATGGGTTAGTATTTTAAATAATTGCTACAGGAACATAATATTGCACTTTCTGATGTTTATTTGAGTTTGAATATGAATTGTTATCTGCATGAAGATAGAATAGAGCAGTAGTCTCTGAGCTTTTGGTCTAATGGGGTGGAGGACAAGGACAGAAAATAGTTTCACAATCAACAGCTTTAATGGATGTTAATACTGTAGGAAAAAGCAGAACTGGCAGGCTTTGGCAGCATAGTCAATCTGAGATTTATGTTTTGCTACTATTTGAGTTAACACTGACATGAAACTCTAATGAAGATGTAACATTTGTTTAGACATGCCGTGTATAGACATTACTGTACACAGGGCCCATTTGATGAGGAAATAGGTTTAGCTATTTTTTCAATATGTTTGTTGTTGTAGCAGGCTAAGGAGGACAATATTCTTGAATAATTAGATTTGTCTGTGCTTAAGGGATTTTTTTTTTCACTAGAAACAAGGAACTTGGTCTTTGATCTGTGTTATGCACCATCAGGATCATGAGTGATGGGAATATCTCTGCAGCCTACTGTTATAGTGTAAAACCTTCAGTGGTGTCAGTATAGGAAAATTAGATCACTAGATGGGTGATAAACTTCACTGGTAATAAATGAGACAAATCTTGCAGTAGAAGAGTGCAGTGTTTCAATAATGCTGTAGTTTTTTTGAGCTCTAGAAAAGTAAACCTATTTCCAATTTTCAGCTTTATATAGGCACTGGAGAGACATATGAGTTATGCTCTGGATTATATATACAATTGAATTTTTCGCCCCTTTGTAGACTGTTGTTGTGTAGTATCTGTTCTGATACTTTTGTAACTTAACCTTTCTTTTTTCATATACTTTTCTACCTAGCTTTTCCCTTTCTGAAAGGGTTTATGACAAAGATTTTCTTCCCTAATCTCTTTAAAAAATAGTAAAAATAAGCATTAGATCAGAAGTGGCATTTTGCTTATATAGCTTGGCTGCTGGGAACAGAGAGAACCTGGTTTAATTTAATTTGCTAAATCAGCTTTCAATTCTTCGATTCTAGGCATTAGCCATTAATATTCATACAAAGTCTTCCTTAAAAAGAAAAAAATCAATAAGCACATCTGACCTTAATAACAGGGTTCTGCTGTTAATCAATAGGATCACTAACATAATGTATTACCCTTCAAAACAGCACTCTAGATGCTTGGATCTGCCTCGTCTTTCAACTTGAGTGTGGATTAGTGTTGAAAAGTATTTCAGTATGTTCAATGAAGCTAATGTCTATTGTTCGTAGGGGATCCAGATCTAGTTCCTTAGGAGACTGTATGATTTTTTTTTTTTTTAAATCCTCTTCAGTGAAACAGAGCTGACATATATCCCATTTTATAATCAGATATCCTAAGGTGTAAAGCTCTACTGGACAACACAGATAACGTTCCATGAAAAGAGGGGGGAGGGAGGAGAAAAATAACTGTATTTTACTGTTTTGTTTTTCCTTCATGGAAAGATTGGATAGCCAGAGAGCTAGACGTAGAGAGGATTGACTTATAACTGTGCAAACTCCAAAAGATTTGCAGAAAATCCTGCTTCTAAAACCATGGATCCTGAGACAGCTTTATTGTCTTTCATGGTCTCCCCTTCTCTGATGCTGTAGCTGACTGGGCAGGCCCTTGATTTCTGGTTGCTTATCCACTGAATCTGGTGGGCTTTGTATTAGACCCTAAAATTTGACTCCTGTTTGAGAGGGAACCAAAGCCATATATTTTTATTTTCCCCTGGATATATCATATCAGGTATTTCTGTTAAGGTTGGCCAAGGGTCCCACAGCCAAGATTGCCATTCATTTAAGATATTCTCCCATCATTACTTAGAGTGCTTCCATGATGAAAGAAGAGAAGGTAGCCTCATGGTTAGGCAAGCAGAAGACCAGTTATTACATTTTTCAAATATAAGGCAGACAAGTTATGCTTTAAGATAGGCTTGGCTTTCTGCCAGTTCCTTCAGTCATTGTAAATTGCTCTTTGTAACTCAACAAGGCAACCAAATAATCTGCATTGTCTTGCAAATTTACATAAATAATTTTTCATTATACTGTAAATCTGAAGTGACTGTTCCATATCTTTCAGGGTTTTGGCAATATTATTTTCTGTGTAGTCCTACAGTAAGGATAAGCCATGACCTCCAGTTCCGATTCGAATAAAACTGAATTCAATTACATATTTTTCCCTTAGTAGTCCTTGTTTGATCACCCTGGGTGTTTTTGTTTGTTTTTAAATGATGCACTATTATTTTTTTTTTAGGAATATGAAAATTAATGAAGAAATATCTTCTACACTCTTTCTACTTTTCATTAATGTTCTGCTAAGCCCTGAGGGCTCCTTGTTAGCTTGAGCTCCCTGTCTGGTATGGTTGCTAAAGAACAGTTAGTAGCCTTTATTTGTGTTCCTGAGGGTAGGAGAGAGTACTGAAAAAGAAGTGGTTTTGTGCCTTTTTTTTCTCTTGTTGAGCATTAGTATTTGCCAACTGTACTGCAGTAGTGTCATAGGTGGTGCTGAAATGTTGTCATTAAATCCTGATGTTACACATCTGGCAACTTGTAATGTAAACTATTCCATGAATGTATGTAATGCAGCTTTTGATGCTTTCATAAATTGACATTAAAACCAGGTATTTCATAAGCTTAAACACAGTAATGCAATATTTAAATCTACCTATTATAGCTCTTTGTGGGCAAGAACTCCACATGCTTGCTTTAGAGAACATTTTATATTATGACGCTAATAATTGAAGGAAAGTTGTAACTACAATTAAAAAAAAACTAAACAAACTTATCGTGTGTGTTGTAACAAATAATAAGAAATAACTCATGTCTGGATTCTGCTAGTTCAAGTAAAGGATGTGTTTCTCTTATGCTAATGTCTGTCCTTGCTCCTACTCTGATGTGGAAAGTGCAGTACAGTAAAGCTTTCCAAGTTTGCAGCTTTATTAGTTCTGGATCTTAAAGGCAAGTAACTTAGTTTTCTGTTACTACTGCTTCTCTTGCACAGATTTAACATTTGAGTGCTTGTATTCAAATTTGTCAAAACAGACATAAATGGAGAGATGTCTGGGAGAATATGATAACCTTAGGAGTCATACAGAGCTCTAAAAATTACCTAATGTATGAGATTATTTTAAGTATCCATTACTTTTTGATTTGTTTATTACACACTTGAATTTTTCATAGATACTTTGTGCTGTTCTTGTACATTCCAGAATTCCCTTCACTGTTAAGGATAAAACTTAATGATGACAGAAGATAAAATGACCTGTGCAGAATCCTTTGCTTCTGGTAAGTGGAAAGCAAACATCTTCAGTCTACTAGGTCTCTTTATTTTTCATTACTACAGAAAAATTAAAATTATTTGGCTTTGCCTCAGGCCTGCAATTGCTCTGTTGGGTTATTAAACATGCAGTGGAGAGCCAGTAATGAGTGGTATTGCTTATGTACCTTGTCTGTTTGTTCGTTATAAATAGAAAATTCATTACAATGTTTAAGAGACTTGGGATTTATTGACTTGTCTTTCTAAGAATCTCTTATTCTCATAATTGCTTTCAATAGTATTTATTTTCCTGCTTTTTTCACCCCCATTAATCACTGAATCATCTTTTTGTATATTAATTGGTAGTAATTAAGAATGCTAGCCAGTAAACGCAGTACTAACAGCTGGCTTCTTCCAAATTATTAGGAGTATTGAGGTTGTTTACTGAAGTGAGGGAACCTAACATATTGGTTAAATAGAATTGTGTGCTTTATTACCTTGAGAGTAATTTGAGTGCGTTTAAGGGTGAGTTAAATGTTGTATCAGAAATGTCCAGTGGTTAGTATTTTATTGTCTCCCATTTTGTATTTAAAACAAACATTCTTTAATTTTCAACTCCTCTCCTGTCTCTGCAAATAGCTTTTTTCATTTTTGTCCAATTTGATGTGCTTTGCTGGTGGAACTGAAATGAAGCTTAAGCTCTGGATTCCTGTGTTATTCACAGGCGAATGTAGTAGTTATTAAAGACAAGCGTTATGAGCAAACTGAGTGTGATAACCAGGGGCAAACTAAACCTTCTCGCATAAAAAACACATGCCCTTTTAAATCTGATGTTACTTCCCTATAAAATACTAAACCTTAAGTATTAAAACATTGATGTGCTCTGTTCCAGTTTAGCCATATTCATTGAAGGTTAAGGAGATAATCCTGTGAGCTTTGCATTTTCCTTGTAGTCTCTTGCTTTTCAGGTGAAAAATAAACTGCAGTATAAACTCAGAAATTAACATAATGCTTAAACTCTGAAATGCTATTGTTTAATGATACATACTTCTACAATATAATTCTTGCTCCTAAATATGTCTGGAAGGAAGACAGAAGCAACTTTTATGTAGGTGATAATGTACTTTGAAGCTAATTCTAAGATGCAAATAATATGCTTATCTTTCTGTATATAAATTAATAAAATAATGAAATAAGATTTAAAACTTTGAAGATGTCTAGAAAATCTGTGTTTGGGAGAAGTAGTTGTTCAGAGAGGATGGTACGATGTGTATCCTTTAAGTACACTGGCAGCATTGACAGCTCTTACCCTTCAGAAGGCATGAATTAGATTCCAAAACAGCAAATTATTTTGAGTTTTGAGGTGTGTAGGTTCTAGGTACCTATTATTTGGTTTATTATAATACTCTATTTTTTTCTTGAACAGAATTTGACATAATTTTTACGGGTTTCTCCAGTATAAAAGCTATTACCGTAAATTATGTGATGGTAATGGAAAGACATACAAAGACGTGAAGTTCTTACTTTGTTTCTCCCTGAGCCTGGCTCTGTAAGAACAGACTTATAAAAACTAAGCTGTTTTATCTGGTATATGGTAGATTATCTTCAATAGCTAGATAAGAAGGAAGAAGTTGACAATTGACAAATGACTGTTGTTGGTGTTGATCTACAAAACAGATGGAAAACAGATTTCTGTTAAGCTGATTCTGTAAAATGGAGTGTAGCAAAGGAATTTGAGTGTGAAAATATACTTGCAGTTCCATGGTGACACAGAACCACATATTCGAGCATATTGACATGTGATTTATTTGTGTATTTATAGGGGGAATTTACCCTGTACAGAGATGGTTATTGGAAAGCACAGGAACAGAAGTCTTAAAGACAGTAGCTTTTATATTGTTAAGATTGAGATAGGTGCTATAAATACTCGTTTTCAAAGCATGAATCAACTCAAAGGTTTTTTTTATTTTAAAATCCTTTCTCCCATTATAATTAATATTCAGCTGTAACACTGTGATCTCAAATAATGTAAAATCAGCTTATCTTTCAGGCTGACACAGATTAAGAATCTTGTTTTGGTAAACAGTCTACAGACATTCTGAGCAATCATAGGGCTCATACATAAACTTTGAAATAAGGACATGT
Organism: Theristicus caerulescens; assembly: GCA_020745775.1. Classification (NCBI taxonomy): domain Eukaryota; kingdom Metazoa; phylum Chordata; class Aves; order Pelecaniformes; family Threskiornithidae; genus Theristicus; species Theristicus caerulescens. The sequence goes on along the minus strand of CM036565.1, from coordinate 39,397,263 downwards.
AAAAATAAATGAATTTGACTGAGTTTTACTGTGAACAGATATATAAAGATTGACCATACAGGGGGATCAAACTGTAGATATGTTTCAGTCTATCTGTATGAATTAAGTTGTTCCATTTCAAGCAGTAGTTTACTCTTGGCTTCTCAGGTATAGGTGCTAAGATTTTTTTATTATTATTATTTTTGCTGTTGGTAACCTTTTAGATAAAGGATTATACTTAAACAGTTTGGAAACTTAAATGTTGTTATAATCATTGATGTAAGAATCTTCTTATTTAAGGACTAAATTGATTTGAAAATAAGGCAAGCCTTTTTTCCTCAATTAGCAGGAGATTTGCTGCTAATGCACAGAATTTTCTGTACCAAGTAAAAAACAAAACAAAGTGTATTTTAATGACTTAAAAATTCTGTGAAGTGTTCATGACAAGCACCTTTTCTTGTAAGTTAATGACAGCTCTTTTGTAACCTTTCTTTGTATTAGTTTAGCAAAAATAGACAGTAATTCTTATAGTATGCCATTATAATTTGTATGCATTATGAGGGTCATGTTGACTACAGCAGACAAGAGAATGTCATGCATTTTAAGTACAAATTAGTATTTCTGTGATCACTGGAATGTTTCAGAGTCAAACAATGTTAAGTCTGAGTTTCCTATACCACTGTCATCATATCTGTAAATGCAGACGTCTCCTTACGGAACTCTCAAGAATCATGGTTCTCAGTCACTTCTATTTTCATGTTGGCTGTAGGTTTACCTCTACAACTTCTATCCACAACAAATCCTTCCTCATGTTAGATAGTTTGATGTCTAAGCTATGATGATAAAAGGTAAAGATTAATTATAAATACCAAAAAGTAGTTAATGCAGTTGGCCTTTTCCTGGTCAATGTGTGTCTAGGGAATGTATCTTTGCTTATGTGCATTCTGCGTTAACAAAAGGTATCAGAGATATGGGTACAATTGAGTCCAAAATCAGGACGCTCCTAGAAACATATGGATTTAAGATGGAGGCAATGGAAATATGCTAACAGTACTTACATATTGCAAGAGTATGAAAGGTAGTGTTTTTCACTAACGCCAAAACAAACTTTAAAGACCACAACATCAGCTCCAACTGGATTGAAACTGCAAAACCAATACTAGACTCTTTTGCTGAAAATGTCAGCTTTCTGCACTCTGAGTAATACCAAGCAGTCCACCTGCTTAGTTTTTCTCTGTAGTCAAGGGAATTTGATTATACTGGAAGCAGAATTATGGCTCTAATAGGTACCACTCATTTCTTAAAGCACAGCTAAGTAACTGAACCCAACGTTACAATGAGATGTATAGACCTATTATTTTTTAAACACACCACGCACAAGTTTTCCTTTCAGATTTTTAGGTTCATTGTTAATTCCACCTTGCTTCTAATAAAACAACCACTGATATTTCATTTTCCTGCTCTTACTAATTATAGAAGCCTATAGAAATCATTATTCCTTTGGGTTTCTCTCGGATCTGTTCAAGTGTACAGCTGTTGCCACAGTAAGGGTTGGGTCTGCTATTACAGAAAAACTGAAAAGCTCCCTCCAGGAGAGTTTTTGCTCTGTATTGGGAATCAGGAGCAGGTGTTAACTAGGCAAGAATATCTTGTCTTTATTTATGCTAAAGACAAAAAAAAACAGATTAGAAAGCAAGGAAGGGGGGAAAGTGAAGCTCGTAGAGCTGGGCTTGGGGATACTGGAAAGCTACACACAGAAGGTGTTGACTGGTTATGGGAGCTCACCTATATGCTCTGGGGTAGCCAAAAAGCAGCTGCATTCTGACCATGTAATCAAGAAGTTACAACTGAGACTGAAATATTATTCAGGCCATTTGGGAACTTCTTCAATAGAGCTTTTCCCCTTTTTTTCCACAGACTTGGGCTTTGCAGGCTTGCTATTTGTTTTATTATTACAGGTTTCCTGTTCAAAGACAACATAACTTAGGAAAGAATAGGGATCACGTTATTTTTATCACATGGACAAATATACCTTAAAAAGAAACTTAATCATGCAAACCTAGCACTTACAAGAGTTCTATGGACAAAAATGACCTGTGTGAAACTACGTATTACTTGTTGGAAGAATCTGGAACTAACAGACTATCACAAATAACATTTGGTATCATAGAGGTCATGGTGAGATATTTATTACTGAATCAATGAGAAGTAAATGAAATCTGTCAAGAAACGTTTTAATTAAATATTCAAAAATTTTCAAGTCAAAATTAACTAGATTTTTAAAACACTTATCTTCTGCATGAAGAGCATCTAAAAATAATGCCCATTTTCGTTCTTTCAAACTGAACTACATTCTGGGACCAGCACAAAAACTGACACCAGGATACATCCTTAGGGGTCTGATCCATGAGCTTCTGAATAAGTTCTTTCTAGATGTCAGACAGGGTTAATTTTGAATTTGGGAAGTACTGAAGATACTCAATTCCCCCTTCTCCCTGCCCCCCCCTTAAACTTCTTACATTCTAAGCATTTGTAAAAAAAATTTTTTTGTCATTCTAATGAAAATCTGTGATTACAGCTGTTGTTCATCTTTTATTTTAAAGAAAAGATTTTTCAGTTGCTAGGGTCATATATTAAGATTTTTTTTTTTTTTGGTGCTACAGTCAGCACAACAAACATTATGGTTTTACCTGTGTTTGTAAATAAAGGATATGCCCAGTGCAAGCTGATAGGTCACCTTTAGTGAAAGGTTTCCTGTAAACAAAATACCAGAATAAACGCAAACAAGCCAGGGAATAAAATGTAGGCTAATGTGGAAGTCATATTAAGTATTCTTGGCAAATCGTGATGTACGCAGCAGCCACTGCATGTTATTCAGAGCTGCTAATAGGGACACTGAAACAAGCCTGCTGTACAGGTGCTAGATTTTGATTACTAAATAGTCTGTACAGTATCAAACTATATAAAAAGTTTAAAAACCACAATGAGAATTGTTATATTTTAAAAATGCTTCTATATTGTAAAAATTTTAAAATTAGGTCCAAACTACCATTAGAAAAGGTATGAAATGTGCAATTTTGCAAGTGGAAACGAGGGGCACAAGAAGGGTTCCATAAGGGTTAAGAAGAGTTGCTTTGTGATTTCTCTTTGTTTCCAGTAGCTTCATATACCTGGTGATCACACAGACCTTAGCGCAGTTCTCTTCAGGCAAGTAGGACACGAGCTAAAAGTATCATCACTGATTCCAGTAGGGAAGATTGGCTGCAATAAGGAGTAAAAGACTATTTTAAGAGACAAATGTACAGTACATTCTATTTATGTAAATACTTGGAAAACGCAGGAACAAAATTGTTTTCTAACTACAGAGCTGTGAAATCAGTGAGCCATATGGATCTATAATATATGGCAGAATATTTTAAAATCGTAAATCTTGAAAGAAAACTGTTTAAGTCTGCATCTAGAATGAGTACTTACTTGTGTTTTAACCACAAGCTGCAAAGATTATATATTTCTAAATGTACTAAAATTAATATAACTCAATATTTTAAAAGGCAGTAATCCTTTACACTTATTTCTCACAAAGCATAGGGTGAGGAACTGATAATTAAAGGCAATATAAATGGTAGGCAAGATGAAACAGATGGCTGTTAACATAATTCTTGAGTCTTAACTGGCACTTAATGCTAACTCCACTTTCAATCTGACAAATACAATGTTGACATACACGTGGTGCACTTAACTACTTTTATTTATGTAACTGAGGTATTAAAATTGTCTTGAAAAGCAGACATCTAAAGAAGAGAAAATATGAGGAAGAGGATAGTAGTCATTGTTTTCAGCGTTCAATGATTAGTAGCTGTTGGTTTTTTCTTCCAATATCCTTAACTTATGATTTCCATGCAAAGTCTCTGTCTTACTCCTCCACTAGATAGGTAGCTTGGGAAGATGGGAGGAAATCCACCATTTTCCAGCAAGAGTTAGTTACGAAGACTTTGTGTTTTTTTAAATGAAGTATAATAAGCTAAAAGTGTGTGCATCTCACACGCTGCATATAGTACACTTTTAATATATACACTGTCATTATACACAAGCATCTTGTATATACACTGATACCACCTTCACTAGCAAATTAAAAGTCAATAGATAATGAACCTTGTGCCGTATCTTCTCTTCCTCTAACATAGATTTCACACGGAATCTCCTCCATCACCCTGTCTTCTATGACTTGCTCAGGGCAGTCATGCGCTTGTTTGAAAGTGTAACTACTTTTCTTGAATGTGCTATTAAATGTTTTCATTGGCTGAGGCTGCGCAAAATCATTGCGAAAGGGAAGTTCCATGGAGCTGAGGTTTGTCCTGCTTTGTTTTATATTAGAGGCCTGGGAGCCACAGTGGTGGTCATGAATGCATCTGGAAGCTGTTGAAGGGCGTCTCATTTTCTGGTAGTTTTCAAGTTCTTCTGATAAATCCGCCAAATCTGCAGAAATTTCTTTGTCCCTTAGTGAAAATAATTCGTAATGTGGAGGATCAAATACTTCCTGGAAACCAGTTTTATTGAAAGCAGTCTTGCAAGCCATAACCTTTTTGCGAGGTTGCTTTACTTGTACTAGAATTGAAATGATGAGAAGAACTAAAACTATCCCTGACGTGATGCCAATGATGGTTCCATGAGTTCTGGTGATTTGTTCAAACAATCCAGTTTTTTTCTTTTCTGCAAAGAAAAAATGAGGATTATGATAAGGCTTTTATTATTTTCCACACTTTTGATCATGTATTAAAACAAAGCAAGCTGTATTGTGATTGCCATATAAGTGCTGTATTAATGAAATGACTTAATGGTACTGGAGACTAGACCTGCATGTCAGTGGGATTTATCATACTGCATCTGCGCATTTGATAAGCAAGTCTAATTCCCTGTCTGCATTAGTGGCTACCATATGATAATTCAGTGGCAAGTGGAACTCTGTGGCCAATGCATGCTGACTCAGCTGGGATGTGGCCTCAATCCTGAACCTATACTGATCAGTTCATATTCCCACATCCACGAGTTAAACAGGAGTTTATACAGCTACAGAGGATGCTTCTCTTACCATGGTTTGCTCCTGCTGGTAACATTCCCATTGATGTCAGTAGAAGGAAACCCAGATTTACAATTACCTAGTTCTTCTTTAAAAGTGAAATATTATCATAGTCATGATATCAGATTGACTGTACTATTTGTTTTCACATCTCTTGGAAACTTGATGACTGTGTCTATTGTGTAAGTCTGTTACAGCTATTTCAACACGGTGAGCTTTAGCATAGATAAGATTACAGTTTTAACAGTCCAGTAATCAAGTCAGTTGGAATAAAGCGGGGGGGTGAGGAGGAACCAACCAACCCAAATCATATGGCACTTTTGGCTAGTACTTCATATGAAAACACACAAGATGGCAGCATCAGAACAAGATGGTTTTCCATACTTAAAATTCTTATTTGAAGATTAAAATTTTCCAGTTGGATTTCTGTTCTGTAAATGTATTTGTCTTAGGGGACTAAAAGAATTCTACACTGAGACTCTGCAACATCTGCTAGTGGGGAAGAAAAGCATTTAAGACTATGTAGAAGAAAATGTGGTAGCCTAAATGTTGCATATTATTTTCAGGTATCTGGCTCCTGGCATCTGGATATGTGTGTTATACACCTAAGTACTCCAAACACAGTGCATGGAGAGAGTTACATACCATCATACGCTATTTGAAACAATCCATATACTAAACAAAGAGTCCCATGGAATTGGCTAATAAAAAGTTATGTCTGAAATACAGTTCTACTTCTGAGACTGTTTACTCCAAGTTACATTTATACTTTTAATGTGAGGGAGGATATCTCCCCTTGTCCTGCCTAGCTTAGATCTTAGTGTTACCATACTTTGTGGGAGGTATGAATTTCAGTGCTATGGCAGTTCTCTCATCTGCATCTAGGTTTCTTAATTCTTAGAAGATATTCTAATCAAAAAGTTGTTATGCAAAAGGTGATGTCTTCTCCGGTATCTTAAAAGAAATTGCACACAACTGACTTGTCTATGAATTTTTATGTCACTGGGCTTAGGCATAAGGTAGGTCGCAATACGTTCAGATTTAGGTAGCTATTGACGTAGACTGAATGAGAACTCTGGGTGCCTGCAGGAATTGAGTACAATTGTGAGAAGCTTTCTTTTTAAGGCTAGATATTGCTCATTTGGTTGTATCCATCTCCTTTCAGTCTACTTTAGCTGGCAGTATGGATCCACTCTACAGCTGTCTCTTAATCTGCCGTGCAAGTATTAAAGCAGAATTTAGACTGTATTCAACATAAAACCTGGTAGGTTATTCAGCACTAGATACAGCAATTTACAGATATTGGGAAAGACACTTTCTTTATATTGTGATACAGTTTTTATGGAATTCACTTTTTAAATACTGCAGTACGTGAGTGAAGCGTGGATTCTAGGCAAGATTCTAGAAGGCAGTTGGTAGAGATGGGAAAGAGATCTAGAAATTGCACTTAAGAGGGAACATTAAATATTATCAAAGCTAAGAATTGTTTAGAGAAACATTCTACATTGCAGACTTGGGAGTTATGGACCAGTTTTGTTAAATGGAAAGCTTCCATAATATACCTTGCATTAGAGTATTTATTAGTGGTGTGAATTTTTTTGTTTGCCCAAAATGCAGCTTGAAAGTAGGTCTTTAAATATTTATTTACTAAAAAATTTAAGCTGGATTTGTGTGTTGAAAAGCCATTTATTTCAAGATTTTCTGTAGAAAAGGTTTTGACCCTTCCTGTAGGGTCAATTTCTCTTTGAAATGGAGTACATATTTAAATCTTCCAGGAGTTTTGTGTTCAGACCTATTTATGCCATTCTATTTGTCAAAAAATTCCAAGCTCAAGTTTGTTGTTTTATTGTTTGCTTTTAGCAAGAAAAATTGTTGACCTTAAGCTGGTTTTGTTCCAACTCTGAAAATTCAGTTACTGTTGAAGCACAGGTGAATATATTTGTGCTTTAGCAGAATAACAATTTCCTCAAATCATGAGAATTTTTCCTACAAAACCTGATATTCAAACAAGTGCAGTTGTGATGGTTTAAACAATACTCCCCTATCCTATGTTCTAGAAGCAGTGATTTACATGTGTCTATCTTCCATAAGCAATGACTTCTTGCTTCCTAACAATTCCTCCTTCCTCCCACCCTTTCTCACACCATATGCAGCAGTTGCATTTACTCTGAGATAGTCTGTGATTAACAACTTAAAACAAATGTTTTAAAATTGTATTTGTCTTTGAAGAGTGTTGCTTCTATTTCAGCCCTGAGAAAGGCTTTTTGAGCTTGAAGGCTTGTCTGTCTCTTTCAGCTCTGTATTTTTTCCTCTAATAAAACGTATTACCTGTCCTTACCATCCTTGCTTCATTTGAAGTTTAGAAATGGATAGGATGCAACCTGGCAAATACTAAATTCTATTTCCTATTAAGCTGACATCCTTTTAAAATAGAGAGTTTATGCTGAAGAGGAAGAAATTTAATTATAAAGCAGTAAGATCAATATTCAGGATGCTTACATGTCTCCTGAGTTTAAATAAAAAATTTGGAACACCTTCCTGAGATTAGTAGAATAGCTGTCTTCAGCATATTTCCAGGAAAAAGACATTTCCTTGAAAGGCAAACTGACCAGCCTAGCTCATAAAGGCTATACTTTGCACTATACTCACCTCTGCAGTGATTTTCATCCCAAGGATATGCACAGTTTTGAATGCCATTGCAGACTAAAGAATTATTGATGCACATGTTGCTATGGCAGAAGTAAGTGTTGCCTGAGCAGGGAGCTGCAGGAGAGAAGAGAAAGAAAACATAAGGAATTTTCAGTAATTGATGCATTGCAATAAAACTAGTAAATTCCTGTTATTTTTTTAACGTGCATACTCATTCTTTATCTCTGTTCGAAACACAATCACTTTTCCTGCACACCACTAATTATCAGATGATTTACTCTCTCTTCATGTGGTTGCTTTCAGGTGTATTATCAATGCTACAAAAAAAAAAAATTCTTGCTCAAAATGGGTAGCAGATAGAGACAGTCACACAACACAGATAATGGAAGAAGGCTTTAATACTTGTCTTTAAAAACTTAATACTTAAAAATCGCATGCTCACCATCAATTATATATTTATTCAATCTGCTGTGCATCTGCTATGTAGATAGTATAGCTGGTTGTGAGGCAGTTCCTGAACATCTGCATTTTAGAGCCCATTAATATCTTAAGGCAAATCAGATTTCAGCTTGTGGAGGACTGTTTCAGTAATTGCAAGAGATTTCAGTAACTGGAGGCATCTAAGTCATTCCTGCTTGTGAATCAAAGCTTTTAGATCCTCCTACTAGAGCTAATGCAGGGATTAAGAAGAGAGTACAGTTTAGCTTTTTATCTACCTATCTGCCTATATATAGTTAGAAATTTGAAGAAATAAATTAACTAGAAAGTTGCCCTAGAGATTTTATGTTTTTGCAAATGTTTGTTATAGCTCCTTGATGTTAGAAAAATATATTAAAAAAAATAGTAATAATTTGTTTCAGGATGTTGTATAATATACATAGGGAATTCTTTATGAATTCAGGGCACTGGACAAGAAATTGATTTTCCCTTTCAGTAATGTGGTATTTTTATGATAGAAATGTTTATTATTAGTGGAGTCAGTTATATATTAAACAGCAAAGATGTGTGATAGACATTCTACTATTTGGTTTCATAGAAAGAATTTATTGTTGAGCAGTCTGGATTCTCTGAAACATAATGTGAAACCCAAAGGGTACAGCAGAGGAGGTTGACTAGTCCTGAATACAGTGTGTTTCTCACTTAGTCCTTCTGTTAGGCTTCAGAGTCTCAGCGACAAAAAGAGGAGTTATGCCTAAGAGAAAAGAAAATTCAAATCTTTAATTCTGAATTTGCATTCCCTAAATCTAATATGCATTGTCTTCCCATTTTTTACTCCACTGAATTTTGGTAGCCTACGCTCGTTGGTTTTAAGCTTTTTTATTAGTTTCCTGTTATTGCTTAACCCCTGGCAACCTGGCAAGAAGTTCTGTATAAGAAGCTTGTGCTTTAATTGTAGTGCAAGTGCTGTAGTACTTTAACATAAACCAGACTGTATTTAGAGTGTATTCTGGAAGAGTTTATCTATGTAATTTCAGTGTTTAAAAATGTCATAGTAACTATCACATATATCTTCCTCGCTCAACTGAGTTGAGAATTTAATTGTTTGGAAAGTGGATTTAGTCTGAAGAACACTGCTTTAAAATATGATCAATGCTTAGGAAGGTATAGATCACACCCATTGTATCAGTTATGAATAAGATGTCATGTTAGGTGCAAGCAGGGTCAGGCGCCCTGGGAGGAATACAGAAGTGAGTGTGCAGGGATGGGGCTGGGAAAACCAAAGGCTACGTGGAGTTGAATATGGTGAGGGACATGAAAGGCAACAAGAGGGGCTTCTTCAAGTGTATCGGCAACAAAGGGAAGGCCAAGGAAAATACGGGCCTACTACTGAATGGGACAAAGGAAAGCTTCACTCGATGCCTGGGAAAGTGATAAAGCAAATAATGCTGGAAGCTGTTTCCAAATGTATCAGGGATAAGAAGGTCACTGGGAGCAGTCAGCATGGATTTATGACGAGGAAATCATGCTTGACCAACCTGATTGCCCTCTACGATGAAATTACTAGCTTAAATGAGGAGAGAGCAGTGGACGTTGTATATTCTGACTTCAGCAAGGCTTTCAAAATTGTATCCCATAATATCCTGTAGAGAAACTGATACAGACTACATAGGAGGACAGTGGACTGAAAACTGACTGAACTGCCAGACTTAAAGGGTTGTGATTAGAGGCGCAAAGTCCAGCTGGAGGCCATCACTATCGGTGTACCTCAGGGGTCAACAGTGAGGCCAACACTGTTTAACCTCTTCATTAATGACCTGGATGTTGGGACAGACTGCACCCCCAGCAAGTTTGCAGATGATACAGAACTGGGAGGAGTGGCTGGTAGACCAGACAGTTGTGCTGCCCTTTGAGACAGACTGGAGAAATGGGTTGACAGAAACCTCATACAGTTCAACAAAGGGAAACACAAGAGTCCTGCAGTTGCAGAGGAATAACTCCCATCTATGTGTACAGGCTGAGGGTCAGCCAGCTGGAAAGCAGCTCTGCAGACAAACACTTGGAAGTCCTCATGGAGAAAGTGGAATGTGAGGCAGTGATGCATCCTTATAGCAAAAAAGCCAACAGCATCCTGAGTTGCATTAGGAAGAGCATTGCCACTAGGTCAAGGGAGGTGATTCTTCCCCTCTGCTCAGCACTGGTGAGACCACATCTGGAGTGCTATGCTCAGTGTTGGGGTCACCAGTACAAGAGAGAGATGGGAGGATGCAAGGAAATGGCATGAAGATAAGGACTTGGGGCATCTGACATGACTGGTGTGGGTTGCCCTGAGTGGTTGTGGAGTCTCCATCCTTGGAGATGTTCAGCAACTGACTGCATATGGTCCTGGGAAACCTGCTCTCCTTGATCCTCTCCGACCAGAGAGACTTCCTAGTTAGGTTTCTAAATCAACAGCCTGTTTTCAGGAATGTTTTATGCCCACTTTGTTTCAAGGGCCAAACCACTCTTCAGTGGGACATGATCCAGTGGGACTTTTTTTTAAGTTCAACCATGCAATTACCTGGTAAATGGAAGAATAAAATCAAACATTTTCCTACATTCAGACTTAACTATGTCTTTAAGTGTTTCACCAACTGCTACTGTTTAGGAAAGAAAATAGAAAGGAAGCTGGTTGTTGTGTTGTCGGTGTGCCAAGCTACCACCTACAATGCATCAAGAGCGGATGCTAAGCCAATTCACATCATTAATGGTTTTAGGCACAATGTAAGCATTGTTCTGTAAGCATCATATGAAATCATGATACATCATGATGTAAGCATTGTCCAAAATTATGCTGCAATCAAATTCCAAAGGGATTCACACCTTCTCCCTGAAGGACTAAATGATGACAGGCTAAAACTTATGCAAGAGTATCGATCTAGATATGAAAACAGGTGTCCCAGACAACCTGAAACAATTCATAGAAACAGGAAGATGTACTCAACATTTCTAACCATTATACATATATAATGGGAGAAAGGCTAATAGTTAAAATGGAAATGTTCATGATGCAGACTACAAAATAAAAGGCTCTTGGTCTTATTAGCACACATGGGGACAAAAGACTTATGTAGTTTTTCCTTCTGAATTTGGAAAGAAAGACTGCACAAGCTTTACTTCATAAAGGGTGTCATGGTTTAACCCCAGCCAGCAACTAAGCACCACGCAGCTGCTCGCTCACCCCCCACCAGCGGGATGGGGAAGAGGATCGGAAGGGCAAAAGGGGAAAACTCGTGGGTTGAGATAAAAACAGTTTAATAACTAAAGTAAAATAAAAAAAAAATAGAACAGTAGTAATACAAAGCAAGCGGTACACTGTACAATTGCTCACCACCCGCCGACCGATGCCCAGCACGTCCCCCAAGCAGCGATCGAACCCCTCCCCGGCCAACTCCCCTGCTTATATACTGAGCATGACGTCACGTGGTATGGAATAGCCCCCGCCCAGTCTGAGTCAGCTGCCCCGGCTGTGCCCCCTCCCAGCCTCCCGTGCCCCTGGCAGAGCATGGGAAGCTGAAAAGTCCTTGGCCAGTGTGAGCACCACTTAGCAAGTACTTAGCACTACTTAACAAGAACAAAACATCAGTGTATCATCGACATTGTTCTCAACCTAAACCCAAAACACAGCCCCATACCGGCTACCAGGAAGAAAACCAACTCCATCCCAGCCAAAACCAGGACAAGGGTAAATAGGATCATTGTTTAAACAGAATAGCTTAAAAAGGCTATCTATGCATGTAATAGGCTACAATATCTACTAAAATATTTTTGACTGTGACATAAAGGAAGATCTATGAAATTTGTGTCCAGAGTGGTTGTCATGGATCCATGTGTATCTGCTGGTGTTTCAATATGGATCTGTATGGAGTTGTAGTTCTTCTGGAGGCACAGAGGAAGAATTACGATGTAAGGCACATTCCCTTTCTTATTTCCCTGAACAGGGGAACTTTTTCATGTTTCTGTATTTTTGGATGATGCATTCTGCTGCTGCTTCTCCATCCGCCAGCCTCTCTATTTTACATTCCTGTGTAGTCTCTTTAACATTCCTGTGTGGTCTCTTTAACATTTTTTGGGGATGGCTTTGTTCACAAGTTCATAAAGATGGGACAAATGGACTTCATTTTCCTTTTGTTTGTTATTTGGGGACTACAAAGTCTAAAAGTCACAATGATTGATTGGTTCCAGTCCAGGACTTCAAGGACATAACTGGATTCTTCTCGTAACAGCTGCCTAAGACTGGTGCAATGTTCACAGTGTTCTTTATATCTAGCATTATTCATGTATTGAATCAAGCCAGAAATCAAATACATTGATTTTTTTTTAACATTGCTGTTAGCTGAATTACTTAGTCAAATCTGCAAGCAGCACTAGGTGTGTGTTAGGTGACTGTCATGCACAATTAGTTCATTTATGTAAATCTTTTCAGAAATATTGATTGTTTTCATGGTTGGCTTCATATAATTACAAATCATTACTAAGGTAGAAGAGAAAAATAGCTTAACGATCTGAAAATAAGGTAAGCACAGATTCCCTTTTTTCAGTTAGAAAAATTACTTATCACTAGATTATTTAAAAATACATGAAACATTTTTCAGACAAATACTTTTGAATTACCCTGTCCAAGAAAGACAGGTTAGAAGATAAATAAGAATAACCACGTACCTTTGCAGATTTTCTTCTGCCAATGACTTTTGAGTTGCTTTAAAATCATGAGTTTGGAAAGTTATCTAGCTTTAGGAGTAGTTACTGTTTCAACCTCTTGCACTTAAAAAAAACCCACAAACCCCACCCCCAAAACCCCAAACTCCTGTGTTAAATGTCACTGTTTTATGGAAGAGAATATGAAATCTACTTGTTACCTGTAACCTGAACTTTTTTGCAAGGTGGTGACCAGGATCCCTTTCAGGACTGGCTACAGACACGTTAGTTCTGTCAAAAAAGCTATTTCTTTGACAGCAAACCTGTACTATTTATTCTTCAAGCAGAACTTGTTGAAAACCTCTAGTACAAGCATAAGTCTGATTTCCTGAAGTGGCAGATATGTTTTATTCAGCTCTCTCCATGTATCTCAGATCTGCTCTGCAGTTCTAAACTTAGTCTGCTTTTGTGCTGAAGAGGCCACTTATTTTCAGGTTCTGCAATATGGACAATGTCATCATTTGTAAATACGTGAGGCAACAAAATTCCATTAAGTTCAGAGAGAAAGCATTTAGAAGAAAATCTCACAAAAAGCATGCTTTCAAGAAACATCTTAATTTACAATGAGAATAAAAACTATCTCTAACCCAGGCTATGGAATCCAAACAGAAATCCAGATTGCACTTACAGCTCTGCTTTTAATATAGACTTCTTAAATAAATTTGAATTTAACTGCTTATCCATGGTTGTGCAACACAACTGGGCTTTGCTAAGGGAGTGTGTGTAGGATCATTTAGAGCCACATGCGGCTGAGGGGGAGGCAGCAGCTTAGGTATAGCTGGAGAGGGTGTCGTTCCAGATCCAAAATTGAAGGTAGGGCTGTGGACAGGAAGACGATCCAGACTCTGAAGGGTCACACGTGTTTTCTAGCCTTCTGAACATCCAGTGTGGGCTTGAGAAGAGTCTGTTGTGGTGTCTGGCAGGGAACTGGAAGATGGGGGCTAGTGGGAGAGCACACTTCAGTCCCTTTGCTGTTTTTTTAAGTAAGTAAGTCTGTGCTCATTTGTAGAACTCTGTGAGAAGGACATAGCCTAAGGCTGTATTATTACTGAATTCAAATGAAAAATAAACCCTTTAAGAATGGAGGAAAGCCTTTCTTCAGGAACCATGCTTATAACTGTAATAAAGCAAGTATTTAATTTACCTGCTAGTATGTGAAGGAAACACAAACAACCCTTTTTGTGTGTTCCTGCTGCATAATATATAGCTGATGCTTTTCCTAAAATACCTGAAGTACCCTGATACCAGAATAGGCACTTTAAAATCTACTTACGATCCACAAATGAAGTGAACAGCATCCTGAATCTGCTTAGTCTACTGCCTTCATCTGCCCACATTCGTACCACACCTGTCCCAGTCTGCAGCGTGACATCGTTTGCTACGGTGCTGCAAAACTTTGCCTTCAGGTTTTCAATAGAACTACTTCCATCGTATACAGCAACAAAGTTTCTTTTGCATTCATTTGAATGCTCCATTTGATAGTCGAGAAACCGCAAATAAATCTGTTAGAAAAGAGAAATTAATGTCTCTAGGAAAAGTAATATAGAGAAGACAGTTTTCTTTCTTAGCAAATCTTGAATAAGATATTTTGTCCCCTTACACATACGCATAACTCCCAATTCGCAACACTTTTAAACTTACATTTTCTCATTAAATATCAATGTGGAGTAGTACTTGAAATTTGTCTGAAGTATCTGTTTCACTTCTTCCCCCCTCCCCAAAACAATCTTTACTTAATAATTTACTCTGATGTATTTCCGCTCCCCTTGGAAAAAAAGTAAAAAGCAACACACTTGCTGAAGAAAGCCCTAAGCAGCTCTGCTAAATGCGCAGTCTATTACTCTAGAAGAGATACAAGAAACACATAAATGTGCTGAAAGAATTTTAATGGTATTTTGACTGTTCTCTTTTCTTTCTTTTTAATTCATAAAAACAATGTTAAAATATAAGGGAAGGAATCTAGTCAGAAAAGCTCTGAAGTAAAATAAGGAATTTAAAACTTGTTGCTTCAGAATGAAAGCTAATTACTGAACCAGAGCAGTGTTACAGAAGTCATAAACCATGAAGTCAGGAGTAATTTGAATAAAAATGGAAGCAGGAGAAAAGTAAGCTGGCTATCTAAGAACAGTTAGTAAGTTTAAGACAATCTTAATTCCTCCAAAAGCAGAAATCTAATCCAAGAGAAGGCAGTGTATGTGGCAGAACATATGCAGCAAGGAAATTAGAAGACCAGGACGGCACCTGAAGAGTAAGCAAATAATTTACTTTTCTGGAGCAGGAAACTTGTGCAAGGTTGTAATTCGGTTAGAATTACATGGAAAGATCATAGGGCTTTTTAACCTCTTGAATGGGTCTATTGGAATTCTCAAAATTCTAGTGAAAGTCGATGAGATATATAACTAAGTCACCTAAGCATGCTGCAAAGTCCATCTTTAAATTTTAAAAATTCCTCAGATAGCCATTATTTTGACAGAGAAGAAATCTATCCATGTGGAGGCTAAGGTATCCTGCTCCATGGGAGAGGAGGTGCTCCTCCTCTATCCATGAGGTCTTCAGTATGTTCCTCAGATAAGCCTGGGTCTAGACTGTATGTCTTTTGAGTACAGTTTACAATTACCTCTCTGGCTGACACTATGCATGCTAAAGACCTTTTGCACAGGGCTGTTTTTCATGCATCTGCCCAATGAGAAGAATCTCAAATTCCTGTTTAGTTTGTGAAGCAGGGAAGACAGGGTAGATGAATACCATGCTTACTACTGTTATATTACCTGTTTTTCTGCGCTTTTGCCATATCTTGCTTTTAACCTCAGCTAGTGCCAAAAGCCTTTTAAAACTGAATTTTAAAGAATTCAATAAAACAAAACCAACCACCTTTGCGTGGGGAAAAAAAAGATACCCCCCACATACATGTAACAGGCTCTATTGAAAACACGGTAAAAGAGCACAGTAAAAGACAGGTGACACTTGTACACCCTGGCTCTTCCTTTCCAGTGTTTTCCAGAGGCAGGTTGCCAGCACTGTCTCCACTTGCACTTTCTGTGAAAAGGTGCAGCCCGTGCCATATTATCTCCTGCTGCGTCTCACTGTTTTGTGATTTTCAGTACACGTATTTTTTCTTTTTTTCTCTCTTTTTTTTTTTTCCCTGCTGTCTTTGTTAGATTTACTGCCGGAAATTCTCAGCTACATTGAGAACCTGTCTTCCATTGATGTCTTATCTCACAAACATGGGTGTGAGCTGTAAGTGCTAGTATTTGTGCTGAGAGACAGTATTTTCATTTAATGATTGACTTCATATATCTGCTGTGAAATTACAATGGAAGCTAAAAATAAATTACCATGCTTTTAGTAGAGCTATTCTGTGTATGAAAACAAAGGAATAATTCCATTAAAAAAGCTCAGCTCTACAAAAGCTCCTTCTGGTTAGTGTGTTAGGCAAGTAAATATAAAAGGTCCTCATGCTTAGATTATATTGATTATTCTAGTAATTTTCTGAAATCTAGAGGTAATTTATTAAATATCTGTTATGCAGATTTTAAAAATCCTTTCATTGCTGCAGTTGTGTCAGTTTTAAAAATTTATTTTTATTACAACATCGAATTGAGGAAATTAAAAATGTCTATGCTTATTTTTCTCAAGAGACTGCACCATATCAGATCTAATGGATTTTATCATCATAATTCTGCCAGAATTGAAGCTTGAGAAACCACTGTCAGAATACTAAGAATTATTTTTCTGTAATGTTTTAACTCAGTAATTTAGGATGATGATCTAATCTCAGGACTGACCCAACTATAACTCTGCCTTCTGGCAACATTCAATAATTTATTAAAATACTTAAGCACAAGACCTGGTGCACTCAAGTGGCAATGCAGAAAGAAAATGGTTTTATTATTGTTTCTGGAAGAACTGCTACTATTACTTAGACTCGTATAGGGCTCTTGGGAGTTGAGTCACTTCCTCAAAGGCTCAAATATATTAATGGAATTTTAGTTTCTTTCTTGTCTTGTCCTCTTATTACCATCTTTTCGATTGCTGTTTTAGAACTAATTTGGAAGTTGGTGAATGGGGCTGGTTAGTTAACTATTAGGAGCATGTAAGAAGGCATAGAGTAGGCTTGTCATCTTGGCAACTACTGCTTAAAAATATTTTTTAATTTTTATGTACCTGCAAGTAGTGGTGTGTGCTTTAATACACATACAGAAGCAAAATTACAGATTGCGTATGCTACATGGAGAAAAAAATATCTATTCTTCAGTGCAACTCAAGTAATTAACAAGTATATGATTCTGAAACACATAGCTGTTGGGTTTTTTAAAACAGACTATAGCTATTGTATTTTGGAATTATGAATAGGATTTTATGCTTCTCTCTGCCCAACAATAAAGCTCAAGTTGTTTTTAATGAACATAAGATAGTGATGTTTTCGTAAGCAGCCTCTAGTTCTGCAGGCACAATCATAAGTATCAGGTACCTAGGTAACTAATGCTGATTTTTGGCTTGAGCAGCTAATATGCTGCTTAGAGCTTGGGCATAAAAGCTGTAGCAAATTTTATTGTGGTACTTTAAGAGGATGTGATCCTATAGCCAAGTCAGAAGAGATGGAGTGGTAATTCCTCAGCTGTTTCCAGGTAAAGCCTTTCATTTTAGCTCAAACTGCTGATGAAAGGGGGTTTTAAGGTGCTGGATTGTGAATTAGACTGGGGAGGAGCAGGTATGTGTTCTGTTGATATTGAACAGAACCAAATTCTCCAGCAGAACCACTGGAGGCAAAATTTTAAACCATGGCAGCAAGATTTACTGGAATTTATCAAAGCTGTTAGCCAGCATTTTTGCCTGCAGTCTTCCAATAAAACCAGAGTCCAAGTCAAATGCCCTTGAAAATTGTTGCTTAAACACTTTTCACAGTTATTTTGTATTTTAAGTTTCAAATAATAGGAAGACAACACTGTGGACCTGCCATATAAGTTCAATTTCAGAAATAATCCTCTATCTGGATTTCCTAAGCCATGGATACATAATTCATTTCAATGAAAGTGAGACATTATGCAAATCACAGCTAGTGAGTATTACCTGTTATTAATGACTTGGAAACCCATTATATGCTGAATGATATGAATGAAACCCACCTTAGCATTTGGCGTAGCTTTAATTGTCCATATGCAGTCAACTGCTTGTCCTGGTTTTGTTTTTCCTTCTTGTTCTACTTGACTGGAACGTACTATTCCATCGGCTCCTGAGAGCTCAAATTGGCAGTCTAGGAAGAACATACACCTTGCTGTCAAATGCAATATGATATTAATTTAAAATATCATGTATAAAGAAATTGTTACTGTAATACTAGACCTGGGATGGGATTTAAAATACCTCCTAGGTAAGTGAAGTCAGGATCTGTAATAGAAAGAAGTCATGAATCACAGGGGCTATCAATGCTTGAGAATCACTTCAAGGTTTAGTATAATCTGAAGATTATGTCCATTTTCTATTATGTCACAATAAAAATTGCCAGAAAGTTTACTGAATTGATTGGAGGGTACACAGAGAAATTTTTTTTAGATGATAACATTATTCCACAAAGATTGACCTTATCTGAATAAGGTAATTCTATACTGACAGTTCAGATTTCCAGCATAACACCAAAAATTACTATTCGCTATTTTGTTCCTATATTGCATTTTGAATTTAGCTATGCTAGTTTTCACTGAAATCACTGGAGCCTCACCAGAGTACATGGGATCTTTCTGTGTGCATTTCTGTGTGCATCTTTCTGTGTGCATCATTTTTATCAGATTGCTGTCTGTCTCGCTCTGAACAATTTGAAGTTTAGTAGAATGTATCAACACTTTGAAACTGCTAATTGCTATTAATAAAGAATATAAAGAAGGACAGTTCAATACTAAAGATACTTTTTCCTTGGGTAGCCATGCCTCTTCTATTAGGCTAGGTAGCACAGTTCTAGACATTGTTTAAGGAGGCAGAATTTCACCCTAAGTGCTCCTCTGTCTTCTCTTCTAAATGTGATGTGCAAGTAGTGTATGTATCTGTAGTATATACTGTAGTAGTATACTGTATGCAAAATATTAGCGAGTTAAGAATATACTTTTTCATAATGGTTAACTGATGTTACTTGACTTTATTGGGACTAAGGCTTGGCTAAAAATGAGCCTGTAATGGGCTGGGATGTCCAAGGCTTACATTTCAGTGATCAGGTTACTCTTTCCTCACAAATCAGCATAGAAACTCGCAAGATGCACCCATTTGCAGCTGTGGCATAGAAAATCACCACAGAAATCACGCAAATCATAGTGTGTGTATGTGTGTGAAATGTTAGTCTATGCAAAGAAAGCACTAGTTCATGCAAAAGTGCATCACTGTTTTGTACAAAATTCTTTTCCAAATGCACTTCCAGAATTTGGCTCTTTCTGTCATCCTCTAAATGTTTTTCTGTATAGGGACCTTATCACTTCCCCTAAAATGCCTCAGTCCTGAGCTTAAGACTCAGTACAGTTGAGAAAATGCCCTCTTTGCCCTCTGTTTTAGTTACCTATGGTGAAATCTATGATCACTATATGCAAAATTCTGCAAGAGATTTTCAACCTTGTGAACTATTTTTTTTTTTTATGAAGTGGGGGTATACGTGCACGTCCCCTTCCATTTTCACAATCCCAAAATATTTTACCACACTCTAAGTAAATGTAGAGGAAAGAAAAATATCGGTCCTTCAGCTGCTGCAATTTATTGTGAAAATAAATAATATACAGTTTAAATGTATATTTAAAGTTCCAGCCTGGAACTAGGCTAAGTTAGTTTTGAAAGTGATGTTAATGAAATGGCTTTGGAAATGGACACAGCAAAATGCATAAGTACTGCCCCTATGAAAACATTTTAGCATGTTATTCCCAGTGGACTGGTCACCGTGTTAATCTGAAGAGTTTCCAAGTCTAAATCCCTAGCAAGGTTTACAGTTCTATAAGCAGTAATATATGATCATGTAGAGTGTTTTCATGCACTGTAGGGGTGAAGACCAGTTGGGTAAAGACGACATTAAAAAGTTATGCCTGTGTATACATTTATAGTAGTAGAGCTGACATTTGTATACTGTCTTTTGTCCCAAAGGACAATAAAATGCTGATAACTACACATATAGTATCTATGAAAGTACAGCAGCCAAGCATTGCACAAGGACATCAGGTCAAATTTTCTTGTAAAAAGAATGCCCTGCCAGTTTTAAGTGGCCCCACAGAGCAGATGTACTTTTTGTTTGTGTAAAGGCATTGTCAGCATATTATCATCTCCTTCATACCCTGTGAACTACACTGTACTTTGAGCAAAGAACAATTCTGTTGTCTGAGCCTGTGGTTTGAGGGAATCTAGTCGTACTAAGAGCTGTTGCTTGCACTGTATAGATATTTCCTCTGGCTTTTCAGAATGGAGATTTAAGATGTTTTGCATCTGGCTGGAAGTGCTACTGTAGATTTGCTTCAGGTGTTTTTGTCAGTATCTTATATTCCTAGAAGATGGGCTGTTGCAAATGCCAGGTATTTGTCTAGATAAATGCTCTTTCCATTACTACCACTGGTGAAACTGGTACAAGTTAGAGTAACAAAGAGGGAAGTTGCTAAAGCCTTCAGCATGAACAAGATCAACTGACTTCTTCACTAGCAAACTACAGACCTGTAATTCCCTTCAGTCAGTTTTCCAAAGTGGTTTTAGTCAAGTATGCTGTAGGATTAGCAGGACTGAGACTAACTATAGCACTGTCACTTTGCTGCCTTAAGCATTTAGGAAATACAGCTCTAGACTGCCAGCATAAACACATCCACAGGGTTCAATGGGAGCAGATGGTCATTAACTCGGTCAGGATTTAGGCATCTTTACCTGGTATAAATGAGTACTTTGCTTGAAATCCCTTTCCTTCCAGCTCCTCATCAGAAGTAAACTTGATCCACATAAATCTCCCTGTTGATCTAATTAGTGCAGGACTTTTCAGACCACAGTAACGATTAATGAGAGGGGAGAAACCAAAAGGTCCATCTCGAACCTCCAGATGATCAAACCGACATTCAAATGAGGGTTCTATGTAATAAGGTTCATCAAAGGTCAACTCAATTCTTTGTCGTGGAGCAGCTAGACATAAAAAATGAAGCAAAAGATTAAATGAAGATCTATAGAAAAAACACACGAAGACATGAAATAATGAAGAGACAGGCCTCCAAAACAGCAAGATAAAAAAAGAGACAGGAAACTTCTCAAAATACATCTGGCAGTCTGCTACAAAAACTCAGATACACTGTAATAGAAATCAAAAACATGATTGTGTAGAAGATACTTTTTCATAGAATTTTATGGGATTTTTTTGCTTGCTGATCTTTATTGTTGAACATTGAGAAATGACATAAATTTAATGCAGCACATATAACAGGTATTAACATATATCCAAAGGTATTCAAACAAGTATTAAGATATAAATTAAAACCAATGTTCTGTGAAAGCAAAGTATGTAAAAAAGGACAAAACATTGAGGGATGCAGAAAAGAACGGGAAAGAAAAAGATAGGAAGAACCACTCACTGGTATATTTCCTAAACGTTAAGGCCAAATTAGCAGATCCTTTGGCAGGAGACATCTTTTATTAGAATATTCAGAGAAGTGTAAATGCTTCATATATATTATTAATATGCAAGAGACTGCAGACGTTGGTAAGTCTGAACCAGTGACAGCCTAACATCAGGATTTGGATCAGACCCCTAAATCCTGATGAGGTGCAGCTATGGCTACTCTGTGACTGGACTTTCACATCTGTAGTTTGGAACTGTGACTTTATATTGTGTGAATAGCTTTAGTGTTTCTTGTTCTTGTCATCTGTTGAGCTACATGAACTTTCAGATATTAATTGGTATCTGGAATGACAGCATTAAGGAATCACATGCTGTCTGCTTCTTCTGAATGCAAGAAGGACTTTCTTCTATGTCTCTAACACTCTGTTTAGACCTTATGCCACTTATACATGAGTTTAAAACATTTGTAGCTGTTTGCACTTATTGGCAGTGTCCTGCAGGAAGGACCCTATCTTAGCTAGAAACTGTGGAGGGCCTTTGTCTCACACAGGTACCCATAATGTTTCTGTATAAGGATGGTGAGGACAGAGGCGTGGAAACCAATTCTGTGCCTCATGAAAACTGCCTTGCGCAAGGGAGATCCAGCAATGGATCTGGTATGTCCCAACTCTGAAGCTGGACAGGACATCTGCTCTCCAGTGCCTTCACTGGCAGGGAAGATGCAAAACTTCAGATGTGCATGCATACAAGCATGTGGGTGTCTATGAACCAGTACTATACTGTACAAATAAAAACTCACTGAAACATATTACTTGAAATATTTCAATTAATTGATATGAATCTGATGATTAAACTGACTAACATTTTTAGCTGACTTCAGTGGGTTCTGGGTGCATTCTAATAAGAGGAAAAATAATCACTGTGCCCCAAGTCTTGCAGCCTTTATCCAAGATATTCACATTGGAATGTGGTTTTATTCTAGTTAATGAAATTTTTTTGTCCTCATCACATAATTTTAATAGTGACCTCAGCAGTGCTAACAAATCTCCATACTTTTAGTACAGTGCTATGGCAGTCAGATGTGTCTTTTATTAATGAGGGACAGCATAAAGATTTTCTGCTTGTGAGACAGACAGAATAGAGTCTTCAACCATCTTTTGCAGTTTATTATCAGCAATATTGGAAGTGATATTAAAGTAACAAGCTACAATTTTTTTCTTAATAATTCTGTGCCTTCATAGCTTACAGTAGATCTGATGCTGCTTTTTCTGGCTGTGAGGTTATGTCTTATTCTGTATAGCTAATTCCTAAATGTTTGCATTTTCTAGTAATTTGTTATTATTACTTCAGAGAGCAAATTTAGCTTCTTGTTCAACTGCAGAATTGATTATATTACCAGTATAGCTATACAATATTTGACAGTATAGTAAAATGACACAGTTTTAACAGTTCAAGATTATCCATTTAACAGTAAGATTACAACACAACAAAACAGAAATACAGTATCTACCTTCTAAGATATAGATGCACTCTTGATTTGGTGGGTACATGTTAGGGTAGTTTGGTGAAGCAAAATGTCCTCCATTACTTGTCCGTACCCAATTGTCACACTGGGTAGGAGGAATGCGATTCACTCCAATATTTTGCCCACCTTAAGCGAAAAAAGAGTGATCAAATAAATTTCTCCTGCAAGCATGCAAATTTCATTTTGCAAAAGTAAAACACTGACATAACGCATGTGCTATAAAAGAAGAAAGTAATTTATTTTGGTTGAAAACCCTCTTACATGGCACTTGTTAATATCTAGCTAGGAAAATCTTATGTTTAATTTAGTGATGTGGTATATCCTAAAGAGATCACAGTTTTTGAATATCAAATATGTCCAGCAATCCTCGGGAAGGGAAGAGAGGGAGTAATTTTTTTTACCTAAGTCAGTTTAGAGGTTTTGATGCTCTTCTTTCTAAGTCAAATAGTCACAGTGGCTGCCAATACAGCAGCATTATTTTATGGCTCATGTCTTCTCCATTCCTATGCAAATATAATCCAAAATATTTGTTAGCTTTTACTATTTTTGGCCCTGATTCCAGAGTATACTGAAGCACATGGTCCTTAGATTGAATATCTATTTACAGTCATTTGTTGGAATTCAAAACACTCAGAATGAATTATAATATGTAAATACACTACATACAGCAATGGTAGTTAATAAAATTACTAGCAATAGCTAGATTGCACTGGTAGCTAAGGGTCTCTTTTAAGATCAAAGGTCTTCTTCCGGGTGCACAAGGAAATATAATCCTTGACTGAGATAATGCAGTTTACTAAGCTAGCGCACCACGCTAGACCATTCGCAGGAGCTTTGTTAGTTCAGATTTCCTTATCCAAGGAGAAAGGAGCTGGGAATAGTATGATCTCTCTGACGTTTTTCTTAAGTACCTTTGACTCTTCTCCTTGATATCAGCAGAACTGGAGAGAATAAGACACAGGATATGTGGTTTCTGCTAGATTTTTCCTAAATCTCACAGGGCACTCTCATAATGTTATTTATATTCATGCAGTTTTTCTTTGCAGACCTTTGAGAGGGAGTCCATGCTGATACAGGTCTTAGCTGCCTCCAGTAAATGACATCACCTTCCACTGGTATCTTGGCAGCTTTTTGATTTACGGGGGTGAAAACTTAGTCTCTCCTGCAGAAATTGTTCAAGGAAATTCTGTAGGTGTCAGTTCAAGGAATTCTTCTCTCCTATGTGTGGGTTAATCCCACATATGAGAAAATAAGCTTTGTGAAACTGATGCCTTCCCCACTCAGCAGGCTTCAAAAATGTTTGTGGGTGGACTATTTGAAAAGCTTGTTGTCAGATACAGAAAACATGAATTTCCATGGTCGTTTTTTTCTACCTCTAAGGTCTAAAACCATAGAATTTTAACTGGGTAAGTGAACGTCCATGTTCTTTGTGACTGGATGGCTTTGTTCAGTTGGAAAAAAATGCAGTCAATAGGGGGAAAGTGGAAACTACTGGAATTCATATTGGTAATTCAAGAGATATTAATACCTGAACACAAATACTTTATTTCACTTATATTGCTTAATTAAAAATTATAAAACTGTTACATTTTTTGAAAGAAAATGATCAAACCAAAATTGTACCTTGTGTCTTCTGTGCAACAGCAATCCCTTCCACTACAAGGATTGTTACTAGCAACACTGATGAGAGAAATTGGACAGGAAAAACATCAGTAATTCATCAAAATTATAGACCATTTCCTGCAGTCTTAATTCATGCAAATCCTAGAATCACTAATCAAAACAACTCAGAACATACAAAAATACGTAATTCATTTATGTGCTTTCTTAAAATTTCAGCTTTAGAAAACCAGTGAAGTCTAAGTGCATTGTCGGTTCTTCTTCCAGGTTCCTTAAGAAAGCATATATGAGAATAGCACTTTATTGTTTGAGGGGACTTTAAGAATATTTACTAATTTGCAAGCATTTTATAAAATTAAATGGTATCTATCTTCTATATAACTTTTATATCCTGAAACAAGATGTTTCACTGCTATATTGAACCGTATTTATCCTAAAACTCCATAGGTATAACATGTACAAAAGACTTCTCCAGCTTCCAAGAAATTAATCAGGACCGCAGGAGTTACTGCATGGTCTTACCCCTACATGGATTTAAGGAGCACTACAGAACTGTGCTTGCAGGACTGGTTGTTGTGATGCTGCCACAATACCAGTGATTTCTGCAAATGATGTGGCAGTAGAAAACAAGCAGATACAAGTTCTAACAATGGAGACAGACTTCGAGCAGTGACAACAGCTAGGATGTGGACACTGTTAGGATGTACACTGTTGCAAGCACTCTGGTTTGCTGAAGTATTGTGTTAATCTCAGGTGTTGATACATGCTGGCATTTTCTAGATTTGAATTGACTAAATATTGGACCTGTTAAAGATTTTGTTATACTCTTTCCCCCAACCCTGTTTCTCCTTCCTTCCTTCCTTCCTAGCTGTCTAGATGGTTTTGCTTTTGGCCTTTCCCTTATGTTTACACTTCTGTTGCACTCAAGTGTCAGTCTGAACAGCACGTATTCCACTATTCATCAACAGTTTTAAAGCAGGCTTAATGTCCAGATTTTCCTAAAACGCTTTGTCTCCTCAAATTGTTAGAGTTTGCCAGGAAGGGAAAAGAGAATGAAATAGAGTATATAGTTATGCCACTCTTCAAATCTTTCATTTGCTTCTTTCTTGAGAATCTCTACAATTCTGGACACATATCTTCGAGAACTAGCTATGTCGGCTAGGACTCTTTACCCTGGAGAGAAGCTGGCTGAGGGGAGATAGGATACAAGTTGCAAAATCACGAGTGTCATTGAGATGGTGACTAGAGAGCAAGTACTTGTTGTCTCTTCCAATACAAGAACCAGGGGGTATCAGACAAAGCTAGCAGGCGGCATGTTCAAAGTAAATGAAGTTTGGGGTTTTTTTAATGCACATACTTCATAACGCATCCTTAAGGTAGAAAATTCTGTTTCAGAAACCTCTTAAGCCATAAGTTGTTGGAAGTCTGGGATAGTATTTGGGGCAAATATAATTTGCTCTACTTTTATACTCTTTCCGAGACCTCTGCTTTTTTATCTCCGTGAAAGAAGATACCAGGCTAGATAGACCTTTGATTTGACCTGGTATGGCCTTTCCCATGGTCTTAATCTACTTGTTAATACTTAGTCAGATAGGCATGGCCTCACCACTGCGGGAAAAAAAAGATTTCAGCAGGAATTTTACTGTCACATTCAAGAAGTTCATTTTATTTTCCCAATTTTCCCCTCTCGTTGCTCAAGCATTTTAGTGGCTCGTGCTGAAATGGCATTTTCTCTATCTGTGATTTTCCCTGTGTTGCTGTTAGACTTTCAGCCCTTTAGAGAGTTCCAGAGTGAGCATGCACTGACTGTGAATTACAGTGATCTTGACTGAACTCATCTAGATGCTACTGTATGTTGGCATAGATATATTATCTTGGGGAAAGACAAAAGGAATCAAAGTCTGCCCCCAAAAGTGTCCATCTAACATTTATGTTTTATTATGTATGTTTCTGCTGCCCTTTCTTCTCTCTATCCGTATTAAAACAGGTTTTATATCATTATGAGACTTTCCTTACCAACAACCGCTTTTTCCCTTGCACGTCGAGTTCACAACTGTGGGTGTTCTAAAATACCATATGGGTCTTGCAAATGAGTGTTATGTTCCTAGAAGCTTATTTGATTTTTAGGGATGGATTATGAGATAGTAGGTTAAGACTTAGGTAGTTTTGCAGTTTCCATCTTTGCAATAAATCTGTATTTTCATCAATATTAATATATTGAAAATATACTTCCTGTCATTATCCCAATACAAAGTATCTATCGTTAATCATTGCTGACTCATCCTAGATTGGAAATTCATCCTTCAGAAGAAAGTATCTAGTACCCATTACTTGTCTTCAAGTTATGGATGTTCACTAGTCTTTAAAGCAAATAAAATAAACAAATATCCCAGCTTTATTAACATATGATTGACATTAGCTTTCAGATATTTTTTAGTTTTTAATATTGCTTAGATAGATGCTACTATTTCAAAATTATTTGCCGTTTATTTTTGCAGCTTCTGTGTTTGAACTGTGCACTCAAAGATCTGAGTTTAAGTGCAAGAACTTACAATGCATTTGTACTCCCGAGATAGCTCGTCCCTAACAGAGAATCTTGGTAGTGAATATAAAGTTGTCTATGTATTTTCTTTGCTGTTTTCTATGCTGGTTTTGGAGCAACACTTCAAAGTTGGCTTTTGTTGTTAAGGTAAGCGCCGTTTTCACAATCCTATATAAACTGTGTGTCAGTATGTTCTTCTATTGAATTAACCTTTCTTAAAGATGTGCAACACCCACCCTCTATTTTGCAAGGACATAGCAATCTCTTTACAACTTGTTGTGCTGCTTCTTAAAATGCAAAATGGGCTTTGTCTTTCTTTCTTAAAGCAAACAAACACAGAAATAGGAGTAAGATAAATACTTTCATGCAGATAGTCACTTTCAAGTAACAGTGGGAAATCTGGGGTTCTGTTCGTTTGGTTTGGGTTTTTTTTAGTACAGCTATCTACTATGGCTAACACTGTTACGGTATACCTTTTTTCTTCTTTTTCACCTTGAAAATATCAGCGAGCATCTATGTTTATTTCGGTGATTGTGCTCTCTTGTACAGAAAGAGACAACATAAGAATAGATGTTCAGTTACGCAAACCAGTGATTTCCCTTCTTGAAATGATGCGGATACAGAAAGAAGCCTCCTGAAAAGACTTCAGAAAATCTGATTGGCTTTCACTAAAGCCTGTGCTGTTTCTATAAATAGTCCAGAGCTGTGTATGCGTGTGTAAGTGCAAAAGAACAGTGCGTGTTTCCTGCAGAACAGCATGGATGTGTGGGCAATTACAGAAGATAAATGGGCTGAATATTTGTCTTACTGTCTTCCTTTTGTCATGTTATATGGATGAGTGGATATAGTAAGTATGGGCCACCTTCTCTTTGTTCCCTGCCCTTTTCGTCTTCTTCATTTTTAATCTGTTCCATCTCTTGCCTTTCCCTGGCAATGCCTATCTTTCTCATGCTCTCAAAAACCCTTAAGATGTATTCAAAGCAGCCTAGGTAGCAAATGTTTAAGGGCCTTCCTTTGCCATTACTTTTATCCCGGGTGATACTATGATAAAGAAAGAAGGTGTCTCTGACTAATACTCTGTATGCGTGCTGTCCTTATCTCTCTGACATTGCTAGCGAAAAGGGGGAGAAAGGACTTACATCTGTTCTTCCTGGGAGTACTGGGCAGGGACGCCTGAGGTAGTATTGCCTTCAACTGCATGCATTTACATGACAGTATAAAGTGTGATAGCAAACAGGAGGTTTTTGGCTGAAAACAAGGCCTATCAATGTTCAGGATGAAAGGAAAAGAAAGAATGAAAAAAATCAGTCAGGATATTTTTAGACCTTTTAAACTGCTTCCATTAACCCATTTTTGTTTGCATTTTAAAAACAAAGCAATCACTTGGTGTCCTAAATCCATACCACTTCCTGGAAAAGTATTTTCAAATCTCAAAGACTAATTTGGACCATACGAGTCAGTAAGAAGGAAGGAAGAGGTCTAAAGAGACAGATCCTGTAGGATGGTGCAGTGGACAGCTAGTGCTGAACCACTGCCCTGGTACTGCACGGGGGGACACAGACACAGCAATTAGAACCGACAGGACATACCGAACTACTTTCACTAAAAGTCTTGTAGCACTTTCAGAAGGATGAAGAATGATCTTATTTCTGATAAACGGAAATTCAAATAGTTACAATGCACTTGAACTTGCAGTATTCCTCTGCTCCTTCTTTTTTCCTCTTTTAAAGTCTATTACATATCACTGTGACATGACTGTTCTTCAGTGTGGATGAAAGGCAACTCTAGACTTAGCTCCATATTCTATTATGGTACAGGAAGCAGAAGTAGTATCTAAAAATGCCACTTGAACATGGCTTGCTAATGTAAGCAACAGCACAAAGCGCAGGGCTGCATGACTGCACTGAATATCAAAGGGATAAAGGGTGGGTTTGATTGTTTTGTTTTTAATGGAGGAGTGTGGTGAGAATTCTACTAGAAGACACTGAAATATGGGAGACTGACCTTATAACCTTAGAGATATCTAGCTGGTAA
This sequence comes from Theristicus caerulescens, assembly GCA_020745775.1. Taxonomy (NCBI): domain Eukaryota; kingdom Metazoa; phylum Chordata; class Aves; order Pelecaniformes; family Threskiornithidae; genus Theristicus; species Theristicus caerulescens. Next base: position 39,368,108 of record CM036565.1, on the reverse strand, counting down.
ATATAATAGAGGTTAGTGCTTCTGCACCTTGTACTGAGCTTCTACTTCATTATATGTACACTGTAGAAGAGGCTATCGTTAAGCCAAGAGCAGCATAGTCACTGAGGCAGACAGATCAAGAGGGGCTTTTATTCACGAATCTGATATTTGCTACAGACTTTTATTCCACGAATTATGGTGCATACTTTTGTACTACCATTTAAAGATCTGATAGTTTTTACCTGGGTGAACATTAACTAGAAATAAAGAAAAAGCAGCAAGCTTCTGTCTCTGTTTTTAAAAGAATCATTTTTCATTTTCTTCACTTCTTTGCATGAAACATTTTAGATCACATAGCCTGCAGACAGCTGTATAAATTTTTAAGAGTGAAGACACTAACCATACGTTGCAAATTCTTATTACTATTCTGTTGTTGAAATGGGCTTATGGAATAATATAAAAGAATCCCCTGAACTGATGTAATAAACTATGCATTGTTTGCAGGAGTCAATATTTTCTTTGCTGACATTTCTTAAAATTCTCTAAAATGAACCTAAGCTGCAAAAATACTTGTTAATTTGTGTACTGAAGTATATATAGAGAGATTCACAAATGAGCAGCTCCTATTTCTCTTTAAAAATGAGAATACTACAGTTAGTTCTATAGTAAATGGGTGCTCAACCCAATATTGTGAAATCAATGTGTTGCTCAGAAAAACAAGTGCTTGAGGCTGCAAATCTGACATATGTTTGTAATTTCTGGCAAGATGCATTCTTCAGACTTCATGGGATACAGTACTGCTCTGAGCTCCCTATGGTATGTCTTTCCTCTGCTTTTTCTGCATGCTCTAGGGATCTTCACATATAGAGAAAACAGACTAGATTTGCTGTGTGGCTCTGAGAGTGATCACTGTCTTCAGTGATGACAGTGGGGGATCTATGCATGCAGGGCAAGCTGAATATCAAACTGGGGAGCAGTCATGCACAACTGAGAGAGTGAAAAATTCCACCAATTTTTTAAATAAAGACTTAATCATTTGGAGTATTACACATTCTTAGTATAGTAGTAGTCAGAATCCTAAGGATAAAGATGACAGACATTGCTTAAAGCAGGATTCACTGTTTTATCTCTGTGCTGTACTCCCTGGATTAGGCAGCACCTGGTATACATATTGTCCAAATAGACAGTAATTGGCAACACACAGGTCATGCATGTTAGAAAATCTTGCCGGGATGCCTGCTTCTTTCTGGCAGATACAGCCTAGAGTAACAAATGCTTGATCTTAATTATATACTATGTTTTGCCTCATGGGAATGAATCCTTTTCTGTGTACTATTCTTAAACCTAGCTCCTAATTTGCCCCGTGTGGTAAGATTAATGTTACTTCCAGTAACTGCTAATCACAGTATCCCAGCTTCTGCATCCCCCTTTTTTTCCCCACATATGTCTAAACATTAGTTAGCTATTAATGTGGTGGGGACATTTGTGATGTCGTATCCTATCTTATTCTCTGTCCCAGATGACATATACAACATAAATTACTTAGATGTGTTCTGGTTGCTTTTAAGGTCTCTGATCAAGCGTAGAGTCCCATGATGTTAGATGCTGGACAAATTCAAAGTGATTGACCGGTCTTCTTGCAAAGAACTTCTGCAATTTAGACAGACAAGCTGAAGTGGGGGAAGGAAAACAGATACTCTGGATTTTATGTAACTCTCTGTGGATGGTCATCTCCTTTTCTTTCAGAAAGCTAGTTAAGTGCATTTCCGATTCAAGCCATTTTTAGCTCAGAAACACAAACTGTAAATTCCAGGGAACGAGATTTTTCTCTCTCTTCCTAGCATTTGGTGACATTTGCTAATTGATAAAAGGAATACTGAATTGCATCTGTTGCTGCTTTTTTAGGCAAACAATTCTGTTGCTGAGGATGAAAACACAGCAGTTTTCGAATCCCACATGCTCTTATAGTTCATAGTCTGTATATATTGCCTAATCTCTTGTGGTCTCAACAGGACATTTGCAGATTGGTAAAATGAGTATCAAAGAGCAGTTAAGGTGGCTGCCTATAACAGCCTATTAACAGCTCCAGTGATTTCCTCATGTTGGAATATACTGCAGGATTGCCACAGAATAAAGCAACAGAGATGAAAGTGTGCATCAGGCAAGACATATTTTAGCTGTTTCTAAGTCTCACCCAGAGTATGCTAGTGGAGCTGCCAAGCCATTTTTAATCCTCCTCACAAAAGCTTGATAGCAGAAGTGGGCTTCACCAGCTATTAACAGTGACTCCACCGCCTTTCTAAGATCCAAATCTTGTTAGCCATTAGCAAGCCAGCAGGATATCTGAATGCACTCAGGTCTGTTCTCAGATATAACAGTTTCATCTCACTCCAGCTGTTTCCAGTAGGGATTCCTCTCTTTAAGATTGCCAAAGAAACAAATTGGGAGTCTGCATCTCTGCAGAGAAACCAGGTTAACTGATTCAGGAAGCAAATGCAGTTCTCCCACATCCCTTTGATCAAAATCATCTGCAGAACAATTCATGCTTGGATGGACTGACAGAGTCCCCTCCAGGTTTGCTCAAAACATTTAACATTTCTGATCCCTTCCTCCATTAGAAATGTATAAGCAGCTGTGGGCTACTTCATTTTACCAGTTGCTCCACATCTCCTGTTACTTATAATCCATTCCTGGGTATGTCTGCTGGCAAAAGTTCTGCCAGAAGAATGATATCTTTCATTTTTAAAATAGAAGCTTTCCTTTTTATATGGAAGATCTTTTTTCATCTCCAAGCTGCATGCAGCAAGAGACTGATGAGAAGGCTGCATGTGCAAACCATGTTGATGAGGGGTTCCAAAAACCTTATTAAAATATATATACTGACTTAAAGTTCAGATGGTTTCCCTGTAGCTGACAGAACTGATCCTGCTGTACATGACTATTCTGAATACATCTTTCCCAGAGATTACTTATTGCTAGAACACTTGGATAGTGATACTTTTGACTTAAAAATAGATCAGATTGTACCAAACTTCTTCATCTATTGTTCTTTATTATCAATATAGTGTATTTTTCAGTGGAAATCTTTTCAGGAATGTCTATTATGGAATTAATATTAAAAGTTCTGCTGTCTTCTGTCATGTTTGACAACAACTTGTGTACAGAGTATAAAGTAGTATTTTTTTCTAGCTCCTCACTCTTAGTCCCTTAAAAACAGACTTCTCTCTGTTCATGGATTTTTTTGCATGCTAAAGAAGGAGGTTTTGTGAAATGTATTGTTAACATATTGGCAGTCCTTTTCTGCTGCATAGTGGGTCAGCTTTGTAATAACAGAAAATGGAGTGAAGCACAAAGATATACTAAAAGAAATGTGGAATCTTTTCATGAAAAGTTACCTGCTGATTTTTTGTTGAAAAATTTACACTCCCCCACCCCAATCACTTGCAGTATTTGAGGTGGCAGTTGTCAGTCCTATATCAATAGAGGTAGCAAGCTCTTTAAAGGTAGCAAGCTATTTAAGTTGTCCAAGACTGTAAGTGCTTCATTAATTAACAAACAAATTGGAGTATATAAGGCAGAAAAAGCATCAAGCTTGTTTGCAGTGCTAGAACCCCAACTGTATCCAAGACACTATAATTAAGATTTTGCTTCAGTCCAGATAAGCATGTCCATCACTACATGTGTAACCTGCTTTGTATGTAAACAAGGTGTACAAGAGTGTGCGCAACGATGAACAGCTTATAAAGTTTCATTTTGGGGTAATTTTTCTGTCTAATCTCTCTCCGTGAATTAAACCTTAGGGAAGGTGCTGAAAATCTTAGCTTTTTCATTAGATAGGGATACATAATTTAATAGCTCCTTTAGCTTCAGTCCAGTGTTATTCTGTACTCCGGCTACAACTATACACCTGGTTTATACACTGAACTTTTCTATTAATATCAACGTAACTATAACCAACTCGTTCTGCAAAAATTTTAGCGGTCATTGTCAACTATGTCTTAGGAAAACTAGGGAGTTAATGTTTTTAAAGTTATGCTACTCTGGGAGCAGTGCATTTTGGGTATTACGTTTGTATATGTGTTAATAGCAAGGCATAATACATAGCACCAAATACTTTCCTTGTTAATAACACAGCAGCTTTTTGAATCCTATTCTACAGTTACTTGAGCTACTTCTGCTTAACTGCTTAGCGGTGCAAGCTGTTTGGTGCTTACCTTTTTGTGAGTGCAGCAGAAAAGGTTGCAAGTAGATCCTGGTTTTAAGTAAAAAAATGAAATTCTGACTTACACTTGATACTGCCTTCATTAGGGCCACTGGAGCCTCTACAATCAGGACTTTGCTTTTGGTTTCAGTGGACAAATAATGAAATCATTAACAAATTTTTAAATTATCTTTTTTCTTTGCTTGTTTTCAGCTTTTGGGGCCATTGTTACACCTTTTGATTTTGGAAACAGGAGGCCACAATTCCTAGCTTTTGTGTGGAAGGAAGCATTACTTCCTAACACTAGTTGTTTGTGAGAAATTAGCTGTTAAAATCATGCCAAAATGCAAATGAGGGGGGCTGAGCAGAATGGCAGGAAGTTAATCATAGTACTCCACATTCTTGCAACCTGCCAGAGTTGGAAATAGTTCTGTAGCTCATTGGAAGGCTGGGAATGTTGACTTTCCAGAAGTAGCAGTCATTTGTTCTAGCTCTGGCTGCTTGTTGAATTACCAGAACAGAAACTACAGAATTCTCTTTTTGGCTTTTTAAGTTAATCCAAAATAATAACTGACATAGTCCAAAACTAATGTACATCAGGATTTAACTTAGGGTTTGGGGGGGTTTTTAACCAAATAATAGCACATAGAAATGAAAAAGGGAGCGTATTTGAAGAATGGGAATAGCAAACACATTTTGGGGGAATAGTAGATATGAGGAAATTCAAGATAGTCATATCTACTTCCAAAGCATAACAGGAACATGGCTTTATGCTGCTTTTCTCTTATGAAGTAGAGGGTTATAATGCTTTATTGTTGTAGCAGTTGCATTTTGCAAGCTGTGCTAGAATTAAAGAATGATTCTAGTGTGTTTAAAATCTCACTGCAAACTGAAGACAGGAGGAAAGGCTTTGTCTTTCAACAGCCAAAAGGCAGCAAGTACCTTGGCCTCCAATACACCACTGAGAAAGCAGGTGGGCATTGGCTGGGCTCCACTTCAGCAAAACCTGCAGCTACTGCAACCGCAGTGCTGTCGTGGTCCACCATTGCTTCCACTCAGCACTATTGGCTGGTAGATCTGGACGAGAGCAAATAACGTAAGATGATGGGATTCAGGATGAGACTTTTAGAAGTTTTGCCGAACACTATGGACAGCAGCAATAAGAATTATATTAAGATGTTTATTTAAATCAGCCCTTATTATTGATAGCTGAGGAAGAACATAGAGTAGTCCTGAACAAGCGTAACAGAAGAAATTTGAATTGCCACAAAGTGAGTATGATGGTCTTCTGCCCTGAGGTATATAGCCAAAAAATATAACCTTTGTGGATGACAGAAACATATATATGCCTTCCATGTTAAGAACAGAAGATTAAACTGTTTCTATGTGTTATTAAAAGATATATGACTTTTCACAATATACTGAGCTTCATGGTACTTCATATATGGTTTAGTGGAACTCTCCCAGTTCTGCACACAAAGCTGTTTGTATGGAGAGAAAAAAACTACTGCCACTGTAGGTAGAGCTTCCATGCAGAATTTAAGATGCAACTTGTAAAATACAGAGGCTTACTTTGAATGTTATTCCCAACAGTTTTCTTTTGGGATTAAATCTATGTGCCTATTTATAGGAATCTTTTTTTTCTTTCTGATTAGATGCAATCATCAGACTATATGAAAACTTCTAGTGAAGAGGAGATAAAAGGGAGTGTATGATGCTAAGTAAGGATAGGCTGTTTCTGTAGTCACGGTAAGTGATGCATTTAGAATCCTAACAGCTTATTGACTAATGGCTTTGTGCAATTTATAGATTATGAAAAACACAAAAAACTTCCTGTAGAGGGACTTTTTACCTGGACACAAGTGTGATTATAAAAGATCGGCATGAAGTCTGTTCAGGAGAAAACCTGTACAGTCAAATTTGCAGCAATCAAATTTGCTACAAAAAACTACATATTTCTGAAATGTAGTTAAACCTGCATATGTAGAAAGTAATTAAGAAGTAGAAGTGTCAGTTGTATTTTATTGTTGTTTTATAGTGGTTTACAGTATTTAACTATGTTACCTAAAGAGGAAGTAGGAAAAAAACAAACCTAAATGCCTTTTCTCCCCTATGTAAGCCTATGTTATCTAAACTCAGCAGATGGTTAACACCTATATATAGAGACAGACATTTATTGAGAGCAAGTATCTGTCTCTCAATTATTATGCTAATAAATGAAAAATATTTATTTAAATGCCCAAGACATCTGTCCCTTCAGGCCAGGAACATGTGATTTTATGGGCCATGGAAACATTCTGGATTTAAAACAGACTTCTCTACAACTTTCATACCGTGGGAGGACATCAGTGCACATTGGAAACAGTTCTCCACTCTGCAGTAATGCCTTGTTGGCTTCAATAATGCAAGCAAATGCTCCAAAATTTCCTAATGGAATATTTTAATAAAAAAAAAATCCCTGATGGTTCAAGTCTGCTATTGCTAAAGAAAATACAGAATGCTAGAAATAATCTCTTGAGGCGCAAGGTTACCTACCATATCTAGCTTTATTTTCTACCAGAAAACACTTGCCCATTGTCGAGCTGTATAAATAATACCACAGACAAAGAAACGCAAGCATGAGGAGCCTTCCTCAATTGTTTACCTCTGAACCTAAAGAAGTTAGAAACAAGATTTAAAAGCCTCAAGTGGAAGAGAAGCACAGGTGAATACCGGTCAGGTAGTAGCTTCTAACTCAGGTGACCGATTTGGTGAAAACCTTGCTGAAAACAGATCTTGCTCCCGGTAACAAATACGATAACCTGATCGCTGTTAGGCATCTCGTTAGCAGAGTTGAGAAAGAGTATTTTTACTGTGAAAAGGCTGCAGCGTAGGAAGCTCTCGGGGCGTCTCGGGGATCTACGAGGCACTGGGGCAGGGTCGCTGCCATCGCGACCCACGTTTCTGCAGGCTGGGACCCCCCAAACCGAGGTGCCGAGGTGCTCCCGCCGCCCGCCCGCGCCCAGCGGGGCCGGGAGCAGCCGGGGGTGGCTGCGGGCTCCCGGCCCGCCACGGCCCGGCGCTGGGCTCCCGGCAGCGCCTGCCCCGCAGCCCCGAGCCGCCGGCGGCCCCGCAGCGCTGGCTTCCGCGAGCGGAGCGGGGCCGGGGACCCGCCGGCCGCCCAGCCGGGAAGCGCTGCGGCGGGGCAGCGTGGCCGGGCGGCAGCTGCCCGGGAAGAGTAGCCCCCGTGTCCCTCGCAGGAAAGTTTCCGCTGGCGGCGGGAGGGCGGCCGGGGCAGAGCCGGGGCCGCTCCGGGCAGCTGAAGGCGCGGGGGTACCGCGGTCTCCCCTCCGGCGGGGCGCGGGCAGCTTCTCCCGCGGAGGGCGCCGTGCCGCCCGCAGCTCCTACCTTCCAGCACCGAGCAGAGTTTGTGCAGGGCCATTGTCTCCCGGCGGGCCGCGGCGGCGACTCCGCGGCGGCGATCACCGGCGCTCCATGGCCGCGGCCGGGCGCGGCGGCGGCCCCCCGCGAGGGCGCTGTGGCCCGCGGCTACGGCTCGGCCGGCCCCCGCCCGCCCGCGGCCATGCCCGCCGCCCCCGCGCGGGGGGCGCTCAGCCTCCGCCGCCCGAGCCCGGAGCCTCCGCCGCGCTCAGTCCCATCTAGAGCGGGGCGCGGCGGGCTCCGTCGGGGGTGGGCTGGGCTGGGCTGGCCTGCCCCGGGGGGGGGGGGGGGGGGGGCTCCCCTAAGGCGGTCTGCGCGCAGCCCAGCAGCTCCCAGCCCGACTGAAGCGGCTGCTGGTAAATGAAGCTCATTTAAGATGTGAGGGGTGTTTGCCTGGATGAGCCGCTTGTACGCATGTGCCCGCCCCCCACGGAGCCCCGCAAGCAGCCGCAGCCGGCGGAGCCGCTGTGCTCCTCCCGCCCGGCCGGGCGCCGAGCGGGGGCGGTGGCGGCCGCCGCGGCGGGGCAGCAGCCGGGCAGCAGCCGTGCTCGCCCCGTCCCTACGGGGAGCCGGTAGTGGCCCCGTTGCGGCACCCCACCTCGGTCCCCCGCCGTGCATCGTGCCCCAGGCCCCATCCTCCCCGCCCGTCTGCCGTGGTTTTCCCTTCAGCGGAGAGGGGCCCGGCGGTGGCGGCCGCCAGGAGCGCGGTCCCCGCGTCCGCGGCGACCAGGGCGGAGCGGGCGAGGCGTGCGGCCCCTCTCCAGGACACGGCGGCTCGGGTGAACGTGAATCCCGGCTGCTCGCCTTTGTTTGGGATCTGAGTGGTGTCCCGGTGGGGCGAAAGGGAGCCGGTCCTCCCCTTCGTCTTCTATTCCTCCCCTTCTCCCCCTCACCCGTGGCAGAGAGCCCGTGCGGCTCCAGGCGTGCGGCGTGCCCAGCTGCCTGCCTGGCTGCAGTGTGCTGCCTGCAGCTCAGGCGCCGGGAAGAGCCCATCACACGCTATTGTGCGGCTGTTGTCTGACAAGAGTGACAGCTAAAATGGAGCTATTACTTTACAAGAAGTTAATAAAAAGGCGCGCTTAGCCTGCTGCCTGCCCTGGCTCCCATCCCTTGGTTGTCCATCACATCGGGTTAGCCTGGGAGGGGAGGTGTTACTTAGCGAAAGGGCCCGATGTGGCGATGTCGGGGGCAGGGATGACCGTAACCCCCGGGAGAAGGGTTTTCCGCCGGGACGGGCGGGGCGGGAGAGCCCGCGGCCAGCAGAGCCCGCCGCGGGGCCACGCCGAGGCGGCCGGGGCTCCGCGCCCTCCCGGGCACCTCCGCGCTGGCGGTGGAGGGGTGTTACGGCGAGAGCCGCTGCTGTTCGGACAGCCGGGAGCATGGCCGCGAAAGGCTGCCGTACCGATAGGCTACGTGTAAAATTATAACAACACGTGTAAGCCCATTAGAGATTTTTTCAAATCTCCCGTAGGCAACACGGGTTGAAGTATCTCAGGGTGTTTCATATAGGATGTCTTTTCCCTAGAACTGCCGATTAGGCGAGGCTGAAAGCTTTTGCTCAGGATCCCGAAGTACTGAAACGAGGAGATGGATGTTTGGATTGTGCGCGGAGCCCGTTGCAAAGCTTCGCGCAGCGGGCAGGCGCGGTCCGAGCCCCCCCGGCCGGTCCGGCGCAGCGGCTGCGGTGCCGGGCGCGGCGACCGCGGTTGCCGGTGCCCGAGAGCAGGCTCCAGCCCCGCTCGCAGGGCGCAGCAGGTCACGTTCTCCGCTTAGCTCAGGTCTTCTCCCCGTCGCGGGATGGTGCAGGTCTGAACCCCCGGGTACCCCACGCGGAACGCCGCTGTCCGAGCTCGGGCACTTTATGGAAGCAATTTGGAACCCACCTGACAGACCCACTAGATTTTGCAAACTGTGAATTAGATGCATAATCGCAACTTGCAATTCCGCCTGCTTAAGGAGCAGGGCCGCTCACTACGGTCTCAAACATGATTGTGAGAGGTGAAGCTCTGATTTCCTTGTGGTTTGGTGCTATGTCTTTGAATGTTAAATTCCTTCTACAATGTTCAAAGGTCAGCATATCCTGTTAGAAAAGGTCATTCTCTTCCTTCAGATTATCAGTTAAACATTTCAGGCTGTTCAGGTCAATATGATTGTCAGTTACGGCGAGTTAAGCTAGGGGGGACCGAAGAGCAGCTGGCCGAAGCCAGCGCGGAGCCCCGCGGGGCTGCGGGTGCAGGAGATGCGGGAGGTGGCTCCCCTCCCTCCCTGCTCAGCCACGGGGCGCAGGAGAGACCCGGCGAGACCTTATTGTAAAGGTCCTGAGCTTTTCTGAGTATTAAAGATCCATTTCAGTGTTCTAAGAAGCTTGATGAAGTATTAAGCTTGATGCTCTGGCAAAATCCCAAGTTACATAATTATATTATTCCGCTTACTGGAATTGTCCTTTCAATTTCAAATAGAGACGATACAGTCCTTCTCAAAGGGTAGTTTTCCCATGAATTGTTAAATAGCCGCTGCATTCCAGCAGAAGATAAAGCAATATCTCTCTGTTTACCTCTTAACCATGTTTTTATAGTGGTGTGATGAAATGTTAAATTCTGTAGTGAAAACAACTCTATTAAGAGAAGTCCTCATTAGGTCGATCTACTTTGCATTTTTTTCTTTACTGACAAAAATGTTTACTGTAGTAACTCAAGAAAATATCTAAGAGACTAATAATTTCTACTGTATCTGTGCATCATCCACATTTTTTTAATCATCTCTGCAAGTACATAAGCACAAAATTAAAATCTGACTGACTATGCTGTTGTGCAGATTGTTAGGAGACAGGGGGTTGCTTTTTTTTTTCTTTTCTCTTTTTTTTTGGAATGCACAGTGTAGCTGATGGCAAAATTTGGCTCAGATATTTTTATTACTTGTGATGATGTAAGAAATGAGAGAACTAGCCTGATTCTCAGATCTTACGCTGAATTTACATTCAAGAAAACTATTTGTAGTCAATTGTCTCACACCAAAGAAACAGAAAAACCTAGTAATACCTTGTGCTCGATACAAGTTGGTAGTAATTGCAAAGACCCAATCTGCTACAGTCAATTTAACTGAGAAGTTGAACTTCTAGCTTGTCCATTAGAAGGTTGAACAGAGCTATTGCACACCAGGGCTGTGTCAAGCTGTCAGTGTGGGCAATGCAGGTAGTAGCATCAACTTGTAGATTTGGGGCATATTCTGCCATCGTCTACTGCTGCTTTCAGAGAATTTTCTCACTTGGACATCCCTGTCGCTTTATCTTGCTGGAGTTCTTGTTATAGGTGGTGCTTTAAAATATTTTATAGTAAACTAGTGACAAGTCTGAAGAAACGTTCATTTCCCATTTTCTGAGCCTGCAGAGTGCTCGTTTCCAGGGAAGAAAATGCTGTGCCACTGGTTCAAGCTGGCAGTAAGCTCGAGTTAATTAAACTTGAGTCTGGGAGTTAAGAAAAGTTGAAGACAGCTTTTGGACAGCCAGTTGTGTATTGTTCTGCTGCTCTGTTGAGTCATCATGATTATTTTTGAATGGGAGTAGTGCACAGAAGGCAATGGACTGCTCATTTTGATGCAGGTAAATACCTGCATGAACAATTAAAGAATGAGTCAGTTAAAACAGGTGCTCTGCTGCAAGAAAAGGCTTACATTTCCATTATTAGAACTGTTTTTGCCTCCTCCCAACAGTTCTTCCTTAAAACTTCCTTTGGTTTGCTGTTCTGCTAGAAGTTTTAATTTTAATATTACCTGAAGTATTTGTCGCTCTTGAGTAGCAGATTGTACATCACAAATAGCCTCAGACCAGCAGTTTCTTACTATGTTTGAGGCTATTTGGATATTGTTTTTAAAAGAGGTTGCAAAAATATAGATGTCAACAGTGAATAATTAGGCAAGGAAGTTAGGAGTTACATTTCAGCTGTTCTGGTACCTGGGTTTGTCAATAGGATTTAGGTGCATTTGATAAATCTCAATTATATACAATTTCAATTAGAAAATGATAGAAGGTGCAAGTGCCTCTTAGTGCGCTAATATGTAATCATACATAAATATGTATAATTGGCTTTGTTATTTACTACTGAGTTAAGAACACTGCAAACTTTCAAATAGTCATGAAGAATACTCATAGTCTTCAGAAAGCTTACTGTGCGCTTCTCTATTTGCTAGGCAATATAATTAGATCTGAGGATTAGAATATACCTACAAACTTTTCTGGCTCAAGTTAGGAAATTTGGGAGTTTCAAAATAAGGTTAGCATATATTTTACAATTTTTATGGATTGTATCATAGATGGGATCCCATTTTTTGTTGAAGACAGGAATTAATTATAAAAATAGTGCTGTGTGGTTGATTATTTTCAAAGTGACAGTTGAGGCCGATATTACTAATGCCTCAACAAAAAGATCTTGTCACTAAAATGAAAAAAAAAAGATTGGATAATAGGGCTACTGAAACAGCATAGCAATATTTCAGATTCAATATCTCTATTGCTCTTGATTTTGTGACATACTTCTCAGTCTTTGATCAAAAAATTTGCCCATCCCTTTAGAATGTGTTTGAATTGCAGATGTTTTTGTGAAATCACTGGTCTTAATACTATTTATTTGCAAAGTTTGAGATTATTTGAAGCATAATTTTATTTTCTGGATTTTTAAAAATAATTCTTTTGGTTATTAATACCTTTGAAATTGGCATGGTTAATGCTTTTACATTGTTTTAACAAAACTAAGCTCTGATGATTATAATATAGTAGAAACTTATGGATTGACTTCTTCTGCTCTATTTGGGTGTCATTTATTTGAAAGTAGTTATAAAAGTCCTGAATTGATTTGGTGTATTTATAGTAATTACTTTTCAATTAATTGTAGCAAATGTTTTTAATAAAGCTGCCTGTTAAGAAAGACGGCCTCATCATAGGAGGAATATCATACTATATAGAATATGCCTACTAATCTGCAGCAGAAAAGTTGGTTCTTTTGTTGGGGGATTATAGTGCATTAATGATAAATCTGGTAGGAAGATTCAGTCTTAAAGCTTCTCATGGAAAATGAGAACAAAGAAAGATGGTATTTCAACAGCCATCTGTCAGTTGGCATGTCAACAGTATTTTTATATAGGTGAGATTTCACACTGAAGAAGCCTTCCAATAGCATTTCTCACCAGGGCTGTGTTATGGTGGATGGATTTTGAAAATTTATGTAGTTAGAACTCTCTCTCACTTCTCAGTTACTGTGACAATCACCTGGAACTACACTTTCTAATTGATGCTGCTTTCTTAAACTTACTGGTAGAAGGGTAATAACCTTACCCAAACGTATTTTTGATGCTTATAGAATAGAAAGCCAAAGTACAACATGAAACCTTTGACAAGAGGTTTAACAATATTTAATGCCTTAATTCAAAATAGTATGCATATACTGTCAGCCAAGCTATGAGTAGTTAAAACCTGTGGTAAACTTTATTATAAGAAAGCTATTGAAGCACCAATAATGTATTGTCTACAAAGTGATGCAGTGATGCACTACTGAGCATGCAAAATACCTTAAAGCAAAAGATACTGAGTTCATTGTTTTGTTAACCTGACAACAGCTTAAGTGTCAGCATGAGGTTATTTCACTCCTAATTGTTTTTCTAAAAAACAAAAGGAGGCTAATCTATGTTTATTATATTGTGATAGAGGGCTACAGACAACTTCGCTGCCACAGTGGCATTATGTGTTTAGCCTTATTCTCCAACCATCTGAAAAAGACAGGAAAATATGTTGAATTGTGCTTCCTCTTAATTATGAAATCCGTTATTACTTTTTCTGTCAGGAGCAAATTCTATCAATGGGGTTTAAAAAGTCCAATAGCATTAAGTATTTATCTAAAAAATCTTACCTTTTCATGCCATTCTGAGAGAAATATTAAAGGTGTGCATTAAGGAAATACGCTATCCTGAATAGTAACAGTAATGTAATATGAAAGTCTCCTTTGTTGGAATCTGATAAATTCATATTAGAAATATCTAGTAAAACTTCACAGCTTAGTAGACCGCTTATCAGTACTTTTCTGATTTTTGGCTTGGTGCTGCTGCGTGAATGGGTCACTGTTCAGCACTGCCATGGTAACAAATTGTTTGACTGTGATTCAGGTTTGACATAATCAGTTCAGCTTTGTACACGCTCTCTCTTTTCTGTTCTTGTATTGACAAGCAAAGGTAGCGTTACAGGACAGCGGGTTACAGGACAAGTGGCAGACCGGAGGAGATACCTACTGCAGAGGTGATTGCCTGTAAGACCAACACTTTGTAGTTTGTTGAGAAAGTGCATTTCTAGTTTATCAAATGGTATTTATTAGGAATGCAAGTTGACAGATTTAAATGCACAATTAATCATGTAAACTCATATCACTAAGGAATAACTATTAAATAAAAGCATGATTATTTTTAGAGACTCTTCCAGGATCCAAAGTACACTGAGCAGTTGTAACATTATCACCATTTTAAATAGAGAAAGTTGAGCTACTCGTCTTACGTAATTATTACAGCCTTATGAAATTTGGGCATAGTAGTGTACATAGATAACATACATTGCTTATTCCAAGTGTCCTATTATAATCTTAGTTTAATCTTTATATATCTTTGTATATCTCATCCCCTAGCAATAAATTTTAGGGAGTCAATCCTCATTCTCTTTCCACTCCAAAATGTTTCTTTCAGGCCTTTCTAAAATAAATGTCATTGTAGTTTAATTATAAAAGCAGTTTATGTGACGCTGACACATTTTTATGATTTTAATTTTTTAATGCGTTGTCTTCTCTCTAGAACTAACACACATGAATACTGCATCTATCCCATGACGAGCTACTGAACTAGCATTAACATTGCAGGTTTATTTTAGTTCTCCAATTCCTAAATTCTTTAACTATTGCACATATGGATATAAACAAAGAAAAATACAGAATACTTTAGGTTGAGCGCCATTTAGTACAATCAAAATAATTAATGATCAAGTCATCTGAGAAATTGCTCAAGCTTAATTTTCAGAAATGCAGGTTGTTTTGCAGGAATGTATAAATGCCAGGACCAACTCAAGCGGTACAAAGTATTCTGCTTGCTGAAATGCTACACTTTATTTACACAGCTTTCTTTCTATCAAATATTACTAAAGAATTGGTGGTATGGAAACAATGGTACATGCAATTTAATCCCTTTACTAAGAAAAATAAATTTACAGTTCTGTTAAATAAAGACCAAATGCTATTATATACAGTCTGTTAACTGAAAGGCCTTGTGAGACATTGAGGTCTAATTTTAACACTTTCCAAATAAATACCAAATAACACAACATTTACAAATAGCACACCAGCAGTATTTTCACGGTAATCATTTTACAAATCAGAATTTAGTATTTCAATTAAGCAAATGAGTAGCAGCTCCTTCATAAATATTAAGGCATGTCACATAGCATCAAAATGGAACCGATGAGCCTCCTGTCGCTTCTCTCTGTCATCTGCTTTCTGAAAAATAATAATAATAAAAAACACTTTGTGGGATCTAGAGCAATACAGTTACAGAAATGAGTTGTCAAATGTCAGAGAATGGTTGATTTTTTCCAAGTCACTCATTTGACAAAAGGCAAAAAGCATAGTAAAAGCCCCCAATAATTAGCTTTTAAATGATGTCCGTTTGAAATAGCAATAATCTTCTTAAAATTGGCTTCTGCTGTTAATGCTCAGCTGTTTTAGTATTTATGACACATTATTTTCTATTATTTCTAATAATGCTTTTTTAAAAGGAATATTTCAAAAAACAAAGAATGTTTCCTAGTATGCATTTATTTAGTCTGGATTATAAATACGAGATGAAATTACTCTGGATTAACTGTAAATGTAATCTATGTTACACTTTAAAAAGAATCTCATTTTAAAAATGCTGTTAAATACAAGTTTAGACAAAGATAGCAGTTCAACCAACAATTAACAGCACCAAGTAGGCTAAAAATGTTCCATGTTTTTGTTTGTGTTATGAAAAAGTGTGAAGTAGGATGCATTTCCCTGCTTATTTATGCAGAACACACATTAGTCTGCTGAAAGAGTAGTTTGGATGGTGCTTGGAAAAAAGAAGCATGTTTAAATTGTGCCTATAATCCATGCAATGTGTAAAAACATGTCCTCTCCTACAAGCCTCCTCTTGTGTTCTAAAGGAGTAATGGAGTATGGAAGCGCTTATTACAGCATTCTTGAAAACATAGTGTGAACCTTTCTAGAAAACAGTGTTTTTGTCATGACAGACAGTATGTGTAAATCCTAGCATAAGAGAATTTAGCAAAACAGATTTAAATGCTTTTTAGCTTGCTTATACCTAACTTTTTTTTTGATGAGTAAAATGAAGAAAAGCCTTTACAGTATGCTGTTGTGTGGGCATTCAGATTTGTATCTCAGTTGATAAATATACATGACAATTTTGGTAGAAATTGGTGCATGTGTTCTGCCATGGAAGTTTGTCATCTCCTTTGGCTTGAGGCCAAAGATTTCCTCATCACACGATGTTTATGTATGATAGCAACTCCATTGGATTAGCTATGGATTTTACTGCATTTTGTGGCAGCAGCAGAGCTGTCAGTGGAGTTTAAGATGTACCAGTCTGGCTTTTTGGCAGGGATTTTATCCATGTCAGTAGTATTTTGAATGTCAGAAATGGGGTGGGAAGAAGGGAGTGGCATACTCTTTCCTACATTGAAATGCTTGTCACATTGCACAAAATTTTATAGTCTCACTTAGAAAGCAATTTTCACTCCATTTCTCGTATACTTCCTGAAAAAATTACTACTTCAAATTTGACAGTAACTGATACTCTGATGAATCCATCAAAACTTCTCTAGCAGTATTATCATCAATGTGTAGTGTTCCCATGACTAGCCTCAAGACCACAAAGCAAGTTATAAAGAATCAGCATACAGGAATATCAAGGTCCTTAGCTAATGTAGCAGACTACATCGTTGTAAGATGAATAATGGTGTAAATTACTCCTCAATTTCTCTTTCATTTGATGTATCAAAACTAAAAACTAGTAACTGAGATTTAAAAGATTTGTTTTTTTTTTTTTTTTAATGGATCCAAAATTTCTATGGCATGACAGAACAACACACTATCCCTAAATCCTACAGTTATTTAAATACAATACAATACTTGGCTGGCAGATGAGTGTATAAGAACTATTGTAGACAAAGGGCTCCTCCTCCTACTTATCTGCAGAGGTCAAAGTACATGGTTTATGTTAACTACTGAATGAAACACTGCAGCTTACAGACAGATATATCCTCTGGGGGAAGAGATTGTAACTGCCAGCACATTTCCCTTTCCTTTCTTTGCTATAGGTACTCTAGAGTCTGTAAGAGAAAACAGCATTTAGGCAGAACAGTATTTTTATGAGAGGATTACTGAAAGAGGCAGTAAACCAAGAACAACCTTAGGAACAAGGAACTTTGGAGTTTAACTCCCAGTCATGTCAGTGATGCACAATACAGCCTTGGTCAAGATTCTTGTTCTGTACCTCAACCATTTCTTCTAAAAATTGGGAAGGTAAAAATCAATAGGAGGGCATTGGAAAATTATAGGAATTAACAAATGTTTATACAGTAGCCTGAAAATACACACAATTTATCTAAATATTTGTCCCTATTTTGAGCAAGATGCAGCTGTTGGAAATGAGTTTATAATACAACCAATATACCACTTCATTCACATATACCTAATGGAGTTTAAAATGGTTCAGAAAGCACTCACTCCGGGCCGAGTGCTTCTTTGCATTACAATACATGCGTTATTATACAAAGAGTTGTTTTAAACATTGACACATTAAATCTCCATTTCTCCAGGTGGAATTATACATAGTTTATCCTTCTGCAACTGAAAGTCCAAGTATATTTTCTGCTACTCTTGTTGCTTAAGATGTGCTGGAGACAGAGTTAAACCCAGCCAGTGCATAGTCCTAGCTACCAGTTAGCAATGCTTTCTTGGTACAGTAGGACACGCTAAGGACAGTCATCATAAACTCTGTATTTCTTTGCTTTGTGTGTTTTATTTAAATATGAAGCATGCGTGAAGCCTGTCTGAATGTTTAACAAGGTCATTTTATTTCCACAAGCACAAAATAACAAACAGTTCTACCATGTCAAAATGTGCAGTAATTTTATTTGACAGCTAAGATTATGGTTTGGGTATGTAGTAGCATTTATTGGCAATCCTGCCAGTTGCATATGATTGCGAGCTGAGCATAGTTAAGAAAAATGGGAACGCATTTCTTTTGTGACATGAAAGGCCCCTTTCAAAATGCTTCTTCAAATCAATGGATTTCTATACACTGCATGTATAATTCAGAGAGCAAAGCAGCCAATATGCAACGATTGACTCCCTATACAGTCTTGAATGCTAATGTCAGTGCAATCAGCAAAGACAGATACAGAAAAAGAGACGTTTTCCTTATTTTCAGATTACCAGCAGAACTCAAGATAAGTAAGCTGAGTTTATGTTTTATTTTCCAAAACAGTACTCCTTAAAACTCTGCAAAATAGAAAGCTTAGATATGAAACAAAAATGTCTCATTTAGTTAGGAATAACAGCTTAATGGCAAAAGCTTATCTGTGTTGCTCTTCATGCTCCTTTTTAAGTGTCTTAGAGCTTAAATAAAAACAATGCCAATTTTTAAGCTTGCACTAAATACTGAATTAATAATAAACACCTTTTGGGAATTGATGCAGTCTGTGTCAGAAATTATACTGTAGAAAACTACTCAAAAAAGCCAATGTACAAGACTGTAAAGTATTAGGAAGTGTTAAATAGTATAGAAAATATAGAAAAAAAAATCTAGTTAATTAAGCTTACCTTTTCTTGCCAGTGTAATATGCCAATTATTGCCAGGATGAAAACGCAGACACCAATTAAGGCTATAGCTGTTAGCAGCACAATGTTACTTGGGGTCAGATACAGCTTGGCACTCCAGCTATACAAAAGAAGAAAATACAAGGAAACATTAATACCTTTCATTAGGAAGCAGAAAACAGATTTAACTTATAAAGATGAAAAGAGCCTGCTAGTGTAAGACAGGTAACAACTTGGTCTACGGAAACTAGGGGCTATACTTAGAGACTGAAGCTTAATGGTGTGTATTTGGAAATATATGGCTTAATATAATTACTTCCAGGTAATGCCATGTCTCAATTCAGGTTCTGTTTAACTTTCCAGGAATGCTATGGATATCCTCAGGGACTGACTTTTTTTCTCATTAGGAGATTTATCCCCTGCCCAGGACAAAGTAAAATGGGTAGGAAAACCTTCCACAAAACTGCCTGGGACTTGGGGAGATGGGGAAGCAGGGTTAAATAAGCCTGTAAGATAGATTGTTTTCTCCACATGAGAAGCTCCTCTTGGACACGCTCACGGGGTCCAGCTGGTTGGGTATCTCTCAGTCTGAAGTTTACCCAGGGATGACTGCAGGGGTACACAACAGAACCAGTTGATTATGGCAGGAGAATGCTGGAGAGCAACAAAATTAAGCACTTTAAGGGCTTCTGGAAGACATCGCTCAAATGTTGTGGGGTCCTGAGGCTCAGTTAACACCCTTTTTGTACTCTAGGCTTCCTATCATGCAAAAGCTGCCAGCAGGAGGCTCTATGTTGAGGCAGCACTGAGGCCTCTCAGGAAACAACATATCTACATTAAAAAAAAATTATAAATTTAAGAAGCGTTTGTTATGAAATCCGGTTTCTTCTGAGGATTCTATCCTCTGCTATTCTACAGTGTCCATAAACTTACTTTATAGGAAAGCAAAAATGGTTTAAGGATAAGACACAGAAAAACTTCTGCATAACGCATACCTTTAAATATCTCAAGACTATAAGTAAATTTTCTTCATCTGGCAGATGTTATTCCTGTGGTTGTTAATTAGCAACTCAAGTGGCACATCACTTCTCAACTGTTATTTGTCCTATAGTAAAATTAACTGCTGAAACTCATGTCAGAATCATTTCTGCATGATAAATGCAACTGACCTCACTAGTAGATGAAGCGGCAAAAAGCAGCTGGAATATGTGACTAATGTTTTCTCTAATAGCAAAGAGAGAAACATGCTTTCTTTCTGGGATAAACATTTTAATTGCCAAGTGAATTCAGTGTTCAAGCTCTTGTGTAACCAACCCATTCACCTTTGCTTAAAGAAAAACATTTATACCTGTGGCAACAGATACTGCATTCAGAAGGGCTGGACTAAAGCTTTTATATGCAACTAGACAGAAATTGCATGTTTGGTGAAACAAAAATGCTTGCTTCAATCATTACCATGCTTGCAATTTGTCAAAAAGAATGTCGGTAAATCTAGCATCTATGTTATTATTTACAGGATTTGAGCTGGTAATATATTTTGGTTGTTTGTATGAGCTGGTAATAGACTTTGATTGTTTATGGGCACTATCTAAGTGTCTGTATAAGTACTTGAGAAGTATTCTGCCTAGTCACAGAGGCAACTACGTCTACAGAACTGACCCCCCCCGCCCTGATTGTTCTTAAATTTACTTTCTATACAAGTGACTATTTTTAAACCCACACATAACGCCTAATTTAAACTCTGTATTAATGTAATTTTGTGAAGTGCAAATCAAAATGATAAAGTTACCTTCGAGGAACATTATGAGGATAGGGGATGACTATAAGCTGGGAGTTTGGTATGATAGCTGTCCATTCTTGTCTTCTCATGGACTGAAAGAAAAACAAAGGCTATGTCAATTCCTAACAAACCAACACACTTAAAAGGAAAGAAATTCTCTGGTGAAACATATAAAAGGAGAAACAAAAAAAAAGTTGCTCTTTTTTTATTTTAAATATAAGTGATTATTCCCTTACATTTGTATAAATCTTTTATTCTGAAAGCTCTGAAATGCTTTTAAAAAAAACCAAAAAGGTAAAAGCAAAATAACTATTGCTGACATGAAACACAGCATCTGCTTAAAAAGTACAAAGCAACAACATAATAGGAAAAGAAGAAAAGAACCAATTCTACAAAGGAGGCAGGCAAAGCAATTATCCAAATCAGAATTTGGCTGGTATGCTAATTTGAATACCTCACTTTTTAAAGTAGTACCATCAGATCTTTAAAGACTGAAAACGGTCAGGACCCTACCTCTATGTTTCATCTGAAGATTAGATAATCACGGTAATCTCCACCTCCCATCATACTGATCATGGTTTTATCATTGAGGCAGAAAGGATTATTTGAGTTTACAGGCCGGCCAGACCAACCCCAGGAAAGTCTTACAGCTGAGACCATAATAATTGGACCCTCAGATCTAATCACATTTACCATATAAACTAGCACCATATACCTGTGCTAACATTTACAGACAGCTTCAGTCATCTTTTGGTCTTACTGGTAGCTTCAGAGCTTATACACCCCCCAAAAAACAGGCATGCAAGGTTCATTTTGCTAGACTTTTCTGTATTCAAAACTTACTTCTTTGATATTCTTGCTTCGGGGGCAGGGGGGAAAGAGGGAAGTGTCCCTAGCAGTATTTCCATCCAAACTCTATTAGGAAAGGTAACACCGTAAATGTTAGCTTGACAATCTTAAATCTCAACTAACCTTTTCTCCCAAAGGACGAGGAATGCCAACATACAAATGGTCGAGGAAATTAGCACTACGTCCCAAACCCAGCACATTGTATGGCAACTGGAGAGCAAAATGTGCTGACTGGCTAAGCTGTCCAGCTGAAACAAATTTAGAAAAGAAGCCCAAGTAAATGTTTTTGAAAAAACAAACCAACCACCCCCCCCCCACAAAAAAAACCAAAAAAACCCAAAACCCCAAACCCACCAACTTTCTACACAAATACACATTTCAGAGTCAGTAATAGAAATGTTTAAAAAACTTTTAACCAACCACATGATTATTTAATTCTTAGACTTAAAGTCTCAGTCCCCCATTTCCAAACTACTTGTGGGCACTCAGTTGGAGAACAGCCTAAATGCTTTAGATTTCTAGGTAAAATGATTCTTTTGAGCACCATTTCTATGTTAAACTGAATCTTTTTTTACAAGTTGAGAGGAAATCAGCTATCCACATATATTTTGATATGAGCAGTGTCAAGTCTTTTGCTCCATTGATTTACAAGCTCAGACTCAACGTGTGAAGGTTCACTTTAATTCTTATTGGTGTTAATCAGTAACTACTGTTTTTTCTTGTGTCACAGAATTAGCCAAGTAAATTCTCCTGAACAAATTCTCAAATAATAAATTGATTTAATGACAACAGGGTTACAGTGGTTGAAAGTTAGGTCCTAGTGAGAGCATGCAATTATAAATAATTAAAGAAGAGACAGTAGGGGAAAAATAACATTCTTTATTTCCTGGAAAGGCAGTAGGGAAACAGACAAGTGTTGCAGCTATCAACAGGTTCACTAACATCCCATTTCCAAAGTATCTGATTATTCCATTTAAATAAAAATCTTTTAATCTTTTAATTTCTAGCAAACATATTCAGATCCTATGTAGATTCTTTGTTCATTCTTTAGAAAGCCTCTTAGTAAGTCATCTGGTTCCACAGCAGGAATGATATCAGCACCTCATAAGCACCACAGTGAATTCAGCCCTTCACCAGATTAATAGAAATGAGTTCAAGCGATACTTGACAACCACAAGTAGGTTTGTGTGAAAAATAAAAACAGTTTTTCACAAAGATATGATGTACAGTCAGTATTTTTTAAGTGTCAGATATTTCTCTGCTTTGACACCTGACAGATTATGCCTGAAATAGGAAATTATACGTTAAGCGACAAAACATAACAGAATGTGACTTAAAGAACATGAATTCACATTTTGTAATGAATTTACAGCCAACTCCTTTCTACCTCTCCACACTTTCTTCCAACGCTTGATTCTGAAAGTTAGTATTTTGCTTCAGACAACTGGCTGTTGGCCATACTAGTTGCACTGCATCTTGCACGGTTGCAGTAGACTGGGGGGGGGGGACGGGGGATGACTCCCAAACAACAACCACCACAACTTCTTTGGCAAAGCCAAACATCCTTTCAAGAAAAAACAGAAACAAACTCCCATTCTTGGCTCCTGGAGCTAGCCTGATAAGTGCAAGCACGCATTTGACACTATAAAGCAGCAGTGATCCCAGTGGGAAGTCTCTGGAAAGTGACTGTACGAGAGTATTACAAAAGCTCTTACACCAAGGGACTACCAAGATATGACACCTACTTTCAGAAGCAGCTCTTCAGCTTTTGTATCCTCTTATGGGGGACAAACTACTTCATGTATTGGATGATGATAATTTTGAACCCCTATTCAATACAATGATTACTTCATGGTTCTATTTTTCTGAGCCTCCCTGCCCTCTGTCAGCTTTTTAGGAAGAAGCTGGCCATATGCTGTCAGGCATGTTTTGAAACAGGCCTGTTTAATCATGAGGTAAATATTCTGTATTATTGTAATTTTAGAGCTATGATAATTTTATTTAAAAAGGCAAGATAAATGTCAACTAAATACACTTAGATGAGATCTAAAAAATCATATTGATGCAGTTACCTTTTTGTTAAGCTAAAATGCTATTAGCAAAAAGAAACAATAACAGTCTTCCTAAAGATTATGCGTATTTTAGATTTACTTTTTCCCCATGCAGAAGCATGTGACAAGCAAGTAGACGTGGAAATATTTAAATAGGATTTGTACTTTCAGTCCTCTGTTGTGAGGGCAAGGTGTACTGTGTATGTTGTTAGGTGAATTCCTAGATTATGGAATCTGTGGCAGATGGCATTAGCTGAGCAGCTTTTCTCTTCAAGAATGGGGATTTTTCTAATAAGTTGAGATAACAGTATAGGACTTGAGTTGAGTCTGTGCCTGCTTTGTCACTGACTTCCCTTACATGATCTTGGCTAAATTGCTCAATCTCTAGGTCTCAATTTCCAAATCTAAAATTTTAGTAATTCTCAAATTAGAGTAAGGACATAATATCTGAAAGCACTGGTTACCAATATAAAAGTAGCAAGGAACAAAGGTAGGTTTATTAAATTTTACTTAGTTGTAAAAACAAACAAAGTATGTATAATTTGATCATGCTAGAACATAATAAAGAATTTTCTTTAAAAATTTGCCTCACTAATGCTGAATTCTGAAGGACGTTTCCCAAAAGAACAAGGTGTTGCTGTAATATTTAACAACGAAAAGCTTTTAGAATGACTTTTGAGTGAAATATTTAGGATTATGAGGAGACTGCAACAGAGATCTTCCTTTTCTCTTTCATCATACAAATGAAATGAATGTCAACTGAATTAAAGGAAAAAAGAAAATGTCATTCACAGTGTGCAGTCAGCCTTAAAGAGGTTAGAGTGTCAGATACTGCAGCTAGAATTCTTAAAAGCATTGAATAATTTCATGGCTACTAACACTGGTTCTTACGCCTACTAAGATAAGGATAATGAAGTCTTATGCTTCAGGATGTAAATAGATCATTTGCAAAGGTCAGAAAGGAATGTTTTCTTGTACATAGCAGGCAGAAAATGTGCACATACCTTTTTTTTATTTGCCTTTAAAATTGGGAGATATTAGCTAAGCAGGACTTGGAATCAAAAGTTCTCATTTACTTTAAAGCTGACTACAAATATGAGATCTTTGAGACTATTTCTTGCTTTACTCCACCTACATCTATCATAAATTCTGTAAGAGTTTGATGGTTACTCAAATGTTCCACTTAGAATTGCAAACAAGTAATTAAGAGTGACAAGTGTTCATCTGACAAACATAAAAACCTTGAGTAAAGATTAAAAATAGAAAGAGAAATTCAGTACTATTAACAGTTTATTGTCATTTTTGAAGTTCTCAGTCACTGGTAATTAATTACTTATGAAAAATATTTCAAATTTAATTTAAATAGCAACTCTAGCTATTTGCTCTGTTGTAAAACTATCGTGAACAGTTTTGTTCCAAGAAGATCTGAAAATATCATTCCATCTTCAAGCAGGAAGGTGTGATTTATTTCTTAGGCTAAGATTGTTCTTTAAGCTTTTGGAAGTCTGTGCAAGCAAGATGGAGAAAGTGGCTGTTGCCTCACAGTTTGGTTTGCTTCATCAGTAGAACTGTTACTATAAACAAGAATTAAAAACCCTTCTCCTGTTCATGCTGTACATTATTACTTTTTAATACTACTTTAAAGACTATTCCACACTGTGTCTTTTGCCTTATGCTTCTTGTTTCAAAACAGTTATTTGGAAACACCCAGATATCATGGGCTATGGTATTGGTGTAGGTGTCGGTGTTTATATTTTTGTTTTAAATCATAAGTCACTAAGTTTATTGCTTCAAAAAACCTTGGGCAGAGTAAAAAACCTCAACATTTTAAGACATAGTCTTCAGTGGTTTCAGCCTGTCAGAGACCAAATTTTTAAGAAATAGCTAATGATGTTGGGTAGCCAAACCTTACAAAATTTTGCAGAGTTTGATATTCAGAAATCATTCTGAACATCTCTAAATCAATCTCCTTATTTTTGAAGTCTGGCATATAAAATTTGAAGCAATACATATCATTAACCTTTTGAAAGTCTTGTCTGAAAAACAGAATGATGTGTCGTCTATGACACATACGGTACTTGTTCTCTTATATCTGAATTAAGGCATTTCCTTTCTGTTTCTATTATGCTGCTGTAAACTTGCTGAAAGCTTAAGAGTAGCGCAACATGCCCTGGGTTAAATTGCAGTGTCCTCAACAGCTTATTTCAGGGTGACTACACCTAAGCAGCGTAAGTGCTTAAATGAAGCCAATTTAACTTTATGAAGGGAAGGTGGTTCCATTTACATGTAGAAGCAATGCTTTCTATTGTTTCTTTAAACAGAACTGATAATGTGTGGTACTAGATTTATGAACAGTGTAGTTGAACCTACATAAATAGATTCACAATACTGATGTTCAGTCAGTTTAAATAAGCTTATTTTGTGGCATAATAGAGCAGAACATACAAGATCACTACACACAGCTGAAAGACTAATGGAAACTCCGATTTCAAAGCTGTGGTCTCCTGAAGTGCCATTCTTTTAATTTTTTTTACCACACTTTTCTTGACAAAATATCATTTGCATTTAAGTAGTCCATTAAAGCCACTCAGATTAATTCAAAATATGGTAATAATATCTAGGCTTTCGAAAGTACCACAAATTCTAATATATTAGAGAACTGAATAGCTAAATGTATTTTCATAAATAAAAATGGTGTGTCATTATTTCTTCCAGTTGCTGTATTTTCCTCTAATGTGCAAAATGATGCATTTATCAGAAGCTTTAACACATTCACCAAAATAGTAACTGAAGATACTTGGGAAGTGTGAATCAACTTGTCAAAAATCCCCAAAATCAAACAAAGTTAGAAAATCTAACAAGGAGTTGCTTTGTTGTAGACATACATTCTTTGTACCTGTTGACAATGTAGGCAGCTTTTCTGGTAAAAAACCAGTTCATTGTGTAAAACATAGTATCTGAGTTGTAGTCTCTAGTCTCAGACTTGCATCTAAATTCTTCTGTACCATCATCTACCTTAATATTGAGGTCAACACATGACTGACTGCTTTCTTGTAGATTAGATACACATATGCATCCTAGAAAAACTGAAAGTTATTCCAAGAAACTTCAGAAGTTGCAGAAATTGCTGCATAGCTGTGAACAGCTTGCATGCAACAGCTGGAATAAGCCAAAGCCAGTTCAAGAGTTAGGTAAAATTTCACAGTGAATGTGCATCACTTAAGCTGCGTAGTTGAAACACTACAGTGATATTTACATTACAGCGATTATCAGTATTCTGCTACATTGCACACCAAAGTGTAAAAATATGCCAGAATCACTTACTGCAAAAGAAAGGGAAAATATAACTGATAATAATGAAATACTTGTGTAATATGCATAAGAATTTACAAAGCAGCTTTTAGAAAAAAAAACAAAACAAAAACCCAACAACTCGACTTTCTAGAAAGTTGAAGAATTTGATTTCCTTGGCTTTAGTTGAAAGATTTACTTCAGTTCCCTTATTACTGCCTTTAGAGTTGTAGGTTGGAAAAAAAAACGTAGTGGAGAGAGAGCTCTTTCTACTTAAAAGTATGCAATGGCAAGTTCAGCTTTCTAAGGGCTGAGGATGTCTCCCTCTTCTGACATAGCTGTTTGCCTCTCTTTGTTAGTCCACACAATAGGAAATTCTAGATTAATGCAGTATGTAACTTTGCTTCTCAACTTTTTCTGCAGTACCTTTTTCTGGAGTTCCAGAAATAACTGGGGAAAGTGGATTGACAGCGCACACTTGCAACTTTCATACCTATTACTTGCAGTGTTGCTAACACTTGTGATACTTCTGGAAGCCCAAACCCCAAATCTGATGCACTTATATGAGAATATGTTTTCATTCATAATAACTTTACACCATAAAATTATAGAAGTAAAACTAGAAACTCTCTAAAAACTCTTTAAAAAAACCCAAACAATGAAATTATCATCTTGCTGATATTCCAACCCTTTGCACAGGGGAAAGTTGTCTTATTTGTAATGCCTAAATATTTGGAGTTTGGTAATATTGCATGCAACATTACAAGTTCATGTAAGTTTTCTAAACAACAGAGAGTTATATAGAAAAACATACTAGCAGGGTATCCCCACCTATAGCAGCCCGAAAATCCCTCTTAACAGACTCCAGCTATTCAATCATAAAATGATTCCAGCTTGTTCCATGAATATACTGTTCTTTCTATATAGTGGAATTCTACATAATGAATCCTGCAATGTCAAGTGGCTACTGAAATTAAGCTTATTTTCGTTTTGTCTGGTACATATTGCAATGTTTACGTTTAAATGCATTACTGTAATAGCTGCTAGACATTTGCATTCACCTCACAATCCAATTTAGTTAAACAGCATGAGAACTCAATGTAACAACAGGGAAGAGTAAGCAGATTTAAAAAAAAAAACAGAAGGGCACGACTTAACAGCATGTGAAAGGTCATTCTGCCATGGAAGGTTTAAAACAAAACAAAGCAAAACCAGCAAAATGAAAGAACTCTGAAATGAGAATTGCAAAGGCTATCAGTCCATACAGCTTCAGTCATACAGTTGCTTAAACAAATTATGACTTGATCCATATGAGCAATTCAATGACTCTATTCATATGATAATATTATGCCTATGTATGGATATTGAACCATTTTTGTTCTGTGGTCCTGGCCCACAAGATTAATATTTTTGGTAGACACAAACTGCAACTATGACCCTATTTATTTCAAACTCTAAGTCTATCGGCATATTTTTATATTAAGAGAGAAAATTAAGATGTTTGTAGCACAGGCTGAAACACAGAAGACATTCTCCAATTTTAAGTAGAAGTGAAAACATGAAACAATACATCAACCCGAAGCTCCAGCCAGGTTGGGCCTGGCTTGCACAATCACAAGGCTTCATCTGGTACATACAAGACACGTGGTACATCAAAAAATAGGTAAAAAATATTTTGGGTATGCCACACACTGCAGAGAGTAACAGGCCATCCCCCCCACAGGTGTCCTTGTCACAAAAACGGCAAGAGAGCACTGTGAGTGGTTTTGCCGCAGCTGTCTGGCTAGTCAACGCACTACAGAGTCGGGCAGTACTGCTGCCGTTATGGCAATGCATAGCTACCAGTCTTATCCTTCTACCTGCCTGGCTGCGGACAGGCAGAATTCAAGACCAGGAATGGAGAGAAAGAGAAGGTATCTGAGGGTTCAGATGTTACACAGAAGAGGGAAAAAGCAAGCAGGAAGACACAAAAACTGGGTTGTGGTGCAAGGGGAAGGGGTATCAGAAGGAAGAACAGGGTGAAAAGATGCTGATGGCTAAAGACAGCCTGATGTTCATAGTATGAAGTCTCTACAGGACCACCCAGTCATTTGACTTCTTTAGCCCTTCACCAGGCAACATTGCAATAACAAATTTCAAATGCCTGTCTTGTGCTGGTGCTACAATATGAAACCATCCTTCTGCAGTTTCTGAAAACATTTCAGTAAATTAACAGCTGCTCCATATTAAATTTAAAGTATCTGATCTTATTTATGTTGTTCTGGGTCCACAGGGACATTAGTTCTAAGAAAATCCATTTGTGTTATTGGTAATAAAATAAATGAAACCAAATGTATCAAGTAGGTAGCCGCCTCAAGAAAACACAAAGGATCATTACTGGGACCCCCTTCAGCTTGCAAAAATGACATGCCTGCATTTTAGCCAAGATCAGAACTGTTAACAAATAGAGCTGTACAGATGTCATCTGCAGAAATCTAACCGGCATCAGTCATTAAGCAAAATTCTATTCAAAACAAAAGAGATTTAGTAGGGCTACTATTTCATTATCAACAATGACATTTTTAGGATGCTGAAGTTAGTTTAACAAAAAAAAAAAAAAAGAAAAAAGAAAACAAAAAAAAACCCAACAAAAATCCCCAACAAAGCCCAGCAGCTTGCATTTGGTTAGCTTTACTAAATTCATCTTATGTATCCTTGCCCCACCCCAAGAACAGCTTTGATTTACTCTGTGTGCTCAACTTTAGATATTATACTCTAGGTGTTATACTCTAGTTTGTGCTATACATTGTTGCTTACAGGATTCAGCTGAAAAACACCGTGTCAGAATAATATTAGAAATTTCTTACAAGCCAATAAAAGCCTGGAAATGCAGATGTAGAGCTGAAAATCCAGGCTGGCACTCATACTTAACTGTGGGGTCGCGTTAAAAATAACAACTCCAAAAGAAATGGGGAGTAGAGAAGGCAGATCGCAGGAAACAGATCCAAAAGCATGACTTAAATTTGAGTTTGCGTCCTTCTCCCAGATTTACACTTGGACCTGATCTGATCTCAAGCATACAATTCCTTAAATATTTGAAGAAGCTGTTGCAACTGAATTTCCTTCTCAGAAAAGGAAGGTCTGTGGAGATATTAACCGCAGATGTAAGACCCAGTACTTCTCCATTCTAATGCTCATTTTGGCAATTGCTATTCCTTGTAGTTAATTTAATAGTATTTCTTGTTGTAAGATTACAAGTGAATTGAGCAATGTGAAAGTAAAAAGCACAGAATATGCGCTAATTATTATTCTGCTATCTTTTAACAACATACTGGAATGTTAATAGGAGAGAGAATAATTCTAACAATGTTTTAAAAAACCTCTCGTAATTATGCAAATTTCCTGTAGTTAAGGCTTGGCAGATCAAAGAACCTTAAAATGAATTAGATAAGGACAGCCATATGTGCCTTTTTATTTTACTCTTTGCATGAATATTGCATATGTGAAAGATACCGTAATTCAGAACGAAAGACCTGCAGAATTAGGAAGATCAGAAGCAGAATGGTGGACATTTCTTTGAGTACTGGATGATTTACTTTAGCCCAGGGCTAGAAGGATACCTTAAGGTGACTGGATAGTTTGGTTTCAGTGCTCCAGCCAATAACTGTTCCCCTGCTAAGGCCACCAGTAAGGACAACAAATAGCATTGGGGGAGAGGTGGAAGGAATGGTGAGCATTGTTTTCATTAGAAAAAGAACTATGTTGTTACTCACATTACTTCTCGGGAAAGAGAATTATTATTTAAAAAATATGATTACAAACTATCAGATTATTTCATTATTGCTTTCATATAATTAAAAACTTCAGATATGGATTGTTCCATGATATTATATAAGGAATGCAAATAAGTTGATGAAAATTAGTTTTAAAATAGTATATTGATGCCATACTTTTGAAAGCTTACTGTGGAAAAGATGTTTTGTAGGTTTATACATGGCACAAAAATGCCATGTGGGTTTGGTATTGCCCACCAGTACACATATATAGAAGTGCTGATTGAGATATTTCTTGATAGTCAAATAGAATATGATTCTGATGTAACAGACTATTTTTCAAGATAATAACCTGTAGGCCAGTAATTCTAGTTAGAACATTTACTGAACTTCATGAGTAGGACTTGTAGAAGAAGAAAATTTAGCTACAAACTTAATATAACAGCTTCAGAAGATGTGACTTTGAAAAGTTCTTGCAGGACTTACACAGACTCAAAAAAAAATATATATTAATATATTACAGTTGAGAAACTGATCAAAGACAGTATTATAGAATTCCCTGTAGCAATACTGCTAGGGTCATAAATGCACTTGGAATTCATTACTGTTACTTCATAATGCCAAAACAGAAAAGGAAATTCATCATGATTGGACTCTGTTAGGTTTTTATTATTATAAATATGGTAGCAGTGAAGATGAATGGTACTATAGCAGTATTAAATCATATTTGATAGCTGTTTCTTAAATTGTAAAAAAATTGCATTTCTAAAAGCACTGCCCCCCCTCCAAACCCCCCCGCAAACAACCAAACTCACCAAACCCTAAAGGTAATGTTTAAGAAAAATGTATTTGTTTTTGTTCTTGGAAGAGAAAACCAGGAAAAAACCCCGAAAATGATACATGAAATAGGTCCAAATTTTAAGCTAGCTTTATTCCGCATAGATATAAGGAATTTGTAAGCTATGTGCATTTTTCCACGACACAGAGGTCTGTAGTTGGAAGAACATCTTTATTTTGCCACTGGGTTATTTTATAAGCTTGCTTAAGTAGTAAGTGCCAAAGGGTCAAACATACACAAAAGAAACCCATCTAAACTTGTATTTCCTCAAAGTGGGGTTTAGAATCAGTTTATACTGCTGTGAATTAACCTTTTAATAGATATTCTGCACTTGAGATACCACAAATCCATTATTTTGTCATCTTCTGATTAAAATTATGTCAATTTATAAAAATAAAATTTATTTTAAAAAGCAGCATGTAATATATTATTCAGACACGCCAAGTTTCAGTCCTCCACAGTTACTATTTATGATATCCCAAATATAAAATATTTTAAAGAATCTAATAATATAGATTCTACTAGCTGTTAGACATGCTTCTTTAAGTGCATTGTATGAGTTCACTTAAAACATCAGATTTCTAAGTCTCAGATTGTGTTAATTACAAATAACTAGCAAGAGTTAAAAACCTCTCTTACTACATGAACAATGAATCTAAATTAGTATAATTAGATCTAAGCAAAGGTTATGTTCTTTTTTGATTTATAGCCATTTTATAGCACTTTCCTAAAGAAGAAAAAAGGGTCAGTTTTACGGTTTCACTAATGTGTTTCTTTTCTTAGGCAAAACCTGTCTTTTTTGTTACTTAGGCAAACCGAGTTATTGATCAATACTCCTGATTCTCTGATAACAAGATTGTCTGTAGGTATCTATTCACAATTCACATAGCCAAAGGAACTATGAAGCTGTGTTTTCATTAAGTTAGTTTACATTCACACAGGTGCACCAAATTTAGGCAGACCTGCATTAAGTCCCAGTGAGCCTGAAGGAATAAATACATTACACTGCTTTAAACCCACCGATTTCTTCATTTAGATGCATGTTGACCCAATGAATGCACTCAACTAACTTTTAGTGGTAGGCTGGAAAGAAATTTTGTAATATAGAAATGACAGTAATTTCCAGTAACTCTGACAGCGGCTCTCAGGAAGAAGCTTTATCAATAGATCCATATTCCAACATGACAGACCCCAAGAGTACAGAGGGGCAGTGATCAACCTCAAGTAGTTTAGTTAACAGCATAAGGGGAGATTAGTGAACTCCAATCTTCATTACACAAATTTGAGAAAGCAAAAGAGTTTTTACTCTTTATTAAGTTATGAAGTGCATTCCAAACTGTTTATACCTTTGTTGTTTTGAAAAACAAGTACTCGTATGTCTTTTAAAAAAGGAATAGGTACAACAAAGTTGCTTGTATTTAACAGTGTATGTCTTACCGGTATCCTATCAGAAACTCAACTCTAAAGCCAATATGCAACATGGAAGCAAAAAGAGGATAAAAATCAAGATACCTGGTCATCAAGAAGAACAGAACAGAAAAGGCACTCCAATGTGGATTAAAGTAATATGGATAACAGAGTCGCAATCTCTAGAAACCTGTCCTGAGGCAAAATGCCTTCAAAAACAGGATAGAAGCTGTGAAACTAAGGATGTCTGTATTTTTATGAATATGAATCCTGCATGTCTTTGCAAGCAGCCCTACTTCCTATATGGAAACTGCAGCATCTTTCAGCCTTATCTTCTGTTTCCCTATAAACCCTCCACAGCACACTAAGCTTTTTTTCTGCTGTCCTGCTTTGTTACTGCTTGGGCAAGAACATTTCAGGCTATGGCTAATTGCAGCTGCATGCGTGCTGACCATATGGCCAGCCTGAGGACAAAACCAGACCAAATAACTGTTGATCTCTAACTAAAGTCTTTTTCTCATGTGGAATTTTGTCTTCTACCGAACTGCTGATTTTTCAAGAACTGGTAGAGTTTTATATGAGACGCATATACTCCAGTTAAAATTGGCTTAAGTAAACTAGTGGATTCAAAAGTTATTAGGGACCACAAATAACCAAAAAGACAGCATACTGAAGTGAGTTTCCCATCCACAGGAATCCAGGCTTTTGAGGGATAAGGAGAAAGATCCTGTGTAGGCCTTTACCAGTATTTTCCGATATAGTTAACAAGATAAGCTGTACTGACTTGGCTCTGACAAAGCTCGCAAGCCTTCATGTTGGTCACTGGCAATAAGAGAGATACGCCAGTTGTTACCTAACCAGAACTGGCTGTCTAAGGGCATGGGTCAGACAGTCCAACAGAGTGTAAATAAAAATCTCTAAACTCATCATGGGGTTTTAAGTGTTTCTAACTAAATATGTAAGCTCTTTTTAAATTTAGCTCATGAAGAAAACCTTCAGAGTGATGAAGCTGAGTGTACAACTGGCAGGACGATTACTTTGTTAAAATGAATTTGTGCAACGATTAGAAAAAATACTCTGCATTTTCATGTTAGCATTAATTACTAGTTTGATTAAAACGTAGGCTAATACTTTCAAGCTTTCAAACCCGTATTTAAGCATGTATGAATACAAAAGTGCTACAGAATATCAGGATACGTTTTTGCAGCTATCTGGTTTGTATTTCAGGACATCTTCTTTCTCTTTATTTTTTTCCAGGGTGGAATTAACAGTCCTGAGCACAGTATTCAAGGTGAGAGCACTATCATTGATTTAGGACTTTAACATGTCAGCATTTTTCCACTAAGTTATTGCTATTATTTAAATTAATGTTATACAGAATACAGTTTTCCCAGTGAACTACAGGAAACTTCTTTAAAAAATTTGAGTTTTATTTGAAATAAGACTTGAATGACAGATGCAGACGACTGCCACCATTGGGAAGGAGTCAGAATGGCACAACTTAGAGATGTGCATACTCTGATCATGTTTTGTCTTGCGAGTGTGGGATTTTTTGCCTAAGCAAGAAGCATGTCCATTATGAGATCAAGGTCGTAAGATTAACAGTCAGAAGTTAGACTAATAGACCACTTAGTACAGTCACCTGTGTCTTCTAGGAGCCACTAGTACATACCTAGGAAGGCAGCATAAAACCCAGGATATTCTTCTAACATTAGGCACTGCTTGGACCATGGCCTAGTGGATTATTCTTTTTTTGTCTACTTTGTTTTTGGACTCATGTAAACTGTGGCATCTGCAACATCTCGTGATTAGACCTCTAGTTAAGCTACAAGATGCATGAAGTACGGCTTCTTTCCATTTATTTTGACCCTGTTACCAAATGATTCTTTGTAGTTCTTCTATTACATGAAAGGATGCAGCCATTCCCTCTCTGTCTTCCTCATGCTACTCATGATTTTACAGATGTCTGTTAGCCTGCCGGAGGTAGCGAACAACTCCAAAAAAAATACATCCTGTCTTTACTGAATATTACGTTGATCCTTTTTCATGTGGCTATGAGATTCTATTTAGGTATTTCAAGGCCACTGTTGTTTCTTAATACATAATTGCTAAGGAACTAGTAGAAAAAGTAAATCATTAGAAGCTTATGCTGTTTCACAAACTGATGATACTGTACTCAAGGATTTTTCAGATTAGGTGAGATACAGCCAACTGTTCAAACTCAATTTGCATGGGACAGAAGAAAGGAAAAAAGAACAGTTGCAATGTTTGTCATAAATATGCAATTTGTAAAGAAAGAAAAGAAAGTTAGGGGTTTTTGGCCTTGTAAACTGAAGACACTATTCAAAACCAGTCCCATTTCACTCTGTAGACTTCTTTCCAACTCTTTAGGTTGCTGAGAAGTATATACAGACATACCATGCCATGTGTATTCTCGTTATGAGGTTACCTTACCTGACCCATTTTTCAGGTATCCATTTGCATCTACAGTAGTGTACATGATGTAAGGACCAGGCTGATTAACACCAAAAGGCTACAAGGGGGGGGGGAAAAAAAAAAAAAAAGGCAAAGTTTTAGGAACAGGCAAAGCTATAGTAATAAAACAGTAAACCAAAGAAAAATGTTTCTAGATTAATGATTTCCTTTTGATATGGATAATTTTGAAATCTTGCAACTGTTTTGTGGAAATTAATTTTGAAAATAAGGCTAATCAGTTGGCCAAGTAACATTTAGTTTCTCATGAAGAAAGGAAAACTATTCAGTCCTCTGGCAAAAGGTTTAATGTTTCCTTGGAAGTTACAAGTAAAATAAAAACCCCTAAAAATTCAAAGAAATAACTGCATGTTCTGAAAAAGCAGAACTCATTTGATATTGTCTGAGAGAATGCACTATCTTGATGATCTTTCTGAATTGAAAACTACTATACAAATTCAAAATTTTGTTATCATTATTTAGCAGTGTTCAATTCATGAAAGTGGTTGAATAGTTACCTGTTGAGTACCAATATCCATTTTAAGCAAATTCTCTTGAGGGAGAAAATATACTTAAACATCAAAGTACAGTTACGGGGGAAAAAAAATTAAAAAAAAAGAAATCAAAGGGAGTTGTGGATTACTGAGTGATGAACCATAACAAATGCACCTAAGAAAGAAGGGGGTGGGAACAATTATCTGCTATGGTGGGGAAGGGAGAGGAGGCGGGACAACTGTAAGAATAGATTTTAAAGAAAGTTTTCTTTTTTATTTTTAAATACTGAATTCAGG
Source organism: Theristicus caerulescens (assembly GCA_020745775.1). NCBI lineage: Eukaryota > Metazoa > Chordata > Aves > Pelecaniformes > Threskiornithidae > Theristicus > Theristicus caerulescens. Next base: position 39,332,397 of record CM036565.1, on the reverse strand, counting down.
CTGATATTAAGGCATCAAATCCAGTGAAGACGTTTCAAATGAGTTACAGAAAGAACACTAAAAGAAGAGATGATGACACATTACACATCATGCCTCAAAAAATAGTAAGTTCTAAACCGTAAGAATAAGTGATAATGATGAGAAATGGGATCAAAGCCTGAAAAATAATAATTGATTAGAACGAAGAGTAAGGAGACCGCAAAGGTGATGTTAACGCAGATCTATGAAAGATGAGTAAATAAGGTGAAAATCTATTGGTTTGTTTTGGGGTTTTTTTGCACCAAGTAGCTGTATTCTGGCATAACTTTATGTTATTTTCTGACAGAGAACTTCTTTTACAGTGGAGGCAACAGTATTTCAATGATCTTGATAATGAAATGTTTGCCAACATCTGTTGTGAAGATTTGCTTTTTAAACTCTCTTTAGTTTTGTAATTAAGCTAATAATACTATCAAATCCCCTTATTATTGTATATCAGAAATTAAACCCTATGTCTTAAAATAGGCTTGAAGAAGAAGGTGGTCCCATTTGAAGCAGTTTTTGTATTTTCATATTAAAATTAAATTTCATATTTTTGCAGAGCTAAAATGCTAATGCTAGCTTTGATTCCTCTAAGTTCCTCTTTTAGGCCAACTTTCACTGTGAACGTTGCTAAACACTTTGCTAATTGAAAGTTTGGTGGGTGAGTTGCAGGGTCTCTGGACATGATTAAAATAATTGAAATAGAAATCAGCACATGTATATGTAGCTATCTGCAGAATCATCAGAACCAAGTATTTTTCCTTCCCTTCTATCCTTCATTGTACCCACTTACTGTATTTGAGCCCAGAAGTGGCTATATGGCTAAATCTGTCCCATAATCAGTTTTGCCTGGCCTTTCTGACTGCCCAGAACAAGACTTGGCACACTACACAGTTTAGGCATCCAGCTGTATTACACAAGTTTTTCTTGTATCTAGTATATCCCAGCCCCCATGATGCTGGGTAACAAACACTGCAGAATCAGTCAATTGATTTAATCTCTGAGCAGGCAGCTGGTGAAAGCTATGGGTCTCAAATATGCAGAACTTGGACAGTCATGATTTGGATTACACATTCTTCCAGTCAATAACTGTCTTAATACATGGACAGTTTTTGGTATAATTAGACTTCAGCTTATTTGAAGCTAAATAGCAATGCAAAGTTAGAGTTATACTTACTGTTATTTTCCGAGGACAGTCATTAGAACAGAGGCCACTGAGAACTGCAAAAACAAAAAGTGAGCTTGTACTGTTAACAAGCCATCTTACAAGCACTACCTCTGAAATCTGTTCAAGTATAGTAATAGTGTCAGGTATCCATTAAAACACATAAAGAAAATAAATGTCTTCTATGTGATGTATGTTAATGTATATAAAAAAAATTCCTAATCTGTTTAAAGGATACTTCTATGCAGACATTAATCAGCTAGTCCCTGTTTTATCATTGGTTAACCAGCTTCAAAAGGAGAGAGTTGCCAGTTAAAAAAAATATTAAGTTAGAACATTTTTACAATAGTGGACTGTACATTTTATCCATTATTCTTCATTTATAACCATTTAAAAATATTGGCAGAGATTCAGCTTTACTGTTTTAACTGGTAAAAAGGTAGGTAAAGGCTTTTCCTTCTATACAAGGGAGAGTTTTACAATGTGATTTAAAGCAATTCGCAAAAGCTGTAACAAACAAAAATCCCATTACCTATTTATTCTATGAATTCCAAAGTATTATAAGCAGATGTGTATAATGCTACTTAATATCTAAAGCCTGTAACAGTTGTTCAATTACTTGTTTAAAACTTATTAGTTTCAAAAATCAGTTAAATTACAGAAATAGCTGTTAAACACTTAGTTGTGTTTACACTTAACAGTTGTAACAACAGTAACAACTTAACAGTTGTAATCTAACTAAATGGTGGACAATGAAACCCATCTGTTCTATAACCTAGAATATCCTGTTGCACTAAGTATTAGAACATCAGCACTAAAATGCCTTTAAAACAAAGAAAAAACCACACACATACACACAAAATCTAAGGTGTCATTCTGATGCAACATTCGAACTTAAAATGACAACCGTTTGGTTGAGCAGCAGCCCAATAATGGCTATGAGCAGGGAAGAGGACACAGACCAGGCTGTATTGAAGCCAAGTAAAAACATAACTTTTCCATGAGTTACAGTATCCCAAAGCAAGTGTGGCAGACAGTGAAATTTAAGATTTGGACCAGATTTGAGGGCAGGTCATCCTAACCACCAGGATTTTTTTAAAGCATTTTCTCTCTGCTTTTACTGGGGTCAGAAATGACACTGTTCTAGCGAAGGAACATTTCTAATATTTTGTGTGCAAATATTAACAACTGTCATGATTCCCAAGTTATCATTCTTTGCTTGCGATTTAAAAATGTTGAAATTTCCAAATACAGAAAGATCTATTATTTTTACACAGTCGAAAACAATATCTGGACAGGTAAGATGAAGGTGTGGCAAAGCAGAATTTGAAGACTGTATATCTACAAACAGACTTTTTAAGCTACAAGCTTATTTTATATGTTATACATAGGTGTGTATGCAAGCGGAACCAACTCTTCCCATTTTGATGCAAAACGGAACACTGCAATTTGCTGTTCAATTTCACTACTGGAACAAATAATCCGACCAAGTACATTTGACATCAGTTACAATGAGCAAAACTGTTCTCATTGTCCATATGCCAAATAAGTGAACACGATGCATTTATTGATACACTAACTTGCACAAAGCATGTTTTGTTAGAAATACACTCCCCTGTATCACAGGAAAAATATTTTTAGACCACTCATTAATTCTCATTTCCTGCGATTTCTATGCAAAAATACTCACACCCTAAAACGGTGCTAAAAAAAGACTTGCTCCAATTTTTAAGATAGATTTACACAGAGCAAATCAAAAAGCATGTTGCAAATTACTCCTTTCCCCATTAAAATATCACACAATTATAATTCTAGTATGGCTTTGTGAAGCGTAAGATTTTTCTAGAGGATTTTCTGTATGCTCATGTGACTTACACTACCCATATACAGTATTATTTAAAAGAAGGCTTCCATCAACATGACAAATCATTAGAGGGTATTACTATGAGAATAAAGCTCAGACTGAGGAGAAATTAACAAATGCATCAGCCCCCAGTAGTAGCTGCAGTTCTCTTTATCTTATGATGTGCAGAACGTGTGCTTTAGAAGGATTAGATGCATTTAAATAACACGAAGGCAAATACAATTTTTGAAGGTGAACCTCTAGTTGTTCCTGTTTAGCTTTGTAAGCTAAAGGAACAAGCTCATGTACAGCCTCATTTTTCACTCGTTCTCAAAAAATCAAGGAAGACAGACAAAGCTCAACACCTTTGCAGTCTGGAAGAACATGGTAGTGCATGCAAATTACTCTCAATTACAAATATCATAATCTAACTCTAGCCTTTTAAACCAAGGCTCTAATTAATTTACACACCCTTGCCACATTCATTGCCATTCTATGCTTTTATGGCAAGATGTGTTTTGTGCCATGTAGTGCTTTCAGGCTGGAAAAGCTCACACATGAAAGAAACTGGCTCTCAGAATAGATCACACAGCATAAGCAAAATATACACCATGTAGTTGTCACTGAAATGAAAGCCGCCCATTCTACACAAGATTCTGCATCGTTTCCTGGTAAGATAGAAAAGAACTCCAGTGAAGTAGGCTTGATATGACAGAGGTACAGCAAAAAAAGACAGAAGTCCCTGTTGGAAAGAAAATACTGCAACCGCCCAAGGCACAGATGAAAATAAGTGCACTTGGCTATTGTTTCTTGCTTAGGTTTCTGAAAATAGGCAAGATAAAAAGGCAGTCATTGTGGACAAACAAAGCATGTTCCTTCAAGTCAATGTTGCTGTAATTTCTTCTGGTTCCTTTCTGTCTCACTATGGCACACTTATTTATATGTGCAAGCATAATTACATTTTTCCTCTAATTAGTGATTTATAAGCTAATCTTCCTCCACATTTTAAATAGCATCACACATAAAAAAAAAAAACCAAAAACAAAACCAAAAAAACCCAAACCACCTAAGTTGAATGATACATGTGTGTAGATCTAATGCCATTTTTATATTGGCATTATGTTATGTGAGGAGATAAGTGAAGGTATTGTATAAAAAATTCACAGAAGGGGCCTCATAAGTTCAGCTAGTCCAACCCTTTCCCTCAAAACCAGTTAAATATACTATGTAATTTCTTAAACTAGTTGTCAGGACCTCTAATGTTGGTAACTCTGCAGCTTCTCCAGGAATTTATGTTAGTACTTCACAAGCCATCATTTAGGAAATTATTCTTACTATTTACTCTTTGTAGTTTATTACTTTATGTTGTACCCTGCATGGACACACAGAACACTCTTCCCCCATTGTTATGCATCATTATGGATTAAAGCCATGGATCTTTCTTACATTTCTCTTTTAGGCTGAATAACTTGGTTCCATGTGCTCCTTCCCTGCAGATGATATTTTTAGACACTTGATAATTCTTGTTTTTCCTTCAGAAGCCAGCTGAGAAATGATTTTTAAGGACCTAGTATCTGTCTTTAGAATTTTGCTAGGATGCAGAAGGAAAGGTCCAGGACAAAAGGAAAGATTTAGCCTGCCTGTAGTTAATGAGTGAAATAAGATATGCATTCTTGTAAAAAAAAAACCCCAAAACAAACAATAAAAACCCCCACCACACTCAGGAGATGATGAACACTTATTTAAAGGTCATTGTGGTCAACATTGATATTAAAAACAGCTAAAGTGTTGAAAATAGTGGGCAGAATTACTTTGAATAAGTACACTAAAATAAAAACAAGAAAAAAACCCTTTGAAAAGTAACAAAACCAACTTATCCAAGTTCAGATTCTGCAACAAGAGATTTCTGCAATCCCTAATATTTTCCATGCTGTTTTTTTTCTTTTCTAGAATTATCATACACAGGGCATTACCATAACGTTATCATATACGGAGGCTCAAATATTCACATTCCTCTCAAGGTCCTGTTTTGACTTGATTATACAGTGACAACTTACCAATAACTTTAACAAAATAGGCATCTGCTTCAAAGTTATTTTTTAATGTATGGATAGCAAAGTCCTTGTTGGAGTAGCCTTTGCTTAACACAATGATATCCAAGATTCCCTAGATGAAAAAAAAAGTTTGCATTAGGATGCTGATTTACTCTAAAGAACATCTACATTTAGTAAACAAACTCCCTTAGAGATACAAAGGAAAAAACCAGAGTGTGTGCAGCAAAGTCTACACCTTCGCTACTAATTTTAATATCTTTCAAATCTTACTAATCTGTGGCAATTTAGGACAGAGCGCTCCATCCACAGCTAACCAGGACAATGCATGTGGTCCCTGGCTTCTTTCTTGCCACTGAAGAGGGCAGCTGAAATGGAGCACGTGGAGGGGCAGCGAACTTTTCGGCAGTGATGAGCTGCTGCTATCTGCTCCCCTTCTAGGGAGCATCTCCAGAGCTAATTTCCCAGGCTGAAGGCACTGCCTGCCACGTGCTGTAAAGCCAGTGGTTCTACAAAGCAGCCTGCCAACAGCACACAGATACAGCAACACAGAAAGACAAGACGCTGTTTGCTATAGTAAAGAGTTGAACTTACGTCTTCGTATATGTCAAAGAAGGTTGCTACCACTGCATCCTTGATTTGATTTAGATCCGAGAGCTCCCAAAAAACTTTAAACATACGACGTACGCTCTTGCAGCTTGCATTATTGCAGGGGACATTTTCTAGTAAAAATGCTTGTTGATTGCTGTAAAACATATATATATATATATATATAAAAAACAACTTATTTGCTATAAACAGTCTAAATAATAGATATTACAAAAATATTGTAATTAAATAATTTAAGTCTGCTGAAGTATAATAAAAACAAAGCTAGCAGCCACTGGATACTTTAAAATTCATAAGCATTTATGTTAGCTTCACAGACAGAATTACAGCCATTATGCCATGCCTGACAAACCAATGAATACACTAAAATGTGTGCAAATCAGCAGGAATCACTTCATTAATCATCCACTCAAAAGACTGAACATATTCTTACTTTATTCTGAAACAAGTACAAGTGCACTTATCTGCCATTTTCCTTAATCCCTCCATGGTCCTTCAGCTTGAACAGTACTTAAAAAGTGTCAGTGCTTTTTCATTATTTTATGATAATCTCTTCCCACCCCAGCTCCATTAATGAATTTTCTTACACATTGCATGATGTTTTAAACAAATTCAAGATTAAACCAAATTGCTATTGGTATTTTCCCATTGTTTCAAAGCAAAATAGAAAACACAAAACCCAACCTACTAGCACAGTAAAAATAGGACAAGACAAACCAAATCGCACATTTGCTTACATATAACAAATACAGACAGACAGATAGGCTGTAATACTAAAACAAGAAAAACAAACAAGCCAGAGTACCAGGTCTGGTACAGCAAAATCTCCCTTCTAAGGAATTTATCTAATACATGCCCATTGGTCAGCAGGAGACACAAGGCTCATAGGTGCACACTGATGACTAATAGCATTATACGCTGTCTCTGATACTGTAACATTGCCACTCTCACTGGAACGGTGAAAACCTGCAGACTTTACCAACTGGGAGTCTGACTGTTTGGCAGGTCTGTGTCCTGGGAGCCCGCTAGAATCCATCACTGCCCTGGCAATGGGAACAGATGAAGTTTCCTCCTCTCTTTCTGGGGGCAGGGCCAGGAGATGGAGCAGACAATGTTCTGTAAAGCTAGCTAAGCATGTCAGAGCCCAGGGCAATAACCAAGAACACTCCTTCGTTATGACCTTGAACATACTGCTGTTTCAGAGGGTGACAACAACGTGTTTTTCTCTATCTTAACGGCATCCAGTGCCTCTAGGATGCAGTCACACACATGCACACACACAAGCATTGCTCCTTAGGGAAGTTTTTATTTTTCTTTGTTTCTGTGGTATATTTCAGACAATTTGCTACTCATAAGAATCATATCCCGCAATATTCATATTTCTGCTCCATCCATTTCAGAAAGAGTTAGAGAAGGGCAAAACATTTACCCTGAGGAAAAACATTTCTGACACCAAAGCAGATCAGTTTCCTTGCCTGTTGCCAAGTTAATATTTCAGAACCTGCAATGGGAAAAATGTAGGATTTTGTTCTCTGTAAGATGTGTCAAAAGTGAAATGGGATACTTACACAGTTCCCTCAAAACCTTATGATCACATTTCTTGAGCTTCTGTGAAAAATACACAAGTTAGGCTTTTATTTTTCTGCCATATGCCTGCATTTGATTGAAGCTCAATATGAACAACCCACTTCTTACTATTTCACTGTTAGAAGCATGAGTATATTGAATTAATGTCCAGCCAAAATGAAATAAGGTGATCTGCAACATTTAAGACGTTGTATTACCTCTATCTGAGAACTCATAATCATAACTTGAAATTGTTAAGTGCTTACATTCATTTCAGGTATTACATAAGTATCATACCAGATCAACCAACTATAAGGTAAGGTGGCAACCTAAGCTAAGCACATCATTTCAATTTCTCTTTTTCATCATCTTGACATATGCTTTTTTTTTTTAAAATTTGGAGTAAGTTTTACAAAGATGCTTTCTTTCAATTCACATTTTTTAAATTGCCAGAAATTATTAAATGATAATTATTTAAAAGACAAAAGATTGTTAACCTTGCATTACACTCTACGTACAGAGTATTGTTCAAGTCTAAACTATAAGCCTTGTGAACAAATAGACACAAGAAATTTATTTACTACAGGAACCTTTTTTATTTCCTTTCCTTGATAGTGTGTATTTAATGACTTTCAAAACATAACAAACTGGACAAACAATAACATATCACCAACTGCACTGTGAGAAAAAAAGAAATATATTAATCAAAGTGGGACTGAGCAGGAAAATGCCACTTTCCTTTGCCCTTCTGAATCAATAACAGAAACACAAGACAAACAACAGGAAGAAAAAAAAAATCTTAAACAGATGCTGAAGACAGAGAAATGCACTATAGGAGAGCTATCTTGGGCAGAGGAATTCATAGCTGTAGCGTCCCTTGTGGCAGAGCAGCAGAGGTCTGGAGAATCCCTAATCAGAATATAGGCAGCAGGAAATTTCATTTCGTACTACTAATGATTCGTATCCATATGGTTCCTTTTGAAACACAAATACAAGCTTGCCTAGTAAAACAACTCAAAGATGTTACATATAAATGTTAAGCTACAGCAAACGTTCACTATACCTACAAGTACATACACATCGGTTTAGATTCACTACTGTGAGTCATATAAAGTTGATATCTGATTTTTTTATTTTGATTTTTTTTAAAGAGTCAGCGTTATTGCTTACCATAAAAAAAATTAAGAACTTGCAGGGTAACAAACAAAAATAATGAAACTCTAAAGTTAAGGAAAACTATTACTATTGGTGAGAAAGATGGGATAAAACAAGGTTTAACCATGAACTGCAATATTAAACTTCTTTTAAGTTTTGGGATTTTTTTAAGTGGCATTTACAGAAACGCATCACTTCATGTGAAGCATACAGATTTTTTTTTCTCCTGTTTACAAGCTAGCCATTATTAGCTTTATAATTAAAGCTGAGTCTTCTTTCCTGTCAATTTCCAAGGCAATTCCTTGGCATTTACTTTATTGATGTCTTCAAATTATTTTGACTTCTATACCAGCATCAAATTCCTCTTATTTCCTCTAAAAGCAGCTTTGAAAAGCATGATAAGAAGAGCTAATAACTTATTAAATATGTAGCTTCTAAACAAATGCTTTAACTTGAGAATATCACTCAGGTGTCTTCTACACCATCTTGGTTTTTTTCTTTTTAAAAAATGGATAGTACTTATACTAAGGAACTAAGTTATAAACTCACCTTTATCTCCAAAATGATTCAATTTTATTCTTAAATTTCTTCACATTTCTGGCCAAAATTTTGAATTATATATCCTGCCATTAGTACTCAAACAGCATCAGCCAACTAAGATACACTCTTGAAATATTAGTAGTTTCTGCAGAAAATATTAATTTCTGATACATTTACTTATGTGTAAATATTTCCTCCTTTTTTGACTGAAAGTGAGTGAACATTACTTTCCTTTTCCTCAAGTATTTTCAGCCCATTATCTCTTGATAATATACTAGATAAGGATTTTATCATGAATATGTAGGAATTATCTACAACACCTAGAAACAACTTCAAAATAACTACCTCTAAAAAGCAAACAAATGCATTCACACAGCAACTTCTGAACAGAGGAAAAAACAAGCAGTGCTCATTTGGTGGTGGGGGACAGTCTTCAGGTTTGCCCAAAAAAATACAGACACAAAAAAACCCCCAAAACAAAACCAATGCATTTGCAGCCTTCCTCACATCTGTGTATGTAAACAGCCTTAGTGCTTTAAACTTCCATCTATTTTTCAAGGTGAGCTACATTCCAAGTTCCACTGAAGGCTGCACATATTGTAACTAGTTGTCTTTATGCATGTATGTGTGTGTCTGTCTGTCTGTCTTAGTTCGCTGCCTCCTCAGCTGTTCAGTTCTTTCTTGGAAGAACTCCTGAGGTCTGAATTTGGCCTATGAGCTGTCAGTTGAGTCCTTATGTTATTTAGGGCTTTAATACACAAGCATCACTAGAATCACAGTATCTACCTCCATGTTTTATTTCTGCTACATACTACAACTACCAAAAGCAAGTTTATGACCTTCCTATTATTTTGAACGAAATTTTGAAGATTCACGCCATCAGAAAAAAATCTCCCCGTAACAATTAAAATCATCAGCATCCTTAAAATGAGAAAACAACATCCCTGAAAGCCTATGGGAAAACACAAAGAGAAAGACACTGCTACGATGGTAAAACCTTAAAATCAATGCTAAAGTATACACAAATCTGTAACGGTCAATATCGAACAATTCAGCTTAAATACTGAGAAGAGGCAGAGCAAAAGAACTCTGAAGTAAGACTAGCATATCACCCTTAACATGCTACTTGCAGCGTTTTTAATATTTAGGTATTCACATCAACATATACACAGTGGCACCTAAATTGTGTACTACCTGCAAAACTTTATCCCAAACAGCTTATGAATGATGCTCAATAGAGTATAGAGTTGTCTACAATTTGGAACCTTCTGAGCGAAGGTCATCTATGCAGCAAAGCTAAATTTAATAAGGCTGAATTACTATAAGCAAGGGTTAACACCAGACTGCAGACTTATCACAGTTTTAACATACTACTTTGCAATTAGAATTAAATATTTACTGCTTAATTTCATAGATCTCTCAGTCTGTCAGTTTTAGGCTTGTTCATTTACAGTTATACAGGGGACATCTAAATGACTAATATCTTACTCCAGACATGCAGAATAATTGGATTTGCATCTATTTTTTCCGATTTGCTCAATTACAGGGTGCTCATCAATCCTACGTTTAAAAGAAGTCCTTTATCCAACCTTACTTCTGACAAGTGACAACTAACAATGATTGAGGAAGAGATAATTTGGTCAAATAAGAGTCCTTTCAAGTAGACCCATATAAAGGATTAATACATATACATTAATCTAAAACTGAGCATGAATATCTGGAAAGCTTTCTAGAATTGTATTATACTAAAAGTTTTTCATTCAACTGTCCATTTCCAGTTGTTTGTTATCTCCAAGTTTCAGTCTTTACTCTTATTTATCACCAACATCAGAGAGAGTTACTGTATTTCCAACCTTACCATTACTTTACCAGTGAAAAACATTCCCTTTCAGTAAAAGCATCATTGGAAAAAAACCCTCTTCCTTAGATTACATGTTTGCAATGCAAGATGCCAATTATTAGCATCTAATTTGGATACAAGTTGTTAAGCAAAATTTGTTTCCTCTAATCAGGTGGGAGAAAAATAGGTGTTTCATAGACTCACATACAGTACTTACACTTTCAATGTTACCAGAGTCAAGTTAAAACCAGCACGTGAAAAAAATGAATACATTTAGATAGCACGTAGAGATGAACCAATGAATAACTACTGATAAAATACCTTTACTTATTATTATTCTATATACATACACAATTTCTAATACAGTCATAACTAGAGGGAAGAAAAATTCATGCCTGAAGAAAAATCTGTGGACTGGAATTCTAATGTGCAGGTTTTGACTCAAGTCAGAAGTTAAAAGAATTCATAACAGACAGATAAATATGTAAGAATCGACTGTGAATTTAGCATCTTCACCTGTTGGAATTTATTGAGTCTCTGCGTTCAAACCCCTACCACACTTGCAACCACAAGTGAGATTCCTTTTTTGTTGTTGTTGTTGCTGTTAATAATGAATGTCTCCACGCTGTCAGAGTATTACACACTTTTATTTAAAACCAAAAGGCTATGGCAGGAGAGGAAACAGTGTGGACTTATGGCAGTTCTGAGAATATTGGAAGCTATTAATCATTTTTCCTGCCTTACTCACCTGGAAGGACAGTAAACCAAAGTTATTCCTAACTATAATATCTTTATTTCAGTGCTTTGTAGGTATTTTTAAGGATGTGATCTGAAAGTGCTTTCCAGAATTATGATGAAAGCATATAATTGATTTTAATCATATTCTTCCATTATCACGTGTCAGTATATTTTCAGATGAATAAAGTGGTTTCTGCCTCCTTTAATTTCTTTAAGTTACAAACAGCAACTAGAAGCTAGGCTTCCTAGACTATAGCACAGATTGAGGTCAAGAGTTTACCAAAATGCTTTTATCATTTAATCACAGTAATCAATCACTGAAATTAGATCTGTAGATGTAGCATGAAAAGCTTCAGAGAAAGAAATAAACAGCTTGATCCAGAAGTGTTTAAAATCAATTAAATAAGGTTTTCATTTTAATTTGCTCTAATTTAAGAAGAGCTTTTAATTTAATTCCCACACTGTTTTAATTCTCTCCACTCTATGACCCAGTTACACATTTTAAAAGGAAGTATTTCCTTAAGTCTCTCAGAAACAATGAATTAATATTACTCTGAAAGTGACATTTCATAGTGGGTGCAAAAAATGTGACTTTCATTCCCATCCCAAAGTACGAAGAGTCTGTTTCCATCACTTTTCTACAAATACTGGAAATACGTTGCATGTTAACACTGTATATTTCTTAATTCTTAGATTACTTACTCTTTTTTTGCCAGACTTCTTCAGCTCTCTGAACTTCCCTTTTAATAACCTGTCAAATCATCTGCCAGTACCTTCAGGCCTTATGCCTTACTGTGTCACTCAACTTTTGAAGTCAAGTTTCAAAATAACTTTAAGATGCACCCAATTGAATAAACAAACAATTTCAGAAGCAAGGAGAATAAAGATAAAAGTGTATCACAGTCATTCATTGCAAGGAGACATAAGTAACTTTCTGGGCTTTTATAGGAGTAACAATTTATAAGCTATTTAAGTCTTCTACATAATATTAGATTGCCATAATTATACACCAGCCAAAGGAGAGAGGCTCCTAAGAATCTTAAAACATAAAATAACTTAAAATAAACTTCTGAACTCCATAAATCTTCACGAAGCCCTCCTGAAGTGTACTAGCCATCAGGATACACACTAGAAGATAGCCTATAGTACAGCTCACACCACAAGATCTGTGGGGCTTAGGTAAAAACAAAGACAAGAACAACTTTATAGTTTAGATGTCATGGTATTTCAATGGAAAAGGAAAGACTGGTTCTAGTCTGCCTCTAGACTGTTTACAGTCTTTATTCAATGACTGCTGAACAGAAAATGCAAACTCCCAACTGAGCAAGGCTATGGAGTAAAAAACCTGACATTCAGGGCCTGAGTGCTTTAACTTTGCCTGTGCAAGTTCTGGGCAGTAACAGCATCACCTCCTTCTCCTCTGCCATATCTGACTATAAACAGCTGCTGTGCTAGTTATTTTCACACTTAGAGGTACAGAGACAGAGCTCAGCTGCTCACTGCCTTGTCTCTGAATCACATCACGTAGGCCGAATACAAGCACGTAACTCTTCAAACTGGGTCATTTTTAGGTATGTCTCAGCATCTGAAGAACTCTAACACAAAAATGTCAGTGCATGACTCATGTTTAGGCAACCACTAGAGGATCTGAATTGACTTCTTTGACTATTCTGTCTACATACTGTTTTAAGCACCGAAGTGTGCTCCTCAGTTCCCTTCCTTACTGTGTATTAATTCAAACTATGAACCTGCACCCAAGCTCATCCAAAATACCATACAGAGGAAGATAATAAATACATCCGTAACAGAGACTTCTTTTGCCTTGTAATGCACTAGTGCAAGTATTTGTCATAGATCCCGGTAAGGAAGAGGTTGAGACTCCATAAGGTATTGATTAAAATACCTTTTACAAGTGATGACATGAGGAAGAAAAAGGGGATAGCACAGATAATCCTACATCTCTTCAGATGCTGAAAACCCAAGTTGTGCAGCATCAGACAGACCTCTAGTCAGGGCGTGGCATGCTGTACATATGCTGTCTGTAGTGAGGTTCACTGGCATTATGGTCTCTAGAGCTCTTTTAAGTTTTTCTTAGAAGTAAACAAGTCTATTCATCATTTCAGCTGTCAAGCAAAGGATGTTCACATGAAAACATGCTGCTTCACTTCAAGGTAAAAACAAGGACATGCCAGTGGTATCATCACCAGGTGCCAAGTGAGAGCTGCCTACAGGCTTCTCCGTTACGATGAGCTGGCTACGTTTATCCTGCAGCCAAGTGATATGTGCAGAACAGCACAGGCGTGCACCTACTCAGGTCAACTGTTATGTGGATCACTAACTCCCCAATGTACAACAGTCTCCCTGTAAGCATCACTACATGCCCTCTCCCACCTAACACCAGATGGTAGCAATACAAAGTATTGGGAAAACAAGAAATGAAGGAAGAAAAAAAAAAAGGCAAGAAAGATTACACTGACATATTTAATAGGAAAGGTTAGAAGCTTCTTTTTTTGGGGGGGGAGAGGGGGCAGCAGCAGGAGGGAGTTTATTTATTTCAGTTAAATTTGGACAATACAGAATCACTGGTAAGTTATTAGGTGTATCTAAAATTCCGTGTTCTCAAAAGGGGTAAAACACTATTGCATTTTTCAGCAGAGTCACTAATAAGTGTTTACTCCATGCGACAGCACGGAACAGGTTCCCCAACTCTCAGCAGCCTGGTGCTACTAGTCAACATTGAAAGCTGAAGTCAGGATTTTACAGAAGATGATTTGGGAAAGGGAGAGATAATCAGCTCCTGTGATCCAGGAGGAGCGCCTAAATGGTACTTGATACTCCACTCCCCACTGCAATTCCCCACCAAGAGTCACAGTCTGAGCCATACAATTATGCATTCTGAATATACCATGTAAATGCATACCTTTTAAAAAGGGAAACAATTAGCAGAGATCAAAAGTCTTGTTTACTTGATAAAATGAACGAGATGCACTAAAATTAGTAATTTGTACGACTGATGATTGAACATGCATTTGACAGTCTTTATGTCTAGGTTTACATATACTTTACCTTCCAGATGTGTTCTTTAGTATAGCAAGAGCATCTGGGTAGCCATCCATATTGTAATCTCCAATATGAAGCGTAATTGGAAATGAAATTTCTGTTGAAGATTTGTCATTTTGATATGGTACAAAGCCCCAAAGTGTGTCTTTATTTCTGAAGTCTTGCAAGACTGGAATCCACTGTAAAATAAAACAAAACAAAACAAAAAGAACAGCTAGGTAAGGAAATCCATTTTATTTATTTAAACAACCTAGTTCTATTTAAAACAGCTGACATTTCTTCACTGCATCAGGATTCTTAACCATTTAAAAATTTCCAAAGAGGAAAATTATAAGGATTATTTCCTAACTCTGTCACCAAATGAAAAAATTAATTTGAAGTCTTTTCTATGCACTAAATTATTCCAGAACAGAAAAAAATAGATAAGGTTTTAAGAATAAAGGACCTGTGTTTTCGAATGTGTCCAGTGTATGGAGATATTCAGGAACAACTTCACTGAAATTCAGGCTTGCCTGGAATCTGTACTAATCCTTAAGTGCAGGTGAGCCCAAACCATCAGGGCCTTGAGATTCTCAGTCCCTTTGTTTTTCTTGGAATTGCAAACAACAGGCAGCATTAAAGCTGGTGGAGGGATGCACCCTCATTAAATTTGTGGATGACACCAAGCCGGGGGATACAATGAATATGCTTCAGGACAGGACAGCCATTTAGAGGGGACCTAGAAAGACAAGAATGGGCAAACAGGGACCTCATAACAAATCAGCAAAGAAAGTCCTGCACAGGGGAGTAAACCCCTGCAACGGTACAGGCTGGAGACTGAGCAGCTAGGTAGCAGCTCTCCTAAAAAAGATGTGTGGGTCCTGGTAAACAGTAAGCGAAAGCCGAGTGTGGCAGCTATGACAGCAAACAGCATACTGCATTGTAACTGCTGCCTATGCTCCTGCTGACTGAGGCGAGTCATTATTTCTCTTTATTCAGCACTTGTTAGTCTGCATCTGAATCCTGTGTCCAGTTTTGTGCTCCATGGTTCAAGAAAGATTTGAGAATATTGAGTGTGTTTAGAGAAGGGTCACCAAGATGGTCAGGCATTGAATATTTATTTACTCAAAGGACAGGCTGAGGGCACAGGGTGTGTTCACCCTCGAGAACAGAAGATTTGGGGGGGGCCTAATTGCGGCCTTTGATACCTGCAAGGAGACAACTGAGAAGATGGAGCCAGGCTCTCTACTGAGACACATGGCAGAAGAACAAGAGACAATGGTCAGAGACTGGCACAAGGGAGCTTCCAACCTTGTTTAGAGATAAACAAAGATTCACTATGATGATGATGATGATAATTAAACTGGGAAAGAGACCCAGAGAAGTTGCAGAACCTTTGTCGTTGGAGGTTTTCAAAGTTTGACTGGACAAAGCTCTAAAAAACATGTCTGAATTCAGCGTTGACTCTGCTTAAAGCAGGAGGCTGGATCTCCTAAGGTTCATTTCAGCTTGAATGATTCTATTATTCATGGGTATTTAGAAGTTCAAGAGCTTCAATTCCCCTCCTATCTCCCCAGCAGCACCAGATACTGAACTGTTTGATAAGAAATTAAGATTAGAGCATCAAATCGAAAGTACAAAAGAAATGCAAAGTATAATTTCTCCAGGACAAGAAATAGAATGTATCTGCACTTACTTTCCACAAAGTGCTGCAGAGGTGCTAAATAGGAATTTATCTTAATTAAAATCAAAGTAATTTCACAAGTTGGTTTGAAGCTGAAGTACCAGGGTTAACATTTCAATGCTACAGAAAATTCAGTGCCATTTTTAAAGCCAGAAGTAATTTTATATGTCAACTAACTGACAATGCCTTCAAAAGGACAGAAGGGTGCCATCTTAAAGGATCACAATCGCCAACATGAAAAGCACTTAACAGCATCTTAAATGTCTCTCATCCAAGCCTTAATTTAGCTATTTCAGGAACCAGAATGAGATCCCTGACAGCATCATTCCCTGTGGAGAGACTCCCTCACTAACACAACCCAATAATCAACAACATTCCTGCCACATGGTGATTGCATGTGACACGTGGACTGGTCCCTTGAGATTACATACAGCCACATGCATATTAGAGAAGCCCCGCAAATTATTAAAAAAGTCCACTAAGGTCAACTTTCTTTGGATATCACCGATGGCTTAGAAGCCAGACGTTCTGCCAGACACTGCCATATATTTAGCGCATATCTGCCTGTGGAAGTGTCGTGGCTTAACCCCAGCCAGCAACTAAAGCCCCACACAGCCGCTTGCTCACTCCCCCCCCGGTGGGATAGGGGAGAGACTCAGAAGAGCAAAAGTGAGAAAACTCATGGGTTGAGCTAAAGACAGTTTAATAGGGAAAGCAAAAGCCACGCACGCAAGCAAAGCAAAACAAGGAATTCATTCACTGCTTCCCATCAGCAGGCAGGTGTTCAGCCATCTCCAGGAAAGCAGGGCTGCATCACTCCTAACTGTTACTTGGGAAGACAAATGCCATCACTCCAAACGTCCCCCCTTTCCTCCTTCTTCTCCCCCCAGCTGTATGTGCTGAGCATGACATCATATGGTGTGGGATATCCCTTTGGTCAGTTGGGGTCAGCTGTCCCAGCTGTGTCCCCTCCCAGCTTCTTGTGCACTCCCAGCCCACTCGCAGGTGGGGTGGTGCGAGAGGCAGAAAAGGCCTTGGCTCTGTGTAAGCACTGCTCGGCAGTAATGAAAACATCCCTATGTTATCAAAGCTGCTTTCAGCACAAATCCAAAACATAGCCCCATACCAGCTACTGTGAAGAAAATTAACTCTACCCCAGCCAAAACCAGCACAGTAAGTGACAACATTTGTACTGCAACCGTCATCTACAACACTCTTGATGAAAACTCGAAATTGAAGTTAAATATACTTTGATCCTCGCCTCCCCCCCAACATATGCATGCCTATTTAGTTACTGCTGAAGGTTTGGAAAAATCTAAGGAAAGAAACAGAAAATAAGACTCTTAACCTGAGGGAAATTTTTCAAAG
Organism: Theristicus caerulescens; assembly: GCA_020745775.1. Taxonomy (NCBI): domain Eukaryota; kingdom Metazoa; phylum Chordata; class Aves; order Pelecaniformes; family Threskiornithidae; genus Theristicus; species Theristicus caerulescens. The sequence continues at coordinate 39,314,778 of CM036565.1, read as the reverse complement.
GGTTAGATTTCTTAGCACTTATTTGTCATGCAGAAGACAGATGAAACAGTAGTATTGCAAAATACTGTAATTTTGAAAAACACTGATTGAAATCAGAACCATGAAATATAATATAGTTTTTACTTTACACGGTATCATTAACACAGTCATTGCAATGAAATCCAATTATATCCACCATATACTTTCTAAACGTTCCCATGTATGGTAATGCTATTTTAAAGAAACAAAATTAAAAATGACTTTTTAGGCGCAAATCCGAATCTGTACTCTGTTTTTACTCTACTCAAAGAGTGATTCATAGAAAGCAATTTTAGAATCATAAGGTCTACAATGAAATGCAGAGATATAACACCATAGGTGAGCAAGACAGAAGCATCGCCTATTGCTACCAAGCATGCTACAGAGTAAGGTTCATCCATGTCACTGAACCAGTTGTGGGACTTTTTATAACAGCAGTTGCAGAACATTTCAAAATCATCAGTCTTGTCCGATGTGTAACCAGAGCACCTTCTAGCACCACACGTAACTTACGCTGACAGTTTAAATTCAGAGTAATCCACACTTTTGGTGAAACTCATTCTGTATATTTCTATTCTAAACAGCAGTATTGTGTAACATAACACAAAATCAATTGTTCACGTGCCTCAGGACATATACTTCAGTACAGAAGACAAAAAATGAAAATGTTTGTCAATAATATAAATCTCCTACTTCTTTTGTATTTGATAATCCAGGCAATTACTTTAAGCTTCATGAGTGCTGTTACCATCTTAACAGGAAAAAGACTAAAACTAATTTTTTTTCCTTTTGCTTTAAGATAGAAATAGGTGGGTATAATGAGGACACACAAAGCTATTTTTTGCTGTTTTCTGATCATATGATTTCTGTTACCTAGCTCAGATGAAAATATAGATTGAAAAGTGGAATGAGTGTATCTAAAAAAATTTAAAGGAACACATAAAATTCAGTCAGATAAATCAAAGATTTACTACTTCTCCTTCTGTTAAATTCCATTGTATAGCACGACTAATATCATTACTTAAAACATTTATATAGATATTTTTACTGCTTCAATTAATGATTTCGTAGACTAAAATAAAGATTTTTCTTAAGTGCTTGAAAATTTGTTTTCAAATGCTTCAAAGACTTGTTTTTTGACAAGTAGAAGGGAGTGCTTTATTGCCCTGTGAAAACAGCATCTTTTTCATTTTGCGAAAGAGCTCAGGTACTTGAGAAAAATTTAAAACTAGTTGCACTCACCCCACTTAACTCAAGAAGGGCTCATTTCTTTCAGAGTCCACATTCTTCTATACCTTAGGAAAGGCAGTTCTGTTGCTCTGAAGCCTGTTAACAGGTCTTTGAGCCAAAACTGTGGGATTAACAAATCTCAATTTTTAAACTATGGCCAGAAACCTATGAGGCACAAAACCCCCATCCAGCCAGCTGCCCACTTCCAGGCCACCTAACACAGGCAGGGAGCCAGCTGTGAGTCAGAAAGCATTTGGAAATTGGCAGCCTACTCTTGGCCAATAACTTTTCTGGAAATGCCAGGGTTTCTCCTCCTCTCTATGACAAACACTATCCCATCCTGTAGAAAGATGAGTATCAAGAGATACAGTATCAAGAGATACAGCCAGAGAACTCCTTTTCCCTGGGGGCTCCCCCTCGACTGTATATGTGCATTGTAGTTCAGCTGCACATAAAAAAAATAAATCCAGTGATTTCAGGATGCATGAGGCTTTCAGTGCGTACGAAGGTCACCTGAATTCTGCATACAGTCAAGCAGCCGCTATTGCATAAAAAGAAACCAAGCAAATTACTAAATAGATTATATCATTAACTTATGGTGTTCAAAGCCTGGAATACGGCAATCCCCAACATTGATTTAACAACATTGAACAAAGTAACCAAAGCAGTAAAAGTCATATTTTCAATGCTGACTGTGGCTCATAGCCCCATAGCTGCTTTGAGAAAGACGAGCGACTTAGAAATGATGAGAGGATCTTGTAGAATCTGAGATTTATGAAAATCACAGCAGCTGCAGTCCCCCCCCCCTTTAAACTGTTACAGAGGAACGAGGGAAGACTTCTAACAGTGACCAACTGCAGCTGATAATCAGTGCTGTCAGATATACCTCTCTAGCCTAGAGAATGACACCACAAAGACCTGTAGTTTGCTGTAGGATGCACTGCTGTGTTCTACTTCAGAGCTGCTAGATTTATAAGAGGAATAAAGCTATAACCTTTCTCAGAAAGGTTATAAGAATCATCAAGCCCACAAATAAACTCTCAAATGAAGGGACTGAAATAATACTGTTTGCCTCAGGAAACAAATGAAAAATCATACTGAATACGTGGCAAAATTAAAAGAAAGATTAGTCATCTCTAAGAATATCATAATATCTAGAGTTTCTACAGGAAAGAGTACCAGGGACTTTAAAGCAAGTTTCAGGTAGAACTCAGCCTAATTTTCAGAATCTAGATGAGAGATCTAAATGAGCCAGCAGATTAGTCTGTAGCTACTGCAGGTGAATTTAAAGAAGTCTGAGGTGTCCCAACACCTGCCACAATCTGAAACAGTGTATGGGATTCTCCTTCAGATCTGACAGCAGTTCTTCTGTTGCTACGGAAACATTCACATTTTTTAAAAATTTTAGTAGGTCTGTATCTCCTTAAGTTACTCATATGTATTTTGTTGGCCTTCACTTTTGCTCCATCATCCCAAAGAAGAAAATTTATCTGAGATATTTCTAATACTTACAAAGATTAAATCATTAAATAAATTAAAACCTATGGTGAAAGATCATCCTTGAAGTAATTCTCCTAGATCTGCTTGGCTTTCCAGTAGCCATCCAGCTGGACCAAAGACATCATGAGAAATATGCTGTAGACTGACAGACATCAAACAAGACCTTGCCAGAACAACTCCAAAGCCTGACGTGCAATTGCATGCCTCTCCACAGCGTAATTTTTAGAACCACAAATTCTACGGATGCATATTATGGATTGCTATGCATTTCATCCCAGTGCATCATACACCATCATGGAACTGTGTTAACTGTCTTTCATTTGGTTTCATCAAATGTCACAACAAATAAGCAGGAAAGACTGAACCAGGTCCCGTTACCGTAGTCAAAAAAGTTTTTCTAAGACCGTCATCTAATTTGTGATCTTTCAGATATGAGATCAGTAAGTTTAAAAAAAAAAATCTGGAAACCAGAATTCTTAGCTACACTCTTAACTAAAAAAAACCAAAAAAACAAAAAAAAACCCCCACAACCCTCACAAAACCCTACAGCAAAAACTGAACAGAGATAGTGGATATATAGCATCTTCTACATTTTCAATAATAGACTTGCAATCTCTCAGTTTCCCATAGACTCCCTATAATTACCTACCTGTTCCACAAGGGATACCATCCCCTTGTTGAAACACATTCTGCACCACAAGGGCTCATTATTATTTCCCTCAAATTGTAAAGTGATTAAATAAACAAAAGGAATTGATCCTAGTCTGTTGCCACAAAATTTACATTTATAATTTCTCATGAAGATTAACTTTAGTCAAAGCTCAGAAGTTGGGTCATCTGATCTCACAATGACCAAATTCAATGAAACTAAAACATTTCACTTCCAAATAAATATGGGAAGTAACATGTCTGAATAAATTTCTACCTGAAGGAAACATGCAACACATGGGAAAAACCGCAGATGTATGAATGAAGATACTGGTATTTTCCACTGTTTCAAAAATGGAAAAGATAAAAAATGCTTTAGAAGAAAAAGCTCCAATCACCTCTAGATGAGTCTAAGAGTACAAGAAAAAAGTATTCTAGATATCATTCTTTAAAAAGATTAGGTGAGAACAAGTCATTATTGCATGCCATTTGATACTGTCATTTTTAATTAAAAAAGTCATTCTAAAAATATGCAGGGAAAATTGCTTTAAACTTTCTAGGTAACCCTTAATAGTTTTTTCTAGCAGGATGAGAGTCTGTTGGATTCTTCACTTTTTATAATAAAATGACAATATTTGGCTGCTAATTTTTTTAAGTCAAATGTCATTAGCTTGAAAATTATTTTAAAATTGAAACTACAAAAGTGAAATTGCTAAATTAAGTATAAAAATTAAATATACTGATGAGTATCAAAGCATGTTAAAAATCTGATATATTAGTAATTAAATAGCTGACCTCTGTCAAAAAAAAAGAAATAATGAAGGAACAGAAAAACTGTCTACATGCAATGTTACTTCAGAGCAGGTTACAATAAAAGACACTACTTTGGCAAAATTCTGATATTATGCAAATTGACCCACACCTTCCTCTGCCACCACCACATCACTTCCTTCTAGAAACATACCACAACCAACAGATAATAGAGCTTTTCTTTAGCACACTGCCCCGTCATCCACTACTGTCACGTAACAGCTTTGTGTATCTCAACGGTACAAGCTATTTGTGCGTGGTTGATTTTCTACAGTGAAATTACTTTCATTGAGAATATTTGCCTCAAATTTACTTGAGCAAAAAAACCTCAAATGTCTTTTACTCCTTATATTATCAAGAGTAAGGAACTAAATTTAGAGCTAAAGAGCAGTTGTATTTTGACATAAGAGCACCCCAACTACTCAACAGTGAAATGTAAGCAGCCCGTTACAGCAATATAACCAGTGTAACATGTTTATCAAAAGTCTGTGTTCTCCCCTTTGACCAGAAAGCAATGCAACTATCATGAATTGAGCATCCACTTTCTTTATACAAACGCCAATAAATCAAGCTCTATTGTAACAGTGTGTATCCAGCAACACTATAATCCATTGCCTCTACTCTGTGTTCACAGGGAATTAAAGTACCAAAAAAAAAAAAAAACCTCACCCAACCAAAAAAATCCAAACAAAACACAAACAACCGAACACAGCGCGCACAGGGAAAACATGCATTTCTAAGAACAGAGATGCCAAGATTAGAAGGCTGAAAGAGATACATTACCAAATTTAGAGTGAGTTACTCTTTCTTACACTGATGGTATGTTCTATCCTGGTTATAATTCCTTCATGAACTGGTAACTGCGTGCTTTCCTTTCCAATACGGAGTGATTTTCTCACTAGTAGGAAAGTATGCTATAGCCTATCTAGAAATATCTGATTCTTTAAACAAGAAAATCTACACTATAAACTGGGGCTGCAGACCATAACAAGAAGCACCTTATCACAGTATGTACTGTTTCTTGAGCAAACACCACGTTCACCTGTAAATTCTGAAATATAGATCAGAGAGGGTACTACTTACACAAAAAACCCTACTTTTAATTTGTCAGTAAAGGAATACTCAGTAATTCATAACCTGGTTAGAAACAAGTATTGGCATACATTACAAATTTCTGCAAGTACACTACAGTGGGTTTTGCTGTCAGCTATAAGCAAGTACTTTATAGATCACCTTGGCCTTTAGGTTCACATTGCTAAATATGATTTTAGTAAAAAAAATTTATTAAGGCATCAAACACGTGTTAGGTTAATTTACTGTAAGCTGTAACTTTATAATAAAGCAGGGCACTGTAAATACTTAAAACAGATTAGCACACATTTTAAAAGAAATGAATACATAGTAATCTATTACATGAATTATGACCATGTCTCTCAAAACAAGTAGTGTTGTAGACAAAAGAAGCTGAAATAGTTTAATAGAAGCCCAATCCTGAAGATACATAGTCTAAACAAGTCTTCATACACCATTTGGAAATTTACTTAATGAATATGATTCAAAGACACAGCAGAAATAAGTGGTAAGAGGTATGGGCTGGTTCAACTTGATATGTGAGTGTGTGTGTATATATATGTATATAAAAACTGAAAAATACCTCCTCAACTTAAACTGAAGAAGCTTATTTGAATTAATTAGATCTGTTTCCAACTCTTAACACAAAGCTTATTTGCCATCTCGTGCTAGGGCAGTTATGGTGCTTAGAATGCTGTGTTTTGCAATCAAGAAAGTGACTCATCAGAAACATCCATAATTTTGAGTAGAATTATCCATTATATACAATTCTAGGTATGTAACCTCTTCCACCAAACCCATATTTTTTTAGATAGGCAACAAATAAGTAAATAAATAAAGTCTTTTATAGGCAATAATTACAGGTGAGGAAGTTTCATTTTCCTTTCCTGAAAAATCATTTTCCTATTTCATATTATTTCATAAAGCACAGTGTTTTCCTTTGTCTTGGCAATTCCAAACTCACAATACCTGATCCAATCCTAGCTTAGTTAAGTAGATAGCACTTTTTTGACATGTTGTATCTTCACAGACTGGTAATAAATGTTCACTTTGTCCGTCCCCATCTATCAAAGAGAAAAAAAGACTGTCAGCTTTGTATTTGCAAAATCAGAAACCCTGTTTGCAAGATATAATCAGCTGTGAATAATTTATTATTTTTTTTAAATGTGAAAAATTACATAAGATAAACTAGACCTTTTCAATCCTTAACATAATAATCTAATTTGGGTCTTGTTTGAAGATTGTCTTTGCTGATGCATTTTCATATTGACCCATAACAGAGAAAGTTTTAAATTTTATTTCTGATGGTAACGTGATATATTTAGAAGAATAAGTGCTTAGTAATTTACTCAATGCCTGTGTTTAGTTTGGAAAAAAATTACCTTTTATATAAACCTACCATCACAAATCTACCATACAAACTTATTTAATTTTCTAAACTAATTTTAAACTCCTGTGCTGTCAGCAAGACCACGACTTTAAGAAGAGTCATGAGTTCACATGTATATGTTAACCTATATTAAAAGATAAAAAAACAACACTAGAAAGTTGACTAACACAATGACTAATAAATTCCAGGCTTACAGAATTAGGCAAACCCGAGTAGTTTACAGATGTTAAAAAATATTCTTCAAGCACCTTTAACCCATGTATTTCCAAAACCTTTAGTAGAATAATGACCTTTTAATGTTTAAACAAGCAATGCCTATTTACATCTAGAACTCTGATACACAGAGCATATAATGGGGAGAGGGATCAATTTACTGCTCATTATCTACTCCAGGAGAAATCCCTATGTTCACATTTTGACCTTGCAGCCCTGCCTAGCATGTTCAGAAACACACTGCCCTCGTACTAAGAGATAAGCCACCACAAGTTACCTTGTATGGGTTGAGAAGGAAGAACAGAGAAGCAGTTCAATGTAAGCAGCCAAAAAGCAGCAGCTGGAATTGCTGCATTAATGACTACCGCTGCAAGTCCTGATTATAACCAAACTTGACTTGCTAGAGAGATCATATGCCTCAGCCCAGGAAAATTTCAGGGAATCTGCTTTTCCAGGCTATGAAATCAAAGCTCATACCATAATAAAAGAATTCATCTTTCCAAATTGCCCCTTAGCCCATACAGTTCTAGGAGCTTGGTATTAATATTTTAAGTGGATTTTGTAAAGTTCCTTGACGAAGTCTCCTTAGTTAATATGCAAAAACTAGATCATCTGCCAAAGTCACTGAATCTCATATTCATTTCCCACTATACTACTGACCAGAGCCTAAACGTTCCATCATACTTTACCCGTACTGTGAGAAATGCTTTCTCAGCCTGCCAAATTAGATTTTTATGAAGCTGAACCTCCTTTTAGTGCATCTATCTATGTATAGATAACGTTTTCTAGGTTGCTCCCTTATTAAGTAAGGGAGTCAGGAGGTGGCGTAGGGTTATAAGGGGGAGGAGTGATGAAAATATCAGACTTCCCCAAATATCTCCAAGTGCTAAAGCCAAACAGTCACCTTTAGTGGCTTCCTACACCCCATCTGCCTCATGAATTACTCTACCTCACCACTAAACCCCTCCCAAATTATCATGGCAGCTCTGTTATCAAGGATAAATAATTTAGAAGTAGCCTAGGTGGTAGAAAACCAGTAAGTTTCCATCCAAAGCGATGGGAAAGGAAATTACCCCCAAATAGAGAAATTAATATAGCAACTATTGAACTTGACTAGTCTGAAATCAGCACCAATTTTTGAAGCTGTTTGTTTTCCTTCTGCATCATTCAAGAACAACAATTAAAACATGTTATTCACTTTAATTTTTGCTTACATGAACTAGAATAAAATACTGTTTAGACTGCAGGCTTTTTCTAAACTTAAAATGGGAGAAACTGTTTAATTTGCAAATTATGAACTATGGAAATGTTGAAGGCTTTGCTAGAACAGAGTTAAGTTGCAGAGATGTAGGTGTTTTGTGAAATAAAAAATTTAAATTAATCTCTAATCTTCTAATCACATTTCTACAGAAGTTTCAGTCTAAAGTCATTTTAGAAGATTTTCAATAACACATGAGGACAAAGAATCTTCAAATACTTCTTTTCTTCCTCTTTGTTAGTTAGAAAGGGACAAGGACAAGAATGTTCCCACTTTAAATTATGCTATAGAGCAGAGGAGAATATAAAATGTTTGATTCTACTTAAATTGCAAACATTCATCTTGTTATGCTGATAACTCAGTTTGATAGTTTGGGTAATTAATGTTCAGTAATACTGCAGTATATTGACAAGAACAACGTAGCTTTGAAGAATAATGAAACTCTAGGGCAGTAAGAAGGATGGAACTTTCACATAATTAGATATGAAGCCACCACCTTGCAGATGCAACCGTTCTAGATAAATTACAAGTTTAAGAGTAAGATTTGGTTAAAATAATTCAGTACAATCAAAGAATGAATAGAAGGTAAATATGCATCAAAAAACATACCTTTGCCCCTGCAACTAAAAATAATATGATACATATTCCATATTAGAAGGATACAGTTTCCCCAATTCCTTTGGCCAGAACCTACAGGCCCATTTATGTAACTTTTATTATAGGCTCATGTTTTCAGTTGCAATTTCTCTTCCATTTTTGTTTGTTTTTTAAGCTTAAAGGAACTGCAAAGGACTAACAGTTATAGCTATGGCCTTAAACCTCAAAATACAGGATCTTTTTCTAGAAAGAACTGCCAAAAATGATAGAAATGTAAAAAGTAGGACTAATATTAAAATGAAAACATATCACTGAATAGCATTGCTGGTTACCAATTAACAAATAAGACAGATTTAGCCGCTAACTACACTTTCATGGACTCAAATACACTTTCATGGACTCAAAACACAAGTGGCAATTAACTTATGTCTCTATGCACTGCTGTTTCAGATGAACTGAAGTGCATCTGTTACTAAAACAACTTATCTAAAGTCACTCAGGATTCTTTATTACCATCAGCTTTTATATCTTTTTCACCCAAACTGATCACAGCAAGAACAGTTTTCTGCATATACGGAGCGTTTCAAACAGAGAAGTATTGTCTTCCTGTATCTTAAGGTTCTTAGAGAATCCTTTTATTGACTACAGGAGCACTAGTACATTTTCACAATGCAGTGCTCAAAAGACAATTGCTTTATAAAGGGGTTATTTACTGAAATGCACCATTAAGATCTTCCTTTGATACATAGCTACTACATCTGAGGATGCAACGTTCTGAAGAGAAGGAAAAAACTAAAGAAATTCAGATGCTAAAATGAACTTGATACGCAAAACTAAAAGCTACAAAACTGAAATGCAACTGCAGGCAGAAAAGCAGTGCATTTAAGATATCATCAGCTGCAGGATAATGAAAGTCTACTTTAAACAAAAATCTTTCGCCAAAATGCATTTTGCAGTGCAATGAATGGCTTAAAAACCCCGCAAAGGTTAGGCTCTCTGTTGTTCTCTTTAAACATAATTAACTGGCAATAATGAGCTATCATTTCCTACAAGAAAAATGATAATTTCTACTATATGTCATACAAGTAGTTAACATACATAATACAGTTCAATTACTTGATAGGGAGAAGACCAAAGAAGATTGTCTTAGGAATATTAGTTGGATAACTGGATTTTAAACATGAGAAAAATTTGAGTTCAGATCCCTAAAAGACTTGGATAGAACTTTAGCAATCCCAGTCCATGCTTTGTCAAATAGTAAGCAAGTTTGCACAGTAGGAGTAAACACAGACTTCATAAATTAGGGAAGACCACACAGATAAAGGCTCAGCAGCAGCTAAGAAAACAAATGATGAGTAAAAGATAAAGAACTGAGGTGGAGTTGGCTAAATGCTACCTTGAGAAATTAAGAGTTGTGTTGTATTTACTTATGAGGACGCTATGATCTAGTTTGGTTTCAAAAAGCTATTTTTTATTCTCTTTACATACAGGCTGCAACAAATTTCTTTGCCTAAACTGAGCAAAATCAGTGACTGATTTATCAAACTTTTACATTCTTAGATCAGACATCTCAAAGGATTATTTATCAATCTCCACTAAACCAACTGAACCCATCATAGTTGAATAGCAGTTATAAACATTCAACATTCCCATAAAAATGAATTAATGGACTATAGAAACAGCACAATATTCTATGCTAATTGCTTCTGGGTCACTACTTTAAAGACACATTTCATTAATCTTCAACGTAGCAAGAAAATAGCAGGTTTGTGTGTCCAAAATACGGTTCACATTCATCTCGTTATTAAAAGAAATTGGTCCTTTTCAGAGTGTCCCACTGAAATCCTTAAATTTCTTTAACCAATACAAAATTTTCCACTCTTTTAAGTGACAATTATTAAAATTCTTTATAATTGCAATTATTTATCAGAATTCTAGCCAACATCTATGATTTCCTCTAAAGACAGTACAAGCAGATCTCATAAAAAGCCTCTGCTAGCATACAGATAACAACAACGGAGGATTAATCATTTTCGCTATAGCAACCACTGCACTGCAATTACCATAGTGACATGAGAAGAATAGAAAAAGTAATAACGAAGAGCTCTTACTTGTTTGGAGCTATGTCTCAGCCAAATAAGTGCAAAATTCTCTAGTGGCCAGCTCTCCTCACCTTAATCAATTGAAATGCCATTTGTAATAAATATGTCACAAAGCATTTTGATTTATTTTTAAAAGGGCAATACAAATTTGTCAATTGTTCACTGTCCTTTGGTCAGGTTAATGTACCAATCATTGCTATCATGTAACAGAGGGGAGTGCTACTTATTTTAGAGGTTCCAATTTAGACTACATACATAGGTCTACTACATTACCATAAATACATTGATACATATATATACACCTGCTTTTGCATTTTTTTCCATTAGAATATACACATACATATATACACACATACATATATACAGAAATGTAGTAGACCTTACAGAAACATATATAAAGATGTATATAACCATACATTTGAGTATCTTTCATGGAAAAAATATATCTCTATTATTTGAGTACTTCAGGAACACTTGGTGCTAAGATTACACTAACATCTGTGACAGCTTCTCATGAGTCACCTAATTATTATTTTTTCCAGCTCCACTTATCTAAATAATTTCTACTTGACAGCTGTTGTTCAACCTGCTTAGTTTAAGAAAGGAAACCTTACCCCAAATTAGTTGCCTTTGGAGGTTCTCAGTCAAGATCTTATTCAAAGCTCCCCCCTTTTTTCAAATGACAGGTAAATACTCATAGCTGGAAAGAGTACTTCAAATAAAACTTTTGGAAGCAGGAAATAATGTTAGACAAAGTCATCTCTTGAAACAAAACATGTTTTGCTAAGATGTAGGAGTGATCAATAAATCAGAACCTTGGACTGCAGGAGTGCAACAGTGTACAAATAGAAAGGTGGGTGTAAATGAGAAGGCAGCAGCAGGCGTGGCATACTCCCAAGCTCATGTCTGGACCTGACATTGTTCCAGAGTCTCATATGCACGAGGTTAAGTAAATGAGAAATGGCAGAGAGTGAAAGCACAGAGAAATAAGGAATCCTTTGAGACGTTTAACGAATGGCAAGGCTGGCACATCAGCTATGAGGTACAGAAAAATGTCAAGAAAGGGGAAGAAAATAGGGGGAGGCAATACAGAAATAAGAATGTTAACAGGCTTGTGACTGTATATCGAACATGTTTCTAGTCACAGCAGCTGTATTGCAGTGCCAACAGTGACGATGCTTGCAGCATGCATACAGCAGAGTGAAAGCGCTATGGTATGTTCTGCTTAGTGCATCACACAGTTTGGCAAAAGCTACTTTGGTAGAAGGTAGTACAATCTTCTAATGCATCTCATTTTACATTTTCATTGTGGTATTTTGATTTATTGTGCAATGAAACCTCTTTCAGGCCCCATTAAAGATAGCCAGATTACTATTTCAAACTGCAAACCATCATACCTTAGCTTCCTTTGACTTATGACAATCATTATTTCATCATTTTTGAAATGGAAAACTGAAAAAAGGAGATGTTGAAGTCTGACAAACCATTTCTAGTAAGGCATTTTCTTTAACTTCAGCTCACTACAAGCAGAATCTGTATGATAAATACCTACCTTTTGAAGTATCTAAACATATGCAGACATAGCACAGTGGGTAAATGTAGTTACTCTGATACAGTGTTATCCTAGTAATGTGAGATTTTGCCTCTTTATTGTTAGACTGGTGCAGAACAAAAAATACTGGAATGAAAATGAACATGAGCAGAACTCAACTAAGATCCTCCTTTGCATTAAAAGTTTTTTCCTCCTACCAATTACTGTATAGCCACTCTTACACAGAACTATTCTGCTGCAGGTAGGATTTTTTGATGGTGGTGGGGTATTATTCAACTTCCTTCAGACTGCATTTCATAAAGAACATGAATTTAGAATTATATCCCTGCATGACTCATACACATTGTTTTAGTACCACATTCACTTCAATATTCTCTAAAAGTTTGTTCAATGAGAAACTAACTGTTGTCTTGATTATTCTAAACTAATGCTTGGAAGGTGGAAAAAAAATTGATGCACTACTCTATTTCCTACCCATTGTTACAACAGAAGAAAGATTAATTAAAGTTGTAATAGTACTCAAATAGCAAATTTGAAATCATAAGTATTTCCATGGTTGTCAGAATAAACTTTGTTCCCCTATCAAAACACACACATACATTTATAGCACATTTATGGACAGAAAGACCATTAAACCATTTCCCGTCCTTCACCCTGGACAAACTTGAGTGATCTGGAATGAAGATGATAGTGTGTATGTAGCTGTTCAGGAAGAGGAAAGCAAGACCCTCATACTGCAAGATCTGTGCTGGGTGTTCTTCCTCAGAGATGAAATGGCTGAGATCTTTCAGAATAACCAGTTCCAAAAAGTCAGCTTCTGAAAAGCCAGCATCTCTTCCCATAGGGAGACAAGGAATCATCAGTATCATCTATCTGCTTTGCTATATATGCTGTCCCTCTACATTTATTTGCATGCATTTCTTAAGTCCCTGCACGCATTTTCTCCCATTGTATTCATCCTTACTAGAGAGATTGCTCCACTATTGCCTCACACTAGTGCTTTGCCTACGAATTTGATGATCATTAGCAGAGCAGGGTATTAAACAACTGGTGATGGAACTCCAAAACAGTAGCACCCCGCAGCTAAGCTAGCTATACGGGCCATTGTCTTTCATAACCTTGGCTGTACCAAAACCACAGCGTACTGCACTGCTATATCACTGTGCATTCAATTTATTCACATTTTCAAAATTTTAACTTTAACATTTGAACAGTTCCACTTTTCTTTGCAAAGATATCCCAGGGTTTACTAAAAATCCCATTAGTTATGATAAATCTCTAGAATTATGATAGATCATTTGGGCTCATTAGCTACCTAACAGAGATAAAATTATCCTACATAAAGATTGTTTTCCATATTGCCATTGTTAAAAAACCAAAAAACACAACAACAAAAACCCCCCAGATTTCTATTTAATACCTATTAAGACACATTATTCAGAACATCAGCTTGGAAAATGGTTACAAAAAACCCCAACACATATAAATGTTTTTTAAACTGCAAAAATCGTAGTATTCTAGTCTTCCCTTCAGATATTATATACAAAAGTGTTTATATTTGTAGGTAAACAGTAAAAGATTTTACAAAAAACTTTTACAAAGATTTTAGAAAATGCGTTAAACATTTCACAGAAGAACTTAGAGCATGGTTCAGCTTCTACCTTATTTCATTTACTGTAGATCTGTAAACCCATCCATAGTTGCTAGATAAGGATCTAAGGATAACTAACTATCCAGCAGAGGTGTCTTCTAGTTACGTGTCAGTAAACAGCTTTGCTAGAACTCTTAAGAATACTTGTAAGTGGCAGCATAGAGCAAGAGAATTGGACTCTGGGTCTAATACAGAGTCTGACTTTTAATTTAAAAAAAACTGTCATTACCTTTAAACCAGATTTTAAACCAAAGTGATGCAACAAGGCTACCATTTGACAACATTTAAAGACAGGATCAGTCTCACAATTAAGAAGCATGTTGTATAAACATAGTAAATTAGTTCTTAAAGAAGTTATTTACATTCAATAGTGTCAGCAGAATCAGGCCTGTAGCACTTTCCCTTGGGTTGCAAAATTCTTATTTTAGTGCACAGAAAGAAGTATTTTTTGGACTACAAACCCAACATTTCCTGTTCTCCGTTGCATGACACACACATTGATAAGTCACAATTAACTGAAAAAGTACATTCTAATAGAAAAACACAGGTTTTCACTAACCCTTGCAAAAATATATTTACATATAAATTAAGTTTTTCTTCTGTCCAGAAGACTTCCAGAATTTTCAATTACAACCATTAAGATTTTACCATGTTTCATTAACCTTTATTCAAGTAATTTTAATTCATTTACATTTTGGCTTTATTAGTTTGTACAAGTGAAGAACTGATGAACATTTACTCAAATTATACCTTCTGAACAAGATTAAGGGAAAAAAACCAAAATCATTACAAACAAAATACATGTCTGATAAAAGTAAGTTTGGCCTTGTACCACGCCTCAAAGCAACAGTCCTTAAGTGTGGCACTCAAAAGTAGATACGTGTGATGCAGAATGTACTGGGATAGCCAAAGTTGAATTTAGTTGAATTTATTCATAATTATTCCCACATATTTCAAGATTTACAGTCAAATAGCTATAACACCTTAAAGAAAAAAGTAAAAAAAACCTTTTAGAGCTAAACGTCTTTATGTGTTTTTTTGATTTAAAGTAGCTAACCAAAATATGAAAGAGAAACACACACTCAGGGTAGTTTAGAAGAATAAAACTCACCAAAATCTGCAAACACGGACTGTCCAACAACTTTGACACCACTAGGCTTTTCCTTACTTTTTCCAGCTTTAGAAAAGTTCCCATCCTATCAAACAGGACAAAGATGATGGAAAAACTGAATTGCAGACTAAGACACTTGAACCAAAGAAAATACACATCGATAAAAAAGTGCTTAAGTAGATAATAAAGAAACATCTCAGCTATAGAAAAAAAATGCACTCTTTGAAACTCTTTTGAGTTTTTGCATTTCTAATCCTTCATGGAATTTTACAGAAATCCAGTAGTAGTAATATTCAGATACAATTGTCCATATATTTTGCCGTGTTATGAGGAAGAGATTGGGTTATTTCAGCAACATAATCTAAGTCATAATTACGTGATTATGAATACTAATGTGCATTTATGCATATTGACATGTGATTTTATAGATATATGTAATATATAAAAACACACCTGCACACCTGTTAAAAATAGCTTCTGATTTTCCTTCTAATTAGGAAATAACTTGATTTTACATTAAGTCTGATTTAGGTCTTGTTTTACTAATCTATTATTAAAACCTAGGCCTGCAGAAAACAATATTCCAGTATTTCATCAGAAAAACAAAAGAGGAGTACTGGATCCTTGTTTATCGTAGAACCGGATCGCAACTGGAACAAAACCATTTAAAACGTTAAGTTTTGGTAGCCAAGTAAGGTGACCTAAGGCCCACTTTTCTAGTCATTGCAATCAGCTCCTGCAAAGTGCTAGGCACACAAGTATACGTAAAGCCACTGAGACAAATGATATATCATAAATCACCATGCTAAGTGTCAGTAACCTCTGAGAACAGCTGATGACACACTAGGAGTCCTGCTAAGGTGTACGACGGCAGTCTGACTGATTTACTTAGTAGGCATGTTAAAAAATCTGCAGAGGAACTTATGCCGAGTAAAAGATTGCCAGTGATATTCTGCAGTCTAAATGCAATAGTGCAGTTAGTGCCTCAACATCGGTTCCACTCATTCCTGAAAAAGAGACGATACTGACTTTTTAAAACTTGTCTGTGTTTTAACAGAACAGTTATTTGGGTTTTCTCTCTCACCTTATTTACCCATGTCTCGAACTGAATGTTTTGTGAATTTGGTGATGTAGTAAGGAACAAATCTGCAAGGGAAAACATAAGAGAAATGAAATATTTAACATTAGACTACACACACAAGTATCACTCAATAAAGATATATAACTTATATTAAAATATATTACCTATATTTTATAAGTTATAAATATATTCCAGTGATGTTTAGATGTATACATATTAAGCAAGAAAGATTAAAAAAGAAAACCCCCAAAAACTATTTTCATCCCTCATACTCTTCTGTATAAATAAATATACCTTCTGCACTCAACTTCCACATTTGTATAGTTTATACATAAATTAAGTTAGCCTCACATGAGCAAGTTAAGTGCTGGAAGTTATATACGCACACTGAAGAACATTTCTTAATAGTAAAGACAGAGTCAGACCTCAAAGCTAGAAAAAAAGTATACATAGTTATATTTTTAGTAAGTCAAAATTAAAAATAAAACCCCACCAACCATTCTTTTATTTTGGATATGTTGAATGAAGCAACAGATATACTGTTGACAGGAGGAGAAAAGGAGACAGAGAAATATTTCAGGCTTCCTTTACACTAAAATTCTCTTAAACATCAAAACAGTGCAAAAGAGTGCTTCAGGGGATTTATCTGACAATGCCTATTTAAAGAGGAGCTTATTAATTGCCATTTAGGAAAGCACCCACATTAGGAAAATGGGAAGAAAAAGCTTTATAAAGGAGGTTACAAAAAAAGGGGGCGGGGGGGAATTATGAAGTCCAGTGTTAAGAAGTCTAGATTTTAAGAAAACTACTGTTTTAGATTTAAGCACTTGGTTTCTTTTTCATTGTCCTTCTTTCCCCCAGCAATTTAAGATATCACTATTTGAGTTAGAACACAATGGTTACTTTGTAGGCAGGAAAAAAGTTATTAAAAAAAAAAAAAGAGAATATTAATGCCCTACCCTGAGGGGGTTTACTGAATAAGCAGGTGGACTGCTGTACAGGGACTTTCAAATGGCACAGTAAGGGGTATTGTCTTCCGGGGGACACACGGGGGGACGACACATGGGGGACACCCAACCAAACAAAAAACCCACCCAAGCCATAAACCCTCACTCCAAACCAACCAAACCAAAAAACCACATACACACAAAAAAACCCAAAGATCTTGCTTACAGATTTCTCCCTGCCTGCCCCCAGCTTGAAAGCTGTACCATTTATTATGTACCATCTTATTCCCCTGAATACCCGAAATGGCAATTTCCTTTAGAGCATGCACATGAAAAGCATGATAGTGTGCTTCATTGGAATGAATTATATTGATACTTAAGTATTTCTTGAAGGCAAGAGACAGAAGTAATGGAAACAATCTGAGGATATCATAGATGTAACTTAGAAAACATATATAAACTTTCAAATTTTAAATTTGCATGTAGAAGGAAGTTTGTGCAATATTGTTGATTACTATCAGATATAAACCAGAAAAATATTAAAAAATCTAATACATTCACAAGGAAAAACAGAAACATGGAACAACAGAAGCCTTAACTCACTTTTCTACAGGCCAAAATGCCACTAAATCTTTGAAAAGAGTTTTTGAGGTTCAAATAAGTATTTCAGGTAGGGTTGTAGTATAACCATGTACTGCAATTTGCAACTAGTTATGGGCTATATCACATCCAGATTATGCCACAATAGGCTCTTTAAGTGTTACATTTAAATACACAGCAAATGACCAGCATTTGATTAGCAAATATAACAGGTTGCCTAACCTTCAGCAGACATTTTGTTGGCACTGCAACTGTTTTCCCACCACATCTCTGACTCAGTTTCACGCACTGCAGAGCTGACCTCTCACCTTTAATTGCTAAGTTAGTCCTCTCTCTGCCCAGTCTTCTATGCAAGGAGAGATCTTGGGGAGCATTAACTCAGCACTCCCACTGCTAATGCTATGTTTATACATGTTTTGTGACTCTGTCCCAGAATTAGACAAAATGGCATAGCTGCCAACACAAGACATAATTCACCCAGTACTATTATGTTAGAAATTCAGCTCTGAACAGCTGGTTATTACTAGGTTAAATAAATGCATCAAGTTTTTATGCAACACAGTTATGCTTCTAGGGTGGAAAAAACAAATACAAAAGGCAGATATGAGTTATGCTGGGGGGATTACGAAGTCCTTCGCTCTACATCATTTATTTAAGGTTAAAACAAAGTCCATTAAAAATAAAACCAGCAAAAATAAAACAGCACTATTTCTTGACTAATTTAACATGTGATGGAATGTCATTTAACAATTATTCTTAATTTAAAAACCTATACTAATGCAGCATGCTATGACAACTTCTCAGTTAAAAAAAAAAAATCTCTTCTTCAATGGGAAAACGCAGTACCACCTACAGTATCCTTACAGTAAAGCTTTTTGAATAAGGAGACATGAATGCCCTTAACAACTTAATGGGAAGTCATATAAGCACTGCTACGAATTGAACTATCTGTAAGTAGTAATATATCTTGTTTTCATTTGAGCTTTACAGAGTAAATGTATTAGTTACCGCTCCTCAGAGAGCATAATGGCCATGTTTGACTCAAAAGACATTCCGTATTGTTCATCCCAGACAGAGTTACAACAGGCCACGCAAAGTCAGGCACTCAACATGACTGGGCACCAATGACAGCAAAGTAAATTGCAAAGTATACTAACCCTAATTTTGAGACGCAGCCATTATGAACTCGCTCAAGTATTAGTGAATTACTTGTAACAGGGTATGTATGGTTACTGTTTATTACATATATACACCTATTTTGTAAAAGCATGTAACAAAGAGAGAGAGATTTGCAATGGATTTTTCTTATGCATTGAAAAAAAAAAATCCATTTTTCCCATTCTTCATCTGCAGCATGTTATATTAGTTGTTTTTCCCTCCTCATTTAATCTGATTTCATAGTAAGTGTATAGAAATATTCAGAAATATGACTGCACAGGGAATTGAAATAACATAGGAAGGCAAGGAACAACAGGCATATAAGTTCCCACATGTTAGGACCAGAATCAAAAGTAGCTTTAAAATAAACATTAAACTCTGAGGGAGGGGGGAAAAAAAAAAAAAAGGCATGAGAGAACCACGGTGGCTGGGATGTCACACAGCTTAACAAAAATCAAAGAATACATTTAGCTATCTGCAGCGTAGGAGGAATAAATCAGGATGCTAAATACAAGTCAAACTACAAAGAGCTAACAGAAAGACAATAATTTAAAACATCTAAAACATTTACTATGTTAAAAATGTGGAGGTGCTTATAGATTTAAAGTCTTTGTTCAGCTGCTGTACAAACCAGGCATTTTAATGTGAACACTTGTTCCGCATGTTGAGAGTAGGAAAATAGAGCTATGTTTTCAGAGGAGGCAATCTACCATGGATTTCTTTGGTTTGCAAGAGGTCAGTGCTGAATATGGCCCTCTACAGTAGCTTAAAGATGATTAAATTCAGCAACATGCCTGTTTTGCACTGAACTCCCTCCCACCCCCAAAATAGCCTCTCTGGAAAGTTAGTAAATTACGTTTGCCCTTTGCTCCTCTTCATGTACTCCTCTGTCTCTCGTCTCTCCTTTTTCCTAACTTGAGGCATATAACATTATATCCAATGAATGGAACCAACACACCAAAGCAGCTCCAAGGCTGCTGTAATATTACACTGCACTGGAAAAATGCAAAGGCAAGCAAAGATAGCAGACAATCTTCCAGAAATAGTATAGAGGAGCTAGTGCCATGCTGCTCCTAAGTTAAAGCAACAAGCTGTGATTTCCCATAGGACAACTTAATACAGGTACAGCACCACCACCTCTAGTTCTAGAGCCCACTGAACCAATTCAGCTGGTATGTTATTGCCAACTGTCCTCCTTTTTATCCTTAAGCCTTCTTAGAAGCTACAAGTCTCAAATGCTCATGCACGTTTTTGTGATTAAACACTCTGGCACTGAAATCAAATCAAATGCTTAATATTTTCAAGTAATTTTCCATTTTCATCAAGAACGTCAGAGATTTCAAAGCAAGCAAAACAGAAACATTTCTTTGCAGCAGCAGTGTAAAAATGCAATGTGATTTAGACACTCCAAATACCTGTTTACAAATTTGTATAATTCAGAATTACAAATGTTTTCTCCAAGTTTGTAGGAAAGAAACCTGTAAGAAAAAACCAAGCTCGACCTGGTACAGTGTTTTAGACCAGATGATTTCCAAAGGTTACTTCCAACCTAACTTATTCTATGATTCTATCTGGCTTTATTACCTAAGTTTTTGTCCCTAAGAACCAAAAGCATATGAGAGAGTAAACAATTAAGAATCTGTGCAATTTATAAATATCTTTTTCTATACAGCCATAGCAAAAACTCCTTGCAAGTATCTGCTTCCCAAAGGAATGGCGTCCATGGCAGACATCTCTCACCACTATTGCTATAGCTTTCCATGTCTATTATTACTAAATTCTTTAATATATAAGAGCTGCAGGAAAAGAGATGAAGCCAACAAATGCATTAAGATCTGTATGTTCAGTACTTGGATTACACAACAATGAAGACATATACAGTTCATTTCTACACTTTTTGTATTTTAATACACTAATCATATTGAAAATGGCAACATTTTTGTTTTGCTTCTGGCTATATCAAGAAAACTCAACTGCTCTTTCCTACAAGGAATGCCTATCATATTACATATGCTCAGGAAAAGTCACTTGTCTAAAGATATGCTGCCACATTGCCTTTGGAAGGCAGTTCTGGTTGCAATTTCAGCTGTAGAAAACAAAATCATTTGCACACAGATCTCTAAGTTTAAAAAGCACAGATAAAGTATTGAGGGCTGTATCATAAGGCTCTGTTCAAATGCTGATGAACCTAACAATAGCACAATGTGAGATATTTACAACCTGAGGTTATAAAAGCAAATAAGTGGAGCTCAACCATCTCAGTTATTTACAGAATACAAAGGTGATACTCTGGATACTTTTACAAGCCAATAGGTACAGAAAGGGATACTAAAAACAATAGACAAGGATGTACCTTTAATAACCCACACCAATTGTAGATTCTGGAGATATACAATGGGAATAGGCAATGGGAAGAGGAAAAAATCAGTCTGGCCGCTTTCCTACTGCCACTGCCAGAGAAAGAATACTGGGTTAGCTGGATGGACCACTAGGCTAAGCCTGCAGGGCATTTCTTACATTTTTAGTTTGTGACGTGATGTAGTAAAGATAAGTAAAATCCTTGATAGTTGGGATGGGGGAAGAGCTTCATGTCAGATTCAGGCAGATTTCCTGAAGTGTAACACCTACAGCCTAAGCCAACAGCTAGAAATAAAAAAAAGCAATACTATCTGAGAGGAAGTGTTTCTCTTAAACAAATGCAAAGTGAAGTGTGTTCACATTTAAATGTTTTCCTATTTTTGATTTAACAGGCAGTGATTAACAAAAAAACAACATAAGCAATAGGAAAATTCATAAACTAAGTTCAACAGCCTGGGGATAAGATAAAGAATCAAAGAGACTACCCAGCATTTTAGATCCATAAGACTGAAAACAACCTAAATATATACCAAACACTTAACACAGAAGGTATCTGACACATGCTGCGAGACAAAACCACACTGTTAGCGTTGTACTCGCAACTTTAGTTTCCCTAAAAAGTGAGTTGGTGAGCAAATTTGGCTATTCTTTGAGTTAACTGGCTTAGTAATAAAATGCTGCTATACAGGCTCTACTACATCTTATCAACAGTAAATACATATACTGAAAAGAGTGAATGCTGAATTCAGGGCTTACTAAAATGGAAATGGAGATTATTAGAATTCATGTTTCAGCTTGAAAAAGGGAAGATATTCAAGTACTGTATTGCAAGCTCCAGTAACCTAAAGCTCATTACAGAGGAACCACAGCAGTTCCATCCATCTTTATTTGATGAGATCAGCTAATTTTGACATTGTATCAACATATGGCCCAGTGAAGACTGAAAAATCTCCCCCGAAAGCTATGTAAAACTTGTACAGTTAGTCTGCATTGAGTTCAGTGTCTTTAGATCTATCTCGTATCAATACCAAAGTCATCTCAGATACATCTACAAACACTGAAATAATAATTTAAACACAGCGCACCCATATCTTGAGCTAGATCCATTTCTGATAATTTTTATGTAGTATATCTAATGGAGCATTACATAACTACTAATGTTTATGGCAGCCCATCTGGGGCACCAAAAGCATGGCATTCGTGCCACGGGGGCTCAGAAACCAGACACTTAGAATAACGATGCCCAATAGATAATCGCCTACTGAGAGCCCAACGTGTAATTGCAACAGGTTATCGGTCATGACAAAGGAATTCCATAGGAAAGATGGGTTAAAATGCAGGACAGCATTCAAACACCTTGCACATGAAAGCATTTCTACTCTTCCTGCAATCCTTAGCTTCTTACACCATGTATCTTACAATTTTTGCTGCAGATGCAGAAATAATCATACAGGCAGTTTCCAACAAAACAGCTCTACACCCAACAGCAGGCCAATCTCCAATCCTTATCCCACAGTATTCTTCACACAGACCATCCCAGACTCCTCTCAATCCAGTCTTATGCAACTGTGCTTCTCTTATTCCACACGCCATTAGGTCAGTCCTCCTCTAATAACTTCAAGTCCATCTGTTAACATCATCTTCTTGCAGAAATTCATCCAGTGTTTGCGCATCATCTCTGCCTTTTGCCCCCTGCTCTCAGTTAAGCGTCCAAACCCTGGCAACAGTCCAGAGCCACAATGGAAAGGAAGGCTTCGATAATCCCTGTCTATGGTACGTTCACTACTGATGGCTGTTTTAGAAAGGTAGTAATAGCAATTAAGGAAAACAACAACAACAAAAACAACCCCCAGTTGATATTTCTAAAACCTGTTTCAAACTGGCAAAATTTGGATGGATCTTTTAATTAAAACAGCAAAAGCAAAGAGACCTTGCTATCTTTCAGGAAGGATGTTTCAAAAGCAAGCGCTAGGTCACTAAGAAAAAAGTTGCCCTAAGTTATCAAATACCAAACCAGCTCCACCACGACTTCAGTCTGTGAAAGTGGCTAACCAAGGATTACTGAAGGTTAGAAAAAGTTCAACGTGGAGGTAGACAGAGAGCTTAGAAGACTTCAGCCCAACTGGAAAACTGACGACAATCTCATTAAATAAAGCATATAGTATTACAAACCCTACTTCCAAATATGGCTTTTTCTTATTAGAACTACTAGGAAATGGCAATAAAAGCTAACTATACAGAATCTGCTCCAAGTTCACTTCTGATTATCCTTGTTATTTTCCTTCACTTTCGAGTGTTATAAAAAACAGTACTATTTATAGATGGAGCGTTCATTTCACTAATGACTGACTTGACCTTTCTGTTTAATGTCAGAGGGCTTCATTTCAGAATTAAAACCCTCAGCATCTACGGTTGTCTTCAGAAGCCACCAGGGCATGAGCAACATTCTTAAGTTACAGCTTGATTTCACATTTACTTCAGAAGTTTAAGTTAATGAAGGGAAAAAAAAAAAAAAACCAAGCCCCTATTTTTAAACACTACCAAAACGCACAAGGTATTACCCAGTAAGAGCATAGACGTGTACACTCCAAACATGCCTAAAAATTTTTTCATTTATGTGGAAGAACAGGTGTGTCTCTGCATATTCTTTAACTAGAAGTTACTTGTGGATATTAACATTCCTGCTTGTATGTACTGGTATATGTCCATAATGTGCTGAACTAAAAATCTCTGCTTTGCAGTGTGTTGACAGAATGGGTAAGGTGACAACTGTATTAAAATCATTAAATGCCATGAAGACTAAAGACAAGTAAAAGATAACTTTCCTCTATTTACATTACAGATTGACCCACTGGTAGGAAAAAGAAAGTATTTAAAAACAAAATTAAAACCATTATTTACAATTGTTTTGGTTGTACTTGCACAACTTTAGTTGTACAATACTTTTAATATGCACAAATCTGATTTTCTATTAAAAAGCTGGATGTAGTCAATTTTACTTCTTTACTACAGGGAAATGAAAACCCAAACCTGACAAGTTTTGTGCTTCTGTTCCAAAGGTTTTCATTCAGGCAGAGAAACCCTCTATCATTTGGTATTCAGATTTGTTTGTCAAGTTGGCATTAGTTTTGTACTAGAGAAAACGCAATACATCTACTGCCTAGCTATAGCAATTTAGCTTTTACAATATAGATACGAGTACAAGTACCAACGCTAATGAGTTTGCAATTAACTTGTCATGAATTTTTGGTGCTAGTTACATGAAACAGTAAGTTAAGGAATCACTCCTTCCAGTAACTTGCTCCTCTGAAAAATTTAAGCAAAACAAAAGGACTTGATATGTTCCAAACAAGCTAATTTGTGTTTGAAAATTTTTAGGAAATGTGCTTATAATAAAAGAAGTTGTGAATTTATTCTGCTTTTCAAAGGGGTCTTTCAAAATTTAGTGAGTGTTTACTGGAACTATTTAGTAAAGCGATGATAAACAATTATAAACAACATAATTAAGCACTAAAATCCCTTTCATTATTAAAAATTACTATAGAAAAAAATCCATATGTATTAATTTAAAAGCATCACTTAAATGGAAAACTTTTATATTAGATTTATGCCAAATAGCTATGCTTCTGAATATCCAGAGCAGGTGGGACTATTCCTCTGGTTTTTAACACTTCAAACATGAGTTTTCAGACAGAAAATTCTGTTTATTTTCAGAATAAAGGCAATAATATTGTTTCAAACAATAGAAGATGACCACTCAGTGTTAAAAGTGCTTTCAGAACTCATTTTCACATTCATGCTTTCTCAACAAAACACTGTTTGGGGCAGAACCGATTTACTTCTTACCTATATTAAGTTATTGATTCCCATAAAAAGATCATATTAATATCCCCCAGTGTATATAATTATATCAGTATATAATTAAAAATTTCAAAAGGCGTAGCTTTTGAGACATTTCATAATGGCAATTTTAAAATTAAAACTGCTAAGCAGATAGCATAGGTCATGGGTTCTTTCAGAAAGATTAGGAAAAACCTTAAGTTAAAATAGCTATTTCTTTTCTCTAAAGATCTCTACTCATTCTTTAATTCTCTTTGTGAGGTAATCTGTGAGTAAAAAAGTGGCACTGGCAAAAGCAGACCGATCTCAGCAGCAGGAGGAGGAGAGGCAGCTCATTTGAGCAACTCTGGTTTCATCTTACGAGCAGGAACTTCCTGGGGTATTGAACACTGTGCAGGAACAAGTGGAGGAATAGAGGTAATGAGATCACGTGAGGATTTTTAATTAGAGATAACAAATCTCTAACAGTAAAAATGAAAGTAATAAAAAAAACCAAACAAAACTTTACAGACATAGATTGAGGTCCTCCAAAATATATCCTGTATATCTTATACGATACGGTTTTTGCCTCCATTATTTGCTGTAAACTCTCAGGTAAGCTCTGTTATCAGAGCCTAGAACAGTTAAGAAGTTAAAAAATCTACCTGTTCAAGGAATGAAACAGTGACATGGCATTAATGAATATTTGTTTTGGGAAAAAACATATGGGAGGGGGCAAAACCAGGGAGAACAATTTGACTTCAAATACATAAACACCCCCCCAGTTTTAAAATGCCACTCAAGTTTTAAAAGGCCAGATAATTTGTTTGCAAATATAGTGAGCCTGGTTATTTCAATAGAGAATAAATGCAGATCTATTGCATAAAATAAGCTTTGATGATAATATTATATGCAGAGAGGCTACCAGCTTCCATCAAGATGAAACTCACCAAAAATATAATCAGAGAGTCTGACATCAAGCATTACAGTGTCTTCAGAATCCAGGTTTAAATGATTACAACAGAAAAATCACCTGTGATTTGAATGATTAGTTTCCAAGAAGAAAACTATCTACATTTCTGCGTTTAAACCAAGAAGTGGGAATCAAAAAGAAAACATGTTGTAAATGTTCTGGTACATTAGGTTTCTAGATTCCCAAAGCAAAACAACATAAGAAAATTAACCATCAGAAATCAGTAAAGAGACTAGCAATTAGCTTATAGCAAGCTGTTTCTGACTAATGATTTTTCCACTTTAGTTTTCCCAAAATCAAATTTATGATTTTTTCCTTCATTTTATATAAACAGTTCCAGAAATATCTGCCATTATACACACCATGTGCTAGTGTTCAACACAAGACAAGTTGTAAAAGCAGTATTTCCAAACTTTGGAATCACATAACCAAATATGGCACAGAATATTTAATACATTAGCTATTTTTCACAGCATTCAAGGATACATTGACAAATGTACAGTATGAAGTTACAGTATGATTCCAAGTCCAAGGCAGTTTGTCTCATAGATTTGAACATTTTAGAAATATTTGCAGGGCCACAGCCTGATTTCTTGGTAGAAGACTTGTAACTTTGAGTGCATACAAATATATTGTTTATTAATAATCCCAAGTAATTAAGTACTACAATTTTGCTTAGAAAGACAGCATTAGCCCTAAATGAACATCTGACATTTTAGGATGTTTTAAATAGAAACAATCAAGTTAACTAATTAGAAAAAAAAATGACGTGTAGCAAAATAATTGCAATCCTAAAAATTTCAACTGTAGCTAAAGCACTCCCGGTACACCTATGAGAGCTAACGTTAAGACAGTCTAATCAGTGTTCACCTAGTGACCCATGCTAATGTAAACTTCAGCTTGGTCCAAAGTATTTATCTGAAAATGCTGACTGTGATGCAAATCAGCAATGGCATAAACAAAATATGTTTGTCTATTGTCTAGCTTTAAATAGATGATCTGTATTGGTACCTATCTCTACATCATTTCTGGGTGGGCTTTATAAAGTCCTTTTACCTATCTTGGCCTCAGTTTCCAGCTATAAGACTTTTTCTCCATGGTTCGGTTCATGTATTTCAGTTGTAAAATCTTCAGTATAATGACCATATCACAAATAGCGTTTACTCAATTAAACAGTATTCTCTCCATCTCTTGACTAACACATCTGAAATGCATTTCTGAGAATGACTGAGTTCCTTTTTACTTCAAATTGAGTGGACTAATGCAAAAAAAAAGTTACTTTTAACTTCCTTCACTATAAGTCAAAAGAGTTAAATCCTGTACAAATACTTCTTAAGTCGTGTGATGTAAATTTTTCAGTTTCAGCATATGACATTTTTAAGACTTACTTAAGGAGCCTGCTTTGGAAATGCTCACCTGGACTGTCATGCTCTCTAAAATACACCTGATGTTAATCTGTTCAGACAAGCCTATTATTATTAGCTTCAAGATTATTTTATTAAGCTAGCTGTTAAAAAGAACTCATGACAAGTGTGAGTATGTATTACTAGACACCCAGTAGCCCTACTCTAACAAGGGTCACCACATTTTCTCCTCATCTTTCAGTCTCTCTCAGTGCATGTACAAACAGTGACATTGATGGTAGGCAGCTTGACTAGACCATTTCCAGACGTCCCTTCCAACCTCAGCCATTCTGTGACCTAGATACTCCTCCCTGGAGCAACAAGCACTTAATACACATGCAGAAGACACTTGAAAATTTTGTCTTTACTTTCTTTTTATCTGTAAAGCACACACAGACCCTTTGGTAAAAGTTTTATACTGCAAAATTTTGCATGGATTATATAATTCCTGGCCTAACTCAAAATTACTTACTGAATTAAAAATTACAAGAAGCTGAGATTTCTACATGAGGATGCTGTATTTAAAAACAGCAGCAGCATTGCTATCTGAAACAGCCTAGTTTGTATCTCACCAAGAAAGATTAGTATTATCTTTGTTTAGTATTATCTTTGTTCTGGTTAGTGGATTTTTGGATTATAAAATCCTTACACAGTTAGCCTTTCATGAAGCATTGTTAGGGATTAAAAACATCTTTATGAACATGTTCTCATATAATGAAATCATAACAATTCAACTTCATTTTACCCAAAGCAAGGAGAAGCATGCCAATTAAAAGCTCTGTTTTGAGGGTTTAGTATCAGCAGGTTGAAAACGGGTTAGGCAATAAACTAGCAAAAAGATTCTCAGCCCAGAGAGGATTTTTTTTTTTTTTGGTCAAGCACACTTTAAATCTCCTAAGCTGTTTATAACAATAGAGTTGCCAAAATTAGCCCAGCTAAAAATCACGGAATTGGCTGCATCTGTTACAGAATACAAAGAGCCCCAAAACATTGCAGAATATTAGAAGAAGGTCTTAAACCCCCCCCCAAAACAACAAGTAAAGATGGCATATTCTGGAGGCTTGTTTTTTATTTGTAAACAAAAATCAGTGCATCCATTTTTAGGTACAACTATATCTTCATATTCATGAATAGTAGCATTGCCTGCAAGTAAATAGTCTGAATTTTTCAGTCAAAAAGTATCACAGCAGCATCAAATGCCACAATTTTTAAGTCTTTTGGACAACAGGATTTCAGTATGCAGACTATTCCCCTGCATCCTCATCAATGCCTCCCTCCTAATTAACATGATTCTAACCTGTACCAGGACCTATTCTTAAGGAGGTTTTGTTCAAACTCAAGAATGGTAGCACGGGTGAGCAGTCACAAGAATCCTCTCCTCTCCGCTAGCTCTACCTGAACCACCCCAAAAGCAATAGACTCCACTGACTCCACTCAGAAATAACACAGTACGAAGCACACTCCTCTCCCCGCTGGTGTAGTACGTCTGCACTGCCCCAGCTCTGCTGACAAGGAACAGAGTTAAACAAACAGAGGAAGCATTTAGCTGTCTTCTGCAAAGTCCATCCAGACTGCACAGAGCGAGACGCAGGAGTAGTTGTGAGCATACTACAGCAATATCAGCACCTTATTTTGGCCCTGTTTGGCAGAGTGCGTTTAGAATCACAGTACTAACAGTCCTGTATAGATAGTTACATACAGGTGAGTTTTTTGGCTTGTCTTTTTTTTTTTTTTTTAAAAAATTTCTATCATCTGACTACTTTTATGACTACTACGAGTCACTTGCCCAACTCTGTGCAGACTAACACAAGTTAAAGGAGACACGGTGAGAACACTAAACAGGTATTTTTTTTGAAAGAGGCACAATGAGACTCAAGGTGCAATTTCATGCTTGGTTAAAGGCATGCTACAACTGCTGCTGCTAAAAGAGGAGTCAGCCTTCTCTCTGTGCTTACATTGGCTCTGGCAATCCTGAAGCTGTGTGGCGAGTTGGATCAGCTTAATAACTCAAGTGAAAATGAATTGTGTTCCCTGGCAGCCCCAGTTCCTGAGCAGTTTCCATAGCTCATGTGAGGGAACTACCATAAATGTGTGGACAGGACCAGCCGATTGGTGACTTTTCATTTTGGCAGCAGGCAGTCTTGGAATAACACGTCAGTCATGAAATATCAGATATCACCGATACGGTATTATTTTTCAGCAACATATGCCTTGTTCACAGTCAGTCCAATTTTCATAGGGAAAGCAAAAAAACAATTTACCGTTTCCACCTTAGAAGCAAAAAATTATTTTAAAGAAAATAATTCTATGGTAATATTTTCTCCAGTTTTCTTCTCAGAATGAATTATTTTCCTTGAAATTTTCCTCAGGTTGCTGTAGCATAACACGTTTCAGCCTGAGGTGTTATATCCTTGCTGTTACAAGCAAATAAAAGTCAGGATCTTTCTATGGGGAGTGCTTCATAGAAGCTTCTATTTACAACTTGAGATAGGAATATAGATGTGAATCTATAAAAGCTCCCAGCACTCCCCACACAAAGATCCTGACTTTCATTTCTATTTAATAGAGGAATATATCACTAGCACTAACTGGAACTCTCTGGACATTCTTTAGGCTGTTAGCTGTCATAAGAACTTTTGTGTACTCTTGCAAAAATAGATCAATCTGTGATTGATCTATGTAAGCAACTTAGACTTCCTACCTTTACCTACCTGTGAGTTTAGATTTCAATATATTCATCTTAAAATGCTACCTGGAATGCTGATCTACGCTGCCCATACCACTAAAACAAAATTCCAAAGGTTTTATAGAACTAAGTGTGTTAGAATTGGTTATTACATGACATTGATTATGGTAAGCAACCGTATATTTAATTTTCCAGTTGGAATTTCCACTTGACAGCTTTATGCAGCAATGTGCCAGAACTGAATATTAAGGTTTGACTACGTGCTAAAGCAATTAACTTAATCCCCAACATTTATAAGCATCTTAATTAAATTTATGGACTCTTTCCTCTCTCATTCCCATGCTATTAAATAGGAAAAAAATAAGCTCTCTTTCCAAAATTAGCATATATGAATTGATGTACATTGCACATCTAGCAGAAGATAAAGCATTTCAGAATTCATTTAGTGTGTGAAGAAATTAAGTTTAGCACAATATTTAAATGTGCTTGGAGGTATGAACCAGGTATGTAAGTGACAACTAGATTCATCGTGGTAATCGGAGGCTAAATTGCACTGCGCATTTCACAAAAAAAAAAAACCAAAACAAACAAAACAAAGCCACCACCAATAAAGGAAGAATACAGTTTTATCTACCATAAAAAAGTTGTCTCCAGTACTCGTTTGTGAACACTGAATTATAAATAGGTTATAGGATTGCTCATATAGTAATAGAAGAATAACGTCTCACATGCTATTTTCTCAATCAGTGATAGAATTAACTACGACAAAATACAATGAAGTCATATTGAAATCTTCAAGAAACAAATTATAAGTCCAGTCTTGAAAACACTTCTGAATGAACTATAAAACTATTTTCAGACTCAAGGTGAAGAAAATGCAGCCCTGCTTCTGATTCAGTTGCAAACTACATACTAGAGTACAGCATCACGAAGAGCAGGAAACAATGCTTTAATGGTGAACACAAAGCATTAGTTCTGATGAAATGATCATCAAGAGGGGAAAACATTGTTAGGTTATTCATGTTGGCAGTTACATTTAAAACCCAGAATTTTCAAACTGTAGATATTAAAATAAAATAGTTAAAAATAAAAAAATTAGAAGTAGCAAAGTCATATAATTACTGAATACAACATTCCAGAACCAACTCTTTACAACCATCAATGAAATGTACTAAAATATTAGAAGGAAATTGCAATACATTACATTGTATACTTAGTGATAAATATTTTTAGGAAGGTATTTAACACTTTTATGACTTACCAGCAGTGAAGTCATTATTTAAATCTATAAACGCATGAGAGTGCGGTATATACATTTTACTTTGAGTTTCCAACGCAGCATGCCATGATAAGTTCCTACAGACAAGAATAAAAAGCAATAC
This sequence comes from Theristicus caerulescens, assembly GCA_020745775.1. Taxonomy (NCBI): domain Eukaryota; kingdom Metazoa; phylum Chordata; class Aves; order Pelecaniformes; family Threskiornithidae; genus Theristicus; species Theristicus caerulescens. The sequence continues at coordinate 39,283,220 of CM036565.1, read as the reverse complement.
ATTTCATCGACGCTTAGGGACTGTTAATCATGAAAATATACCTTCTAAAAAAATTTTTTGAAACTTTAAATAAAATTGAACAGAAAGCATGTTCTCCTAATGCTAAGCTAAAATTACTACTTAGCTTACAATATACTAAGTAACTAGAGTAATTGCTTGAAAGGTTCTGCAAATGGTGATCCATAGCACAGGGGCTTTAGTTAGATTTTACAAACTTTCTAAAGCAACTTTTTTTGTACACAGGAAAGTATCACTACCCACAAAGTGAAATTTAGTGCCTAGACTTCAACTGTAAATCTTGAGACACTGATCGCTCTCCTCCCTGGTTTCCTCAAGCAGTTTTACTATCAGTACTTCTGGAATCTACTTTAGGATTAATAAAGATGAGCAAAAATGGACATAATCACATGCTGTTAAAGCAACTCATGCCTGCTACATATAAGTGGACTTTATTTTCAGTCACTTAAAAAAACCCCACAAGAATTAAACTCTGACATTATGATGGATGACAGGCTAATTATGTCATTTCCCAAGCAGGTGATCCTTTTATTTATTTATTTATAAACACACATACCCTGCTGGTTTCTGTTCTAAAAATGACTGAACTTCCAGCAAACCTCCCTATTAGCATCGCACTGAAATATAACAAATCCTTCAAAAGTCATAGCGGTTGAATCATCAGATATGTTACTTTCAGAACCCTTAGCTAATACACTCAGAAAAATCTCAGTATGCACTGTACAATAGCAGGACAGTGATATTACTACTGTCTGGAATGACTTTGTTTATGCCAGTGACATTACATACTTATAACTAAAGTCTTTATCTTCCGTGACTCATTTTATGGTAAGAAAAAAAATAAGCTTCTGATTACTTCCCAGAGATCATAACTAAGTCTTAGAAATGTTAAAAAGAATCACTTAATCTTAAAGAAATAATTAAATATTTTCTATAGTTTTTTTTGAAGATAGCCAAGAAAGTTAGTTATACAGCTCTAGTATAAATTTAAAAACATTTTAGATTAAAAGTAGAAAAATGCTTTTCTAAGCAGATGACATAAAGCTGTTATCCATGTACAAGACATTGCTTCTGCTGTTACCTATAGCACGCAGTCTTATTTTGAGCTGTAACAAGTAAGTTTATTTGTATCCTAATGCTACTGAAAGGATTTCTTCAACAAAATGAAAATCTCTCCCATTTTTCCATATCTTCAAAAGCTCATAAAATTTTTCAATATATAGTCATTGCAGGGTGTTCAGAAACACCCTTGTGAATTTGAAATCTCTGTTCCATAAGCCATCAGTTTAAATAAAAGTAATGGTGATAAAATTCAAGTTGGGATTAATGACCAAAACCACATTGCCAAGAAGAGTATAGTTTCCATTTACATTTACACATTTAAATGTTATTTACCCTACATCACTTCTGAACGATCTCTAAGGAAAGGAAAATAGTCAGTTAAGAAAAATAGGTATAGATTTGCTAAACTCACTGATGGGGTGGTGGGGGGAAAAGACTTATTTAAACATTTCTTAAGGGCCGCGGAGATGCAGGATAGAAAGCTGATATATTGTTGCCATAGAGACAGAGTAACCACCTCATTGATTTCTCCAGTGGCAACAGACCTCTTTTGAAACAACAGCTAACGAGAGCCACATAGGAATGCAAAGACTTCCTAACACACTCTTTCTTTTAAAATAATCTTAAGTATTGATTGTATGAAAACCTAAACCAGCTGTGATGCCAACACCTGGATTTCTCCTGAGACATGCAGAACTGCAAGTTTCTATGTTAATGTTACTAAATAACATTCAGGACTATCCTATCAAGTTCCACTTAAAAGCTGCAAAATAGCAAGTCAGAAGATGCAACTCTTTCTTCAAACAACTGATTTAAAGGTCCAATCCTCTAAGAAAACACAAGCCCAGTTCCTATTTTTCCAGTTATTCATTGGAAATTATTCATTATCAGTCAAAAGAAAATAGTTCAAGAAGAAAATGTCAAGAGTGGTTTTCATATCATCACAAAGCTAAGAACAACATATTTATGTTGATATTTATAATCCAACTCGTATCCTAAAAGCAATTTCTGCTATCTTTTGAGCACATTCTTTGAAAATTGAGAGAAAAATCTCTAAATCAGGGAAAGAGTTCTAATTCAAGTATCTTTCTTTTGAGGCTTTCTTTGTCAAAGAATGCCCAAACCCACAACACTATCAATTAAGTTCTTCCTTACAAAACTCAAAGACCGAATGTATGCTAAGTTCAGTTTGGCAAAAGTCACAGGAAGAGATGTACAGATCCATATTTTTAGTTGTTTAAAAAAAATCATCCTGTTCAATAATGAAACTTTCACTAACTCAGCATCACACCAATTTGTGTCCTTGAATACAGAATCATAATAGCTCTCAAAAGCCAAAGCTTTTTTTTTCTTTATCAGATTACAAACTTCAAAAGCAGTATCAGAAAAATTGAATAGAATGCGAAGTATCCTCCTCTAGGGTCCAATAGTGTTTTTAACAAATAACTTGTAACTTATTTTCAAAAGACAGATTTAAAGTTCTTTGGCACCTTGCCCAATATTAGAGACATTGCTACTTTTTAATTTTTTGTTTAGAGACTGGTTCTTCTGAGTCAGTAAAGATCCATTATTTTGTTATGCTTTGATTTCAGCATTGATACCCAAAACAGTTAAACAAAAATAATCCTTTGCATAGTCCTTACTAACCATTTAAATATGCCATTAAAATAGTAATTTTTATCCCAATATTTGCTAGCTAGTCCCATTCTAGAAATTACAGGGTTAGCAGAAACTTTAATAATGAAACTTAGTCCCCTTTACCGCAATCTCGTCTCATAAGACTTCAGTCAACTTCTATTTGCCGAAGAGTGGCCTTAGCCACTCCTTAACACAAAAGATGCAAAACAAAGAACATCACTTGCATGCACACTTATATTGCTACTTAAAGTCACCTCTGTTAGGTGTCTTTATGAATCTCATCCCCCAATAACCATACCAAATATTTTCCTTCATATATAGTTAAATACCCTTACAGTTTGCACTTCCCGTGCTTTTGATTTCCCATGTTGTCTAACCTTCCCATTACAAGTAATTTCCTAAATAAATGAGCTGAATTTTTTTTTAAGTTTACCCCAAACTCTTGCACCTCTTCCTTTCGCCATTCCTTATAAGACCTGTTCCAGTACTTCTCGCATCATCAACCTGTCACTTCATCTGTTAGACTAAATGCAGCTTAAATTCTACAGATGCTACTTGAAAACTTTGATTTGGATTTTTGTACAGCACAGAATTCCATAATACAGATTATAATAATAAATATCAAAGTGTACTAAACAAAGGAGACTGTAACTGTTCCAAGAAACAATTATTCTATTTCTCATGTCAAATAACAGCATTTTTGTTTTCTCAGCTCTCACGGAATGTCCACCTCCCCAATAAAACAACTGCTTCCCCCTATAAAATAACACTTTAAGAATTAGAAGCAGAGCGTCATAGAATGTTTACAGACACACATGGAAATGAGAGAAGATTCATATGTTGGTACAGTTCCAGTTAAACATGAGGCTTATGCCTCTTAATAAGAACAGAAGCAGATGCACAATGAATGTTATAGAAATTCATGCTAATAAACAAACCCTTAGCTTACCCGCCTATCAATATCTGTGGCTTACTTGAATCACTTGTGACACCAAAGACATCAGGAATCAAGTCTCCATTAAAGCTGAAAATGCAAAACAATTTCAGTATCACCTTAATCATCATAGGAGTTGAAATTAACTGTTCTTAAGTTAACCTGTATTTGGTTAGCATTTTCGCACCAAGCAATGAAGAATTTTCAGCTGTGTAGCCTCTTCTGAATTTTGACTCTTGTCTGAGATGCTGGTAGTAGTATGCTTCTTTCAATATTTTACACTGTGCCATGCATTTGATTTTCCAACTATATTTCCCCCCTCTCTTTTGTTCAGCATTTCAGACAGAGGGAAGTATACTGTGAAAGGGATATTTGCTCAGTCTGATAAGCCTGTAAGGCTTTTGCTTTACAAAATTCATCAAAAAATGAATGGGTCTTTTTCTGCATAAAACAGAGTACTGAAATTAAAAAAAAAAAAAAAAAAAAAGCTTATTTAGTTACTATTGCCAGGATGATATAACATACAAGATTTGTAAAGATGACTGTTATGTTTCATTATCTTTGGTTAGACCAGTTGACATTACACAAACCACCCTGTTCTTAAAAAATAAAGAGCATGTGTTTCAAATTCTAGCATTAAAATATATTTAAGTTGCTCTTAGTCACTATTATAAATGTTGTTTTCTAAAAAAGTAGGTCATACTTACTCCATTACTAGAGGTTCATCATGAAAAGTCTTATTTAACATAGTTTTATGGTTAAGATCTGAAAACACAAAATATTAATTTCATTCAGTTGCTAATATGTTATGACATTTGCATTTTAACTTCGACATAATTCTTCTTCTATTAATTTACAACCATCAATTTTATGATTTAAAAAAAAATCAGCCACCACTGAACATAAACAACTAAATGGCTTCCTGAAATTATGCAGGAAAGATGAGTTACAGTTAAAATGCTGAAGCTTCTTCTCTCTCCAATAAACTCTTCGACAAATTATTCTAAGTAGATCTTAGTGAAACCTATGTCTATGAGTGCAATCACATAGACACGAAATCTGAAATAGGATGAAGACAGTCTAAAAATTTAACATTGTACATAAGACCTCTTTAATGTTTTGTCACTGTAAAAAAACATTCTTAATCATTGACACTGAGTGTTTGAAACAAGGATTAGAGGTAGATGGCCTAAATGGGAAGCGAGGATTTTAAGTCCTAATCAGGTTATCACCTCTCAGACTTCACTTTTACTGGTAATCCAAACTCCTTGCCACATCATCCCCATTTCCTTCATCTCTCCAGAATGTTTCTCTTCTTTCCAGTTTCCATATTTTATATGACAGTACCTTCCTATTTACTTGTCTGTCACACTTCCATTACTCAACTAGGCACCACATACCTTCCCAGTAGCCTTGCTACATACCAACCATTACCTGAATTTTTCCCCTCCGACTCCTTTTCCAAGGAGTGCTCATTTGTGCCTCTCCCAATATTTGTTTATTCAGAAGGAGGACAGCATAAATTAATTCAAATCCTTCATATTCTTCCAATACTACAAATACCTCCTATTCTCTTAATGTGTGATCCAGTGCACTTTCCCAGGTTGCTTGTTTCACCTCTGATTACAGCCAGAAGCAATGGTATCTAAGGCCATCACTTGCCTCGCCTGTAACTATTTTATAACAACAGTTGTTTATAATAGTGATTATTCTTCAGTAGTTTTTGTGGACTTAAGAGTATCTTCTTTCGCTTTTCTGTCCTCCTTCAAACCCTAAACTCTTCCCAAAACCCTTTTCTAGCAAAGTCAACAGAAAACAGAAGCGACTTCCAAGAGTTCACAGTCCATGGCTCTACCCTAAGATAGAACCAGCTATACCTAGAACACTGCTAAAAGACTCTTGAAAACTCGATTCTAAAGTTCTTGAAAACTTCCAGTGGTAGAGACTCTAGAAACCTCTCTCCGAAAACCTACTTTAGTGCGTCACTGTTTAAAGAATTTGGCTTAACAGAAGTAAGAGTGTTATATTACTGTTGGTAAGCTTAGGTATGATATTTTTAACTTTTATGCACTAGTGTATTTTAAATTCAAGAGAAGTCTTTCGAGATAATATTTGTGAAGCTGACATGCATAATGGGGAAGCCATGAGAAGTAGCTCTTCAGTTAGTAGGTTACTGTCAAACTATCATACTGTTTGGTTATGTCTGTTGCATGATATAAAGCAAGAGTTTTAGCTTTGTTCTCTTTCATTAATTATTGAATACAGTTTAACAGCAAGATAATATACGGGTACGAAGCTGAATAGCTGCTAATCCCTATTTTAGTTGTAGAAACAATCACTACACTGTAAAATGAGTTATAACTTTCTGACAATACTTGGAATGATTAAAAAGTCTAACAATCTTATTAATAAACAGTCTCAGCATCTCACCTAATGTTTGGTTGTGCCCCCAGAAAATAAACACTGTAAGTTCATCTTTGCCATGATTTTGTGCCCAGGTAGTCAGGAGGACATCCATTTGCGAATCACCATCATAATCTCCAGGAACTACACTGGTTATGGTAACACTGAGAGATCTAGAATTAAAAACAAACAAAGAACCCCACATGCAAATAATTGTACAAATGTGTGCATAAAAATTGAAAGTACTTATGTGTTCAAAGACTTGACTTTTCATCCCAATTATTATTAGCTGGTCCAATACAATATTATCCTTCAACAACCTGGCTTTTTATAAAGTCCTTATCTATTGCAAGAGCGACTTTAAATCAAGCATTCTGCAGGCTGTCTTCCTCTAAGGAAAGATGACATTTTTTACTCTAAACTTCAGCTAACAGCCATTCTTCAGCCAGATCCTCTTTGTTAATGCTACCTAGATTTCATTAAATCCCTTTGTTGTAGAACCAGTCCTCAAAATGTGTTTCAGAGAGCAGGATCTTTTGGTTGCATTCTAAGAGCAAGACAATAAAGCAACAGGAGCAGTTTAAGCAGCAGGAGTCAGACAGATAGCTACATCTTTTTAAAGACAGTGTAATCTCCTCCTATCTTCTGCCATGTCTTACCACTCCTCCCTACATTTGTTTGTTTTTTCTATCTTTTTTTACTTGGTTACCTACTCAGAGACTCTGCTTTACACACACAAACATGGATCATTCTGTTAAGAATTAAAAGCAGATCATTTCTAATGCACTAAACAAATTAGCTCCTTCCAAGATAGGAGGGAATAAGGAAAAATAAAAATATGTAGAACAATAGACGATGAAGCTCAGCTAGAAGAGCAATTTAACTTTTAAAAGACACAATACTATTACTAAGCATTATTCATAAGCAGTAACATATCCTGTAATACTATCATGGTTAAAACTATACATATATATGTTCATAAACACACAGATTGTTTTACATTTATTAAAAATTGATGCTTTTTTTAAAGCCACATTAAAACTTCACAAAGGAACAGATCTCTACACAGAAATACCAGAACATCATTCTCCACATCTCTTTCTAAAGCAGATGATATTAGCTGGACTCCATTAGTAGCTACAGCAACTAAAAGAATTTCCCTGAAAACATGTCTTGGGACAGAGATTAATACTACCTGCCAAAAAGACTTAACCTATAATATGGAATGATAGTTTGCTTTACTAGGAATAAAGTCCTGAAAAGCCAAGTCAACTGCAAAAATATTCCAAGATATGGGTATTTGTAATACTAATTAGAGGACAAAAAAAACCCCCAAAGCATAGAAATTCCTTAAGGGAGTGGGAAGTCACACCTATTAGTTAACAATATGAATGACAAAACTCATCTCCACAAATTCTGTCATCTGACCCACAAAATCCAAACAAAACAAAACCAAACCATATCAGGAAATTAATCAGGAAACTGGTCAAAGAACTGGAGCTCTAAGGGCAAGTTGAACAACACAGTCAAACAGGTAACAGCACAGACAAGTCTAGTCATGTTCCCACTGACTGCAGAGAGGCACTTTCAAGAACAACGGCCACTTACATTTTTGAATATCGATACTTACTTCATTGGTAACTTAACGCGGGGCTTAAAGTAAGGTTCCTTTTGGTCAGCCAAAAAGATAATCAACTCATTTCCTGCAAAAGCAAGTAAGACCATGAATAACAGAGGAGGACTGTAAATGGTTTATATACAAAAACAACATGTAAAAAGCTATGCCACAAAGAGCCATTCCTCACAGCAGCAAAAAATTTGAAAGACTTCCCATACAACTGCTTCCTCCTCATTCAAAAGGAAGCAAAAGGAGCACTTCTTCAATACAACCTATAAATCTCATTGCATCTCAAAGGAATGCTAATATCAAGAATCTTCTTTGGGGCTTAGTGTTAGACCTTTCTCTCTGCTACTGTTATCACATCACTTGAAATAAAACTTCCTAAAATGAGGTAAGAAACATTAGATGTGGAAAAGTAGTAGGCATCAGTTCCATACAAATAATTAAAGCTTAAAAGCTAACTGAAATGAATTCTTTTAGTACTGCCTCCGACATAGCAGGATCTGATACTGTTTTCCCAAGTCAGCTGACAAAAGCACTTTAAGTGAAACTCACAGAAGTAACCTGGTTCCCTGCAGCATTTCCTCATTTAGAAGCAATGATACAAGCCACTATCATTTAATTATTTCAGGAAGATCTAAACAAAAGCCCATATTTTATGTTGCACAAATAACTGAAATTTGGGGAAGAAAAAAAAAATTAACCTGAACCATGAAATGTATTTTCAGTCAGTAAACCACAATACACACGTACTTACTTCTGCAAGTAAAATAATAGTTCACAGTTAAAGAAAAAAACTTTTTTTTTTTTTACTCATCCTTTATTATGTTTGTTTTCTGCATTCTCCAAGAAACTCACCTGTAGCATCCCAAACTGCAAGAACTAGGTTACCTAATCAAAAATAATTCTATGGCTCCAAACTCGAGCTACCATAGTATATTTCAAGAGCATCATTCTGTGGCAAAGTTTACAGCTGCGAAATAGCAGAATACAAGCTTCCTGGCTATGAAAAAGAGATAACTGCCATAAACATTTGCCAAGGAGAATGTGCCAGCAAATGAGTAAATAAAAACAAACCCTTTCAAAATGGCTAGGGGTGACTAGTGCAGTCCCATCTGGCAAGCTAATAAAGCCTGGGTTGCACTATACATCCACAGATGATTGAAAAAGTTGGCACACAGTAAGGTAAAGAAGCCTGCTGGCTGGTTAAGCTTTAGATAATAAAGCTGTGGGTTGACTGCTAAAACTTGTAATTCCGATTTCACACTATAGACTTTCACCTGCCTTTTTATCATCTATGTTGTAAAGTAATGATGATGATGAAGCAGCAAATGTGTTTTTACACATACCAGGTTCCAAGCCAATTATACCGCTCAGAAATGAGATTTTATGGCCACTAAAGATAGATTTATGAAAATTTCAGCTCAGTGCTCATCAATAGTCAAAACGAACTGACTACTGGAAATTACTAGATGAACAGAAAACAAAATCACTATGCCACTACATCAATCCATAGTGCACACATCTCAGATGCTGTCTGCAGTTCTTGTCCTCTCATCTCAAAAAGACTAGAGAAGAAAGGAAAAAAGTACATAGGAGGGTGTGAAAAAAGGGAACAGTTTCCATACAAACAACAATTATGTGGAGTAGAGAGAGGTCTTTAGTCTGAACATCTGAGTGTTCGGAAGTTTTCAAAATTCCCCAAAGAAATGCAGAAGGTGAACAGGGGAATGATCACTCACTGCCCTGAACTATTAGAAGAGGCATCAAACACAACTAGAAGGTGGTAGGTTGAACAAGCAAACAGCATGAGCTTCCCCACTTATCCCCGTTTTGTGCATAGACTTACAAAACAGGTAAGTGGATGCACAATTCCACTTACTCATATATTTTTCATTTCAAAAATTGACTAAACCCAGGGTCCACTGGTAATTTTGAATTGCTCTTGCAACAAGACGCTTCTGGACCTGGATTACCTCTTATGTTTAGCTAGTTTACCCTCTCTTACAAAGCTTCGAGTACAAACTGACTTTTCTTTCATGTATCTGAGCATATGAAACATAACTCTCATTCAAAATAAAGTAATTCAAGATCAGAACAGTAATATAAATCCAGCAAAAGGCCCAAGACATCATCCCCATTTCCTTATTATGGGTCAGGATTATTACAACTGGGCTTATTTACCAGATCACTGTTCCTCAAAGTCTAGTACTAATCTCCAGTGATCATTTCTTCAGCACTGTTTAGAACTGGCCAATGTTTACTCTACTACTTAGAATTCTACTATTTAGCATTGGCTATTACTTTTTGTTTAGAAGGTATTCTGTAAATTTTTCCAAGCTACTTTTTGTCAAGACTTAAATTATGAAAAAGAATGTTTTCAAGTAGGTTATTTCAGGCTGATTTTTACAGAAAGTATCCAGTGGTTAAACTATAGCAAGTGCTGCTGTGCAGAAGCAAAGAAGAAACCATGAGTCTCATTTCTAAAACTTTTAGCTATTCACATTTTATATACACTCATCTGAAAGATAAGAAAGTAAAAATTAAATCTCTTATCACTGACGTTCATTTTAAATCTAATCTTTCAGCATTTTTTCAGTAGATGTGCCAGTGGAGCATTTTCAAGGAGCTATGCATTTAAATATCTCAACTAGATGGGAAATTCACTCATGCTTTACCAAAGCTACTTATAGAAACATTTCTGAGATTGAAGGAATAGAAAAGGTGAATTTGAGAATAAATTTATTATCTTAATGTGTAGCTTCAAGCGAGTAAAATAATCCAAGATTAACACCCACAAATAACACTGATCGCTGATAATAAGCTCGGATTTAGGGTCCCCCCCCATATCTGAAGCCTAAACAGAAACTCATGGCAGATGACAGCTGTAGGGAACAAATTTATCTAGCCTTCCACGTTAACATAATGTCCGAGGTAGGATAATGTGCAATTTATCCTCTTTACAACTGTGAAACATTCATCTCTGTTTCCCAAAATATTGTGAAAGCAGAAGCAAGAAATCAATTTGTGACCATTCACTCTGGAGGACAGAGTCTTTACATTATTTCACAATCATGAATTCAACTTTAAAGAACAAGTATTTCTTGCCCTATACGAAACCATATTTTAGTGCAAGTTACAAACATCTTTTTCCATAGAGAAACTATCTCAGGAGCAAAGCAAGTGTCAATTTCAGTCTTGAAAATAATTTTGTGGCTCGCTACGCTGGCCCTCAGCAATACCGGAGGCAGACCCGAACGCGGAACACTCTGCTTTACGGGACAGGGCGAAGAACCAGCAGCCGGTAATTCACGGCACCGGCGGACATCCCGGGCTGGAAGGGCCCGTAAGGAGCACCGAGCCCCGCTCCCCGCGGGACAGCTCCTACCGGCAAAGCCTTCCCCGACCCGCCAGGGCGCCACAGAGCATCTCCCAAGCCAGCAGCCAGTGCCTCCGCAGAGGCGCGGCCCGGGCAGAACGGCAGCCCGGCGGCCCGCCCCGGTGCCAGCCCGGTGCGCCGCGGCCCCCCGCACCACCCGCCCCGGTCCCCCCGCCAGCCTCCGAGCGCACCGGGACCGCGCCTCAGCGACGGCCGCGGGCAGCGAACGCGCCTGGGGCGCTCCTTGGGGGGCCCCTGCCACGGCGCCCAGCCGGCTCCGCTCCCGCCCTCCCCCAGGCCGACGCCGGTACCGAGGGCGGCGGCCCCGCTCCCGCCCCGGCGTGCTCACCGCCTCGCAGCACGAACAGGTCCGTTTGCTTGTCCGAATTGAAGTCGCCGAAGGCCGCTAGCGTCCCGTAGGCCTCCGCCCCGAAGAGCTGGGCGGTGACGTTCTGCAGGGCCGCGGCGGGCCCCGCCAGGCCCAGCAGCAGGCAGAGCCCCAGCCCCGGCCAGCCGCGGCGGGCCCCCATCCTGCAGCGGCGCGGCCCGGCTCCCCGCCGCCGCCCCCGCCCGCATCACTTACGGCAGCGCAGGGGTGTGCCCGGCACCACCGCCGGCTCGCTTCCGGGACTGACCCGGCGGCTTTGCGACAGCGGCGTGACGGCCTGCGCGAGCCTCTTTACGGCTGGCGTGGGTAACCAGGTGGAGATCGTCGCCCGGCTCCTTCGCTGCGGCGCCGGCGGGACGAGGGCCGCGGGCCGGGCCGGAGCGGAGCGGAGCGGAGCGGCGCGGCGGGTCCTCGTCGGCATGGCGGCAGCGGCGGCGGCCCCCGCGGGGGCCCATATGGCTGACGTGAGCTGGAAGATGCTGGAGCTGCGGGCTCGCTCTAAACGTTCAGGTCTGACCTCTTGGCTTGCCCGAGGGGAGCTCCGGGGCTCCCCCTCCTCGCCACCGCCTCTCCCCTTCTGCACTAACGGCCCCCTTCCCGCCCTCCTCTCCTCCCCGCCGCCCCGCTCCCCCAGCTCCTGCCCGGCCCCGTCCCCGTGGCTGTTCCCGCTCCCCCCGCAGCTTGGCCCGTCGCTCCCCGGCCGCTCGGGGCGGTGGGCGCTCCTCCCGCGCCCGGCGGTAGCTGTGGAGGGCGGCCTGCTTTGCTGCCGGCGAGGGCCCCGGCGCGGGGCTCCGGAACGGGTGTCCTTGGCGAGGCAGTGTCGGATGATTTACAGGTGTCATTTGGCAGCAGGGTTGTAAAGGTAGCTGCTCCTGGTAGCGTTGCTGCAGTTTCATAAAGCTGTCCGACAGACGAAGTGTTTTAAAATTGCAGGCACTTATACAAAAGTACCAGGTTTTGCCAGGTTTCCCTTGGGTAAAGATAATTTTTTTTAACATGAGAATTTCTTGTTCTGAACTTGGACTGCGCGGCAGCTACATTCTGGCCTAAATGAAAGGATAATTATCGACTTGGCTTGAATTTCCAAAGTTCAAAAAACCCGATTTTTTTTTTTTTTTCAATAAAAAACAGTCTTAGTAGCGCTTTAATTGTTAATGTTCTAATGGAAACAGTTTTCCAAATGATCCCTGTAGTGTTTATTTATTTGTCATACGTGCTTGTAAAACTCAATCATTACTTCCTTATTTGCATATTTGATTGGTTCTATTGTGGCAACGGCTGATCAGACAGTGTGAAAAGAAAACAGCACTTTATGAGGGCTCTCATAAAGAAAATTGATTAAAGCTACTCTGATTCGTATGGCTTTAAAAATTCTACTTATGTATAGTATTAATATGCAAAATACCATTATTAAGACTACCCAGTAAATGAGTTGTTACTTTGTGGCCAATTATGAATACACAGTACTGCTATCTGAAAATCGATTTACAAACCTAGCCATAGAGTTCTAGAAAATAAAGTCTGGAACCTGCATGTTTGGAGTATGTGAATCCTGAGTCACAAGGCAGCACGCTAACTTTGGGATTCCCATGCAGATTCAGGCCCTGTGACTGCAGAAGGCCTTTGGATGATTTTAAAAGCTTGAATTTTTCTTAACTGCTGCTGCCTTCTACTTTTTTGTTAAACATATAAGAAAGTGTCTTCTGTGATCGTGACAGATTATTATTGGAGTTCACTTCCATCTTTTCCTGTTCATAGAGATTTTGTCATTTATATAGTAGCCGAGGAAATTTATTTACTGAAGAAATAAAGATGATTTTAGTTGAAATGCTTTTCTGATAAAAGAGTTTATTTAAAAATCAAATTTTATATATAATCTTTCAGGTAACTTTCTTATCTAAAAATGAAAATCATATTCTTGTTTCCCAAATTTACTCCTGCATCTTTATAAGTATGTTGAAATTTTTATAACTTCAGAGCTTTTTTTTTTTCTGGCACTGTCAGAAAGAGATGTGCTTGGTGTAGTCATTGAAAGGGGCTGAAACTCCCCCATACTGTTCTGAATTGGCTGAGGTCTATGCTCGAGAGTCCCACTTTACACACAGTACTGTTTGGTTTGTTTGGGTTTTTTTTTTTTAGTATGGTGCTTGGAGTAAGATAGAGTAAACATGGAGTATAGACACAAGTGCATGAAATGCATAAGTGATTCATGTTTTATAGCTGACAGCAAAGTATCATTTAAGACCCTATCCTGTACGAGATAATCCATATCTTCATGTTTATGTATATTAAATTATGAATTATATTTTTGCCAGTAAAAACAAATTTTATTGAGAATTTTTTCTTTCCCTTCCTTGAGCAATAAAATACTGTTTCATTTGTTGCTACTGTGATAATTAACAGTTAGGAGCAGATTATAAACATATTCAGTAGTTGGCCAGTCTGCAACCCCTGAAATTTTGGTTACTTTAAAAAATATAAACAACTTTAAAGATTTGGAAAATCTTGTCATCATAGTTACAAACAGTATTTTCTTATTTTACATTCCAAACTGGAAGATGTTCTACTTCAAATAACTGAGATATTCAGTACCATAAGCAATATATATGACTGCAAGAAACATCCTAGTATAAATTCCACATGGGATAAAGGCAGCACTATGCATAAGCAGAATTTTAGCTCTCTGTGCTTACTATTACTTAATACTTTTATATGCACTAGTTAAATCGGTATTTTTATTTAATCCTGAAATATATAAATAGATTTTATTCATCACCTTTTGACATTAGTAGCAAATTTCCTATTGAATAACAAAGCTACTGTCTAATGTCCAAAAGATGGACTTTGTGTAGATTGTGTCATTTTACTCAGATAAGTTTTATGGAAGTAAAAGCAAAATAAAACCAATTTTTAGAGTAGAAGAAGAAAACATAAAATGTAATGAAACTACTACCCTTTGTGCTGTGCAATCTGTCATGTTAATAACTCCACTAACATTGCTTTCACTTAATTTAATGCTGGTTGCCTTTAACATTTACTAAACAGTTTTGAAAATTGCTGTAGCTTAGCCTGAGACGTTTGTGATTAGCTGCACCAATTTGAAATGGCCAATTTGGATGATGACAGAACCTCTTCTGCGCATGCTTTTTTAAAATTTGGTAAGTGTGCAGTTCTGTGTTTTGTTTTTGTTTGTGGCTATTTAACTCAACAAAAAGGAATTGTGTGTTTGTGTTTTATGCAGTGTTTTGTGCTAGCATTGTACAGTAGAACTTAAAAATTTGAGCTCTTTCAGTGAAAATTTCAGAAAAATGGAATCTACTTAGACTGAAATCTTCCTATTTTATTTGTGTTTTGTATTCTTGTAAGTATCTCTCAGTGTAACAATCTCTGAACTGAAATTACTCTTTTAAGATGATGGTCATGTGAAAGGTGCACTAAAAATGGTGTTTAGATTTAACTCCTAAAAAACCCCGACGTGACTGGTTTAGAGAAAAGCAGTAAAATTTCCAATAAGTCAGTCATTGTTCCAAAGCTTGGATTTTGGAAATTAAGTTGAAGCAAAATAAAGCCCCCTGGCATAGCTTCTTTTTAGAAGCTAGAATGTATGAAGTTGTCAAGACCATTACTGTTTCAGCTGAATATATTTTGAAAAGAGTTTGACTAGAGCAAATGTGTCCATATGTGAAGCTTAGCTGATCTGGGGAAAACTGTATAGGACTCTTGTTTAGTCTGTGTTGAAACAAAGAAGCAGTACAAGTGCTAGTGAGAGTAACCAGGTAAAGGGTTTTCAGCTGCCTCTTGCCACCACTGAGTCATTTCAACTACCCTGCCTGTGGCATTTCTGTTTTGCCTCTCTTAATGTCAAGGGACGTGTGAAGTGTTGACATTGTAATAAAAAAATTATTCTTTCCTAATTATTACATTGATACTTGATGTTTCTGTCGTTATGATGCAAAATAAACATTTTTAGTAGTTTTAAGAGCTATTGTTTTGAGTTCTTGGAAATGGCTATTATTGCCTTGAACATCCTGAATGGTTTCCTGCCTTGCATGTAGCATTTACAAGGCTTGTGTGGTAGACTTTGGCATTTTGGTGTATTTTGGTTTTATGTGAAGCTCCTGTGTACTGGCATTGATGGTCAATGTTTTATTTCTGGTGTTTAGTAACTTCTGTGTGTTGTTAGTTACTGTAAACCCTGAAGTCAGTAATTTCTATTAAGTATAACGTACTGTAGAGAGAAATCACTTCAGATGGTTAGGAAATAGAGAAAGGACAAAATAAATTGGTACATATTTTATCTTTTTCCATGAAATTCTAATTGAATTACATGTACAATCTAACACATGATTTTTCTTGATAAATGATAGTTGAAAAGTTTTGTCACTTTAAAACTATTTAAATGAAACTATTACAAGATTTTACTCATTTTTACCTGTGTCGTTATCATCAGTCAACCTAGGTAACGCTTTGTACATTGTGTTTATTCCTAATGTTTATTCAGATAGAGGAATACCTTAATGCCTTTTTTTTTATTCCTCTCCCAGCCCCTCTCCTGGGGTTTCCTTACCACGTTTTCATTGAATTGTAGAACAGTTCAGTTTGGAAGGGATGTTAGGAGGTCATCTACTCCAGCCTCTTGCTCAAAGCAGGGTCTGCTATGAGATCATGGTTTCCTCCTGTATGTAGTGATTAAAAATCCCCACCAGCCACATCATAGTTGGTACATGTTAAGTTCATGGAGTCACAATTCAGATATTTACATATGTGAGAAGTGAATTTTCCTTCTAGTGGAAGTGCTTCTGAAAATTTTTTCCTGATATCACCTTGCTTAGCTACATGGGTTTGGCCTTAAAAGCAGATGTATTTCATGGCAGACAACTATTAGAATAAACTGTATTGTATCCAGCAGTGTTTCTGTCCAGTACTGTATTAAGTCTGAGCTCAGGAGGGATTGCAGGAGAATTCTCCAGAGAAAGGAGATGTGATGTTGGGAGGATATGATTTGTTCATATGATATCATTTCTTAAACTTTGCTGTGTGAAGAAATAAAATTGTCCTTGGTCCCAATGACTTCTGTAATGTGAAGATGCTATTGCCCATGCTAACACTGGGTAATGAAAGTTGCTGTGATCTGAGATCCAGAACATGTTCATGTCTCAAGTGTTGGATTACATTCAGAGCTAGTGTCGCATTAAAGGACTGTGGTCAGTTTTTATTCTCATCAAATCTAGAAAGAAATCTGGTATTCTCGACTTTGTTTGTTTGTTTGTTTGGTCTGTGCTGATTTAATTATGCAAGTAAACATTTTCTTTTGTTCTTCTGGCATGTGAAATGTTGGAAATAAAATTCTTGCCATGTTGCTTCCATTTGTTTGTGATTAAACTTTGGGGGGGAGTGTGTTTGGTTGTTTGTTCTTTTTGAATTCTGTACTTTGAAAAATTTGAATAGTCAATCTTTGTTGAAATATGCAAGTCTTTATCGATAGACTAGGCCCAGAATTCCATTCTGATGCCTTTTTTTCTTTAATATCTGCAATTGCTGCCATCTTCAAGGATGTGTGGATGTTCAGAGCTTCTGAATATACGAATTTGGTAGCAGTGTTTCAAAATGCTAGCCATAGCTTTTAAATCTAAACATCTAGGCAGTTTATAGCTCTTCCCAGAAGAGCAATTAATGCTAATCTCAAGTATAACTGGAATAAAAATGAAGTGGATGGGAAAGTACTTTAACATCAGGATGACATAATATTCTCAACCTCCAGAGGTTGTATATACATAAGTATTTACACTGCTAATAGCTTACCTCAGAGCACTTCCCTTAATTTCCTTCAGTTTCGTATTCTGTGTAGAAGAGATAATTAAATTGTGCATTTTTCCTGGAATTGTTGTACATTTGAGTTTCATCTGCTGCGTAATGTTTTCTTACAGTTTCCAGGTGTTAGCTAAGTCAGAAATATCTTGTCTGTTTATTACTTTAGTTCTACACTAGTAATTGATGTCTCTTATCAGTTATTGGGCTGTTTCAGATTTCTTCCTGCTCTCTAATACTTCGAAAGGAAATTACCGTCCTTTTTAGTAATTCTTCAACTTGAAGAATGGTGAAATTATATTACTTTGGAACCTGTAAGTGGTAGGAAATGAAAGGGGATTAATTTTTCATTCAAAATATGGATATAGTGTATTTAGTCAGTGCAATATCTGAAGACAAACAGGGATTTAATTGCACATGGGATAAGGATTTGGAATGCTCTTTTGTCAGACATTGGATATATTAATGCAGGAAGCAACACTTTGATTTCCTATCTGTTTGGGTTTTTTTAGTGATTTTGAAGTAGTTACTGACTTGCAGCAATCCACTTCTGATGTAAGGAAATAATGGGCATACTTAATTCTTTGTGGGAAAAAAATCTGAACTACCATGTGCCCTATTTAAATTTTGTGTAAGGTTGTTATACCAGTATAGAGCTCAAGGAATACTAAATCAACAAAATATTTTTTTTTATATTCCTTCCTAGCATATCTACTTATTTATCTAAAATAAAACTCACACTGTATGGTTACAATGAAATAAGATATTTATGAGAAATATAATTTGAAATTAATGTCCTCATTCTGTTTCTTCTGAATGCTGACGTACAAACTGAGAACTCAAGGGTACTATATGCGTATGTCGTTCTTTTATGTTTAAGTGTTGCAGAGTCTTGCTGCTGTCATTTTTTTTTTCAGTTTGAAAACCTATTTTAAATATGTAATTGAAAATAGCTTCCTATGGCAGGTTTTTGTCTTGCTGAAATGAACTATTAAATAGCTCTTGGAAAAGAGTATAGATGGGCTTTTTTTAGCTGTCCTAAAAATAGCTTCCCCTGGGTTATGGTCTCATTACAAAACGACACAGAAGGAGCAGCTAGCTTTGTGTTTCTCCTATCTGTTTCTTGCTTTTGATTAGATTGTGATACTAATGAAACATAATTTACCACAGGATTTGTCCAGCAGAATGCTGTAGACACCCAAGCAAAACATAAACTGTATAGATGTTAATGAGGAATTAATGAAGAGTATGTGGAAAACTTTGATTTTGAGTGTTCCTTTAAACAAGTTCTCCTACTTGTAGTAGGAGTACTTTTAAGGAATACTTTCAAGGCATAAAACTTTACTTTTTGTCAATTTTCTTGAACTTTGAATTCATTTCACCTTTTTGTTTCATCAACAGTCTACTCTGTTTTAATTTATTTCTGCTAGTAAAGTTTCAAACATCTAAAAGAGTGTAATTTGTAGATGGTGGTGCTTTGACATTTTCATGTTCTTTATTCTGTTCAATCTTCTTTCTGCACAAAGTTGAAATCTTTGAATGCTCTGAAATAGAAGAATATGCTTTTTGTTCATGATAACTTTATTTTGTTTCTCTGTTGGCCACAGAGGGTCACAGATTGTCTGGTAAGTATGTAAATTAGAACAGTTTTATTTTAGAAACTTTTGACTTGTGTGTATGTGCACCTGTGTATACTCAGCTATTTGTCATGGTACAGTACTGGGGTTAACAGCCTGCAAGAAATACATACTCAGAACCTTTTTCACACACAAAGGACAGTGTGCTATGTATGTGTTACACAGTTAACAAATCTAAGAGTAAGACTCTTTATTTTGCCTTTGAAAATCTACTGAGTAAATACTTCTTATAAATGTGCTACTTTTTATGCAATAAGTGACTTACTGAAGATTTTTTCCTATGCATATTCTGTCCTACTTTCACTGAATCACCTTATAAAATTACAGTTACTGTAGGTCACTCTATTGTGTGCTTTTGCAAGATAACTGAATTAATAGTATAACCATGTAAATTGCAAATCTTGTAATGGACAGGGATTCCTAGGCAAAAAGAAGTAGAAAAATTTAAATTTAAATTGGGTTCAGAACGTTGATTTTTAAACAGAAGATATGAAAGGTGTGATGTATTACAAGTTTTTCTTTTCCTTCACAGAACAACTTCATTTCTTTTAGGTGTTTTTTTTTTTTAGGCAACTAAAAGAAATTGGGCTCTCTGTGCTTCCTTGTCAGGCCCTTTCCCCACATACACAAGTTGTTTGCAACTTAACCTCTCCCAGCCAGGACAGGAAAGGCTGTAGGGGAAGCTCAGATGCGTTGTTAAACGTCACCAGGGAATCCATGCACAACAGACCCGCAGTCTGCTCAAGGAGGGGTGGATTTTTTTTTTTTTTTTTTTTTTAACTACTACAATTGCAAAGCAAAAGTAATGCTAATTTGAGGGGTGGGGTTTGAGTTCCTGAGGGGCAAGAAACATTTTCCAACCTCCCCACCACAGGACTCGATTAATAAAGCCTCTGTCACCACTCCACACACATTCATTTCGTTTGGATGAAAGTCCTGTATATGGACAATCTCCTGTCTAATGCTTGGATATGTGCAGGGAGTGCGAAAGAGGCAACTTGAATAGGAGCGCTCTGCTGCATCCTGCCAGAACTGCTTGGCTGGCTGGCCTGCCCTGGCAATTCATTTCTCTGAGCTTTTCAGAAGGACAGCCTGCAGTCCGGAAAGGGGAAATTCTCATTCTTCCTCTTATCAAATGGCTCTGTGGGAGATCTTGCCATCCAGAACGCTGAATAAAGACAGAGTGATTTATGGAAGGAGAGCAGTATGTTACTCTTAAATGAGAAGCTGGAAATGGTTTACCCCAGTAATTTTTAAGAAACTGTGTCTTTCTGATAGGTAGCTCATTTCAGCTACCAGGAAAAGGGACTTTTCAGGTGCAAATAGGGAAGGAGTCAGTATGTGGGACACTGAGAAGGAAAGACGTGGATTTGATAGCATTGTATTTCTCTGCAGTATGGGTAAATTGGGGGCTTTATCTGCTGGATAGGTTATTTAAGCTTTAGTAGTATGTGAGAACAAGCTAACCCTTTTTTGATTCAAGACATGAGATCAGCTAGGCTTATTGTGGCGGTGGGTGGAAGCGAGGTTAGGATAGGTAAAACATTAATAGTGGTGTACATGTTCACCATTTTAGAAGGGAGGTAGGGAAGTAATAGTTAAATTTGGGCTACTTTTGTCCCTCTTTTTTCTGTTTTTCTACATATCTTTAGGAATTCTGTCTGTAGCGTACATCTAAGAAAATGTTCATAGAAAATTCTTAACGTTTAATAGGATGTCTTCAATAATTAAACTATACATTTATGTAGCATTTGCTGTAGCTGAATATCTGCAAGGCATCGGAGATCCAGATGGAGGTCTTGTTTGTGTGAACAGGTACTACAGAAAAAATGTGTATAGAAATCTGTTCTCTGAGATTATAGACGTTACAACTTTTTTTGTTTGCATTGAAATTCGATAAATTGTGCTTTTGTATAACAAACATGAAAAAAATCATATTGCAGTGATTTTCAGCAATAGTATAATTATGAAACTAATTCTGATCTTGAGTTTGTTTTTTCTCTTCTTTTTTTTTTTTTTTAAGGTTCAATTTATGAGCCACTTAAAAGTATTAACCTTCCAAAACCAGAGGGGGGAAGTCTGTGGGACAAATTAGATCATTATTACAGAATTGGTAAGTTAATAATTGCTCCTACCATGAAAGATTTTCAGTGTAACTTACTAAAATATTTACAGTTATGGTTGTGACAGTAATTAGCTTTGTCTTAAAATAATATCTGCAG
Source organism: Theristicus caerulescens (assembly GCA_020745775.1). Taxonomy (NCBI): domain Eukaryota; kingdom Metazoa; phylum Chordata; class Aves; order Pelecaniformes; family Threskiornithidae; genus Theristicus; species Theristicus caerulescens. The sequence goes on along the minus strand of CM036565.1, from coordinate 39,262,110 downwards.
TCTTTAATAAGGATTTTTATTTTCTGAGAGGTAAAGGGTTCTGTCATTACAATTCCTCATAAGATTCCTGTGATAATATAATGCATGTATTTGGATATTTCATACATTGCTTGAAAAATCATGACCTGTAAATAGTGTTCTGAATTATCATCTGCATTTGTCAAATGGTAGAATAGATTCTGAGTTGCCCCTGATGGTCTTGGATGGGGAGGGGTAAAGGTAATCTGCTGACCGTTTTTGATGCTTGAACTAACCCAGATATGAATTGGAATTGATATTTACGTGTTAAATATCATTGCTACATTATTCTTACTTGAGGATAGTTTCCTGAATTTCTGTTGGGAGTTTGAAAGGTGCAAAAACTGGAGGGCTGAATGACACTTCTTGCTGAAAATGAAAACGTATATTGGAAATCCAGTCCAGTTGTAAGACTGAATTTAGAATTATTTTGGATAAAGTGGTAGCCTAGTATTGTGGCATTAGCCAGATACACCTGAGGAAACACTTAAATGGAAAAAAACTTTTTTGTAGTACTTACAACAGTTCGACAGGTGATCAGTGAGAAGTTCATTTTTGTTACTAATAGTACCATCATGTATTTTTGTGCCTAAATTTTATCTGTTAGCTAACTTATTTTAAGCCAACTTGAGTGTTTTTCTTTTCATTATGAGATTTAAGCCAAAAACATACACTTTAAAGAAGCAATGGTTTCTTTTGATTGTTTTGGGTGTTAGGGGGTTTGTGTTACAATAAAGTCCTGCCTGTATTCTAAAATCAGGGTTTTTTTTTTTTAATGCCTATGCCATTGACTGTTTAAAATTTAAGTTTTAGTCAAGCAAGGGTGTAGAATAGTGAACAATGTTTCCATCATTCTAAAAATGTGGGATGAGACTCTCTTCATTCAAATTGCCTTTTGAAGTGAAATCTGCGAGTTGTTCCTGGTCTATCCATAGATGCGTTGCTTTTTGTAGATGCATCGCTTTTATCTTTCTTACAGAAGAGATGACTGTTCAATTTACTTTTAATGCTTGGCAGCAGCAAATCTATGGTGGTGCTTGCTATTTATCTGTCAGGCACTTATGTTGCAAGCAGTCTGCTGCCTCAGTAAAAATTTACTGTTGGATTTATACTTCATTTTAGAATAATCTATATTGACTTTTTCAGGTAACATTTTATCAAAGTTCTTGTTATAACGTATTAAGTCACTGACAAATATAATGCAAAAAGCCATAAAATCCTGTAATTTTCATTTAAAATACTTACTTTCTAATACATAGACAATAAAGAAGCTTTTTAAAATCGATGCTTGATAACATTCTGGAAAAAAATTGCTTTCTTGTCTTATAATGGACAGGTTATTGTTAGAAGGGTCATGTTCAAGGACATTAAGCCCAGTTTCAATCTTGTAGCATGCTGGTTATTATACAATTTTAGGAAAACAATTCACAAAATGCAAAATATTGAAGTACAAAAAGAAAGTAATTTTCAGTATTTTCTCTAATTCAGTAGCCCCTTTTTTCATAAAAGGGAAATTACTGGGTTGCATTGTAGAGATTCTGTACGGTGTGGATTGTACTAGAACAGAGCCATATAAATAGTTTTGAATACTGATTTTTTGTAAAAAGGTCTAATTTGACTGAAAAAACAACGTGACAAATTTTTTGTGTGTGTGTCTTTCTCCTTACCTTTCTTTCTCTTCTATGTTGTGCATGCTCTAACAGGTTGTTCACATCTTGATTTCTTCCTGAAAATCTGTGTAGAAACTGGAAGAAACATAAATGCTGTTAATACCATTTTTTCTTTTTTTCTTTTTCCAGTTAAGTCAACATTGCTGCTTCATCAAAGCCCAACCACAGGTCTGTTTCCTACAAAGACATATGGGGATAACCGAAAGGCAAAAGTACATGACAGTCTTTACTGTGCTGCGTGTGCCTGGGCATTAGCCCTTGCTTACAGGTGAATAACTTCTAAACCCACATCTCTGCCATATTACATTCTTTCTGTTATGCAGTCCCCTGGGAAAGTTTTAAAAGATGAAGCTTTATCAAAAATAGTTTTGGAAACCCATCGAGATGGTACATGTTTCCAAATCTCAATAAAAATATTTATGTAGCTACTAGGTTAAAAAAAGTAACTCTACTTTTGGTAAGTAAACATGTTTTCATATAATTTAATTGGTACCAATATTCTGAAACAGAGGAATTAATACATGCTATTAAAAATAAAGGTTATTGTGGCAAACTGTACTCAAGGAATACTGCTCATTTTAAAGGTAGTAGGAGAGTTCAGAGCAGAAGCAGGTTTGTTGCAGGTAGTAGCAATCCATGTACTCACAGGAGACTGAATCCTTGACTGCTGAGACATGTATATTTGGGAGATAATAGTGATTGTCATCCTTGCTAGGTACAAAGGCTGGGCAGCCTCAGTTGTTAGCTCTTGTTTGCTGTTTCTTCCGTTTCCGCTGTTGACTCATTAGAGAAGTAGGTTAGGAATTTGTGTGGTGTAGTATGACCTTAAGAACTATGGGAGAGTTACCTCCCATAATAATTTATTCATAATTGCCTCTGCTTTAGGTCAAATAACTATGGAAATTGCTTTCTGAGATTTAGTATTCCTTGTTTCCAACCTTGCTACCCCAGCCACCCACGAAAACACAGACAGAGGTGATGATAACTCAAATGCAGTGTTTTTAAGAAAGAAGGTGGTGTGCAGATATTGAATAATTTACTCTTTTTAGGAAGGAACTTCTGGTATTGAGGTAGCGATCACATTCTTGGACAAAATTCTTCTATATTTTACAGAAGAAGGGCCAGAAATAATATGATGACCAACTGTTGAAGTAAAGATGATCAACTTAGCAGATAAAAAGTGTTGTTTCTTTTTTTTGTCTCCATTTATTGCTTTAGATTCTACACCTCTGACACCAATCTGAAAAAAAGGTTATTAAAATTTGTTGTTATGAAATTGTGCTTTTTGAAAGAGAAGACGTACAGAGATCTCTCTTTATTTCTGGAGATGCCATGCCTGAGATCTAATGGGTTTCAAAATTTTGAGAAACTAGCAAAAATTATAAGGAAAATAACATTCAGAATGTGTAATTACTGTCATTTCTCATATTGAAGTCTTTGCACCTTTCTTTTAATTCCTCTTTTTATTGGTGACATAAAAGCATTTTAAAACAAAAAAATAGAAAAAATTTAGAAGGAAGAATGAAAGGGGCAGGGGTGATTGTTTTGAATTTTCAGCAACTCATAGAAGAGAGCATGGCATAATGTTGCTCGAGTTATTCAGTCTTTAATTTCCAATATGTACCATCACAGAAGATGACATATGAAATTTGTTGCAGGTTGAAGGAAGGGCAAAGTGGCAAGATAAATAGTTTACTTGCAGTTGTGCTCAGAACAGGGTTCTGAAGTTCAGGTGCTGTGCAGCAAATTTTCTTTGATGTGCAAAGGTTGATGATTGAAATTAAGTGAACGGCTAAAATCTGAAGTGAGCCAAGGTGCAAGACTCATGTGGAAGGCTGCGTTATCTACCACATGCAGATTACTGTGCTTGACTCATGCCAGTGCTACTGTTCACTTTCACAAAAGCTAAATTTCTTGAGAGCATGTTAAGAAGACAAACACTGCTGTTGTAAATAGAGGAAAAATGTTGTAACATGAAAACTTCAGAGCTTTTGTGTGTGATTCTTATTGCTCTTTGGATTTATGATAAAGTTGAGCATAAATCCTAATGCTTAAAAAAATTTTAAAAAAATAAAAATTTTTAATTTTTTTTTTTCAGTGTAGGTAGCAGAACCTCAGCATAAACTACCAATGTTAAGTATGGTGGAAAAGGTTATGCTTTGTTTGCAGTGTAGTTATCATCCACTTAGCTGTAATCAAATTAGTAACAGCTATAAAGTGGTCTGAGAAATAGCTGTGAGCATATTATGCTGTTTTGCATAGTGGTATCAGAGACATGTTGTTGTAAGTTACAAATATGTAAGAAAACATTATTTTCACCCTGAAAGGCTCAATCAAAAATTGAGAACTGGAAAAAAGAGAACACACAAATGCAGTGATCAAGGTTGTTTACACACAATACATTTCTTATAGTTAAAATAACTTGGCCTTTGGCATTGTTTTTAATATACATTTAGTAATATAGTAATTGTGACTGTTGTTTGATTTCACGGTATAATAATACTAAGGTATCTTGAAACACATTTCTGGACATTTGACGTAGTTAACTTTCAGACTCTTGTATGCACAGCTGTAGTTTATCAACATAATCAGGAAAGTGACTGCTTGGTTATGGATGGCAGATGTTTTGTAGAATTAAAGAGAAATGGCCTTTGTGTTTTGGATCTCTCACAGAACACAGAACAGTGGCTTGCAATGTTATAATATCAGCAAGACTGTTTTCTTTTTAAATTTTGAAATAGGAATGTTTGTGTGAATTGCAACATAAACTAAAAAACATCTTTTTTTTTTAAATTTAGGAAGGACGGGTAGGGCTATAAATATGTTGTTATGAGTGTGGACACGACTATACGACAGTGTTAGTTAAATACTTAATATTCCAAAGCACTAATGTGTCCTTTTTTTTCTTTTTTTTTCCCCTCTAATGCGTTTCCAATTTGTTTTATGAGTTATCTCTCTTACCCAGGCGTATTGATGATGACAAGGGAAGGACTCATGAACTGGAGCATTCTGCTATAAAATGTATGAGAGGAATCCTCTACTGCTACATGCGTCAGGCCGATAAGGTAAAACACCGTAGTGTGGACACAAGCACTCGCTTAATTCTAAGGGATTAAAAGACGCGAAGTTTGCAAAGTAAACTGCAGGGCATACTTGAAACTTCTTTGGGTTCCTTTTGCAGTTATTTGTCCCATTTAAACATTAGACCATTAGTAATTGGCATTTTTTTTGATGTCTTTTTAATGCTTAAATGGAAAGATGGAGAATTTCTTTTAGCTAAGACTGGAGAGTTTTCTTTGTACTGTTAACTTGGTTATTGTATTTGCAGTTGTTCTTACCTAGGTGATTGTTTTGATTATTTTGCTTGGCTTCTTTAGCAGCCACTTTCCAATATTCTTTGACTTAATGATGTAAATTCAGAAGGGCACCAATCCAAAATGAATAAGGAAACAGGGTAATTTACTTATGTTATAATACCATTGATACATTCATGTAATCCTCTTGTGAGTATAACCTGAATATTCTTGAATATTCAGGGCTTCTCCTTATCAAAATTTAGATGTAGTGGATTAATTTTGCATAGTAGTTAGCAGTAATTCTACAAGTAGTTAAATATCTATATTCCATGTGATTATTTTAAGTTTCATGTCACTGACTTTTAACTGTATTATTAAAAATAATACTCATGTTACCACATAGTTTCCATCACTTCTAAGCACACAGACTGAAATGTAAAGTCTGTAGGCATGTGATATCAGTAATAATAAGCAAATCAGGTGTATTGCCAGGTGTATTTATGCTGACATGGTATTTTTTTTCTCAGTTTTCTTAGTCTGTTTCTTTGTAGTCTTACATCTTTAAATAATCTTGACCTAAATTGATCTTGTTACAGTTGAGCTGTTGTTTTTCTCTTTGAAATGCAGTGGTTTGTTTTGAGGATGATCACTGCAGATATGAATAATGAGCATTAAATTAACACAGGTGTCGCACTGCTGACATACTGATTGTTGGGTTTTGCCTTGATTGCTGTAAATGCTTCTCTCTTCCTACAGTGTAGTAACAAGCAGTCTGAGGTACCTAACAGACATAAGTCAAATTGGTCTTTATGCTGAGAGACTCTGTGTGTGCTGGCCTCATGTAGAAGGAGAATATTTTTTAGTAATATGAATTATATATGCCCAAATTCTCAGGCATGACTTGAATACATGATGCTGCTTGTGACAAAAATTGCAGATGTTATATTCTATTGCTAATGAACAATACATTTTCAGTCATAACTTATATGAATGTGTTCATGGACTGGACATGATAACTCCACAAAATAGTATTCACTTTCTTGCTTCTGGGGCACATGCTATATGCTATGTATGGTTTGTTGGTGGAGAAGAATATCACATGAAGATAAGATCAGTGTTGAAAATATTGTGAAACGTGGACCAGGTCCTGGTAATGATGGTTAGAAAATTCAAAAACTGTTCATTGAAGAGCATAGCATGACTTGAGGAATTATGGAGAAGGATCTTCTTTCGTTACCTTAATTCTTTTCTTTGTGAATTTGATTTCCTTTCTCTGCCCTATTGGCAGCTCTCTGACAGTCCAGATTGTTTTCTTAAATGGTTTTGTAAGGTAGCAGACATTGTATTTTGTGACAAAAAAGGAATCAAAACTACTTTAAAACCACCGTAGTTCTCATTTCACTCCTTTGTTGTTAACCTCTTGTACTAGTAATTCATCTTACTGCATTCCGTCTCCATCGTAAGAGCTTCTGTATCATAGAGGCTCATTCTGAGGTCCAATGATAGTGTCCATGAATAAAAAGTCACTTTAATCTGGGGTACTATTCTTCCTATCTATAATCTTTATGTTTTCTTTTTAAGCTATCAACTTTGCCTTCCAGTATCTGTAAACTTTTCACTGTACATCTGAATGTCACCAACTGTGCTCACCAAAATAAATCTATCTTTTCCCATGTACTCTTTCATACTAGATATTCTCAGCTCTTGCAGCTTTTCGTTTGTTACCTGATCTACATGTGGCAATTTCTGAACGCCTTTGTAGGTCTATAACCCAGAAGGCTTGAAAATTATTATTATTAACAATAATTTCTTTTTTTGTTTTAAAACCTTTGTCACATTGTCAAATGCTACAACAATAATTATTAAATTTTATGGATCATTATTTATTTATAAAAATTCTTAAAACTATTGATCCCAACATAAGTTAGGGGCTCTTGCACTCCAGTACGAGCTTTAAACTAGGAATGGTGAGGGAGAGAGACAGTGCTCAACAGTCAAGTGAGGAAGTGGTGGATGGGATAGGCAAGCAAAGGGCCTGGGGTGACGTGAACAGAAGGCACATAGCATTAACCGAAGTGGAATTGTCCCAAGCGTATGTGTGGAAATAAGGAGGTACCTATGGAACAGCATTATGGAGAAGAAAGCTCTCATACCCTTTCTGGGAAATCAGCATGCTTGAGTGCCTCTGAGAAATGCCTGTACGCTAATGCGTGCAGCATGGGGAACAAAAAGAAGGAAACAGAAGTACGTGTGCAACTCCAGGGCTGTGATCTCATGGGATCACAGGGGCATGGTAGGATAGCTCAAGTGACTGGAGCATTGTGATGGATGGATACAGACTCTTTAGGACAGGCTGGGAAGGTGAGGAGGGGAGTTGTCTCATATGTGAGAGAGTAGTTGAATACACGGTACTGTGCTAGGGAAAGGTGATGAGCTAGCTGAGAGCTTATGGGTCAGGATTCTGTATGTACATTTCGGATCTGTGAATTCAGGGTAGGTGTGATATGCTTTGACATGCTTTCTGCTAAGTTTTCAGCTCCAGTAAAATGAGGTGGTGTTGTCCAGAAGATGAAAGTGACTAAGCATCTGTAGCTATCTATTAACAGATCTTTTTTCTACCAAACCCAGAGGTTAGACAGATGGGTTGAATATTTGTATTCTTTAAGTATATGTATACTTTAAGTATGTATGATATAGTGTCTGATTAGTTTCAGGAACTGTTGTTTGTAAATCTTATGTAGTTGTCATATCAAGAGATTTTGAAACACCTGAGTTATATAGTGAATTTGTGGTTGCCAAACATACTGAAATGATTGATTTTGTGTTTTGCCTTTCACCTTTAGGTTCAGCAATTTAAGCAAGATCCCAAACCATCTGAATGTCTTCATTCTGTTTTCAGTGCAGACACTGGAGATGAGGTCTTCTCCCATAAGGAATATGGTCACCTTCAGGTAAAATATGCATGTGCGTGTAAATGAAAGTTTGGATGATTTTAAATAACGTTGTTATTGTCTCCATTCTTTCATGATGCAGCTGTCTCTGTTAGATTTGTGTTAGATGTGTTGTACTTGATAAAATTGAGATTACTTCTGTATCTTTTGGTGAAGAAGACAGACTGTTTTGAAATGTAATTCAGTGGTATGTTCTGGTCAGAAGGTACTGAAATAACTGTGGGATTTGTGGAGGTAGATGGTTGTTTATGAAGTTGCTTCTTTTTGAGATCAGCAGATGGCTGTCAATAAATAATCCTGGCAAAAAAGATGTTGAAGTAGTCAATAAAGTGGAAGATTTAATGTAATTTTATATTGAATGTTATATTTTTTTATTAATGTTCCCAGCTTAGTTTTCCATAAGTCTGAGCAATTTTCATTCATAGTAAGGATTTAATGTACACTGTCAACAGCTTTGTCTAGTTACAAATTTGTTGTTCACTATTTTCTGTAGTGGTTCCTAGTCAGATTCATTGCATGATTGATTGTTTTATTGTCTTTCATTTTCCAAAGCATTGATTTACTCTTTTTTTTTTTTTCCCCTTCCCCTCTTTACTTTCAGACCCTTTTTTCATTCATGACCTTGTTCTTCTGCATTCTATAACTCTCTGTACTCTTTTTAGTTCAGAAATTGCTAGTGAAATTATTCAGAAGTGGCAGTAGGTTGATAATTACTTAATGTCATGGTGACAACATCACTTAAATAGTTTGTACAGTAAATGTGTTGGATTCAGGAAATGTATGTTCTGAGAAAAATGATTTATGGAGTTATCCTAAGTTAGCATTTTGGACTTATGCGTGAAGCTTCCTGAACATGCACATCTTTTATCTGCAGGAGGAAACAATAATCTTGGGACTTGGGGAGCAAAGGCTCTTTTTTTTGTGGCAACTCAACCCTTCCCATAAACATGAATGCACATTTCCTTCTGTCATCAGCAAATCTCAAAGAATAGAGGGTTTTCAGCTCTGTGGAGACAACAGAAAACAGAGTAACTGAGATGGTTCAGCTGGGAAGAATGGAATATGTTACGTAGCTGGTCTGCCATTATTGCTGTACTTGGTGCTTTTCAGATTGTATTAAGAAACTGGAGTCAGTGGTCTTTAAATCTTTTGGAATTTTTAGAATTTGGACCTTATTCTTAATCTGCTATGTTTCAGATGAGGATCCAATTTTTTGTTCTAGATGGTTTCTCTAAATTTCATATACCGAGATTGTGGTTTTATAGCTCATTGAAGCAAGTAATTGCGATAAACTTATTTTCTCTATTGAAGTTGTACAAATTCTCAATTATACTAGAATTCTGTGTAACAAAAGCAGTTTTCTTTGATTCATTAATAAATTGACATTTTGATGCTCATCTGTACAGCAGCTGAAGGTAATTACTGTTAATAATAAATGCTACGTACGACTACAAAAGAAAACAGTTTTTCACAAATACAATCATATCTGAATGTTGTAATTGTAATTCTGTCAGATGATAATGCTAAAATTCCAGTTAGGAATAAAGTGATTTGCTTTTTAGATGTGCTGTGTCCTATTCAATATGCTACTTGCCTTCTTGGTGCTCTACTTGCTAATAAATTGTCATATATGTAAACGTGAAACAGCTTGTGACTAACGTGATTGCTTATGGGTCAAAGCAGCATGCCTAAGCAAAAACATTTTAATCTCATAGTTTCAAATAATTTAAAAAATTATACTGCAGCAGAAGTTGTAGAGGACAATGCTTGTTTGTGGCATTTCTTCCTATTGATTGTTTCCACATCATTATATCTAGGATATTGGTATATTAGGATAATATTTTTGGAGAACCAAAACCATGTTATAGTAGGACCATCTTTGTTAGTGAGTTATATCACATTTAGCTTGTTTATGTTTACTGGAGTAAAATAAACATAAAGTTAATTGTAGTTTCCTTTCTGTCTTTAATTACTTCAGATAAATGCTGTGTCGTTATTTCTCCTCTATTTGGTTGAGATGATCTCTTCGGGGCTGCAGATTGTCTACAACACAGATGAGGTACAAATCGATTTCCGATGTTAGAACACATGCTGTATTAAGTTGTTATTTTTTTTTTCTTGGTTTTATTTAATTACCAACTGTAAAATAACTGTTCTGGAAATACACTGCAGATATTCTTCACTTCTAATGGAAGTCAGAAAAGATAAATGGAATGAATGGATAGTGAAATAAAGTAATAGCTATTAAAGTGTTAGATATGCAAGGAGTGAATGTCATATGACATTGAAAACTTTTATAGTTCCCTGCTGTTTCTGAAAGGTACAAGGTCAAGAACTAAAAGGTCTGTTAGGACAGTTAACTTCTAGTTATGCTGTTCTCACTTTTCACCTTATTTCAAACTGTCAGTCAGTGCATGCTGTCCAGTGGAATTTCAATATAATAAATAATAGGGTTAATTTTCTGGAAAGCTGAAGGGCTTTCTTCAAATACATATGAACCTATGGGTGTTAAGAAGTTTTGCTGTATCTTTAATTGAAAATAAAACAATTCTATATCATGGTAAGAGATGTTTGTAAGATTGTTAACTGTTCTGTAAATAAGATTATAAGAGCCGTTGTGGTCTTGACTTGAGGACAAGTCATGTCAGGACAACCTGCTGTCCTGCTCTAAAATGAGGTTATGTTTTGAGACAGGAATGGAAAGCACAGATTCTACACCCCACCCCAATTTCCTTAATCTGGATTTGTTTAATTTTACTCTGGTCTGTTTAATAGTCACTGCTGGATTGCCTTAAAAAGTTTAAATACACTTACAGTACTACTATTTTAAAAAAAAGGGAGATTTTTTCAGTAATAGAGTATTTACGTTATATTTCTAAAATGTACATCTTCATTAATGTTTTTTCTTTAGATAATGAGAAAACTTAAGTGATGCAACTTGTCTCCTTTCTCGGTTAGTTAGATCATATGATAGGTCTATATTATTTTCTCTGAATTGCCTTTATGTCTGTGAGGAGGCAAATGTATATAATTATGTATTTACTTAGCTTGATTTATAATTTATATTATCCTCCAGATGTTTGCATTTAATTACAGAATCTGCAGAAAAAGTGCGTGTGTAGAGACTCTCCAGTCAGTGGATATTCTCCACTTCAATGTCAGGATGTAGTTTTCATTGCAACCATACCCTAGAAATCTGTGGACTATGGAGATTTATACTAAGATGATGTTACAACAGACCTGTACATTCTATTAGTCTCTGTATAGCTTCAACAACTGAATATATTCTCAGATCTTATTAATGCCACGTAATTATGGTATTTCCAAGTTTTCCTGTGTGTCTAGATAATATTCAGCATAGTGGCATTGGCAGCACTGTGGATGTGGCAATCTGCTACCCAAGCATCAAGTTGCATATTTCTTTCCAATGATATCATTGCACAATGTATTTCTCTCTTTCCTTTCGTAGAGAGAGGGTTTTGAACCAGTGCTAGCACAGTGGAAGGTGCTGGCAGATGGTTGATATTTGGCAAGCTGTCTGCATGAATATGTCTGTACACAGAACTCTTGGCTTAGGAGGCAATCATTGTATACTAGGCTGCTTGATGTCGGGCATGGCAGCTGTCAATGAGTTACCCTCTAGTTGCATCTGTTTGCAGTTGAAAAATTAATTTAATCGCATCTTTGCATCCATAACAAAGAGAACAGTATATGATTGTGCAAGTGAATGAATTTGAGAGCAGTTATCTACACATAAAACAGAGTAACACTAGTATCTGCAGTCATCCATGCTGCATGTGTGTTCTTTAATATACCTTGCTCTCCACATGCTTGAATTCTGGATAAGTAAGCTTAACACACACAATCCATAATTTCTCTAAGTGCTTTAGCATTGACTTGGTTACAGCATTTACATGCCCATGGTATGAATGATTGCTCTCTGAAGATTTTGGTTTGCAACCAGTTATCTGCTGCCTTCTTTCTGTAAATCTGCTATTTGGAAACCCTTAGTTTCATAAAATATCTGTAATTAACCATTTGTTTCTCGTGTTCTGATCATCACTGGTAGAATGCCATCAGTAAGGGTATATATTTCTATGTGGTGGTCTTTGCTTCTTCATTTAGCTAATGCATCTAAACTTCAGTTAATGATAGAAATAGGAGAAGCTGCACTCTTAATCACTGGGTGTTCTAGCTTCATTCAGAGAAAGTTCATTTTAATACAACCAAATGCTAAATTACAGGGATGAATAATACCGGGCATATCTAAAGAGTGGGACAGTTTGTTTTCTTGAAAGTACTAGCTATGAAAAGATTGAGTGTACAGATAATTGTACGTGAGCACCCCATAGTGAAAGTTTAGCAGAGACATATATAGAGAGACAAGTAAGTATAGAATTATATATATCGCTGGTGGACTGGTACTAGCATAAAGGGTGTATCTGAAATAGTAACTTTTTTTTAAGATTTAAAGAAAAATTGAGAGAAAAAGATAAAGCAGAGATATGCACGTAAATTAAAATGGAAGCAAATATCTTTCAGTAAAAGATTTGGGTTTTATCTCGTAGCTCATAAAAAAAAAATATCACTTGACTGTAGTAAAGTGGATCGTCCTCTGTAGTTCCCCAATAGGGTTGTGTTTGTAGCTATTCTGATAGTCTCTTTTCCCACAGAATCCCCTAGAATAATTTGGATGGGAGGGGATGAAATCCCTGCCTTGGTGGATGAACCAGTGTAAATCTTATGTTTGTGGTTAGATTTCCTGTAAGTTCTAATCTGTGGACTCTTTGAGGTGAACTGTAAAATTTATCATCAATTTAACTTTTCTACAATTGAGCAACTCTGAATGCCTCTTTCAACAGTGTAAATGAGGAAAAAGTATCTGCTTCAATAAGTCCCCGGCTATAGTTAGATATCCTTAAAATACCTTAAATACCTTAAAATACCCTTAAATACCTTAGTATTCAGTTGAAACATGTTGATCCAAGAGGAGATCTTAATTATAATAATTGGTTCAGAGTTTTATTTGTGTTTATAAAAGAGTGTGTGTGAATCTGCATAACTATGTATTATCTGGAGCTAATATAATAAAACTTTGACATAGCAATTCTCTTAAAATAAATTAAGAAACAGTACCAAGATTTCTGTGTCCTAATCTTGTATGATTTAAGTTCTTTTGCTCTCTGATGTTGTTTTTACAACAAATCTTTTTTAAAAGATCAAAATACCACCTTTTTGGAGCTCTTGAAATATATGTCTTGAATATGAAATAATTTCTATCTCTGGCTTTGTAGGGACTTTTGCGTAAATTGCATCATCACCTAATTTGGGACAAAAACTGGTTTTAAAGAGAATATCTGAACTTGGGAACATCATTTTCTGGGGGGAAAAAAAAGGATGGAAGGCACAATTATGATGGCTGAGGAAAAACAATGTTCACTTTTTGAAAAAATGAACAAAAAAAAATATGCTTTCATTTTCCTTCAGTCACTTTTTCTTTCTTTCTTTTCATTCTTTCTTTCTTTTCTTTCTTTCTTTCTTTCTTTCTTTCTTTCTTTCTTTCTTTCTTTCTTTCTTTCTTTCTTTCTTTCTTTCTTTCTTTCTTTCTTTCTTTTTTCTTTCTTTCTTTTTTTCTTTCTTTTTTTCTTTCTTTTTTTCTTTCTTTCTTTTTTTCTTTCTTTTTTCTTTCTTTTTTCTTTCTTTTTTCTTTCTTTTTTCTTTCTTTTTTCTTTCTTTTTTTCTTTCTTTTTTTCTTTCTTTTTTCTTTCTTTTTTTCTTTCTTTTTTTCTTTCTTTTTTTCTTTCTTTTTTTCTTTCTTTTTTTCTTTCTTTTTTTCTTTCTTTTTTTCTTTCTTTTTTTCTTTCTTTTTTCTTTCTTTTTTCTTTCTTTTTTTCTTTCTTTTTTTCTTTCTTTTTTTCTTTCTTTTTTCTTTCTTTTTTTCTTTCTTTTTTTCTTTCTTTTTTTCTTTCTTTTTTTCTTTCTTTTTTTCTTTCTTTTTTTCTTTCTTTTTTTCTTTCTTTTTTTCTTTCTTTTTTTCTTTCTTTTTTTCTTTCTTTTTTTCTTTCTTTTTTTCTTTCTTTTTTTCTTTCTTTTTTTCTTTCTTTTTTTCTTTCTTTTTTTCTTTCTTTTTTTCTTTCTTTTTTTCTTTCTTTTTTTCTTTCTTTTTTTCTTTCTTTTTTTCTTTCTTTTTTTCTTTCTTTTTTTCTTTCTTTTTTTCTTTCTTTTTTTCTTTCTTTTTTTCTTTCTTTTTTTCTTTCTTTTTTTCTTTCTTTTTTTCTTTCTTTTTTTCTTTCTTTTTTTCTTTCTTTTTTTCTTTCTTTTTTTCTTTCTTTTTTTCTTTCTTTTTTTCTTTCTTTTTTTCTTTCTTTTTTTCTTTCTTTTTTTTCTTTCTTTTTTTCTTTCTTTTTTTCTTTCTTTTTCTTTCTTTTTTCTTTCTTTTTTTTCTTTCTTTTTTTCTTTCTTTTTTTCTTTCTTTTTTTCTTTCTTTTTTTCTTTCTTTTTTTCTTTCTTTTTTTCTTTCTTTTTTTCTTTCTTTTTTTCTTTCTTTTTTTCTTTCTTTTTTTCTTTCTTTTTTTCTTTCTTTTTTTCTTTCTTTTTTTCTTTTTTCTTTCTTTTTTCTTTCTTTTTTTCTTTCTTTTTTTCTTTCTTTTTTCTTTCTTTTTTTCTTTCTTTTTTTCTTTCTTTTTTTCTTTCTTTCCTATAGGTGTCCTTCATTCAAAATCTTGTGTTTTGCGTGGAAAGAGCCTATCGTGTACCAGATTTTGGTGTCTGGGAGAGAGGAAGTAAATACAACAATGGCAGCCCAGAGCTGCATTCAAGGTAGGTGAGCATATGTAGCTCTTTCAGTCAAAGCACGTAAATGTGATATGAATAAAAAGAATTCATGGGGTAAGTTAAAAATAATAATGCATTAAAATACTGTTTGAACTAAATTAAGGTTCTCTAAAGACTGAGAGATGTATTTTGGGAAAGTGTGAAGCATAATTTCATCATCATATGCATGCTGAAATAACCGCATAGATGCTTAGCTATTTGAGTATTCCAATCCCAATAATTACGTGCAGCTGCACGCATATAGTTCTGAAAATTGTGTTCAGAACAGTTCAGACTCTTGAGGCATGTGCAGTAGATTGGATTCACAAAAATGTTTAGGAATATCCTGATTTAAGAATGTGTTGAATCGTGAATCTAGATTTTTCTCATCTCCACCATGCTGGGAGGAAGGTGCTGGACACTGTGGAGAATAGCCTAGAGCACAATTACTTTTCCAGGTTCTTCAGATGCTACAAGCAACTGGGTGTTCTGACCCCTGTCCGTGAGACAGTTAGGAATGTTTTTAACATTTTGATATTAGAATGGTCCAGTTCACTTCAGTGGAATTGCTCACATGTTGTCTATCTTGAAGGATCAAATCTGTAATCTGACAACTGCTTTTTCTAGCATTACTATTGTTTTCTTCACTTTTTGACTTCTGAGGTTTTATTAATCATAAAAATGGCTATAGCTTGGATATCTTAGGATTTTTAAAATATCGTTGATAATCATAATTGTCATGGGCTTGCAAATAATACACGTGTTTATTCCACTCTTTGATGTTGCCAAATGAATCTGTGTTCTCATTTCAGAATGAAATAATTTTTCTTAGTTCACATACAGACATGTATTTTAAGCTATAGATATAATTACATGTCATTGCAGCAAAACAATTAATTTAGGTTTGTTTTTTTCAGGGCAGTTGTAGAGCTTTAGTACCAGTATGAGAACTGAAAACTCCACGTTGTTGTTACTATATAATCTGCTTTATTAGTTTGTTGGGTTTTTGCCTTCCTCCTATGCCTGCAAATTGTCAAATGCCAGATTACATGAGCGTTCACTTAGAGAATCATATAATGCCTTCTGCATCTCACCTTGTACAAATTTGCAAAAGGAACACCGAAACTCCTGCGTCTGCTGTTGTTTGCAGCATTCTGGTTATTCAGTATGTGAATTTCCTCCAGGGAAAACTGAACATCTTTTAACCAGATGGAAATGGGCGTGTTGTCTTGTCTTAATCTAGACTGACATTTATAGGTTGGTTTTTCTAAGGGTGAAGTTTTATGAGATGGACTGAGCCAATCTAACAGATCATTGAGCTGGCACAAAAGGGAGTACAGAGCTCAGTCCTAATTTAAGAAGTAGACTTTGGTTATCAGAAACAGGTATTGCCCCTATTTATCTTTCCTTGTGTGCATGTTGATACTCTGCTTCACTGTAGGAAGTCAGTAGATGATTTCCCTTGTTGTCATAAATCAGAAAAAATGGAAGAGGAACATGCATCAAGAGATGTATTTAGATATTATTGAGGAAAGCCCTGGGTACACTAAAATATTCTCTAGACTTTGTTATGCTTCTGTTGTAGTGTATCTACCTAGAGGGAGCTCTCAAAATTTTTTTTAAAAATTCAAGAAGTGCTTATAACTAATCAGGGCTAGTCATGAATGATGTATGTCTGTCTTCAGTAATTATGGACTCCAAACCAGTCACTTAACTTTCAGTATTAAGTATGCTGTACTCCTGACACTTAAAACTCACACTGCGAGTCTACATTGAGTGTGTGTTTGTTTTCAGAATTAGAAGTTAATTCTTGTCTTTTATTGAAAGAGGCTTTCTTTTTAAAGAAGATATTATATAATATGAAGTCCGTGAATAATAACTGCAAATTATGGCCTGTGTTAGAAAATGCAGATATTTTAAGTCTTTACACAGTTTTGGTATTCTATCTTAGTACAGTTCAAAACACTTCTAATACATGATAAATAGCGAAACACTCTGTGGACCAGGTCTTCATTGATGTATGCAAATTGATGTCTTTTACTGGTTCAAAGGCAAGATTTGTAACAGCTTTTATTATAGCGTGATCCCCTTCCCATACGGCTGAACTTCTGAAAAATTAATTTGTCCTGTAGCCATTTGATCAAGCTGTTCTCCAGGCATTTGCTGAATACTTCTGCAAAATGTCTTTGACATCTCCCATATGTACTGTGAGAATAATGAAGTTGCCGAAGTGCAGTGTCTTCATATTCCAAATCTAAGACTGTAGAGCCTTGATCTTGCTCTTCTCTGTAGTATAGGTATTGCTATAGTGCTGTCCTTCCTTGTTCTATTTTTGTTTTGTCTAGTTATGAAATACTAGACAGTAGGATACTGAGGGAGCTGGCGGAGGAGCTTGCTAAGCCACTCTCCATCATTTATCAGCAGTCCTGGTCAACCAGGGAGGTCCCAAATGACTGGAAGCTAGCAAATGTGACACCCATCTACAAGAAGGGTCGGAAGGAGGATCCGGGGAACTACAGGCCTGTCAGCCTGACCTCGGTGCCGGGGAAGGTCATGGAACAGATCATCCTGAGTGCCATTATGCGGCATGTGTGGGACAACCGGGGGATCAGGCTCAGCCAGCATGGGTTTATGAAAGGGAGGTCCTGCTTCACTAACCTGGTCTCCTTCTATGACAAGGTGACCCGCTTAGTGGATGAGGGGAAGGCTGTGGATGTTGTCTACTTGGACTTCAGTAAGGCCTTTGACACCGTCTCCCACAGCATTCTCCTGCAGAAGCTGGCTGCTCAGGGCTTGGACAAGTGCAATCTGCGCTGGGTTAAAAACTGGCTGGACGGCTGAGCCCAGAGAGTGGTGGTAAATGGAGCCAAATCCAGTTGGCGACCGGTCACGAGTGGTGTTCCCCAGGGCTCAGTGTTGGGGCCGGTCCTGTTCAATATCTTTATCGGTGATCTGGATGAGGGGATTGAGTGCACCCTCAGTAACTTTGCAGAGGACACCAAGTTGGGTGGGAGTGTCGATCTGCTGGAGGGTACGAAGGCCCTGCAGAGGGACCTGGACAGGCTGGATTGTTGGGCCGGGGCCAACTGTATGAGGTTCAACAAGGCCAAGTGCCGGGTCCTGCACTTCGGCCATAACAACCCCAGGCAACGCTACCGGCTTGGGGAGGAGTGGCTGGAAAGCAGCCTGGCTGAAAAGGACCTGGGGGTGATGGTTGACAGCCGCCTAAACATGAGCCAGCAGTGTGCCCAGGTGGCCAAGAGGGCCAATGGCATCCTGGCTTGTATCAGGAATAGTGTGGCCAGCAGGACCAGGGAGGTGATAGTGCCCCTGTATTCGGCACTGGTGAGGCCACACCTCGAGTACTGTGTCCAGTTTTGGGCCCCTCACTTCAAGAAGGACATCGAGGTGCTGGAGTGTGTCCAGAGAAGGGCAACTAGGTTGGTGAAGGGTCTAGAGAACAAGTCTTATGAGGAGCGGCTGAGGGAGCTGGGGTTGTTTAGTTTGGAGAAGAGGAGGCTGAGGGGAGACCTTATTGCCCTCTACAATTATCTGAAAGGAGGTTGTAGCGAGGTGGGGGTCGGTCTCTTCACCCCAGTAACAAGCGATAGGACGAGAGGAAATGGCCTCAAGCTGCGCCAGGGTAAGTTTAGGTTGGATATTAGGAAAAACTTCTTTACTGAAAGAGTAGTCAGGCACTGGAACAGGCTGCCCAGGGAGGTGGTTGAGTCCCCATCCCTGGAGGTATTTAAAAGACGGGTAGATGCAGTGCTTGAGGACATGGTTTAGTGGTGGACTTGGCAGTGGTAGGTTAACGGTTGGACCTGATGATCCTAAGGGTCTTTTCCAACCTTAACAATTCTATGATTCTATGATTCTATGAAATTACTGTTATTGTTGTGGGATTTTTTTGTTTTGTTTTGTTGTTTGAGGTTTTTTTAGCATCCTTTGTGGTGTTTGATGTTCCAGTTGAACTACACAGTTCTTGGATGGAGGCAAGAAACTGTGAATGGGAGGAGGACTAAGGATGTTTTGATTAGCAGTTGCTAAGAATCTGCAAATTTTAGTGTTCGCCCTCAGGTATTTTACTGAGAGGGTAAATCTAACAACTAAAAGTTACTGGGAATTATTAATGATGTTTAAGTGAATTTACTAATGCTTTTTTAGCAAGCTGGAAGTATAATTTCTCTAAGTTAGTCTCAGCTTCCCCTGCCCCAAACGTGGATCAAGGTCAAATGTTACCAATAGTGTTATGATTGCAAGACTGCACTTGATAATCTGTGGCAAATCACAATAATCGACAGCTACGGTAAGGTCTACAGATTGCACCTGGGGAGGTTTGGTATGGACATTAAGAAAAAACCGTTTCACTTGAAGCGCAGTGAAGCACTAGAGGAGGATACTCAAAAGAAGTTATGGAACCTCCATCCTTAGAGGTTTTTGAGACTTGTCTAGGTGAGGCTATGGTTTACTTGAATCAGTCTTGGTTATTATATCTGGCTTCAAGTGAGATTTCATGTTGGACTAGATGAGTTCTATATGTCCCTTCCAACCAACCACTATGATTCTGTGAAATTTTCAGAGGAATTTTTAACAAGGGTTTGGGTTAGGCTTTGTTTTGGGGCCATCTCCAAGTAAGCATCTTTTTCTCTGGGCATAGAGTCCATCAGGTTAACACAGCATGTTCATAGTGGGTTGCTGCGTGGAGGAAGGAACATAGATATTAAAATATGTTTTACCTTTAATTCATACTGTTAAAACAGTCCATTTTTTCCATTATTAAATTGTAGAGTATGAAGAATGTATTTTCTGTAGAAAGACATGAGCATAATGTTTATTGTAAAACCTCTTTTCTAATTTGCCCAACAAGGATGCATTAATAGTAGGAACGAAACAAGTGTCTGAAGTGTGATCATAGTTCTGAAGTGTGTAATGCTGTGTGATTGTCCCGTCTTTTGAAGATGTCCTTGACACTACAGCTGTTCTCAGACTTTTTGGTTTTTTAAGGAACTTCCTCCTGTCAGTTACCCATGAAACTTCTAGTAATCTAAGTAGTACTGGTGTATATGGTGAAGGGAATGCTTGATATACCATTGTAATGTGAAGAAATACTACATGATGGGGGAAAGAAAGCAATATTTTAATGTTGAGACATTTGTATTTTCATTTGCAAGTAATATTTGTGAGGGTACTGAAGTCTTCAGGGGCTTTGAGTAACTAGAGATAGAAAAATACTGATCAATTACAGTAAGTATTATTCTTATTGTAGAAAAATGACTATGTAAAATAGAAATGGTTTCAAGGAAGGAATCCATATTTGTCTTCGATTTTTTTCAAGCAGGATCATACTATTTTGTAGATAGAGTGAGTAGTTTTACATTATCTGAATACCAGTGGCTGTTGTTGTTGAACAGCTATTACTTCTCTACCTTTTGTCAGTAACTTTTTTCCCCACTCTGAAAATATCTGACTGTTGGTATTAGACATGTTATTTGGAAGGGAAGAGAAGAGTATGAGATTTTAACATGTGATACAGATGTCAGGGTGTGGGATTTCTCTGATTTTCATTTTCTATGTATGCAGTTTGAT
The DNA here is from genome assembly GCA_020745775.1 of Theristicus caerulescens. Lineage (NCBI taxonomy): Eukaryota > Metazoa > Chordata > Aves > Pelecaniformes > Threskiornithidae > Theristicus > Theristicus caerulescens. The sequence goes on along the minus strand of CM036565.1, from coordinate 39,241,773 downwards.
AATAATGCTTAACTCCTATGAAAAGTTCTCTTCTGAGTCACCAGGCCAATTAGTTTGTTCAGGGTGATAATTAAAATAGAGCAATTGTTAGAACAATTACATTTTTGTTTAGATATTTGAAACAAAGCTAGAAAAATAATTATATTTACAACACTTCTGAGTTCAGTTTATTCCTTCATCACATTCTCCAGTACCAAAAGCTTTCATCAGCAGAAGATACCGAAACTGAGGGATTTCACCACTGTTTGATGGCAGCAGCTCAGAGCAGAACTTAGTTAACCTAATCGGCTTTCTCTTGTTGAACCAATTAGCATTAAATCCCATGCGTACTATTTCTGGCAAAGTTTCAGAAAGAAAGGTGGAGGTTTATAAACCTGTTGGTAATAGTTAAAAAGAACAATAGAGTCTGAAATCAGTGTCTAAAGTACTTCTAATATTAAAACCAACCCAGGTAAAACAGTACTTAAAGTGAACACATTCTACAACTCTGCACTGAATTTTTAAAATTATTTTCAATATTGTCTGTGTAATCATAATCAGCTCCCATCTTTAAAATATGGATTAGTTAGTAAACACTTGAAATGCAATATTTTACATGAGTTAAATAGTACAAATCATTTTATTTACAGTAAGGTAAAAAGTTTTCTCTGACTCCAAAATGCCGCATAGAGTATAGAAGAATTAAGGTTAAAGCACAGTCCCTGTTTGCAGTTTTCTGACAGTTTGGTTACTGTAAGTTTTTTGGGCCGGATAGTGCAGTTGTTTGTCAGTACTATCACAACTCCTCTTACACAGAAGTTGGGGATCATTAGTGATTATTTTCTGAATATTTTTTCTAACTCAGTGTTACTTCATTAATTATTTTTATAAACAAAATATCTAGGGCTGTCCTGTTCAGCAAGTATGTATTCCTAACTGTTGTTAATTTTACTATTTCCCTGCAAGTGGGAGTGCGGCCCTCAGACTCTTAAAGGTGCTTTAATTTTTCACAGTCATGACTATCTCTCGTCAATGTTCTCGTGTTATCTGGGCACATGGATCCTCTGATAAACTATTTTTTTTGTCTCATTCCTTGTTTGGCAGTGCTGTGTAGTTTTTATCCCAAATGAAAGATGGCAAGAAAAAGGAAAGTGTGGCTGGCTGAGTGGATAATCAATTTTAGAGAAAAAAGAATATAAACTTTTAACTCCTTTTTTTTGTCCTTTTTTTAAAAAAGAGAGTATTTCAATGAATTACTCTGCTAATAAACAAACTGTTAAATTAATTGGTATAGTCTGTTTTCCCCAGACTTTTCCCAGTTCTTAAAAATTCAGACTTTTTGAGCATCTATATATAGCAGTGAGGATGTTTAAGAGAGTTCTTTTTTTGTTTTGTGGCTTTTTTTTTGTTTGTTTTGTGTGTGTTTAGTTTGGTTTTGTTTTTCTCCAAATTGTGTATTGTGGCCAGTTGGAAGAAACGCAGTAGCTGCATCTAAATGGTTGTTAGCTGAGGACAGCATCAACAACTTCCTCTCCCTTAGAGGGAAAGGCTTTATGGAAAGATGAACCTTTCAGTTCTTCTTTCCACTGATTTTTATCTTCCTAAGGTTGGAGGCTTTCTTCCTGCAGTGTTGATCTATGTCCTCGTACTATATTCTGTCACTTTTGTTTACCCTTACGGTCTTTTTTTAACTCGGAGTCTTTTGTCATGTCAGCCTGATTCATTCTGCTTTTTCCTTTTTCAATCTTTTGCTACATGTCTTCAGATTTGTTAGCTTTTAAAGGTAACAAGGTAGATGTCTATACTTTCCTGTTATTCTGCTGTCTTCCTTTTCTGTTGTCTCATTTATTGTCATTTTTTTGACTAAAAATATTTCAGATTAATTGTAAGCTACTTGGAAAGCAGAGCTCTTATCTAAAGGAATGGGCAGTTAGGGAGAAAAATGAAACTTGATTCTGAAGGAGGAGCTTCAAAACCGGGACAGACATTTAGGGATAGCATATGGGGTGTCATTGAAGTCAATAAATCATTGTCATAGTTTGTATAGAAATGAAGCAGAGAGAGAAAGATGCATTGGTCAGAGGCACTGTAGCTGAGTGGAGACAAAGGCATAATTTACAGTTTTAGTTTTATGAATAGAGTTGGAAGAATTACACTAGGCTTTGTTTTACGGGATGCTCTGAATCTGTTTTACCAGATAGCCTAAGAGAATGTAAAAGGTGTTTGTTTTTTTTAGCTAGTAGTTTTCTGTAGTATTTGTAGTTCCTGTACTTTTATGTGACCACTTAGTAAGCAGTCCAAAGTCCTTTCCCTACTTCGAATGCGTATATTCAATAGTAGCCCTGTCAGAAATCTGGTAGCATTATATATTATGCTTTTTAACTCTAGCAGTGTTGGGAACTAGCTCATTTAATATCTTACTTTTTGATGTCCTGTGACCTTAACATCTAGAATTTTGTAATGAATGTGCAAAAATTTAGCATTTTATGTGTATGTTAATGCTTTAGCTCTTTATTGTAGTTGAGTGGACGCATGTGTCGTTGGCCTATCTATAATTATGTATTCTTTAAAACAATATTCCAAAATTCTGCCCTCTGTCATACTTCAAATTTCAATAAACCTGTGGAATGCATGTAGAGTTCAATTAGCTTATCTTGAGCTTTTCTTTAAAAAAAAAAAAAATCATCAAAAGTGTGTGTGTGCATTGAGAGGGAATGCTATCTTTTTTTTTTAAGACTACATTTTTTAAAATGAAACAGCCTTGTAAAAGTTGTCTTGTATCTATTTTTATGTGTACTGTATAATTTTCATGATCAGTAATAAATTATATTTTAGTATATAATTTGATTTTAAAATTATACAATGATTAGTGATTTTAGTAGATACAACTAGTGCTTAATATCTTTAAACATGAACTTGCTAACTTGAAAGCTTGTTGGTAGTATTTGTGGGTCTTGTTTTCTTCGTGATGGATACTAGTCATGGAGTAAGTGACATAAAAGACCTCTCACTATATGGTTGACATCAGAAAATCCTCCTTTTCTGAATCCAGATTGATGAGTTCTTTTACTATATTGAAAGCTAGTCAGAAAGCAGTCTTTAATGCTTGAGAGCTGGGTTGAAAAATTGTGCTGAAGTAAATCTAATACACTATTAGCAAGACCTTGAAATACATAATGCCAGATGTCTAGTAGCAAGGTGAGAGCAGTACTGCTTTTTCCAGATGGTCTCTGACATTTGAAGACAAATAAAAATGCTGAAAAGTATTTTTAAAATAAAACAGCCAAAAATCCACCAGCAAACAACCCCAAATTTGCTGCATCATCATTTTATTAACATAAGGTTAAGCACAAAATTCAAATCAAGAAAAGATCATAGCTCTGAAAGCTGTCAAATGTGTTAAATTTTAGTCTCGCCTTGAATTATGATACCTCTTTTTTGTTGTTGTTTTGTTTTTTCCTCAGCTCCGTGGGGCTGGCAAAAGCAGCTTTAGAAGCAATTAATGGCTTCAATCTCTTCGGAAATCAGGTAATAAAAATGTTTGTTTTCTGTCCTTTTTTTTTAGCAGCAATGATTTACACTGTGGATCAGAGGCTATTTAGAAATATCTAGCACAGTTTGTTAGATTCCAGTTTTTAAAAAAGTTAGTTTGCAAACTGATTGATCCTGTTTCAGGTACAGAATTTGTCTGATAAAAAATCATTAGTGCCCTTACTCTCAAGAATTACTTTTTTTTTCCTTTAAAAAAAACAACAAAAAAAACAAAACTAAAATGATTGCAGGTTATTCTGAAAAAGGACTTGGTTGCAAAAAAAGTTTTTCTTTCAGAATTTTGTCTCTTGATTGTAATACAGTATACATCTGCCTTCTGTCTTCTTCCTTCATGTGGCTTTTGATCAACACTTTAAACAAGCTACTTGTACATAATCCACTGTTTTATTGGGTTTTAATTTCAATATGTTGCTTAGTGGTAAAAATCTTTTCTTTTCCCATCCTCTCACATGGCTTGGATCAACTAAGAAAGCAAACCTTTTCTTAGTTTTTTGTCTCTGACTTGTATTCCCCTTCTAGGTGCATCTTTTTTTAGGTGTTATACCTACAGTAGTCTGTAGCTGAAATAAAAGAATGCTCTTCCAGATTAATGGTCTAGAACATTTACAAATGGAAGAGATATGTCATTGTCAAGCTATTGGTGTTATTAATGAATGGAAATGAAGGGTAGGAGCGCAGCTAAAAACAAAGTTGGATAGCACCAAGTGTGTGTAGAAATACTTATAAAATTTGCTGGTGAGTTTTGTCTGTAAATTGTGTGGAAGGGAGGATAGGCTGGTCAAGCCACAAAGTGGGGAGCTCAGTACACGAAGTAAAGCTTTCCATATTGCACTGTTTTCTTGGAAGCTTTCATCCTTTTTGACCTTGCTCACAGGCCCAAATGACTGTATTTCATAAGAAGTAAACATTAATCAGTGAAACATGCTGTATCTCTTCTTAGGGTTGAGTAATATTCAAAACTTGGTTTAAAAAAATGACATGGATTTACATGAGTAGCTTATTTTTATACTTACATATTTTTTTCTGCAGTTAGGCAGTATATGATCCTTTTGAGTTTTAATAATTTTATATTGTGACCTGACTTGAAGTACTATTTGTATATTTTTTGAGTAAAGTTTCTATATATTCTTGCTGGCTTCAAGATAGGATTATTTTTTTTTTTCCTCTTTCTGTAATACCTGTGCTTTCCTTTTGTCTTGTAAGTCAAATGGAGCTGACTTTCTGAGTGTGATACTTGTCTGTTTCAAATACACAACTTTAAGGAACTTGGTTAAGTGCACTGGTTTGCCATAAAGAAAATAGCACAAAGGAGAGAATATATCAAGGGTAACATGGTAAATGGTGAATAAGGGGAATTTTCAGGTGCTCTTTGTGTGAGCTAATGAGTATAAGCTAGGTCAACTGTAAAAGTGTGACTGGGAGACAGTCCAAATTATGTTCCAAGTTCCTTTCTGTACTGCTTGATTTATTAAAACATTCTTAGTTATTTGTGTCTCCATTTTTCTATTGGTAAAATGGAAGGTATGGATAGGAACAGCTATATAAAATAATTATTAGCACTATTGGACAAAAAGTTCTTCCTTTATAGTTTATTCACATAAAAACAACTGATAAACTAAAACTTCTTAGAGCTATTCAGGTGCCTGGGATGAAAAATGTAGGTTACAATTTGTTTTAAATAGTGAGCAACTGACATAGAAGTACGATCTATTAAACAATCTTATCTATTGATGAAAAGCTATACCACTCACTATTATTAGACCCTTCTTTATCTTACGGCATAAAACAGGAGATCCTCCTAAACAAGGATTTCTGACTCTGTAAACTTAGGCACCATTACATTTTTTGTGGCTGTCTATTCATGGTGGGCTCTTTCGATTGTGAAGGGTTTTTTGTGGTTTTGGGGTGGGGTTTTTTGCCTCTATGTAGTTGTGCTAGTACTGTAGTACAATGCACATGTTCTGTTTAGAATCCACTCCTCAGGAACTATTGATGACTGTTTGCTGATGAGTGGAGAAGTATGAAAGTGCTCTTTATGCAAACACAAGTGCGCTGTTTCAAAAAGACTTAGCCATTTGGTCTAGTTTTGGTTTCCTTTACATACATTTTAAAAACTAATGTTATGTGTTAAGAACTAGGAGCTAGTGAGGATCTTAATGATCAGACATTATACACACATTGTCAGTATTTCAGAAATCTACGATCTTTACCTTCCCAACAGTCTCGAGCACCAGTAAATGCGTCTGCTGGGGTTTTTTTTCAAGTGATTTTTTACTAAATTCTGAAATGGATGAATAAATTGCTGAAGCAAAACCAGTTTAAATGCTTTGAGAGTTTATTTCCAAGATACTTAGCATAAACAGAAACCATTTTGACCTTCAGTCTGCAGTGGAGTTTGCCTTTGTGCTTAGCTCCAGCTGTGTTCCAATAGCTTTGAGAAATCCTGCTGAGCCCCTCAAGAGGAACTTATTTGCACATGCAACTCCACCAGTGCAACCTGCATAAATCATTGCTGGGGACAGCAGACTGCTCAGCCTTTCCGTGCAGATTTTTCCACTCACACTGTGGATGCTGGAAGAGACTAATAAATGCAAATATGTAGTATTGTAGCTGTGCTCTCACACATGCATGTGTGTTATATATCTTTGAGTATATCATGATAGGACAGTTTCCCTGTGCTTTCATGGATGCACCCAGAGAAGACAAAATAAAGGCCACTTATGGTTGATATTCACATTAAACTGTTCCTTCCCTCCCTCCCTGGATTCTAGAAACCCTTAAGAAAGAATGTATTTCTGTAAGAAATCATACTACTTTTTGTTCTGTAACAAAACACTGCTTAACTGATGTTCAGATAATTTTCATGCATCCTTTGCTATACTTTCTAGGTGACAGATACTATAAAGAACAACTATGAATTGAAAAATGATTGGCTTTTTGTTTAATCTGAATTTTACATGCTTTAATGTCAAAAGGAGTACATTCATGGTTTTTAAATGATGTTCGTTTTCATCTCCATCATACCAGAAGTATTGCATAAAAAGTGGGGGTTAGAAAAATACAGGCAAGCTGTAATCCTAATGTTCCCTCGTTAAAAGATTTATTTACACATTGAGAAAAGAATTTTTAATGTAACAGATAAATAAGCTATTTAGTTTCTCATTATTTTGCTTTATATCCTATGCTAAATTTCTTAAATTTATTCCCAATGTATTTTATATCTTTGAAACAATACTTATAAATCCATATGAAGTAGTTAATATGTATGACATTGGCATAAGAATCCTGTTATAATCCTTAACTGTGCATTGATTGTAGCCAGATCCGGAAATCGTTGTATCATCCTAAGTGCTGCTGAAGTTTGTGTGGAAGAACTGTAAAAGTTCTGTGTTGTTTTCTTTTTTTTTTTTTTTATTTTTTTTATTTCGGATGCAGTGTGAACTGATTGTGTTTCAGTTTATGTTTTTACTTAATCACTTTAGAATCATCACTACTGAAAGTACGGTAACTCATTTTATCTTTTTGTGGGCTTGATATGCTTAACCCAAACCTCAGCGTTCAGAGTATCACCGAGTATAAATAGCTTAGAATTTGTATCATTAATGTAAGAATTCCATTTTAGCTACAATACCTTTTAGAAAAAAATACATATCAGCAAAAAAAATTACATAGAGGATGTGCATTTGCTGGCAATGTGAGTTAATGAGCTAATGAATTAAGTGCATGGTGCATGCATGTATGCACTAAAATGGGACTGCTAGCGACAAGATGAACACCGTTCCAAGTTTGACCTAGTCATAGTATAATCAATTGTTGGTATATGAGCTACACGTCCTATATTAGTTTGTGGAAAAAAAATTATATGTTAAAAAAAAACAAGTCTTTGTAAGGTGGCCTTACTACACTCTTTAGAGAAGTGAAAAATAGTTCATTTGTAAAACAAGATGCTTGTGGTTTTATGAAATGAAAATTAGTGTGCTTTTGAATCCCCGAAGAATCCTTTACTGAAGCACCAATTTTGAAACTGCATGTTCACACGTGTAGACAGATTGTATTCAGAGTTTGTAGATGAATTCAGAGATTTGTGAATAATCAGAATCTGAATTAAGAAGAAAGTAGGAGAATAACAAGTCATCAAAGTAAATGTGATTATGTACATTCTTATCTTGGCACTATTCAGTATATCTTGCTAGAATGATTAAGAGAACAGAGAGATTATTTTCCATGAGGACAGTGGAAAAACATGTTTTGTTTAGCCTAGCAAAGCAAAAGCTGAGTATTTGTATGATAGCTATGTATAATTAGAGTGTGGGTAAAGAGTAAGTAAGAAAAAACCTCTCTTGTTTGGAAAGCCAAATGAATGGATACGAGTACTAGCACACAAAGAAGGGTGGTTAGTTACTTATATAGAAACTTAGTTGGAAATCAAAGTTTTTAATAATTAGAGAGGGTGGATTCTGGAACAGTCTTCCGAAGAGAATAGTATACCAAAGAAACTGACTGCGTTTGAGGAGAGGTTTGGTGAATTCATGAAGATTTATGGTATGGTATTTATGACAGTAATGGAATGAGTTGAGTGTTGAATGTGTCTTCCAATGGGATAGTGATACTGAGATTGATTATCAATTACAACATATATGAAGATATCCATTCATTAAGAAACTGCATTGAGTTTCCAAGAAGTTGCCTACTGATAATTCTTTTAAATGCTGTTGATTCTGTTTAAACAGTATCTCAGCTATGGGAATTTTTCTGCATGTTTCAGGAAGTGTCAAAAAGCTGACAGAGAGATATAGGATAAAATTACAGACTTTTACTAGGAAATGGGTTTGCTCTGTTATCAACATCTACTTCTTAGACCTTACAATAGCTGAAAAGCAGGTCCTTTTTCTTTGCTATGAAAGTCCTTTTCCAAAGCAGTACCTCAGGTGAATATCCAATTATTTGTGTTGTAACTGACCTGTAATGAAATATTCAACATCACTATTGGGAACATTTCCTGCAGTCACAGGTGGGGACAACTACTTTTTTGTTTGTCCTTAATACAGTCATTCTTTTTCAAGAATTAATGAAAGAGTTCATAGCTTGAAAGAATCATAGGATTTATAATCACTAGTAGATAAAACCATCTAATTTTGGCTATTTTTAAATACATTTGAAAATTCAAAATGTTTTCAACTTGATGTTGTGGTGCATTTTCTGAATAAAATTACCTGCTACCAGATTATTGCAACATAACTTAAATAAAACAAAGAACCAGTTAGTTTCACCAGGATATGCTAACCTTTCTTCCCTTCCCCTGAAATGAATTTAATGTTCTGTTTACAGGGCTGCTCTTGGTCTGTTATATTTGTGGATTTTGATGCCCATAACCGTAACAGACAGACTCTATGTTCATTGCTACCCCGAGAGTCAAGGTCTCATGTAAGTAATTAAATGAAATTCACCTCAACAGAGTGTGGAGGAAATAAATGAATATGAACATAATTCTTAGCTCTATGATGGCCATTATCTTCTGCTTAATAAAGATAGGAATTTGCTGGGAAGATGTTAAATTTCTGCTTCTTAAATGTCACTGTGATGTAGTTGTTTCTCTGAAGTGCAATTACGATGGTGTTCTTTATTTTATGAGTATTTAGGTTAAAATGGTAGCCTGTTGGTAGCTTTCTAAACAATTTAAAAATAAAATTTAAAATAATAATGATCTGCAGTAACCTAAGTAGGGTTTGCAGTCTTGGCGATTGTCTTTCTTTTGGCCTAGTTTCCACTATACACTCAGTGCCCACATTTTTGAAACACTATATTTTAGCTTTAATTCCTTCTTTTGTCTAGAAAAGAAGCCTTTAAGGTTGGCTTTTCATAAATTGCTGCATATGGAGGATTTCTTGTTATTATAAGTTACTGTTTCAAAGAAGTATTTCCTCAGTGAGTAAATCTAAGTGACTAAAGTATAGCTTAATTAAAAAAAAAAATCTATTTCGGCACTAGTGTCAAAGGTAAATTTGGTTTTTGAAAATCAGTAATTTAAAATGAGTGATAATAGAGTTCTACTGCTTTTTGGTTCATTCTGGGATATAATAGCATTTTTGTTCCTGAAACAGACTGTTAATCTTCAACATTAATAGTTTACTCGTTGTGTAGAAGAATTATAGCAGAGTTGTAATACTGGGTAATTAAAATAAAAGGCGCTGTCAGCTACTTTTTTTTATAGTCTAATAGCCTCTTAGAATTCTTTTGCTGTTTATTATTTGCTGGAGACTTGAAATATTCCAACAGAAGCTGGTTTCATAAGTTACTTATGCTACAGAAGCAACCTTTGTGTCCTTTTTTTTCCTTTATGGGTTCACGTCAATGATATTGGCAAAAATATAGTATTTTAAATGGTTGAATATCTTAGATACATCAGCAGAAAGGAATAACAAAACAGCGCGGCATAAGAATTATAACTTAAAACTGCTTTTTTTGTGTTTCTGTAAGCTTACCTGTAGTGGTGATGCACTAGTTAGTAATTTTTCATCTGTTTTTAATTCATGATCGTTGCACGTGGTTCTTGAGAAATGCTACTCTCATTTTTTCCTGAAATTATTCCCTTATCACCTTAATTGTAAATCAGATAGGTTGGTTTGTTACAGCACCTGAAGAATATTCCTGAAAAAGCTTTTCAGAAATGATGATTTAATCATAGTTACTTCTTAGCATTGCACCTTTATAAAATGTTTGTGATTCTTTTTGAGCATAGGATACCCAAATGTTTGTGCTTCCTCCAGGAATAACCTGGAGGATGTTTTTTGTTTCTAAACCCACAAAGTTCTGGAATGTATTCACTTATCCCTGCAGATGATCAACTGTAAAGTAGGTCAGATTTTGAGTCAAATGAGTTCTCTTTTAAGTCATATATCAGAATATTGGGTTTGTAGTTTATCCTTATACATCTTTAGAAGTCTTATTTTGCACACTATTTTAATATATTAGTACTATGATTTTGGTAATGTTCCAAGTGTATATTTCACTTAGTAAGTTAAACAGTCTTTCTTTGTGCATCAAATAATTGTCAGAGATCAAATTAAATTTGTAATGTGCTATTTCTCCCTCTCCTTCTACAGAATACTGATGCAGCTCTTTTGCCCTGTCTTAGTTATCCTGCATTTGCTTTGGATGATGAGGTTTTGTTCAGTCAAACACTAGATAAAATTATTAGAAAATTGAAAGGAAAATACGGGTTTAAAAGATTTCTGAGAGATGGGTACAGAACAGCACTGGAGGACAAAACACGGCGTTATTATAAACCAGCAGAAATTAAGGTAAAGGAATACCTGGCCTATATAAGAACAAATTTTGGTTTTCTAAAATGTTTAGGCAGTACTTTAAAAACAAAAACAAACCACCACCCAAACCAAAATCCCCCCCAAAAAAACAAAAGCAAAGAAAACAAAAATGGACACCCCCACCAGTATTTGCAATTTGAATTGCACCGTGATTCCTAATTGCTTCAAGTGAAGGAGATGCATTTTGTAATTTGGCATGTGCAGTTTTGAGAGATTGCTAAGTCAGCAAGTTAGTCATTGATTTGTTTTGTAATGAATGTGCTTCCATTTACATTTAGGGTACAGCTGATTTCACATAACAAATAAGGAAGTTATTTATCATTTTATTTAATTTCACAGCTGACTACAGTCTGAGTATATAGAAAACAATTTTGCTTTTGACCACGGTGTTTATCAGTAAAGGTTATCTAAATGAAAATTCACTTTTTTTTCTCCCCAATAGTTTCTCTGCGGAAAATAAAATATAGATTATATAAATATTCTGCTTGAGAATGAGCCACAGCATATGTAAAAGCACAGTTAAAGCCCCCATAGAATTACGAAGCTGTAACCTAAATGAAAAGCTGACATACTAAAATGTTTTTGCATTCATGTTTGTCTTTTGTTGCTTTGAAAGTATTCAATAGGATATTCAAATACATTTCCTTAAACCAGAAAGATAAAATGTCTGATTAATTTTTCTTCTTTTTAGCTTTTTGATGGCATTGAGTGTGAATTCCCTCTGTTTTTTATTTTCATGATAATTGATGGTAAGTACAGCTTTACATTCCTGTTCTTTAAAGGCATTAGAGAGATAAGCCCTTAGAGGAAAGATACAAAATGATTTTCCTGTCCTGCCAAAGTAAGCCGTAATGCAGTGACACTAAATATCTCATTGAGAGTTCTGCCTCATGGGTTAAAAAAACCCAAGCACCCAACCCCGCCATGTTTCAGCATTTTTAATGTGAACTGGTTTTAGAATATAACTCGATATGGGCTTTTTAAAAGCTTCAATCTGTGACATTCAGTCCTGCATTACCTTTTAAGCCTTAAAAACTTTCACGATGTATCAGAACTTTGCAGCACCACATGAGAGAAAAGGAAGTAGAAGAGAGAACACGTTGACAAACTGAATGTTGCAGCAGGTCTTTTCAAGTTGGATATTCTGTGGAAATTGAAATAGAAGAGAAGAAAGAACCAGAAAAGGCCTAGTTTCTCTTTGAAATGCCTGTGCTTCCTGGCCACATTTTTCCATGTAGCCAGTCTGATTTAAAAAAAACAGACCAAAAAAACCCAACAAGAACAACAGAAGTACCACTACCTAGACCTTGTCTTGAGGATAGGAGACACACCAAAAAAGTTCACGGGATGATTTCAGGATGGAAGCTAAAACTCCCATAGAACAAAAGTCTGAATAAGAAAATGAGTGAGGGTTACAGCCATCAAAACGATTTGTAAATGGATGAAATCTGGCCATCTGGTTTGGTTTTTTTTTTTTTTCCCCCTTTAGTGTGTGGAATAGTTTTCAAATAAAGATGGTGAGGGGCATAGAAATCTGCTGTCTGCCTAGACTCCTCTGTGGCCACCCACAGATAAAAATATTTTGTTTGAAGATGTAATAAGGTTTCACAATTCATTTTTCTAAAGGAATGCTTGACATTTTTCAGAGTGATGCCCAAAACTGAGGAGAAAGGCACTGACATTTAATGCTGCCTGCTTCCAGTTTTGGGAAGAACAAGAAAGATAATCATCTTTAACTGAAGTTAGCAGAAGAATAAAGAAAGCATTTTACTCTTCTTGTATTACAAAGAAAAAGCACAAAATACATATTTTGCACATACTGTCCTTGTCTTTTTTCCATTACCACAATTTCATCAAATAGAACAATTCTATTAGTGGATTTTGTGCACATATGTCCAAATCTACAAGCTTCTTTAATGCAAAATTTGAAGCGTATTCAGAGTGACTTAAACTACAAAAAGACAATGAAATAGGAGGATGAGTAGATTACAGTTGAACGTCTTGATAATGAAAACGCTGAAAAAAACCTCAAGCTGCTACATTGTGAATACTGGTTCGGCTGAAAGCCTATTTGCCCATCCAACGCGCTTGCAGAGTACAAAGGAAAGCCTTTTCAGCAAAGTGTATTAAGCTACTGAGTATCGAGGTAGCTCCTGATAGCTGGATTTTGTTACCTGTGTAACAGTGGGACAGCGCTCCATTAAATAAGGAAGGAGAGAGCCCTGTAAATCATAGTCCATAATCCCCCAATTGTGTTCACATCAGCAAAATTTCTTTTGTTTCCTTTTTGAAAGATTAGCAGAACATATTTAAATAACTATCTCTTTACTATGTATTTACTTATATTTTCTTTTATCAGACAAACTAATTAGCTCATCAACTTTTCTGTTTTGTCAATGACAGTTTTTTAGGATTTTTAAGATGTGGAGAGTTAAGACAGTTCTGGCAAGTAGATACTACTGAATTAGTTACGCATTTTCTTGTAGTATTAAGAACGCTGTTTTATTCCTCATGGATGATGATCATTATTACCCAACTGTTATCTTCACTAGACGATTCTTTAATATAAAAGCAATTGTATTATCACATAAATGCATCTTTTTATCCTCTACAGCATCTGCCAATAAGACTAACTTACAAAGAGTCAGAATATCATATTGTTCTTATGTCATGACTGTGCTCAAGTGTTTTGAAATAGTTCAGTGTGTCACTTAAACACACCCTTTTTTGTGTGCAAATTTACATTGCATTTGTTTCTCTTGGCAAGTGATTTCGTTTCCTGTATATATACACTTGGGAATATTTGAAAATGTAATGAACAACACTTGCCAAGCTTTGGTTTTGGACAGAGCATTGAAGAGCCATGGAAAGAAAGAAATCTCTGTACAGTAATCAAGCTCCAGCTTTCTACTCCACTCTGGGTTTTCAGTAGAATAATTTGTTGGATATTCATACACTTTCTGTGTATGTGTGTGTGTATAAATAAATATATATATAATAATATATATATATTGCCTAACAAAAAACATATCTAAACTTTTTCTAATGAAGATGTTCTGGTATATTTGTTCTCAGTGGATGAGTTTGTGGTTTTCTTTTGTCTTATTTTTGCCTTTCAGAATTCACCCTTCTTAAGAATACAAAAAGGCTGCTTTAGTACTAATTTCCTTTTGGGATTTTTCTCAAAAGGAAATTGTTTAGGACTCTGGGTAGCAGATGTGCATCTATAGCTGTGGGAAAGGATTGAACTAAATAAATCAATATGACTATTTTCTGGATAACACATATTTGAGTAGCATTTTTGAAAGCTTTTTTATATTTCTGGTTGAATGTGGAGGATTATCGTAATTTTCTAGGATAAGGTAAGAAGGGAAACATTACAGCTATTTTTAATAATATGGAAGAATATGGTAATTGAAAAGGAAAACCATGGAAAGAAATGAGTGAAAGAGGTACAATGACAACTTTTCATCTAACTTGTTCCCCTTTAATTTTAAAAAATGTTCTGTTTTAAAAAGGCAGTGTGACTTGTCAAGTTCATCCACGTTTTCCTTGATGAACAGCAAGGCTTTTGGTATTCTTGATATATCTTTTCCTGTAAGAACTTTTGATGAACTGAACATTGGTCATGTTAATATTTGTCAGGTTCATTTGGGGATGAGTAAGTTCTGCCAGAAAATCATTTAAGGTACTGGTACTCCCAAACTTACCAATTTCTCCCCAGAACCAGGATCACAAAGAGTTAACTCTTCTGTTTACTATCTCAAGGTGTGTCAGCAGTTCTGAACCTCTATTGTATGAAGATATAATACCTATATAACTTATCAATGTAAGCATTTCATCTACAAATCTTTGGAGGGGAATTTTTCAGTTTATTACTTCAAATTCCTTTTAATTTATTCAAATTCCTTTTAATTTCTTCAAATTTATTTATTGAGACTTCTGGGCAACTCACTTCTAGATCAGTTTGCAACTCTGTCCTAACAATTTAGAACCAGCCTGTTTGCCTCCGTAGTGGCACACAAGCTCTGCTTCTTCATTCTGCTAATTAAGGAAGTTCTTTACAGCTAGCTGGGCTGGTTGTCTGCGTCCAGTTCCTGAGCCTCTGTAAGTTCACAGCTTTACTATCCCGTGGAACTTGCCATCGATTTCCATTTAAGCTAATGAGAGAGCTGCTGATTCGTGATCCCTGTGAGATTTAGCTGTAGCAGTAAGTGAGGATCTACAGTTCAGTCTTTTACTTCTCATGAACTGTTTAGTGTGTAGGCACTACCGCACTGAAAAATAAACTAGACTTTTTTTTATTCTTCTTTTATGAACATTAAGCTCACAGAAAAGTTATTTCTTCCATTAAATCAATTATTGTTTGGTTATTTTTAGGAGTTTTTAGAGGAAATCCTGCACAAGTAAAGGAATATCAGGATCTTCTGGATCCTTTGCTTCAACATACGTCTGAAGGTATTATCTGATAATCATTCTTCTAAAACACTGTAGCTTTTTATTTATCTGAAATTATTAAAATACTGATATTCCTATTAATGAATATTGCAGTCAGAGCAAAGGAGAAGTAATAATGTCACTATGTTTCCTGATGGCAAAATGCTAATACTAAATAATCTTTTTCATGTAGATACATTGCATCATAAAGTGTGATAATAAAAGTAATGTTATCTGGAAAAATGCTACTGATACAAATGTAAGATTTACACTGTCCCCAGTCATTCCTGCCCTCCTTCGCCTGGGCTTCATCATTTACAAAGCTCACTTTGACTTTGGAGGAAGCCAGGTTGTTTCACTGTTCCACCTGGATACAGTTGCGAATTACTTGCATCATTCATTGTCACTTCACTTCACAAGATTTAAAAAACAATTTGGTATATGCATATGAAATTGTTCCCAGCTTAGAGCAGTAAAAGGGGCAACATGTTAATTTTAATAAAGACATTCTCTTACTTAAATTGTGCACTCCAGAATTTTGGTGGAACTGCAGACAAGGCTATTGATGGCCTTACAGGCACATCCATCTGAAATTCAGTAAAAGACCATAAGTTTGAGTGGGAGGGAAAAAATGAGAACAGAACAAGCTTGAATACACTGACAATCCAATTTTAAAACTCAGCGTCTTTAGTCACCTGTTCTTGACATCTGTGGTCCAGTTGCACAAGTAGATGCAGAATATTTTAGTCTGACTTGTTCTTTAAACTTACAATACTTGTTGAAGTGAACTGTTTTCTGTAAGAAATGCAAACATTTCCTTACCAAATTTTCATTACGTAGCACATTTTCTGACCTTGCTGATCATTGTTTTTTTCTGATTATTAATGAGTATGTGAAGTTCCACGGGCACTAAATTAACCTTGTGGTTCCTCTTGTGGAATGTCATCGTGAATGTCTCATCTTAAAATTTCTGGGTGTGTTTTGATACCTCACTCATTTGAATAGTCTGTCTCTAACAACTCCCACTTTTCAATTTTTCTCAGCTTCTTGCCCGTAATTTTTTTTTTTGTCTAAACAAACAGTCAGACACTGCAACTTTATTCTGTTTATCACCTGTTCTTTGTCCAATTAAATTCAAAATTAAAGCAATATTAAGGTGAAATTTCAATTTTGCAGAAAGCATATTAATTTGCTTTTGTATTGCATATAATTAGGTCCATCATTTGTAATTATGTTTCTAAATTCCTGACTCTTGTCCACTTAAAAAGTGTTGAAATAAAGATTATTAATCTACAATGATCAGTAATACCTGTGGCATAATTCTAGGTACAAGACATGCTGTCTTCCAGTGAAGAAGTTATGCCATTTTGTTTCATGATGTTGCAAAATGAAAATGCTGGTTTTAACTTGGTTTTGCATACTTACAAAAAATTATAATATTCATTTCATTAAATGTTTGAATACTTTTGGCCAAGATTTTAGTTTTAAAAAGTTGTCTGATACTGAGCGGGTGTTAAATGCACAAAAAACCACCCCAAGTGTTTCACTCTGATGCAGCTTTCATTTCTTTTGGTTATGGTTTGTTATCTGTACTGCATTTTGCTTTAGGTGAAAAATATTTTTTTTTTCTTTTTGTGCAGTAAGGTGCTACACAAACAATATATGTATTCTGGGAAGAAATTCGGTGGGAACGTTTGGTGAAAAATGAAGTAGTTAAATATTGCCCTGGGTTTCCTACACTGACTGTGGTTTTGCGAGATGACAGTGAATGACAACAGTCTTTCTGTTCAATCCAATTGTTGCTAGGGTATAATTTTTCCTGTTTTGAATCCACTTCAGCTTTATTAGGGGACTACAATCAAATAATAAGGGAAGTGGAATTTATTTACTCACTGTACTTATTTTAAAACTCCATAGGGTGTCCTGTCGTACCCAAGTATTACTATGTGCCAGCTGATTTTGTTGAACTGGAAAAGAAGAACCCTGGCAGTCAGAAACGGTTTCCTAGTAACAGTGGATGCGATGGAAAGTTTTTCTTGTGGGGACAGGCAGTTTACATCATTGCAAAACTCCTGGGTAAGAGGCAGAGGAAATTCTATCGGGTTTTGACTCGTCAGACGTGAAGGAAATTTATCTTGTTAATGTTTTCCTTGAATCTGAACAAACGTGCGTTGGCTTGAGTTTTGAACGGACTGTGGGTGGCATGTGTCCCATCTGCTTTGGTATATATGTGATAGACAAAAATTGCTTTTTATTCTTCATGTTAAAATTTTATGCTGCATACAGCATACTATGAAGCTTACTGGAATATTTTCTAGAATACTGAAAATCTTCTAAACATGATAGGTTTCTTTTTTGCTGTTTGTTTTCCTGGCTTTCCCTGTTATTTCCTTTTCTTTGTGACACTTTCTGGATTAACTATATCAGCTGCAGCTGTACAGTGATGTTTGTAAGTGATCTACATCATTTAATTCAAATTATTTACTGCTTTAAGCAAGACAAGCTTAAATTTTGAATAGTTTCAGTCTCAGATAGAGTTAACGTTTTCTTCAGTCTGTGTTATTTTTACCCTTTAAAACAGAAGAGACTAGATGAGATCTGAAAGTGCATTTCAAAGTTTGGCCATTGAAGGTTGTTACGGTGAGGATTCAAAGGCTAATGCAAAACCAGTTGTTAAGCCAGAAAAGTCTTCACAGTTAAGATTTTTTTTCTTAATATTTCTTTTATGAGAAAGATACAGTACGTTATTTTAACATCCTCAGCATTTACCTGGTAATCTGTAGACTGAGTTCTAAAAACTTTTTTTCAGTGAACACTGTAGAGGGAAACAGGCTGTTGGTAGTAAAAATGAGAAAGATTGGAGGGGAGTTTAAAAATTCAAGACTTGGCAAGAACAGCGGTTGTATCTTCAGGTCTGGAAGAAGAGAGTCCGTCTGGTGCTCCACCTGTTGGGTTTCACTGTAGTCCTTGCATGATTCCTTTTTTAGCCAACACTGTGAAGTAAATGCAGGCAGTCTCACCTTTAATGAAAAAACTTCTAAGTTAACCTCTTAGTATTAGCCAAGTAATCCTCAAATGTGTGTGCAGGAATATTGTAGTAATTCTGCTAGTATTCGTCTTGTACAAATATCTGTGTATTTCTGTACCTGTGGAATACTGGTTACGTAAATTGTATTTATTGTTTGCTAAGTGCTGTTGGAGTAACATAACTTTCTTTTGGTTTGTTTTAATTCTTTCCTTTGCTGAATGTTCTTACACTTTTTTTTTTTAATAATTGTGCTAAATCGCTTTTTGAAATGGTGTCACTAGTAACGGTTTCCTTTATTGTTTTAAAACAGTCTCTCCACTGTATTCACTGCTTTTCATTCCTCCCTCCCTTTTTTCAAAATATTTTTTTCCTTTTCTCTCATAGTCTTTGCAAATAGGTTCTGGAAATTCTATCGCAAAGCTAAATCTATTCACCAGTGACTGTTGTCTCAGGAACTCCATTTATTCATACTAATTTATAATTGGTGCATTTAATTTTGCTCCTTTCTGGGTGAAAACCTACCTGAATACCAATCTCGTCCTTGGTGAAAGTCTTTGTGTGCGTTACTTTGCTTGTTGGTGGTTGCTAATTAAGTGGAAGCCTGACTCCAAACACTTGATTTCTGGGAAGGTACTGGTTTCCCATTTCATCATCCAGTCCAGAAATTGTTGTGTTGCCTCAAGGGTAGCAATTAATTTGTATTTGCTCAGCCTCCTTGCTCCTGTTGTGTAGGCGAGCGTACAATATAACCTTCTTAGATTCTTCTTCTGTCAGTGGGCCTACTGTCTGCCTGTTGCGGTCCAAATTTTTCTAAATGCAGCAGCATGAAACTGAGTCAATTCTTCTGCATTTCGCTGCCTCCCACAGAGGGGCAAACTGAGGTAGTGGAGTCAAAATTTTGAATTTATAAAGGCTCTGAACAACAGAGGCAATGGAAGGGTCTGCCTGCCGCTGTTGGCAGCCACCACATGCTTATGCAACTTAAAAAATTGTTTATGAAGAAAAGCATGCGTTTTGCAGTTGGTGATGCAATTTTTCATAGCATTTCTTTCTTGCTCTGGTTGAAGAGGTTTGTAAAGCCTTTGTGGTAGCGTCCCGTTTTGGGGCAAGGGAAAGGGCTGCCAGGTATTCAGCTGCTTCATGCAAGTGAAAATTCACTCAGTTTAGTCTTTCATTCATTAGCTCTCTTCTCTTGCCTGTGCTTTTCCTTATAATTTTTATATCTTGTTCTGTGGATTCAGTGCTGCCTAGAACTAAGTTAAGAGGTTTTAGCAACATTTTTTAGAGTATAGACCAAATGGATTAAAAGTTGTCAGCTGTTGCTGATGTAAGTAATGAGCTAACAAAAACTCTGCATTTGGATGCCAGTACACTTGTATTTGTGATAATGGTGATGAATATTCACTGAGATTCTTCAAAATCTACAATTTTCTAAAACTGTAACTATTGAAAGTTAGCTTAAATTTTATATTAATCTATTGGTATAGTTGTTTTAAATATGAAATTATTTTGACTATGTATTTTAATTACTGAGCAGCGTAAATCAATGTAAAAAAAAACGTGGAAATACAACACCTATTCTGGAAACCACTCTTGCTTTTAAGAACTATGAGGCAGAGTCCTTTGATCTTGCAATAATTTGGTGAATCAATTTTGTAGCATCAGCAGTACTACAAATAATTTAAGTAACTTCGATGCCCTTAGCCAGCATAAGAAGTCTGACTGTGCAGACTGGAGCTTAGATGACTGTTTTCCTTAAAATGTGTTTTGCCAACTCATGTGTCAGTATATTAATAAATTGTGGTCATTTTTCATAATTTAGCTTTGCTTTTTTGTTTTGTTTTGTTAACATAACCACCTGTACCTGGGTCGTGAGTCCGCAGGAGTAGTGCAGCGCAGAGGAAGAGGGTTCTTTCCTGGCAGGAGCGAAGCTGGGTTCTGTCAGCAGGAGGCTGAGGACAGGAGCTGTGCCAGTACCTAGCAGCTGACAGGCGCTGGCGTAGTTCCTCGCAGCAGCAGGCTCCTTCGTGGCTTCCTCGGTGAACTGCCCAGCCAGCGGCCTTCGTTGTCCGCCCATGCGTTTTCTTTCCACTGCACCGTCTATTCTGCTCTCTGGTCTTTCCTAACACTGTTAAGCTTGAGCTAGGACATATTTTGAGTTTATAAACTGCTGTCTTAATTTACTACACAGTGTAGAATTCAGAAACATTTTTCTTATCAAGACAGCGTTGGTTTTCTGTTGTAGCTGAATTTAGGTAATGGAGTCATGAGTTATTTCTCTTTTAGATTAATAGCTGATTTCCCCATGGAGAGCTTTTTAAGAATATGTGCAAAATTACTGACTTATGTATAGGAGAAATCAAAATGCTCCTCTGGAGCAGAAATCAAATAAAGATTAGACAGTGTCATGTCAAAATGAGATTTTGATAGGAGAATGCTTATTTGGAGGGCATAATAGCTCACAGTAGATTGTGACCCTTTATTGAAGGCATTTGTTGAAACTTTTTAATAGTATACTTTTATTGGAGTACTTAATTTTTTTTTCAGGAGAAGGTTAAAATAATGGAGTTATTGAGATAGACACTGTCTGCTTTTCTTCAAAGCTAAACAATTTTTGGTGGTAACCATTCAGCTTCTAGTTAAAGCTCTGAATAGTTCCATGGTTGTGGATTGAGGGCTTTTTATGTGACTTGTGTGTTGTGGAGTCTGTTGTCTGCATATATTCTTTTAACACATCTCTGTGAAAAAAATAAAGGATTGGTTTTATATACTACAGTATTATAATTAGCTGTAGCAAGAATGATGCTTGAGTCTTTAGTTCTAAAATTAATATAATTTTGCAGAATGTCCTTTGGTCTGTAAACGATTGATCTAAAACAAAGATTACAGCAGCAGAACTGACTACATAAAATACATTTGCATGCCTCCTTCACAAAAGCTGCAGAAAGTACTCAAGTCATTCTGTATTTTTATTATTGTTTACTTTCAGCTGACAAATTAGTAAGTCCTAAAGATATTGACCCTATTGGACGTTATATACCTCCACAAGATCAGCGGAATGTTAGCATGAGATTTTCAAATCAGGTAAGCATACACTTAGTATTGAAATATTTTTACTGAAAAATTGTCATCTATGTGTTATATATGGTCCTCTAATATTACAATTAAAGCGCTAGGAAAATATTAAATGTATGTACATTTCCTTAGTTGATGGAGGATTGCATTTAAAAGGAAGATTGTAACATCTGCAGTTTTGGGGAAGTGGTGCACGCTTGCCTTCAAATTATGTGGTGCAATCAAAATGATACATAAAATGTAAGTTTAAATAGCTGCTAATAGATAGGTGTGTTTCTTTGAGTTATAAGATATGTCAGGAAGGCAAGAATGAACCTGCTTTTTTTATTCCTTTAAATTAATTACCACCTCAGCATATTAATATTTTTTGTATTTAGAGCTCCTAAGAGCTACAAGGATGAGGTTCTTTTTTGGTGTGGATGGTGTATGCATGTGCTCCTGTAGTCAGCTTAAACGCACAGCAGGAAGGAGTGCCCAGGGATGGGGAAGGCTTGAAACATCGTAATTCAAATCTGCAGCAGATAAGATAACAAGACAGAAACATGGCCTATATGTAGGGGACTTCCTTTATTAAAGAGGTAAGAGCTGTATGTATGGGAATGTGGAGCTAAGAGATGTTTTTCAGCCTTTTGATTTCTTAGTATAAGGAATATATATTTGAAAAGTTCCTTGTTCAGCATTGTGAATTTGTTCTTGAAGCATAAAATATGAAGCATTTATCTTAAGGTTTATTCCAAGATCAGAAGTGAACAATGTTTTTTCTTGTTCCATCCAAATGCTGCTTAAACCCGCTGTTTTCTCCTGTTTCCCGTTACCACGGCAATCCCTGGCCTGGGTGTTGCCTCATTCATAACAAGGCTTCCGAGGCTTCCGTTGTTCACAGCACAGCGCTGCTGCCCTGTTAATGTGAGATAATGAAAGCTCGGTGACTTCATTTGTTCCCAGTTTCTTTGTTTGCTCTTACACCGTGGCATTATGAATGCTACAGAAACTGTGAGCTGCCGATGTCACCTGCCCTTTTAGGAGTGCCATTAGAAGAAGCCTGTATCGAGTCAGTGTACGCAGCCCATCCACTTTTTTTCTTTGACTCCTGAAACCAGTAACTTTTAATATGCCACAGATGAACACTTTGAAGAGATGACGATTTGTTCAAAAGACACTGCGTGACTCATCAGGAAGCATTTTAGTAGAAAAGCATTTTTACTGTTTTTTGGGGTACACGTTATATGATAGGGAATTTCCAGATCTTCAGAGAGAAATAGCCTCTGCCCTGAGAGCTTCCCAAAAGAGATAACAAATAATGCAACAGTAATATATTTTCTCATAACTTACTCCTTAGTGTTCACTTTGTGGGTCAATAAAGAACTTACTTAGTAAAATGCAGTTATCCGGTAAAATGCAGCAATATAATGGGGACTCTAAAAGCTCAACAGTGTTGAAAGAATTGAAAATAACTTAACCAGCTGCATTTTGATATTTTGCTTTGCCTGCAAACGATACAAAAGAAGCAGCTTTGTCACTGTTCAAAGGGAGATGGGAGTTGGACGGTTTGTCATTCTCAAGTGCCCATACAGCCCTCGTGCTCTTTCAGCGCTCAACTTTGTCTACGCTAGAATTATGGAAAGAGCAACTGTGCTCTTCTCGGACAACTTGGGGAGCTGATGCTTGTTAATCTTAGCTGCTTAAATTTGCTAAAACTTTGGCAGAAATTTTCCCTATTTGGGATCAGTAACGTTTTTGTTGTTGTCAGGATAAGAGAAAGAGAAGCCCTTCCCAGGGCTAAGTGTATTCTGATGAACAAGACTGATGTTATATTTGAAAGCTAGAAATCAAGAGAGGAGAAAATTACTTTTTTTTTCCTTAAACCTGAAAATCTTTATAGAAATCTGACTTAGATCAGTATGTTCAGCAATTCTTTAGTCGTGCGTATCCTTTTGTATGCACAAGGTTGTGAGACGGATTGTCTGTTGTTCAGTGGTGTATAGGTGGAACGGTAAATAAATGAAGAAAGAAAGCTCTGGGATTGCCTAGGGCTGCTTATACCTCGGTTCTTCCCCGTGATGGTGCTTCTTTGCTATAGATGACTGTGCAGGCTTTTCCTTGATATGTAAATGATAAAACTGCCCAAGATACTGCACGTGCTTCTCAGTGTGGGCTAGAAGAAAGAGAGACGCTTCTGAATCAGTGGGAATTCTAGATGACTGTGGCATCAGGCCTTCATCCTTTTAGCCTCTGAGCAGCAGCGTAGAAATTGTGACCGGAATGGTTAGCGTCCCTGCAGCACTAACCAGGTGGCTGTGGAATCCCATTGGAATTGTTGGTACCGAAACAGCTGCTGCTGTATTTTGTGTGGGTTTACTGTTACATTAGTATCAGGGCAAAATATTTGTTGATACAGATGTTAGTTCAAATTGGTCATCATTAAGAGAACGTTAAAGATTGAAAGGCAGATGCAGAGATGTATGTTGTCGTTTAACCCCAGCCGGCAACTAAGCCCCACACAGCCACTCACTCACTCCCCCCCGGTGGGATGGGGGAGAGACTCAGAAGAGCAAAAGTGAGAAAACTCATGGGTTGAGACAAAAACAGCTTAACAGGGAAAGCAAAAGCCACACGCACAAACAAAGCAAAACAAGGAATTCATTCACTACTTCCCATCAGCAGGCAGGTGTTCAGCCATCTCCAGGAAAGCAGGGCTGCATCACGCGTGACGGTTACTTGGGAAGACAAATGCCATCACTCCAAACGTCCCCCCCTTCCTCCTTCTCCCCCCAGCTGTATGTGCTGAGCATGACATCATATGGTGTGGGATATCCCTTTGGTCAGTTGGGGTCAGCTGTCCCAGCTGTGTCCCCTCCCAGCTTCTTGTGCCCCCCCAGCCTGCTCACTGGTGGGGTGGGGTGAGAGGCAGAAAAGGCCTTGACTCTGTGTAAGCACTGCTCGGCAGGAACTAAAACATCCCTGTTATCAACACTGTTTCCAGCACAAATCCAAACGACAGCCCCATACCAGCTACTGTGAAGAAAATTAACTCTGCCCCAGCCAAAGCCAGCACAACGTATCAACGTGAGCGAGGTGTGCTTTATCAGCAAAGGTCTTGCAGTTAAAAGTCAGCAAACTTCAAGTTCCAGCTGAGAGTCTTGACCTTGACTTTCTTTAATCCACATTTTAAATTTGCTTAAACAGGTTGTCTGAATATTTGATTATGCCATTTTATCTAATTGAGCTCATTTATGCAAAATCAGTATTTAGTATTTGCCTTAAAGTGCTAGGAAAATGACTAAAAATAAAATACGAAATGAAAACACAACACATCTTAATTATGTCTTCTCTTTAATGATGTCTTCTCTTTTCCATACAGCTAAAGAACTATTCAATTAAATTGAACAGAAAAGTACCTCCACTTTTATTAAATTTCATTCCTGTAAGGAATAAACAAGGATATGTAAACATTTCAGATGCCTGTGTATATAAATTTTGTTGAGGTACGGTGTTTTGGAAGGTAAAAGAAGGCTTTATAAACTTTTATTTGAAGCCTCATGCTGAGGAAATATTTCTTAGAGAAATGCATTTTCCATGTAGGCGTATTTTCATATTTTCATTGCATCGACTATAATCTCAATAAACACTTGCCATTGAAAAATGTGATTAATTTAGTTGTTTGTGGCTTTGGTGCCACTAGAAAAATATGTCTGATGCCCAGATAATTGTGTAGATTTAAGCAAGCAATGAAAAGTATTTAAAATATTCCAACCTTCGTTTAATAGTTTTGAAGCACTAGTGAAGAATATTCTAGAATTTGTTAAAGTAAGGTAATATAGATCTACAAAGGCAAAATTGCTATGAAAGCTATACCTATATAACTCTATAACTACAGCTGTGAATGCATCACTGAACCTAGAAAATCTGATAAAAGAGGACAATCTCAGTTGTAGAAAACTGTGGAATCAAATGAGTGGTAGAGTAAAAACTTAATGGCCACTAATACTAAGATATTAATTTCATCTGTTTATAGTTAAAAGGAAATGTTCTCTCTCCTAATTTAATGCCCCCAACAACTAACTTCTCCCTTCCAGGAAGAGGTCTCTGCGTGTTCTCTCTCGGGAACGCCCGCCTGGCGCTGGAGCAGGATTCTCTTTGCTAGTTTTAGTCCGTGTCGCAAAACACAAGGACGTCTAACAGCAATGGGAGGGCTTCTCCTTGGCGCCAGTCATTTGCTTTGGAATGCTTAATGGTCGGCAGTGTTTCAGCTTCAATCCCGTTCATGAGCTAAAACGAAAATGGAATCATCCGTGCTCCCTCTGCTTCACGGAGAGAAGATAATGCAGGGCATGGTGTTGCAGGGGGGATAACTCTTTAGAACTGGGTTCCTCAGAAGAGCTTATTTTTTTATTCCTTTTTACCGTCTCCATATCCAGGAGAGATTATAACACAGCTTCGGTTGTTGCATTCTGTTTTGGGGGCCGATAGAGTAGCAATAACATTTGAGAAATGAGGTGGGGTGGGGATTTTCTGGGTTTGTTTTGTACTTCACTGGAGCATATGAAAGCTGATTCATTGCTCTCATATTGAATTTCGTATTTAACAAAAATACTATAATCTTACTGAATTGTCAAAGTAAGACTATCTTCTGGGTTAACTTGAAATATATGTGTAGGGTTGCAATTAATTAAATTCTCTGCATGTGGTGACTGTATTCTTTCAATATTTTGCTTTGTAGACGTAGTAATCATTTGTGAGGATTTCATTGAAGTTACTGGAAATGAAGGTTCATGCCCACTGACGATGTTGGGGAGAGAACAGTCAAAAATGATAGACTGCTTATTTTGTTCTTTTCAGGGAAGTAGATAACTTGTAAAGAAGGTACTAAAGTTGCTAAGTGTAGGTAGACTGAGATATATTAAGATTTTTTCAGCCACCTAAATTATGTTTAGGCTTAGAGCACGTCTACTTTTGATGGTTTAGAAAGATGTATCATATTGGATAAGTTGTTTTGCAGTGTTAATTATAAGCACATTCTTTCTTCATTTCTCTTAATATAATTGTCTACCACAGTTAACGCAATTCTAAAATTGTTTCATGTTCTTTTAGAATTTAAGGCACATGTGTGTCCATATTGTATTGCATTTAAGAAGTCTGCTGTGTTAGCAGCATTGGCCATAAACCGTGCAGCAGTATTTAGAAGCTTCCAGAAGCAGATGTGCTTTGCAACAATGCAGTTGTAGTTTTGCAGCAGCCAGGTGGATGATTTGGGTGAAGTACAATTGCTTCTCCTGCACGCGAGTTCCATTTCTCTCTCGCTCCATACGCTTGCAAAGCCCAGTAGGTACCATTTTAATCGGTGTTCTTGAATATTGTGCCCGCTCTCTCACATCTTCAAAATGAATGGATTTTTTTCGGAGTTCTGAGATTTCGTGGGAATGTGTGCAGAAAGGCATACAGCGATAGTATCTGGCCAGCGAGAGTGCTGCAAAAGACTGATGCTGAGCTGCTTTCTCTGCTCGTGCCAGGAACGGAGTCAGGGATTTTCCCCTTTATCTTGCCTCCAACGGTTTATAACCTTGTTAAAAACTATGATTTTTTTAATTTTTTTTGAGAGGAAGACCAACTAATCTGTCTTTTATCTTGGTCTTCTGAAAACATTGGGGTGTATTTATCATTTGCAGTGTGAAACTGCGAGGCAGAAGGGTGAACCTGGGGGGCGGTTGCAGTGTCCTGGGGAGACGGCGATTGATGTTGTGTGAACAACACCTGGGCGTGCGTTATTAGACAAATGTGAAATGGAGCACATTAAAATGGAACTTTTAACAACAGCAGGATTTATTTACTGGAATATTTAGGAGTTTAATGCTTTCCCACATCTTTTTTTTTTAAATATGTGGCAAATGCTACATATCATGATCATTATTGAAAAGAGTGACTTACTTTTTCATGAGTATTATATCTGTTATTTTGATCTTCTTCTAGACCACTACTTGTGATCCTCCAAGCCGTGACATGTTAAATGACAATGAAAGTAACTTTGTTTAATGTTACAGCAGTCCTGTAGTTGTACGGCAATTATAGTTACATTTTTTCCACAATACCGTTTCAAAGTCTAGCTATTTTTCCCACAGGTTTTGTGTTGTGCCAGTTGTGCTGCAGATGCATTTGCTTAGTCGTGGCCCACGTCAGAACCGCCACTTATGGCAGCTCTGCATGAGCCTTGCCATTGGGCACGTCTGTGTGCGAGAGGCATTAGTACTGGTGTCGGAGAAGGATGTACCGCAGTGGCGATGTGTGCAGAATACGCAGCTTTACGTACAGCTTACAGTCTATGGTTACCCAGTCCCGCTCGGTTTGTCGTTAATACAGTAATAAAGTTGAGCCTTAACTTGAAGACCGCTCCCCAAGTTAGATCACAGGTCGTCTATAAATCAATACAGTCTTGGAAGGGGCGCGCTCCTTTTCTGGGGGGTCTTTGCTTTTTGTTTTATAAACACGATGCATTGGTTACGGTAGAGAATTGGTTTGAGTTTTCTTACTGTTTGTATAAATGCAATTGATAGCATGATCAGCTTATTCTGAGGAGGAAAATTTTTAATGTCACTTGAACTTCTGACTTCTTAATCTGGTCTCTTTGTGCACGTACTTTGATCACAAACTTACTTCACGTGGCAAAAACTCCAAAATTTTTAGTGGAAATGTGGTGCTGATAGACTTTTGGGAAAATGTTATCAAGGATTTCTTCTGTAAATCCATAAGATCTAACTTGATACCAAGGCTCACAGATGCCTGAACAAGCAAGCGTTCACTCCGAGCTTTTTGTTCCAAATCAATATGTCTACCCATCTATCTTCACAGAAAATGCTGTATTTTTATGTAATCAATTGATGGAAGATGTATTTAACTTTTGTCATTCATGTTCTGGTAGTTTCTAGACAAAAGCAGACAAAAAGCATTTTAGGAATGAAAATGTGTGCTGCTCTTAGTTCTTTTGATTTTCCAGTCATTGAATGCCAGGGACGAAATGACAAGGAATAACTCGGCCACCTCATTTTTTAGCCAGTAATGCATGTTGCCGGTGAAAAGGAAGATGAATTGCCATTGCAGGACCCAGGGAGTCTACTCAATGATTTCACCCAACACGTTGAATTCGTTCCTACTTCCATGGTTTCCTGATGCAAAATACTAGTATTTATTTCAAACATGAAGTATCTGTGTTATAAACAATGCGAGGAAATACTGTTATTTCCTGTAAAATGTAATATAGCTTTCATATCACTTCATAAAGAGTAGCTGTCTGATCAAAATATTTTAGAGTAAAGGGTTGAAATCATCAGGTCATTATTTTAAAGTGAATATCATCAGTTACCCAAATAGCTGAGTTACTTTACTCTTTACAAAAATGTGTATCAAAACATTATGTCATATCAGGCACAATGGAAATACATTGATTGTATAAATTCTAAATTTTTGTATGAAGCAAAATGTTTTTCCTATGTGGTTTTTTTTTAATTAAAAAAACCCAAACAACAAACCAAACCAAAAAGTGGAAATGATGACCAGAAGCCTATGTTTTAATTCTCCAAAATGCATCTTGCGAAGTATTATTGATAGGATGGTCTTCCCATAGTTATGAGATTTACAAGTTTTAGTCCTGTCTTGTTCTTTCAATTTGTTCACACAGCAAGAAAAAGCAATGCAGAGGGTGATGTCTGTCATACTTGTGAATTGTTTACATAGACATTGTCCCTATTCATGCTATATCTAACAAAATATTTAGTTAGCAATGCTAATAAACATTTTTTCATTATTTTCTAGGGCCCTTTAGAAAATGACTTGGTAGTACATGTGGCCCTGATAGCAGAAAGTCAGCGGTATGTATTTACTTTGATTGAAAATGTATATATTAAGGAAGTGTTGAACAACAGACATCTTAAATTTGCTGAAGGTATTCAAGGAGGTGTAGAATATAATAGTGCTACTCATGTATCTGCTGCCGAGATAATTGTTAAAGCTAAGACTGTTCTGTGACTTGTCATTAAATCTGTCATTATTTCATTCGTAGCCTACAAGTTTTTCTGAACACATATGGAATCCAAACTCAGACCCCCCAGCAGGTGGAACCAATTCAGATATGGGCTCAAAAAGAACTTGTCAAAGTAAGGAATTCTGCATTCAAAATTATTTATCTATCTATTTCATTTGTAACAATAGGAATTTATATCAAGCTGTTAAGACCTGTGTCTCCTTAAGCTTGTTATCTACCTCTTTGTGTTATTCTAATTCAGTTGCAAGATGTGCTGACGCTGGTCGGTTATACATGCCTAGTTAGAGCTTTCAGTGAAACACTGGCGCCCAGATGTTCTGTATTATCTGATTAGGCTTATTACCCAAGCCACTCTTGAAAAATAATGAATGAATAATAAAATTTTAATAATATTAATAGCACAGTAGACTAAGGGAAACTTGATGGAGAAACAAGCAAATGAGCAATAGTCAAAGAAATGGATGAAGGCAGTAGGCATAAACCATCACTGATTTCATAGTGTAGCCCCTATAACAGGCATTATACAGTCTTCTGTAAGTCTCTTTTGAGAAGTCCCTCAAGTTGACTATATGCAGGAGGTTTGGTGTTTAAACCTTTTCTGGTTTACCCCTTTAACTCAGCACCTTTAAAAATCTACAGTCAAAAATTACTGGCCTGAAGGATGTCTTCAGAATCCCCTTCATCCTCTGTGAAGGCTTCAGGTTTTCCGTTTCTATACAGGGGAGTAGTCTCCTAAGGGAGTACCGCAGCCTTTCACTAAAAGGCCGGCCCTTTCGCCCTTACCTGTGCTGAGCCTCACTGATGATGCCAGCTGAGACCCATCTGTTCAGGCGGCTGTCAACGCCACGTGAAGAGAGCAGTCAAAGATGAATGGCACCTACAGGCCATACTGCTCCGTTTCAGCGTTCTCTTAGCACTACCATGGCCTCTTTTTTGTGCAGCCATTTTTAGTACTTCATATATAAGCACTTTGGCTACACTGAATATGTGCTTCAAGCTATCCACTGCTGTTTGTCCTGGAAATGCATTTAAATATGAGAGACAATGACAAATGCTGCTCTGAATGATAAATGCATTGATCAGCAATGGTAGGTAATCTTGTCAAAAGTCCTAATAAAATTCCATATGATTACTGGGTGCCTGTTTACCTCTATCTCTGATACGCCTGGACCCTTCCTCTGAAAACATCTTGAAAACAGTCCTGCTGTAGATAAACAGGCCTTATCAAACTGCAGGAAACTGTCAGACAAGTAAGCTGATCCGGAATCACGGATGTGCACTTGATATATTTCATACTTCACCACCTGAAGTTTGATGGTGGATCAGGTACATAAAGCTTTTGTCTAACTTTGAATTATACAAATTGTCTCAAACAAGAGTGATGAATTCTGAATGTCTGGGGGAAGTACAATGAACGTATTTAGTTTATCAATCCTGAAGGTCCAGTTGTGGAACAAATCACTGTGCGAGTCTCTCCCTCTGAAATCAGGATGACGTGGCTGATGCCATTATCTGTATCAGAAGCCTGTAGGACACAGAATAAAGTAAAACCAAAACCAGAGAACATAGCAACATATTTCAGGCTTCTTAAGTTTGTGAGGATAACTGATGTACCAAACCCTTGCTCGCTTATTCAGAAAAATGCTTACTCCAAATAATGACTGCCATTAACACCTGAGAAATACTTAAACAGAGAGAAATGCCCTTGTTTACATTCAGCCTTGTTCATGTCTTAGCCCTTTTTTGCTCACTAGTTTTCTTGATAATATATTTCAAAACAGATTCTCTCTGTATTTGTCCTGAAATTCTGTACCTGAAATTTTGGTTTAACAAATAGATACTCCATAAATTTACTATAGAAGTATATATCATCTCTCTCCGTCACCCGTCATTGCTTTGTTCTCCCTGACAAAAAGATGAGACCTTAATTGAGTTTTATTATTATCGATTAAATTCCTATATAAGCTATGACAACTTCTGTGTTAGGATTTATTTTTGAAAAGCTGGTGAGACATCTGGCGATTCTGACATTTTCTTTATACTCACGATGGGTAGGTACATCTGCCTCATCAAAATTTACTTTTAAAAAGAATGTAATGAAAATATTAAATCGCCTGATGCAAAGCGTCTTCCTAGTGGGCTTCCAGCAAAGGCTGCGCGATGGCTGTAAAGCTGAATAGCTGTGCAGCTGAAGTAATGAAAGCGTTTGGGGCATTATGAGAACTGAGGTTTGATCTGCAGGCTTATGCAAAAAAACAATACAAGCCAAAAAGCAAACAAACAAAAAAACCCTGCTAGTATTTGTCATCCTTTGTGGGGAGGGGAAGGTAATGCTGAACAATAATCTGTATTTTGGGGAAAAGAGGGTTGATCCATAGAGAACATGGATCTCAATGTTTGCATTCTGATGCTGTCAATTCTCAGTAGTGTTTAATTAGAAACTTTTGAACTGGTCTAGTGGCACATGGTAACAGTTTAAACCTCTAGACTTATAAACAGGCAGGCGTCAAAAAAAGTAGTGTAAAAAGAAAAAAATGGTTGAGGGGAAGACATGGATTCAGGAAGACTAGGGATTGAAAGTAGCACTAGGGGTCACGTAAACAGACCCACAAAGTCTAGGGTGGGGAATGAAAAGAGGAAGAGGGGAAAACAAGAAAATGGGACAAGATGCATGCAATATATAGGGAAAAATCACGTATGTAGTGGACGTACAGTACAGGAGAACAGCAGAACACTCCATAGGCATAGACCGATAACCAGTAAAAGAACACAGAAACAGATGGTGTGAAAGACCGCTCCAGTTTGATTCACTCTCATAAATCAACCCAACAGTCCAGTCTGCTTTCACAGCCCTTTCTTGCTATTAGCAGCTTTCATATTCCAGAACTGAAGGGCATTTTAATAAAAAAAACCCCGCCTGAAGCAGCTGGACGTGCATGAAGCTGTATTCTTCTTCAGTTACTCTGGTGCTGAATCTGCACTGGCGTTTTGATTGTAACAGACCAAGATGGAGAGCTATTCCTAGAAGCTGAAACTGCTTTGGTAGACTGTAGAACAACATGAGGCCTCAGGCTAAAGAAAGAGTTTTCAAGGGAAGAGACAATATTACAGTAATACTGGAGTTCTTTTTTTGTTAGAAAAACGTTTTATGTTTTACGTTCTAGCAAAATGAAGATCCTTTTGGTGTTAAATTGTAACGTCTGTAACGTCTACTGCCATTCTTCTAGTCTCCATTGTTTACTACAGAAAGGGGTTCAACATTCTTTTGGTTTTGTTATGTATAGATGAGTTCTTTAAAGCTGTTAATGTTTTGATGTCTCCATTCCTTTCCCACTTGAATACGGTTACTTAGTCCGGATGAACAGGTGATGTAGGTAATTTTGTTTTATTTTCTTTTTTAAATAGTTCTTGGTATTAATGCAGAAACACAGGCAATATCAGGAAGGCCCCAGGCTGCCAGCAGTAAAAAGCTATTGAGTGTAATGTTTGTTCAAATGCTCAATTTCATTTGCTTCTGAATTATCTTCCTATAACATAAAGAAAGCTTGAGCTTAGGAAAATGTTCTGAATTCTGAATGTTCTGAAGTTTTAGTATAGTGGATTCCTTACCTAAGCCCAAATAAGGAAAAAATTACACCTTTCAGTCTGATTTAACTGATACATTTATACTGTCTTGTTCTCAGCTTAGTTGTTTTTTTTATGGTTTTAGTCTCATGCACTGTAATAAATGAAGATTATTTCTTTAATATGCAAGTCTTACAAAATTATGTCAGTTGAAGTAATACTAGGCATACATAATTGAACTCAAATAAGAATCAAGTGATGAATAATGAGATAATTCCCTCTTGCTTGTGGTGTTGATGCATTAATTTTGCAGGCCTTTACTAAAATTAGAATAAAGATCTGTTTTACCTTTGTATCCACATTGGAAAAGCATTACAGAAGGCAAAATTGGCCAGACAATAAATGCAAATGATCCTTTAAGAAATGATACTTTAAAAAAAATTTCAATGAGCAATTTGAAGATTTTAAAAATATTTTAATTATACAGACTAGAAAAATAGTAGGAGTAAGAAGGTAAAAACAAGACCTAATGCAGGAAACAACAAGGTTTAGTTGCATTTTGAAGCTATGCAGATCAGCAGGACTCTGGTGCTTTGCCCAAGCCCGAAGTTGCACCCACGTGTGCTAATGACAGCAGCAGGGTCCTGCCCAGCGCTCCTGCTTACCTTTAATGAAGACATCTCTCTTTTCATGTAAACCAGTATTAGCTGTATTTTCACCTTCATGAGTAAGGTGAAAATCCTTCATCCTTTCAAAATCATTATTAGAAGGAGGGAAGGGGAAGTGTTGCACCATACCTGCAGCAGAGTACTGGTCCGGCAGGAGCGGCGTGCGTTGCACCGGACCAGCTGACGCACTGTTAGGGAGCAGGCTGCTTGCGTCTTGGCTTCTTGCAGCTTCTGGTTCTTCCTTCCGTTACACAGTTGATTTCTCTTTGCTGTAAAGATACCTGTTGTTATCAAAAGAATTAAATTTGGTCTTTGAACTGTACCTTTACCAATTCTAGTGTTCTCTCACTTTATTGATTGTTGTTATACCGATGTATGTTTAAAAAAAAAAAAGGAAAAAACCTAATAGAAATAATGACATTTTCTGAATCTTGGTTTCTGATTAAAGCAGAACGCACACAGCTTTCTATGCGAGACCCAGTAGGAGTGTAAGAAAGGCTTATATCTAGGTTTCCCTCAGTTTTCATGATTCTTTCTCACAGGCTTACTTCCATTTGGGAGTCAATGACAAACTGGGATTATCTGGAAGACCGGACAGGCCTATAGGATGCCTTGGAACATCAAAGGTTGTTGCAAGAAATTGTTATATTATTGTTATTGATGTGTTTTTCAGATAAACATTGAATTAGTCTCTGAATGATTTTAAATAGAATTGAAATGTAATTTTATTTTATGCATATATCTTATTTTAAAGTCCTTGTAATCTATTTTGCTATTATGAATGTGCATGCTCTGTCTTACTATTAAACTCTCATAGGTTTCCTAGACATCCAATTACAGTAATATTTGGCCAAAACAGGCTGAATGGTGATGAAGTGAACAGCTTTAACTGAAATAGAATCTAGATCTGCATACTTAAGAAAAAACAGAGTGCCTAAAATAAGATATGTAGGTTTTATCTTAAATAGTTTTGTTTTAATTCAGCTGTTCTACATTAATTATTACCACCTTTTTTCCTTTTCAGCTACTTCACTGCTTCAAATATTTAAAAAAAAAGATTAATGGAAGCTTTTCTCTTTCAACAGATTTATCGAATACTAGGAAAGACTGTAGTTTGCTACTCGATCATTTTTGATCTAAGTGATTTCTACATGTCTCAGGATGTTATGATGTTGATTGATGACATTAAGGTATTTATCTGTAACTTTTCCTTTGAGAAACTGACAAAAATAGTCTGTAGCAGAATAAACTGGGAACTTTGATAAAACAGAAGACTGAAAGGAGAACAGGGTATAGTGTGTATTCTTCTAATATAAAAATAAACTTGCAGTTCATGCTGGAAGGTGTATTAAGATGACTATCCTGTCAGCCCAGCATGAGTTCTAGTGCATATCTCTGTCTGACAAAAAACCTCACCCAAGAGTGACTGGGAATGCTGGAGTGCAGCAAGCAAATTATCATCTGCTTCTTTGGGAAAACAAATGTTCTTGGCTGAAAAGAGAAGGAGACTGGTCTGTTTAAGGGAAATAGGAAAGCCTCACCTGGAGGAGACATTACTCGACTTTGCACAAATATTAAAAATGGCCTTCCTTCCCTAGCTTTAAGGCAGGCAGCAGTGCAAAGCTTACCTGTCAGGTCCCCTGGCCTTGAGCAGCTGCTTGCAGTGCATAGGAGGTGGCGCTGGTTATTCCCTTCGCGCCCTGGATTCCCCTGCCTACGCACTAGGTCATTGCATGTAGGTCAGCACACCGCGCGCTGGCTAGCGGTTTAGTCTGTGATCAATAGATATGCCGGGAGTATTTTCAGAGAAGTTGTGAAATAGCAGTGCTTGAAAGCAGCTTGTATTCGTTGAAGAAATCTGTTAGTAGTTTATTAGTTAAGGTTTTTTTAATCTGTAGGGTTTTTCAGTGCTGCTATTTTAAGATAGCTCGTCTAATATCTTGTACGGTGTATTCTGGAATGTTGTGGTTGTGTTTTTCTTTTTTTTTTTTTTTTTTTTTTTGTGACTAACGTATCCCTTCTTACCTAGAATGCACTGCAGTTCATTAAGCAGTATTGGAAAATGCATGGTCGTCCACTGTTTGTTGTACTTATCCGTGAAGACAATATAAGGTAGAGAGAGAGAAAAGCATCATTTGCAGTGTGGTATTTATCTAATTGCAAGATTAATGGAGTTCTGTTTCAAATTTCAGAGGGAGCAGATTCAATCCAATATTAGATATGTTGGCAGCCTTTAGAAAGGGAATTGTTGGAGGAGTGAAAGTTCACGTTGACAGAGTACAGGTATGATGGTTTTCCTGAATGTTGTGTTCTCACCTCCTACTATTGGTACATGTATTCTTACTACTTTTGGTTTTCATGTCACTTCTAAGTATTTTATTTAGTATCATAAAATTGAGGAGTCAAGACCCAAGACATTTGGTACAGTTTTTGTTTTATCTCAAAAGAAACACAGGTTTATTTTAATTCCTTCTGATGAGTCTTTTGAAAGTGATAATCTTCATAGAGGATTTTTAGAAGGGAGAAGGTTTTTTTTTTTTTTTATGTTCGGCAATCTTGTGAAATTACCACCGAAGGATAAATCCACGATGTCAAGCATTGAGGGATTTCTTTTGATTAGATATTCAACAGGGCCGGGGGGGCGGGGGGGAGGTGCTTCACATATATTAAAATTCTTACAACTAAGATCTAGTTTTAACATCTTTGCTGTTTGAATTAAGATTAAAGCAGGAACGTTACTTCATTAAAATGTGAAAATTACTGAGTCAGGTGCTGGTTTTAGACACTTATATGTGCTAGTTAATCTTAGTTTACACCTATTGAAGAACCCTTCTTTTTGTAAGAGAGAAGACCAAAGACAGTTATGATTTCTTGTTCCCTAGAAAATAATGAATTTGTAGAAGAGCTGGGTCATTTGTAAATGAAATACTCATAGCTATAATGGTTTAAGATATCCTTGTAATCTTTCAAATATTTATGTAATCCTACTGGTCACGTGTAGGTCATGCAGTCTCTCCTGTTACCATTTACTTTTCCTATAGCAAATGCCATTACTGTCCATGGAAAACCTCTCATTTGTCTACAGTGTTTGTTGTTGTGGGTTTGATTTTTTTTTTTTTTTAATTGAACTGCAGTTACTGTCTTGCCTTGCATTTGATTAAACTGATGTATTATCAGGCGAGAAATTTCTCAATCTACGTAATGTGTCCTTATTTTAAGCCCTACACTGTTATAGTTGTCAGGGAGTGAACTTCCCCTTCCAAACTCATCAACCTTCTGGAAAGATTTTTTTTTTTTTTTTTAAAGTAATTAATTAGTAGGTTTAAAGTATTTAAGATGTTGACAGTCACTGGTCTTTGCTTTATTTGTTATCCATTAAAAAGAGTACATGGTAAACCACAAAAAATGTTTACTTGGCTTTTAAGTACCTTAAAAAAAAAAAAAGCTGTATGAGGTATGATGCTTTAAAATTGTAGAGTGAGCACCCTGAGGCTTCATCTGTTACCTGCAGTCGTGATTTCCCATTGAAAATAGTTAAGATGTGGTTAAGCGATCTGATGCCGGCCTGTGCCAAGCGGCAGTCACGTTCCCCGCTCTCTGCGAGTCAGGCAAGCACCGGCGCCAGCAGAGGAGCCACGGGCAGGAGTGACGGGGGAGAGGGAGGGCTGCTGTTAGCCTGGCGCAGGCTGTCGTCTGGTGCCAGATGAAGGCTGCAGTTATTTGAATTATTGATGACAGGTGCAGCATGGGCCATTTCTGCCCTCCCAGGTTTGTTGTTGGTCATTGCCCCTGCTTCAGTCCTGCTGATGAATCTGTCTCACCATGCTGTAACTCAAAACTATAGAATGATCAGGTGCGAAAGCAAAGCAAAACCAGATTTGATTAATAACAGTCAATATCGCAGAGGTGAAGAGCTGGTAACTTTTGCAGATCGACAGTGGGTTGAACCATGTGCAGAAATCACTTCCAATGGATCTGCCATTGAGAGAATCATTAGTATAACAGGGCCCTAATACAATTTCATTAAATACAGTTACATACTTGCTCAATCCCCCTGTAGACTGAATGAAATCTATTAAAAAAAAAAAAAAACAAAACAGGAATGCCTTATGCTTTTTCCAGAGAGAAATTCTTACCGCATCCATAAATACAATGTGCTAACTTCCCCATATGTCAGTACATGTTTAATTCTGTTGCAGCATATTAGTTATTAACTTTAAGATTTAACTCCTGTTATGGCAGTAAGGTAAGGATATAAAAACTGCTTTGGGTTGAATGCAAATTGTCTTGCATCTCTTATTTATTCTTAACATCCCTTTCTCTTTTGCAGCCTTCCAAAGCCTTTACCCTTTTTACAAATGAATAGTAGATGTTGGTGATCAGTGCCTTTACTGGTTGAATATGGTCTGCTTTCTCCTTCACTTTAACTATAATCTCTCAATCTTACTGCACGGTTGTCACATTTTGGAAACAGCCCTGTTTCATTATGGGGGAGGATTTGCGACAAGAATAAGGGTCATGCCTAATGTGTGGCGTTTTCTTAAATAATTCATCTATTCCAACAAAATATAGATTGAATCTTGGTGAATTGTATCCAGCTGCTTCATTTAGATGCATATGGGTAAACGTGCCTAGAGATAGAATGTATGTCTCTAATTGGGTGAATGCTCTTTTTTCTTGTAAAATATACAAAATGTAATCTCATTTAAAATGTCTATGCTTAGAAGACTTGCAGCTTTTTTCCGATTTTCATCTTTACTGTCTGTTTCCATTGTCGTCATGTGTTCAAGCAGATATGCAAGTCAAAGAATGAAAGACACTAGCAATAAAAGCAAAGCAGGTTTTTTTTATATTCAATCATCCCACAGTGTAACGGATCAATATTTTAGTGCAACTTGTGTACAATGAAAATGGAATTTAAAAGTTCACAGTATCTATTCAGTTTTATTTAGCTAATGAGAACCATCAAAAAGCAGTCTTAAAAATGCTGTAGTACAGTATGTTTCCTCTGGAAGTATATAAATAGGAATTTCCTATAAATTTGGAGTGAATGAATTGTAATGACTACATCAGATAAATGCAACATTGAATTTCAGGTGTGTAATACTCTGAGACAGAAGTATTTGTAAGCTGCATTTGATGTGCAAATTTAGGGCAGGCCTGCTTGGCTGAAGGAATGAGTACAGGATAGGAAATGCTGTTATGTTGTGTCTTCCTCTGACATCCCTGGGACTGACAGGAAAGCTCCCCCTCCTTCAGCCATCCCTGAAACAATGAGCATTATGACCCAGAACACGGGTATCACGCAGGACTCTGAGGAATGCAAATCCTTATCTCATGCGTTTTCTGTTTTGGGGAGGGGGCTGGACGTTGCTTTATTAAGCTGTGCATTGCAGGCAAAAGAACAGCAGAATGCCAGCAAAAAAGACAGCAGCCCCGAGGGACTCCTGCTGTCTTAAGCGAGATCTTAAGAAAGAGGAAAATACTCTGAAAGTGTAAAGATATTTGGAACTGTAGATAAAGAAACTACTTTCTCAATGGAAACCACCAGCAACATATTGAGATCAAAAGACAACTATATAGTTATGTATGTTTCTGCATCTTTTTAAATTTTTTCAATTTTTCATTTCAGACATTAATATCTGGAGCAGTTGTTGAACAACTTGACTTCCTAAGAATCGCTGAAACAGAAGAGTAAGGCTATGTGTAAATAACAATGATGAAGTATTTGATAATTAAAATATTTTCTGAACTATGAAGAAATGAAATATTATTTTTCAGGGCTCCTGTATTTAAGAGTTTGGAGGAGCTGGATCTTCCAAAACATTCAAAAGTCAAGAGACAGTCTAGTACTCCAAATGCTTCTGAACTTGAGCAGCAACCAGATGTAAATATTAATGAGTGGAAAAACAAGTCAACATATGAGATCCTGCAGAAACTTGGCGTAAGAAAACTTGATAAAAACACAGTGTAACTTCATTCTCATGAAATGAGAAATTATGTGCTGGTATTCTTTTTAACAGCAGCCTACTTAGATCAACATGATTAGTGTCATGGTTCAATGTTAATGATATGGCTAGTAACATAAAATGTCTCATGGCCCTCTTCATACTTGGGGAATCTTCCTCTTGACAGTCCTTTATCGTAACATCACAGAACTTTCTGGCCCTTCATGCTGTAACTGTTGGCTTCCGTTTCTCCCAGCTAACCAAATCTTCTGGTAATCAGTGACCATCTAGAAGGGGACCCATTTGTCATATGTCTCATGAATAGATATTTTATTGCTAGAGTAAAACTCAAGAGACTTCAACAGCTGGTATTCACTCTGACAGACTGGTAACTTCTTAATGATACCAAGGGAAAGTTCCAGTCTGGCATTTTTCCTGTATCTAGAAGAAAACTACCAGTGACTGCTTCTAGATCCAGTGTTCAGTACGAACACACAAAGTATCCTGCTTGGTTCCCTATGTCATTGCAAGTGTTTCTGCTGTAAATGACAGGACCCAAGAACAGAAAATGAGGAAACGTTTCTGAGGCCAAATTATTACAACTTAATTTGAACCATGGAGAAGCCTCTGAAAGCAGCAGTGACAAGGATATAGCATACATAGGGTATGAAATAGTTGTGAAGTCCCCTTAAAAATGAAATGTGTAGACTTTTTTTTTTAATTTAAAAAAAAAAAAAAGGCCCTTTGATTTCACTTGAAATTTTTAATAGCTGTTCCGGTTTTGCTTCACTGAAAATCTGAAGGCTATTTGTGGTTATGTTGTTGCTCTTTTTTTTTTTTTTTTTTAAGGACTGCAATTGCCTAGCAAGTCAAGCATTACTCTCGAGTATATTGCTTAAAAGGGAAGGACCGAATTTCATCACCAAGGAAGGTAAGAGCTTCTTTCATTTGACTATGCTGAATATTTCAGGAAGCAGCTCTATGGTTAGTTGTAATGAACATGAATAATGGCCATGCATGCAAGCAGTTGTGTAACTATTTTCTTTGCCATTTAAAGCAATTTCTGCTTTAAATGGGACATGCAAATTCATAGCGTGGTGGGGAATGAGCTGCTAAATATGTGAACTCTTTTAGGTTGTTTGTAGGCAGGTGCCATATCTGGTTGTAACTTTGAACACATAGATCCAAAAAATAGGGGATTTGACCTTGTGTGGAAAACTGAAACTAAAGACAAGTTGTGTGTAACGTTTAGTCTGAAATGTGTGAAGCTTTATACTGAATTTTTATTTTACTTTTATGTAATCAGACTAATTCAGTATATCTGTGCATCTTACTCTACTCTAATTTTGTATTATGGCTTTGTATTAAAGCATAGGATTTAAATTCATGTAAAAGAATTCAGAAGAGGCTACTAAGGTTTGTGGCTTTTGGCTGCAAGGTTTGGTATTTTTTTTTTTTCCCAAAGACTACTTATTAGCTGCTTTTGTATATATGAATACTCCTCAGAAAAAGAGGAATGTTAAGATCAAATAATATTCTCTTAGTTATTCATCAAGCAGTGTAACTTACCACCTCACGTTATAGAGCCCTGCTTCATAATTTTGATAC
Organism: Theristicus caerulescens; assembly: GCA_020745775.1. Taxonomy (NCBI): domain Eukaryota; kingdom Metazoa; phylum Chordata; class Aves; order Pelecaniformes; family Threskiornithidae; genus Theristicus; species Theristicus caerulescens. The sequence continues at coordinate 39,200,557 of CM036565.1, read as the reverse complement.
AGGACAGCTGGTTCTTCTGATGGAGAGCTGTCATTTTGACATAAATATATATTATATCTGTACTGATATATTAAAAATGTCATGGGAAACAATGTAAAGTGGAATAAAATTCATTGGTTGATACACAGTGCATTGTTGAAATACAACGTGAATCCAAAGCCATGGTCAGAATCTGATCGTTAGGCACGTGCAGCCTGTGGAGCAGGCTTTTTTGCCACTGTTACCTGTGCTGTTGTCAGGCTTTGAGAGCCTCAGTAGCTTTCTTCAGTCCTTTGTAGGTTGTGTCCTTCTTTGCTCTGGAACAACTTGAGGCAGACTTCGTAACCTCTGTAAGCAACCAGCATAGACACTTTTGACCATTAGATCATGATGATGAACTTAAAAACCCTCTTGAAACCATTTAGGTTGAAGAAGTACTGTTGTGCCTCTGACTGTTCAGAGCTAAATTGTATAGACCTTTTTGTGCCATCCCATATGAAACAGTAGGTGATGATAACCTTTTTAATATGCACCTTGCATTAAACAGTCTGAGTCACTGAACAAAAGTTCCTGTCCTCCTACGACTGGAGATTACTGAGACTGACATTAAATAATCACACAATCAATAAAACATAAACCTAAAAATAAAAGCTGAAGAACCTTGGGTGTTCCAGCTGACAGGCACAGGCTATGATTTTGTGAGTCAACTTCCACTACTCTTGTTGTTATAGATGAACTTATAGATGAACCAATAAGTGCCTGGCATGAAAAACACTGCCATTCCATCTGAGAATTTAAAATCTAGAAGCTAAATGAAGTCTAAATAATGGAATGTTTGTCACCATTTTTACCTTTAAAATAATGGTCCCCACTTGACCCCTGCACAGTTGAAGAGATGTCAGAATAGCAAGCTGATGCACTGTGATCAACTATGGGTTGACAAAAAAATGGTATCTATTGTTCTGGTTCATGTAATTAATGTACATCATGCCTTCCCTGAATCCTGGACTACCTACTTTGACTTAGAAGCAGTGCTCCTCCCATTTCGTGCCCTCTCTTTTTTTAGGTCATGTCTGTACAGCATGATGCTAGTTTAATACGTAACACTTCACAAAATGTTCTCTTTGGATTTGGCACACAGAAAATCAGCTTGGAGGGGGAGAGAGTAGTAAATCAGTGCTATAATGTCTTGTATATCTGTCCAACACCCCCTCTTGTACTTTGCAACGGTGATAATTAGCTTCACTAGAGTAGTGCTGTAATGCACCTCACTACCAAAGCTAGCTCACGCAGTCACTTAGGCATCTTTGTGGGCACCTCACTGTGGTTATTCAGGGCAGAGCTGCAAAGCAGTGAAAGATCCTCTCTTTCACACCCTCCTAGCCTCCTGTAAAATGAAAGCCTCATGTCCCACATGATTAACCAGGTGCTCTCTCATTCATATACAAAGCTGAAAACAACTCGTGTCTTGGATATCAGCTATTACAAACTTTGTCCAAACCTAACATCACTTCAGTGAACTACACTGTCAAGCACAAGACTTCCCTGTTGCTTCCTTTAGGCGTTAGCTCAACAAAGAGGCAAGACAGCGGAGAGAGTATCTACATCCCGTATCCAAAACATAATCTACAGTTTGAGGATGTACCTTATGATGGGGATGTACCTTTATAGGCCAAATCTGTACATAGATTAATTTTCCCCAGTATATTGCAACAATAGGTGATATCATAAGTCTCTTTATAGCATGTGCAGCAAATTTAGCTGAAATCTGGTTTGGCTTCTTACATAACAACATACAACTGAACGATAGGGGACTTGATTGCATCTAAATTTTAGATGCTGAGCACAATAGGCAAGTGCTTTACTAAAGCTGATTCAGAATTAACTGATCTCATCAAATTTACCTTATTACTATTAAATGAAAACCTGTGCATCTTTTTTTTTTGTGTTTTGTTTGTGTTTTGTTTTTTTTAAATGCATTTAGGTACTGTTGCTGAGCATATTGAAAGAATCTATAGACGAGCTGGCAGCAAAAAGCTCTGGTTTGTATACATGTATCATTTGTTTTACAACAAAATTTTTTTTTCCTAATGTGTTTATAGAAAGTAAAGCTGGATCCTCACGCACTTAAAGGAGGAGAGGAAAAGGACAGCTTTACTGATGAAATTGTATTAGTTCATTGCAGCTGAAGATCTGGTCTATAATGCTTTAAAAAAATTAAGTATTTTCTTACTGTTATCTTTCAAAATATAAAAGAGTAATAAGCTGGTTTTGCTATGAGTGCTATTGCCAATGTACAGTTCTCGTTAAAGTCAAATAATGAGAAAAGAATACTAATATTCTTATTTCTTACAGGGCATGATAAAATGTTATCAATAGCTTTCTGTAGCAAGGCTGGTGATCAAATATAAATCAGTTAAGTTGATACACTTCCACAGTTTATTTATTGCCCTGAAATAATGTGCTTTGAGCCTGACTTTATCACAATAACTTCAAAAGGTTTTGGCAAGTAGGTTGGTATTTACATGTTGTTTATTAATTTCTTTGCCCTGAAGCTCAGTAGAAATTTCATTTCTTTTTATCTAAGTAATGAGTTGAGCCTGTCCTGAATTCTGTTCTCTCACTCTGTAATTATTCCTAGCAGATGAGTCTGTAAATATAGAAACTGTTTTTCATTTTTTATTTTATTCTGTTCATACAGTTAAATGGGCCTTTTCCAATTATAAGGTAGACCCAAAATACCTTGGTGGTATTTTTTGTAAAAAATAAAATTCAAAAGTATTTTTAGAAACAAAACATGTAAACTGTTTTTCATTTCTCTTCCATGATTGCCATGTGACATACATATAGGTTGGTGTTGCGCTACAGTGCTGCATTTGCACAGAAATTTTCTTCTTCTATAGCCCCACATATTACTACTTTACTGGTACATGGGAAACAGGTAAAGTGCCCAGAGGTCTGAAATGCAGCTCCGTGAGATTTTGGTTTTCTTTGCTTATTGCGTTATTTGCGTTTTGAAGTGCTTTGCTCTTGATTTTAAGAAGTGCGTAGCAATTTTCACAGGAATCAACATCAACTGTTCGAACTTTTTTACTAACGTTCTAGAATATTGCAACTCTTCCATTATCTCTGTGGATAAGTTATTCTTAGTAGCCTAAAAGCCTGTGCTAGAAAAGCTGAAATACGGGTCTGTTAGGTTTGTATTTTGTCAGGAAATTATTGTTAAAAGTATTTACATCTTTAACCATCAACTGGATATATGAAAAAAATGTTTTTCTTAGAAGTTACAGCTAGTTTTTAACCTAGCAGTTTACGCAAGTCTCTTCATGCTACACATGCAAAATATTACCTCAGCATGGAAAACAAAACAAAGCCTTGGTGTTACATGTTGTACTTTCTCCTGCAAAATCGTTCTAACTCTTCCTTAAAGAGACTAAAAAATTACCAAGCTTATCTTGCAAAATGATGAAAATGTCACAAAAGAGAAGCTGGCATCTCTTACCTGTCTGTTTTCAAGATGCTGCTGAGAAAACAATGACAAGCGTTTTCTGGAGCTGGTAGTTTAATGAGTTCTAACTGAATTTATTTTTGATCCATTAACCTATATCTAGACTAAAAAATGAAAAAATGAAGATTACATAATAGCCGATCCAAATTCTGCTTTATAAATAATCTGTCTATTTACTGAGTTAGTTTTGAGCTCTCTGCTGTGGCAGAATTCAAACTTATATATGAATTCATTAAACTAGCTTTTGATATGTAGTGGGATTGCTCTGTTTTCTGCCCTCAGGTCTGTTGTGCGCTTCGCAGCAAGTCTTTTAGGTAAACTAGTGGACAGCCTTGCACCATCTATTACTAATGTTTTAGTTCAGGGCAAGCAGGTAAGTCTTTACTCCTCAGAAATGTATTAAGGAATGATAACAGAGAAACTAAATAAATGGACTTTTTAACTTTGAAGGCCTCTGATGCTTCTCTTGAAAGTACCCAATAGCTTAAAAAAAGTTGAAGAAAATACAGAGAAAATAAACATATATTAAATACTTGCATATATTATGGGCTAATAAATTTATTTAATGACGGAACAATACTGAAAAGACAGTTCAGTGTCTAGATAAGAAGGAAAGAGATATGGTTTACATAAGTCCTTAGATTTTTATATACACGTCCTCTTACTTCACGAAAGTAGATGGAGTCAAGTAATAAAGTTTCTTTTTAAAATTTACTTAATGAAGAAGTAGCCACTCTCTCTGTAATTGAGCCTAAGACAACAGATGGGTGGCAGCTGAGCAAAAAGTCTTTCAGGATTTTAGTCTTCTGTTCCAAACAAAGTTTAATCATCAGTGTTTCTTCCTTTCCTAAGGAGGACTTTGTTTTGTTTTGTTTTGTTTTGTTTTTTCTCCCAGCACAACAATTTTAATTAAGTTCATAAAGAGCTGTTTCCAAATAATAGTAATTGAATATTATGTATTTTTGTATTAAAATATGTATATGTGTAGACTTATCTATATGCAATACTATTATGACAGATTTGCCTTTGTCTTACTCCAGACTGAGGTCTGGGTGCGTGCTTCTGGCGTTACGCAGCTATCGAGGAAGCTGCATCTGCATGCAGCATGATTTGTAGCCGTTTCTTCTCAACTTTTTAACCTAACTTGCCTTCACTGATCCCTTTGTAATAATGATCTTTATTATATGAGAAAAATTAGTGTTGCTGTGTTTTACTGACAGTAGATTAAAAACAAATCAGAATTTTAACAAAATTCCTTTTTTTGTGGTTGAACAATCCAGTACCAGCAATATATTTTCTTAAAATAAAGGCTGTAACTTTTAGGATGCTATTAAAAATAAGAAAACAAAACTACAGATTTAATTCTGAATGTTAAGTGAGCTCCACAGCTGAAATGTCAGAAATGAAAGACTATCTAAACCTCGTGTACAGTCATGATTATAGAGCCAGTTTTGAAACCAAAGCAGTGGTCTTGTACCTCTGTTTTCATTTGGAAAAATATATTCCATATTTACTGTGGTCTTTAGTGAATTTTGTTATTTTAATAGCATCCAACTAACAGTATTAACAAGCATCAGTCGTTGGCATAAAGTTATTTTTGTATTGTGAAATTTGAACAAGAAAAGCAGAGTTCATGAAGCTTCATTTCTGAATTGCTTCTACGGTGCTTTTATTCATGTCCCTGTCTTCTGAATTGTTTTCAATATACCGTAGGTGACACTTGGAGCTTTTGGCCAAGAGGAAGAAGTTATTTCTAATCCCTTATCCCCGGCAGTGATTAAGAATATCATCTATGAAAAATGTCATTTACAAGATGAAAGAGAAGCCGTAGTTCAGCAGGAACTTGTCATACATATTGGCTGGATCATCTCAAATTCACCCGAACTTTTCAGTGGCATGCTGAAGATACGGATTGGGTCAGTAAAGTATTTATTGTTCTTTGTACTACTAGTATGGCAGGGGAACATACATACTTCAACAGATTGTTGCTACGTTGCAAAAATGGTTTATATAAGATGAGGCAGCAAAAGTTGTATACTTCAATTTTACATTTCTAGGAAGTCTGCTTTAAATTAGTGTGCCCAAAACAGGTACACAACTAATCTCAAATTCGCCAGTAAACAGCGTAAAGTGGAGGAGGGGCAGGCCTTGTTATAGCCTATTTGAAGCTTTCCTACAGCTAATAATACAGCAAACTATAGGATTTTTCAAAGCTTGACCCCTATCATGTTAGGGCTTTAAAACCAAAAACAGTGTAGTGGGGTTAGATGCATTCTGTACAGCAAATGAGCAGTGGCAAGTGTGCTGTCTTCAGGTCACCCTGTCCTGCCGGCAGCCAACAGGCAATGTTCTGCCTGGCTCACCTAGTGGCCAAGGAGGCAGTGGCCAGCTGGCTCACCAGACTGCGCGTAGCTCTAGCACAGACGCAGTGAGTCCCCGTGAGCTGAAGGTGTTCTGGTTTAGATTGCAACTGGCCTCACGTCCATACCTGAAATAATAGAGTATGCACTTGAGTGTATTAGTGGTGCTTCTGAGACAGTTCCTTAACCTGGCAGCAGAGATACAGCACACTGGGTGCCATCCAGAGTTTCCCAGTTGCAGACTGGATGCAAAGTCTGCTCAGTTTGCTCTCTGTGCATGGGCAGCAAGGCAATCTCTACAGAAATCTTCCTATCATGTACTAGGTACAGGTGTGCTGCACATGTTTAAGGCTGGTAACCAGCATGAATTTCATTACTGGTAAACATGTGATGTGGACAGTGTGTCCTAGAAGCATAATGGATCACACCAAACCAAATGCTGGGTTTTCCTTTGCAGTGCCCTATAGGTAATGTAGCTGCACACAGGGTGTGCTGCTGCCTGCCCACCAATCAGGCAGGTTAGAGGGACACGGCCGGAGGCGAGGGATGTACTGTACTGGCAGGGAGGGAAGAATCAAGAGGTAGAGAGGTCGGTAAGAGCTGTTACTGGCAGAGACTTTTGGGACTTGATGAAGGAAAAGCACAGTCTAGAATTAAGGCTCCTGGATGAGGCCTTTAAAAGCTCTTTGCTCACTTGAGCAATCACCTATGTCATGTAGGTTTGGGGCAAATGGGTAAAGGGTAGGGACTGCATAAATGCAATGATTGAGGAAGGATGCAGCATGAATTTGATTCCCTTCTGAAACCACACAATTCTCCTCCAAGTCAACATATGCTTCTAGTTGCATTCTCTGGTTTCTAGTAAATGCTGAGCTTATAATATAACCTTGCCTAAATCAGTCTTAGAAGTCTGGCAACCATGAGCAACAAATCCCTTGGAAACAGTGTTTCAAGGTACTTAAACTATTTCTTTTCAAAGTTTCAGCACAGTAATCTACCTAAGATGATAGCTTGTTCCTTTAGAGTGTTGTCTGTAATGGGGACTTCAGGTAATAAAAGCCTACTTCAGTTCAAATGTATTTACCATTACAGCTTTTCTTAAAATATTTTGAGGCACCAAGGTATACTTCTGATACTCGGTGAATCTGAATATCTGATATGTGGCATAACAAAGATGTTGTTCAAGAGCAGTTTTCTACACAAAAATACTTAACTGCCATGGTAAAGAAAAACCTGATTTGTCCTATAAAGTTGCTAAAAATGTCTTTTTGTTCTTCAAAAAACCCCAAAACAACCCCCCTGAGCTGAATAGTATCCCTATTACAGACACACACAACACTTCTTGACTGTTCATCAGCTACCTAGTTGTCCAATTATATGTTAAATAGGTTAGGCTAAGCTATACATAGCTTAGGAACCACAAACCTGAATCAAGTTTAAAACATTATTTACCTACTGGATTGTTCTATTTAGTTTTTTTATAAGGTGACCTACAAATAGTCTGTGCTGGAGCATTATATTCCATGGTATCTGCATTTACTTTGCTATCTACAGAAATTAATTATGTTTTCACATTTAGGAAGAGACAGATGCATTTGAATAAGCACTTCTTTGAAGAGGCCAGGTGCTACTGACTGAGATTTACAGAATTAGAGAGCATGCTTTAGAATTAGAACTTAAGTGTTCCATCTTCCATATTTTTTTCATAGAGAAAATAGAGCATTTTGGCACTGGAGGTAGTTACCAGCAGTCTTTTTCCTAGCACACAATATTCATGCTTCCACTTTAGCAGTACATTCCAGTCACTATAAAAACAAAAACTTTTCAAATCACCTGTATTAAACTGCAAGTACATCTATCCTTTTGCACTTAAATACCTTTTCTGTACCCTCTACAGATCCATGTTACTCCTCTTTCCTCCCCTTCCTCATTCTCTGTAGCAAATCCTTTTTGCAATTTTTTTTTTCTTTCTTCCAAGGTTAATGCTAGAGATTCAATTTCCTTTATTTCAGTGTTATCACCCACTCCAGTGAGCAAAATTAACCTTCTCGCAGAAACACCATTCCAGTTTGATACTGATTTGATTTAGTGTCTTGTTATTGATTTGTTTTCAGGGTTTCATGTTGAAATAGATCAAGTTCCTGACAGCCCTATTACTGTAAAAACCTCCAACCAACTGACTTCTACCCACCTCTTATTAGTGAAGAGTTCGGTAGGAGGTCCACTCTTGACTTTCCTATGTTTTGTAGGCCACTGCAAAGCAAAAATACCAGTGAATGACTTCCACACAGATACATTTGAGTCATCAGTGGAAAAAAAAACCCCAGATTCCTAAGCCGGTAGTGTTTGTTAATCCTAGTAACAAGAGAAGGACACTATGCACCACTAAAATAAAAGTAGTGTGTTCTGGATAATGTAATATGTCCATGTTGCCTAATATTCTCTTGTAACTTGCACCTGCAATGAATGGTCCTAGAAACCTCAAGTTTAAAGCAACATTGAGTCAGCTGGCCTGACATTTCAAAATTCTGTGTAGTTACTAAGAATCCTGCAGAAAAGATTGTGACTTGACTTACATAAACAAAAACATTCTGTACTTTGTAGGCTAAATAATAAATGCCTGTGGAATGTGGCTATACTGATGACAAGGTAACTCTCTTAGGAATACTCTGCATTTTCTGATCAACAGAGTAAGGCTCTTTGATGTAACCCACACTTGATCACGTGTTATATGATGGACTGCTTGAAGAAAAACTAGTTAAGTTTCTTTTCCCTTTTGATACTAATACCTACTTGAACTGAAGCAATGTAGATGGTAAGAGACTGAGCTCCATGCTCAAGTTATCTTGCTTCAGATGCATCAATACGTTATTTCATCTTTGATATTATATTAGAGGCTGTAGCACTGTTTTTATATAATGTGCAGAATGAAAGTCAGCATTTTCCTTCAATAATTTGCAAAGTTCTGCTTCTCTGATACCCAAGGCTGAAAAAATCTTCACTCTTGCCGTATTTTTATTTAATCAAATCTTTTCAAAAGGGAGTAGCAAAAGAAAGAAAAGTGTGATAGACTGCAAAAAGGAATTTCAAAGGCTAAAACTATAAATAAGCCCTGAGGTCTTTTTAAATGTAAAATCATTTAATTTTTATGTTTGGTTTATACTCTCAGAGCATAATTCCGAGTAGGAATTTTAACATCAAAAGGCAGGTAAATGTTTGTCTTGATGAACATGGGATGTAGGGGAATATGTGGTCAAATATATCTTCCCTATGAAAAGCATGCTTCACAAGCCATTTCTTAAAATCTATAGATTATCCCTTTCAATTTGTATCATATTGCAAACACACACAAAATCTGAGTAAATTCCACAGTACAATAACAGTAGTAGAGTATTGCTTTGATATTTTACGTGTGTCCTGACAGCCAAATAGCAGGATCATGTGGCATTCTTATGAGCTATTTTATTCAACTAATTTTTCATCTTTGGAAACTTTGTATTTAATTAATAAATGTATTCCTCCCTTCAGATGGATTATCCATGCTATGAAGTACGAACTGAAAATCCGTGCTGGGGATATGCCAGCCAAGGACTTATACCAGCTGTCCCCCAGTGAAGTGAAGCAGCTTCTGCTGGATATTCTTCAACCACAGCAGCAGGGGAGGTAATGAGATGCGTGGGTTTGTGGCACCTGTTTTCATTCATAATAGGCTGTTCAAGTAATTTTCATTTCTGAACTCCTTGGTATACATCTGAAATCACCAGGCATCTGCAATCAGTAATGTATTTATTTAAGGAAAGGTAGCAAAAATGCACTTTTTCATTCTTTCACCTGTGTCCAGGTTCTACAATTGTTTCTTTAACATTGCATCTTTCCTTCTCAGCTTTATCTTTGTGGAAGTCTGTCTTTATAGTAGTAATCTCTATACTTTGGCAGTAATGTGAAGTATTACATTCTTTGATGTGGGGAAAGGAGCCAAAAATTACTCAATACTGTCTACTTAAGTAACTTGTAAGAACAGTTTGTCTGCTGTTCAGTGCCCTCTTTCTTCTAGCTTATTATATGAATTAAGAACAGATGTTCTCTAGAATTCTCAAGAGATAGCAGTGCTGCCTGAAACCTGTAATCTTTTCTTCAGCTGTAACTAGCTGCCAAAAAGAGCATTCATTGTGGTACAAAGTGTGCAAGACAAAAGTTAAAATTACAATATTTCCACTTAGCTATATTGGTAAGAGTAAAGTCAAAAGTCCTCCTGTAGGTTTTAATTCTAGTTAAGTTAGAATAAAGTTCGGCACATAATACTGATGATAATTTCTGTAGTCCTTGACTGAATGGATGATGGCCTTTTCTCACAACAAAGGAAATATACCACATGTCATACTACTTATGTTCCTGCTTCATTCAAAACACATTCTGTTTTTTTCCCCCATCTATAATGCCTCAGAAACAAGCTCCTTAAACTGGTGTCTGCTCTCTCTTATCTAATTTGTGTGATGTAGAATCTCTCAGTCCAACTGACTATATAATCTGTATCTCCCGCATGCTTTTCAGTGTCTTGGTTGTGGTTATTAATGCTTGCTGTTTAGTTGCTGTCTCTACTCATGTTGATGCTGACATTATTCCTCTAAAACCTTAGCAGAACAACCCTAGGTTTCTCTTTGCAGCATTGTCCATTAAATATTATGCTATTTAGGAAACAATTTGGTCAATCACAGTAAGAAATTCAAGCACCGTCCTTCATTAGAGATCTTACCCAAGTTGTCACAGTGCCTTCTGCTTTTGATTCCTTTAATGGACGATAGCTGGGTCAGCAAAGAGCACTCTGGTTGATTTTCTGACGATGAAGATTCTTTTTGGGGGGTTATGTGAGTACAAAAGCTAGCCAGCATATCCTTCAAAACTTCCTATTCTTTAACTTCTTCCTGTACAGTATTACTAGCTTGTTTTTCCTTACCCATTAGTGACTTGTTTTAAAAAGTTCTCTTCTTGACAGGAAATACAGAACACTGTCTCCATGCATTTTCTTTCTGTGACAGTTTTTCCTACTGTTGTGATTTTTAGAAAGAACCTCTGCTGCTGTGATACCATATATAACTGCCAATTAATTTGTCATACATGAAGGGCTAGTGGTATATGTACCTCCCTAACAGTCTCTCCAAGTTTTCATGGAGGGTAAAATTTTTGCCATTTTCCTACCTCTTACACTGGGCTCCAGGATATGATACCATACAGATAAATATATATATATACATCGCTGACAGAGTGCGGACTTCCACAGGTATTCTTTTTGACCTATTTATGTAGGTCACAAGATTGCAAGTAGCCTTTTTAAAATGGAGCATTGTTCTTTTAATGTTCCAAACAGTTATAAAACTCATGTTGCTCATACAGTTTACTGGACTCTCTTCCTTACCACAGTAATTTAGATAGGTCGGAATATTTTTGACATCTTCAAATGCTTCTGTCTTTGTATTAAGAAAACAACCTTTTATTTCTATCACAACTTGTCTTTTTGTTTTTATGAGTTTTCTTGTTCTAGTCCAAGGACAGAGCTGTGCAGAGAATGAGATGGAACTGTCGTAACAGGCACAAGTCTTTGGCAATTAAATGTTTTGTTGAGACGTTTTTTCTTAATTTGTCATGTTAATCCAATACAGTTACATAGGGAAAAAACCCGCTGCATATTGGCTTGATTCTGGCAGTGCTAAAGTAATTAGAAGTCAATAGTAAGTCAGTGACAGCTATTGTATCACAAGTGCTTTAAAGCTTTAAATATCTCCTTTGTTTTCATAAAACATATCCCAATTACCTAGAGCTCAAACCTGTTCAGAAGATGCGCCATTCAGTGATACTTTTTTTTTTCCCCGTTTCTTTAAAAAAAATAATTAAAAAAACCCCAAAACCAACAACAACAAAAAAACCCAAGCCACAACACACTGTTTGGGTGGTCCTCTAGTGTAGTTGGGAGCTAAACTAAGAAACTTAAGAAAAGTGTAAGAACACACATGGACTTGTCTGAATTGAAGTTCTCTTTTCTGGTCAGATCTCAGAAGGAATTCTCACCATTTCTCCAGTATTTAAGATTAAGGTTTTTCAATGTAAGATCTTTTTGTTATTTCATCAGGCACACTGGTATCTGCATAAACAAGTAATTTTATTGACAAGTAATTTTACTCTGAACTTATCAAGTTAATCTAGCAATACAAACAGAGAAAAAACAAAACAAAACAAAAAAAAACAAAAAACAAAAAAAAAAAACACCAAAAAACCCAACAAATATTAGTGCTGAACTTCATTTGAGGTAGGCTACAGAAGTTCTGCAGAACAACCAAGACTTTTTTTTTTTCCCTCCCTTCTTCTCTTTTCAAACAGCCTACTGGAGCCAGGTCTTTACTCATTGAGCTGTATTTGTATAATGAATTGTTTTGCCTACTGTAGTGTGATAAAACAAATTTTAGTATTATAGTCAATATTGGGTTTTTTCAGTGTGTGTAAATTTGGCTGTCATAGGTACCACACAGTGACTTCTGTTTTATATATGTTTTAGTTTATGGTGACTTTGAATTCATCATGTCTAATGAATTTGCCTACTACTGTTACCATACTGTACTGGATAGAATTCACAGTTAATTCTTTTAGTCCAGTTACATAAAGCACAAACACATGCATAAGAATAACATTCTAACCTCTATGTGCTGAGCATCTTGATTTTGTTTGCTTTAGAGCATAACTTACCAGAAAGCACAACATATACTGCATATGCATCATTAATATGTATTTGATGTCACTGCTTACCTTACTGCTTACCACAGAACATGGATTGGTTCTGCATCTGTAGCAGTTTTTTACTTCAAGTTCTCCATTTTCTTTGTCCACAGAGGCTGGCTAAATAGAAGGCAGATAGACGGTTCTCTCAATCGAACTCCTGCTGGATTCTATGATCGGGTGTGGCAGATCTTGGAGAGAACCCCTAATGGATTAATAGTGGCAGGGAAATTTTTACCACAGGTAAAACCAGCAGAGATGCTCAGTTATTTCTGCTCTACCTGACTATTAATGGTGAATTATTTTATCGTTAATGTCTATTTTATGCCATAATGTATTACTTATGGTAATTTGTTCCCGTTATGATAAAAAGTATTTTCAAGTTTTCTTTTTGGTTCTGAGTAAAATACAATTAGAATAGAATGGAAGTCAGTTATTTTTATTAAAACACTTTTATAAAGGCATAAGTCTAGAAGACCCTTTCCAAGTCATGGACTCTGAAATCTGCTCCCTTTTTGATCCTACAGTGGTTGTATTTCTTAGTTGAGTATTATTTATTCAGCAAATAGGCTCTACCTGGGGGTGTTTTTGATTTAATGCAAATGGTCTTTGAGTAAAAGTATTATTTGTTTTTCAGCAACCAACCTTATCGGATATGACGATGTATGAAATGAATTTTTCCCTTCTAGTTGAAGATATGCTGCAAAATATTGACCAGCCGGAATACAGGCAAATTATTGTAGAGGTCTGTGGCTGACAATGAATGAAATTTTGTAATGTACATGAATATGTTACAGCTTAAAAAAAAAAAAGTAACTGAGGCTCAAGTATTTGAAGAAGTAGCATTTTAAATATAAACACTTGCTTCAGTGGTTTCTCCATGGACTTTTGTATGATTAAGCAGGTTCCTGTTAACATGTTCAGAATAAACTAAGTTCTTGATCTTCTTCCCCTTCAACAAATAGATAAATATTAATGACAGTGCCAATACAATTAGGTCACAGGAGGTGAAAACTAAGAAGAATAATAATTCCAAAGAAGCTTTCCTTCAAGTCCCCAGCCCATGCCTCTTCCTAACAATTTTCTAGGTCTAGGGAAAAAACTGCTCTAAAATATCAGTTTGCCCTGCGATTGAGTCTTCTTTCACATTTTGCTGAGGCTGTCTACTAAGTTGCTTTATGCTACTGAAATCAACAGACTCCCAGTTTCCTTATGTTCCCATACCTAACAGTAAAGCAAGAGGCTGTTTAAACTCCTTCCCCACCACTGCACACTTTTTGAACAGATCAAGAGCATCTGTACCCTTGGTAACTGACATCTGTGCTGTCAGCAGCATTCATTGTTAGTTCCCAAGTATATGCCTCTGGTGCGTGTGAGAATTCCTCCACAGTAAAGTCAAATCCATCTCAATTCTGGCTAACAACTAATGGTCATGCTGCTTGCTAGAACATCCTCAATTTTTGCTAACACAATTTTTTGATAACACAATTAGCATAACCCAAGATGACCGATATAGACTCTACTGCCCGGCTGTAGTTATTACAACAGGCCACTCGTCATGTTCACCTTCCTATTTTAAACCTTTCAGATATAAGGAATGTAAATTCTCTTGAACTGAGACTTTTTATTGGTGTCTATTGACACTGGTTTTTATAAACTCTGTCATAGTACGATTATATCATACATGATTATGCCTCAAAACATCAAATCCTGAGGTTCAGTGTTTGCTGCTTTTCACTGTCTCCATTGGCTGAGCACCAGCATTTGTGCAGCCACACAGTGAACTGAGTAAACTGGAAAATAACTTCCCTGGCTTGCAGCAAAGTTAGATGTTAATGTCAATCATTTACACAGCACCCTTAACTAGGTAGTCACCAGAAATTGTAACCTTTCATAAAAGCCTGCTTTTTCAGTGATTCTTTTATCAAAGTCAGAATTCTATTATCTCTGCACTATTATTTGTGCCATTATTAAATGGCTTCCTGCTTGAAAGAGGCATATGCAATTATTAAAAGTGGTTTTATGTAACCTGAATTTTAACAAATCAAATTTCAAGTCTTACAGTTTTTTTCTGCCTTCTAGTTGTTGATGGTTATATCTGTTATTTTGGAGAGAAATCCTGAGCTAGAGTTCCAGGACAAAGTGGACTTGGACAAAGTGGTACAAGAAGCATTTCGTGACTTTCAGAAAGATCACAGCAGTCCAAAGGGAGCTGAAAAACAAGTGAGTAAAATATTACTGTCTTATAGAATTTACCATTCTTGTTGAAGTTAGTTATAAATGTTAATTCTGTGTGGCTTAGAATAAAAAGCAATTGATAGGAGTTCAGAATGGAACACAAATAATAAATTAATGTACCCAAGTGCTGCATAAGTCTGCAAAGAGCCCGTAAGCAGATAAAAGGTGCGCACTTACTTTATTGCTGAATTTTGCATTCAAACTGGTATGGTAAGGAGAACACACACAACATTATATAGCTCTGAAATGTAAGTCTGGGTAAAGCTGAAATAGTAATAATATTCATTAAAGGGGAAAGAATTATTTGGGGGGACACTAGAACAGAGAAGAGTTAAGAATAACAAAAAAAAAAGAAAAAACTAAAGCTCAGCAAGGAAGTGTGAACTTAGGATCTTATGTACGCAGATACTAAGAAAAATTTAGTAGCCAAAGAACTCATATTGACAATACTAATGTAAGAACTTGAAATGCAAAATTGTTCTTAGCTACTGTTTTCTGTGCTAGAGTTGCATTCATGACCTAGCAGGCTTTTAATCTCTAAGGCTTAAAATCCAAATAAATTAATCTTGATCATTAAGTAGCTTTTAAGATTTACTTCACTGGGATTTTAGGTTTTATGCTTTAAAGACCTCTAAATATTCTTGCTACAAGTTTTGGTGCCTCAAAGCTCTGAAATTCTGTAATAAAGCCAGGTTCGTTGAACTAGTTGAAGGAAGAAATATGAGTAAAGCAGTGGGACAAGGTCCTGTGCTACTGAGGATGATCTTCCTCGCTCCGTCTGGCATTTTATTGTGCACAATATATTCAGAGATATCTGTGCTAGCTCTGAATAATCTGTTGATTCATAACATATTGATATGCAACAGCACTTCCTGTTCCTCAATTTAGCTCCTTTAAAAGATGAGGAAGGATGTGTTCCTTAAGAATTCTTTCAAAAGTTTCAAGGCTCACTTTTTTTGTCACTACTTTTTTGTAGTAAGATTTGAAAGCAAGCCAGATATCCAGCCGTAGCAAAATATCACCTTGCACCATACCTTTGTTTTTAAAAGGACGCAATTTTCTTTAAATTATGATTATTTTGGCCTGCCCATTTTGGAGGGTAATGACTCTGTGGTTGTAGCCATAGCAAAATCAGACTTAACATCCACATACACGGCTATTACGTGCCAGCTCTGCACAGTATCTTGAGTATGCTACTGACTTCTGTGACAAGCTGGAAGTCCCCAATGGCTATAAACAGAAAGAAAAATCCCATACAAAACCCAGTTTTTACTGGTGCTGCCCTAGCCTCCGTTAAAGTGATGGGTTTTTTCCCAAGCCTAGATCTACTTAGAATGATGCCTTTTTGTCTCTTAGAAAGAAATTCCAATTTATAGTTGTGAATAGTATCTTTAAGATTGTTGTTGGAAATTCCAACTCCTTACATTAAAATTTTCTGGAACCTGACTCTCCCATATTCCCAGGTACATGCCCACTGGCAGGTAACTGTAGCCTATTTAGGATTGTTCTGATGATATTCTGTCTCAGGTTTTCCTAACAAACACTGCTAAAAGAAATCCTAATTTGTCTGAACTATGCTCTTCCATTAAACTGACTTGCAAGTATTTTGAACTTTGTTAATTCGCTGTTAACATGTAATAAATGTCAAAAGTATTTACTCCAGTAATTTCAAACACACCTTAAAACTACAGAAGTCTAATATTTTCACCACACAATCTCTGCCCTTGGTTTAATAAAAAAAACCTATTTCCTGAATTAAAGAGTTGAACCTTTATTATATATATAGCAGCCAATATATAATTTGAGAATAAGCAGATGTTTTAACATCATTAACTGTGCAAAACAGATGTTCAGTGAAGGAAACCTATGTTGTTGATCTGATAAATGAATTAGTTCATGTGCTACCTGTGGTTTGGTTCTTGGGTTTAAAAAAATTTGGCAACTGCTTTTCCCTCTCCTGCAGGACGACATGACTGCATTCTACAACACTCACCCAATTGGAAAAAAGGGAACATGCAGCTACTTGAGTAAAGCTGTGATCACTTTATTGCTGGAAGGGGAAATGAAACCAAGCAATGATGATCCTTGTACCATTA
This sequence comes from Theristicus caerulescens, assembly GCA_020745775.1. Classification (NCBI taxonomy): domain Eukaryota; kingdom Metazoa; phylum Chordata; class Aves; order Pelecaniformes; family Threskiornithidae; genus Theristicus; species Theristicus caerulescens. Next base: position 39,183,611 of record CM036565.1, on the reverse strand, counting down.
GCTAAAGCTTGAAACACAACATAGGAATTGTTGCTTTATTTAGTGTTCTATGTATTTTTCATGCATATATTAAAATACTGTTTTGAAGAGTAAGCCTGGCTAGTAATACAAATGCATACTATCCTTTGCTGAAAGAAGTGCCATTAACGATACTAAGTGCCACCTAATTTTTTCCTTTTTCAACTATGCAGCATGAAACTCCGAGCACATGAAGTTAGTCCTATGATATTTGATTAAATTGAATGGGATTGTATTTACGATCTTAAATTATGCATTTAACATAGTTGGTAACTTCAGGAGAAATGCAGTATGAGATTTTGTCTTTATACTGCTCTTTATTTATAATTACAAACAAGTTTACTGTAAATTCTAAATGAAATGCAGAAAATACCATAATTAACATGCATACCAATCAGTGTGGAAATTGGATTATTTTTTTATTATTCTACACACATATTAGAGGTGATGGTTAAATAGTTGTTATTCTTTAAAGTTTTTCTGTATCAGTTCAATAGACAGCATACATTTAGGTTTTTTTTTTTAATTTACTAGTTCATAACTTGATATACAGGTTTCATCCTAGTAGAGCAACTTTTTATCTCTAGCAATAAATATCACTGCAGTTTCACAATTGTCATTTAAACATCTATAAGTTAACAAGGGAAACGCATGGTAACAAGAGAAAAGTTTGTTTCAAAAAAAAGGGCAAACAAGCTGTATTTAAAATTAACATCACCGAAGAAAAAACTTTGTATTACATAGGCTATCAATGCATTAAAGAATTCAAGATACACTTATTTATCTCCTAAACGTGTGAAAACACTGTATGCTGTACGCTTTATTTTGGTGAAAGTAATAAAAAAGCAAATGCTTGTAAAAAAAACTGTCAATAAAAATACTTTAAGTTACATGCAAAGACTCCTGTTGACTTTAGTGGCAACCTTTAATGTGCTACTGGAACCGCTCTGAATGGATCACTGAAGAGCGTCTTTTAGCAGCACAAACTATACTAAAGCTTCAGAACTGGTCCTCAAACATTTTGATAATTAAATTAACAGTGACCAGCTACAGCTCAACTGTGAATAATAAATTGTTGCCATATTTATGCTAAAGGCAAGTAGTTTAACTTACTTGGAGACAGAGGGCAAAAGTGATGGAGTGAATCTGGGCACAAGAGGAATATTTATTTGAACACACTTAAGCAGTGGTTAGTACTTCCTTGATTTGCAGAACTTCCCCAGAAATCACAGAAGCAATCCTTCTCAAACCAAAATGGTTAAAGAATTTGTTGTTGAAGGAGGACACTAAACCATTAACAAATCTTTTGTCATATGACGGGGAGAATGAGTAAGGTTGGAAAAGCTAATTTTGGACTAATAGAGTAGTGGTCTTACTGCTCTTCCTTGCTGTAATACATTTATGATTCAGAGAATAGTGGAGAGGCAGCAGGTGGGAAGGGAAGGAAAATCCAGAAGAAACACACATTAGTTACTCACTGTAGGGTATGTTATTGTAGTGTGTTAGTACACGTAATAGCAGAATGTTGTCTGAGGGGCTGCAGCATTGCTCCAACTCCAGTAAGAAGGCTACAATTAAACAACAGACTCAGTTGGCAGCAGTTCTAAATACCGAATGAGCCACTAGTTTAAACAGCAATACATATCCTCAATTTTTCTAGTTCATTACTGCCTTAGGAGTTTTTTGTTTTTGTTTTGTTTTTGTTTTTGTTTTTTTTTAAGTATTGCTTGCAGATCTACAGCTGGTCATGGATCAGTGATTACATAGGTAGCAAGCATATCTATTCCTAGTGTTTTTAAAAATATTCTTTAAAATTGATGTATCTCTTGCCACACAAACACAGAACATGAACAGAACTCTTGTCTACAAACTGTAAATCCTATTGAAAGGAAACAATCCTTTAAATACAAAATCTACAGATTACTTCAGGAGCACGGGCATTTTGCTAGACAGTAGCACTGTTGTTTGGTTTTGCAATTGCTTGTGATTTAAAATGTAACTGTACATTAATTCTTCAAATAGCAGGATAGCAGTTTTGCATTTTTTTACATCACTTACTGCTTCTCTTCTCCTCTTACTCCTTTAGTACCTCCAGTTACTAGTCAGCCTCAAGTTTGCTGATCTTGGTCTGAACTGTGTAACTGCAAATGAATGAAAACCCCAGTCACCGCTTTTCCTTATACAAACTTAGAATGAAAATCCATGCAAACTGTTTCTGTTTTCCTTTATAGCCTTGAACACATGGTTTATGAAATTGATGGCAATTTTTCAACTTCTACAAAATAAGGCTAAGTACCTAGATTAGAAGAGGAAGATACCAAAATCCAGCAGAGTCTGCATTCTCTGAAAAAGGTTCTTGTGTCTGGAAGGACAATACCATTAAATTTTCTCTTCTCTTCCTCAAGCAGGGACAAGAAAGGAGAGTGATACAACTGTCTTTCACATAGCATGCCTACTGAATTATAGTTTTAAGAGACAACAAAAGACAATTGAAAAGAAACTAAAATTTCTACTAAAGTAAACTTTTTTCCTACATTATAAATTGTTTGAAGTCACAGAGGAAAGAGAAACCTTGGTGAGAATAAAGAGGGTAGCAGAAAATAAATCGTAAACCAGATAGATGGTTTTTAAACAGCCATAGCTCAAGTAACATGTGGTTAATGTTTAACAAACTTGGTCCTGATTTCTTTGAAAACATTCTGCCTCAAGAGGACAAGGAAAGAGATGCATTTGGGGTTGGAGATTAATAACTGGAGGTGCAACAATCAATACAGTCCCCTGTGTACTTCCTTACAAGAGCTACTGGCAATAGAGTTCCTGCAGCCATTAAAGAAGTAAGTCCCAAAGGGTTCAATATTGGTTCACACCATTCAGTTACCTTATTATACACCTTCGCAGTGGTCCAAATCTTGAAAAAACATTCTGCTTACCAGGGGAAGTAGGATCCATTCAAACAATGGGAAAACAATAGTTGAAACAGTTTAAAGTAAAGCTATTGAGTAAAAGCAGGTTGTTTTTAAAGACGATTTTTTTTTCCAGATTCCTTTATCAGATAATTCAGCTAAGCAAACCACAGAAGAAATTTCCATTTTCCTCTGCTATTAGAAAGAGGGGAAATACCAACTTGCCGTGGCAACTCCTTATGTAAATACCCATAATCCACCCCCATCTCCAACCCCAAAGTCAAGCACCTTCAATTTTGCCAAAACCATCGTCCTCACACTGTGGATTACTGTGACAGTTAATAGGTGTCATGTTCACAGTACATCAGACATTTCAAACTGCTCTGTTCCTCGAGAGAATTCAAAAGGTAAGAAGATGCAATTCAAAGCTGACTTCCTTGGCATTTTTGCTGTTAGCTTTGTTGCTTTCCTCCCTGTGAATTTCCAGTCTTATTTTGCCTACATATCAGTTTGTGCAACTGATACGGAACTGAAACAGAGAAGAAATAAGACAACCAGATTAATAATAAATCAATCTCTGAGAAATCCTCTGCATTACTTGCTAATCCATCACAGCAGAAAATGTAGTAAGAGTTCCTAATTTGAAAGGGCTTTTGTTGGATCAATCCTGGAGCATGTAACGTGATGCTATCAAAACACTGGTGGTTGGGGCATTTTTCTGAATAACATTTCATCATCAAGGTCTGTCAGCATGCAGTGTATTTGATGACAGCAAGCTTAGGATTAGTATGATAATACCTCTAGATAGCTACCATTCTGCTTTTGTAATTTAGTTCTCACATATTTTTTGTTTTAACTGCTATTTAAAATACTTTCTTAAAACTTATACATGGAGTTCATGTCATGAAGATTCCTCAAGAAATTGTCAGTATTCATGCTCAGTGTCATTTTATATTTATGTACCTCCTACAATTTTCAAGAATGTCTACCTGCTTAACCAACAGCATTTTTGAGACTTAAAATTATCCTTCTTTAAAAATGCTTTTCAGCTACATGGGTATTACAGTACTAATAGCACTGGAAGACATATATTTAATGAATTAAAAAAAAAAATCAATACAGTCAGAGCATATACCTAGAAGAGTCTTTGTATGCTAGTTTATAAGAGGAAAAAATAAATGTACCAAAAGAAGTAGGAGTGGTGGGGCAGTCAGATGCCTAAAATATAAATTAAGAAAATACAGAGGTGCAATTAACTCCACTGAAGCCTGTATATCTCATCCTAAAATTAATCAAGAAAATGGCTTGATTGGATTTTTAGATAATTATGATCCACAAAAGCCCTGCCAAACATATTCTCTTCTCCAGAAGTGTGACAGTCTTTTAAACTGCCCCTAATGAACTAAGCCTTGCAGCATGGGAAGAGAAAATTAAATAAGCAAGAAGGACAGTCTATATTCTGCCATGAACACAAAATGCAACAGTGTTCTGAAGCACTGCTGAGAGCTCAAAGGAAATGTGCTGGACTGCATACACTGTTCATACCTACTTCTCCTCCTTTCACACTCAAATAGGAGAGAAGTCATGGGTTGTGTGTGTGAATATGGGGACAAGGTAAGAGAAACACAGCTGTGGTCTTAACTAGAGAGAACATAAAGGACTCCCCGTTGGTGGTGTGGTCTTGCATTTTTGTGGGTGTTTGTTTTGGGGGAGTGGAATAAGGAAGTTGTATTCTTTTCATTTACCTACGTAGCACTCTGACATTAGGAACTATAAACGATAGGTATTTTTTTCCACCTGAGCATGCTTTTCCTTTTGCACATTAGCAAGAGCTGGAACAAAAACAAATGTAGAAACACCGGAGATAAGCAATGTAAAAATCTACTTGTGGTGGATCTTTCCTAATTCAGAAAGACTCTCCTAAAAGGTTTGCAAGAATTCCTTATGTAAGCACTCTGTAAAAGTGCATGCTTCTCACAAGGGAAGGGGAAGAGGGACAAAACAACTTCCCTTGTCTTCACCCACATAACATACAGGATAGTTTTTGACCTGATCTGAAAAAAAGTAACCATTAAGTCTCTTATTTCATAAAATAACAACTCTCTAAGACAAAAGAGATGCTATTTGGAATAATGTTTCCTGCTAGTGCCAGACAGTAAGGATTGAGCTCACCTAAGCCTGATCCCTATGGGCAAGCGGCATGGAGCTTAGACAGCCCTTTCAGAATGCCACTAGCTAGTGTTTTTAGCGATGAAGTTGATGCCAAACAGAGGGGGGGGAAAAGGGTGACATCACGCATAGGGAAAAAGATTAAAGTATGTAGGAACCATTTCTTACTCAACTTTCACATTAGTGAAACAAAAGAAGCCTGGAGGCTCTATGCATAGGCTCAGGTTTAAGTGCGTATAGAAAGAGAGGACATCATATTGCTTTACATCTGTACAAGACCACAGACCTAAAACTTGCATATCACTGCATCCAGGTAGGAAACACATAACTTACTAAAAAGCACCTCCCAAGAAAATTATTGATAAAAACACCCCCAAACCCCACTTTCTACCACATCACTGAAGAAAGATGAATAATGCATGTGTGTCCACTCTGGGTTATGTTCCAGAAACAAAAACATATAATCTAATTCTACTTTGAACTGGAATGGGACTATATATTGAACTATATCTTTCTTTACTTTGTTGCCTAAGGTGGATGCAAGCATCTCAAGCTCCTGGTTTGCTTATGGAAGGCTACTGTAATACTAAGTGGGCTCTGCAACAGGGTTGTCAGTTAGCCATGCCAGTAGAACCTGAAATTACTGGTATTGCTCATGTATGAGTCATCTGGCTGCACTTCAGCATCTCATAGGAGATGACTAGTCTGACTAATAGGCAAGCGAACCCAACAATTTTCTGTGCTCCAGTGACAGACAGTATGTATTTAGTTAGGTATGCTACACAGTTGAACTTGCATTTCCTGAAGATAAGTCATGCTGCAAAATTTATAACGGAAACATTAACAATGTGCTTAGAGAAGATTTTAGCACATTCTCTTAACCTAGAGTGTTTACATGCATCTGTTCTATAATCGATGATAAGTAATAAAAACAAAGTAGAAAGAAAATGTTAACAGTGATTCTCATATATTGGAAGGTATCTAACATTGCTGGCTAGGACATAAAAGCATACAAATAAGAAGAAACAAAACTCCCTTTCAAGAATACACAAAAAAAGGATCCTTAAGGTCTTCATGCAATGCCTCCAGATTGACCTAGCTAACTAAATCCAAAATGCTTTTCTTTGTGAACAAATGTCTTTCCCCATTATGTTGTTTTCTTCTTAGCACTAGGGACCTCAGGGGTTTAAATACAAGTGAAATCATTAAGCACTTGCTGTGTTTTAGTCTTACTCTTGGTGATTTTTACCCTGTATTTTATTTTCATTGCCTGAACGCCAGATCATTAATATAGAGAAATTCAACAAGCCCTTAACTGTGTAATTCCATCTGCCTGTGTTCTTCAAGAGTATTTATTTTATTCTTTAAATCTGGGAATTTTTATGAAAAAGTACAATTATCACACTGCTACTCACTCTTAATTATTTTTGTTACATGTATCTTTAGAGGCCTTAAAAAAGGACTCAGTCTCCTTCTCTCTGGCACTATAAAAATGCATTCCCCCTTCTCAAAGGGCATCTAAGATCTGAGTGTAAAACAAGAGAAAAGAGATGGATAAAGAGAGCCAGGCAAAGAAAGACAAGAAAGGTATGTTGTCCTGTGGCTGAGTGTGACTGCCATAATCCCTGCAAGCACCAGGCAGAGGAAAATCACTTTTAAAAAATGCGTCCCGGCCTCCTTACCATCTCAGAGCACATCTAGAAGATATGACGGTAAAAATATCAATGACCAGTCTCACCGCATCATCATTTGTGCTCCCACCACTGTTACCAGCCAGCAGAACTGCACTGGAGGTCTTTGGCTGACAAAGTCCTAAATGGGTAGCAGCAACAGCTCAAACACAGCATAAAAATCTAATGTTGGAGCCTGGAAGATAACATAGACCTGTCTTTTTATCTTAATACCATTATGACAAATGACTAGTGTGCTTCTGGGAACCAATGGCCTTTTATCTCCCTAGTTTTTTTTTTTTTTTCCTTGAAGCTTACTAAATTTAAGGTTTTTCTTTTATAAAAAGACTTCAGCCTTATGCCTCTTCCTTTTGCTATCAGTACTACAGTTTCTGCTGAAATCAGTTATAGCACGGTACAAATTCTGTGGGATTTATCCAGATTCCCAGCGCCACATCCAAGAACAACGTTAAACTTAACCAATCTAATGAGAGCTATACAAAACATCAGTAATGAGGATTCACAGTGGGCAGAGAGAATGAAGGTTTCCTGGCAAAAAGTCAGTGAATCACTAACAGAATGATTGGCTCTGTATTCCAGAGACAGACAAAATAGAGAATTTACTAAAACTAGTAATTTTCATCTCAAAGGTCTCATCACAAAACTAATGAAACCACAGCTGTTACAAAACCATTCTAAAAAATCAACACATTTCAAGAGGATGAGACAAACCTTCAATTCTACCTGTGAATTCTCTACAGTATATGTTTGATTTTGGGTTCATAAATTCTTAATCTTGGCATCGCAGTGGTCATTCAAGAAGATGAATTGTACATTATTTGTTTATGAGGTGTTAAAAACACATAACAAATAGCTGTTAAAGCTTCTCTTAGCTCAATTCTCCTTGTAAAACCTCAAACACTTGGTGGAAAGATTAAATTAGAGATATAGTTGGCATGTGGAAGTACTGAATTACCTAGACTTTCCCCAAGGTAAGTACTCATCTTTTCTGCGACTTAATTGCCTCTATAGTGCTTTCTTATCTGTAGGTTACATTGTATTTATATACAAGTAGAGATACATTATTACATTTGACTGCATAAGTAGTTTAAACTATATACATTCAGGACTCAATTTTTATTTTTACAAATTTATTTTTAATTTGATGATGTTCACTGGTCTGCTCAATGTTCTACTCCAGATCTGCTTTGGCTTATAGTGCTTATTCCCCAACACTGGCAATGTCAACACAACTGATGTTTTTGCTTGTCCCTACACTCCACAATCCCTTTAGAATACATACACTAGCCTTTTCTGTATCAATGATAAGTGAAGTAAATGACCAGAAATGGGAATAACGAAAATTAAAATTAGTAGTGAATATGTTATTTTTGCTTTTTTGGTGACTTTCTTGGAAGGGAAGGCAAGTATTAAATTATCACAATAATCTTCTACTTAGCATTGGACTTAATGAAACTGTGCCTCCTGCACATGAAAAATTAGGGTATTTCTAGGACTACTTCCAATGTCACTTTCCAGGGGTACTATACATGTTTCACATGAGCCTAATGCCATTCATGGGAATCATTCAAATTTCATGGCTTTTATATGAGGCATTGAAGTAAGAGTCAAAGAAACTGACACTAGTTTCAAGGAACCAACTTTGATATTTCTCCATGTTCTCCTGCATCTAAGTTTGCTTTGCAGCAAAATTTCAGCTGAGTAGTTTCAGAGTTTACAGGTATTTTACATTAATGAATTCATTTTTTCATTCAGGCAGACAAGAGGCAGAGCCATCATAATTATGGACAAGATTGACTATTAAAAGAAAGTCCCCTAGAGCAATTGAATAGCACAGTACTCTCCAAATCAAATGAGCACCTATTAATGTCAGTTGTATACAGTTTATAATGTGGTGTTACTGCTGCCTTGCCATAGATAAGAATTTCAACTTACCTGGTTAACTAATTTTAAAAAGGCAAATGTTCTTAAAATGTGAAGACTTTAGTCACAATGCAGAGAAAAAAAAATAAAAGATACATTTAGGGGAGAACAAGATGTAAGTGACAGCCTTTTTACCACTTAAAACAAATGTCAATACCTAAAACCAAAAATGATCATTCAAAATACTTCATTTTAAAACAATACTTAGGTGGAAGTTCGGCTATGAAAAACTAAATATAACGTAAAAATGCAAAATATGCCTTTAGCTAGATTTAATGTAGTCATTCCTAGATAAGTACATTTTTGCTTACATGGAAGTTTTCTGACTTCATTTGGCATTTAAGTAAGGAATGAGTAAACACAAAGAAAGAACATGAGTATCTTGGCACAAATGAGTAAGTATAAACTTACAAGCATCTATAGCACATACAATAATCAATGACTACTAAATCTGTTACCTGAATAATTTTTTTATTATCATTCAGAAGCAGAGGTATTAAAAAAAAAAATTCACATTTAGATGTTCACTCCAAACAGAATCAGCTCAATAGAACACACAGAATTCCAGCTTCACATACTCAGAGGTCTAAACTAAGTGATGTCATTGCATTACAAGGTAGAAAAAAATAATGTATTTAGAGGGCTGTAATCTCCATTACCTCTCAGATGACTATATGAATTTCTAGAACCCTCAAACTGTTAGATCACATCTAGCATACAATACACAACAGTATTTTTTTTTTCTTTTTTTCTTTGGAAGCAGAGGGATAGTAGTGGCAAATTCTATTCCTTGACACCATTTGATATCTATGTGAAAGCAGTGAATTGTACAGACTTCACACTTGAAGGAAGACAAAGCCAAACACATGATAAACTGGATAAAGTTATTAGTTTAATATCTATACAGTAGTATCATTCTGCAATAAGCTAAAATCCTTGTCTTTACATGTCCTCCTTTCTAGCCTCAATATTCCTAATTTTCCTGTTCCATGTTTTCTATTGCTTTCTTCTCGTGGTTCCACAATCCAGGATACTAGGTCTGTAAACCACTGGATTAATTGCCAACAAGTTTAATACTCACCAAGGTTACCACCATTAAATTTAATTAGGGTCAGGCATATGTATACAACTACATTTCTATTTTATGGGCCAGAGTACACACCACAGAGCTTATATTTACCTTACATTCGCTGTGGGACAAGAGTTAACATGTCATCTGACATAGTGCCATAGATAGTACTTCACGTAACATAAAATAGAATCATAGTTAAGGTTGGAAAACACCTTTAAGATCGAGTCCAACTGTTAACCTAGCACTGCCAAGTCCACCACTAAACCATGTCCTCAAACACCACATCTACCTGTCTTTTAAATACCTCCAGGGATGGGGACTCAACCTCTTCCCTGGGCAGCCTGTTCCAGTGCCTGACTACCCTTTCGGTGAAGAAGTTTTTCCTAATATCCAATCTAAACCTCCCCTGGCACAACTTGAGGCCATTTCCTCTTGGACTATCACTTGTTACTTGGGAAAAGAAACCAACCCCCACCTCGCCACAACCTCCTTTCAGGTAGTTGTAGAGAGTGATAAAGTCTCCCCTCAGCCTCCTCTTCTCCAAACTAAACAACCCCAGCTCCTTCAGCCGCTCCTCATAAGACTTGTTCTCTAGACCCTTCATCAGCTTCATTGCCCTTCTTTGGACACGCTCTAGTACCTTGATGTCCTTCTTGAAGTGAGGGGCCCAAAACTGAACACAGTATTCGAGGTGCAGCCTCACCAGTGCCGAATACAGGGGCACTATCACCTCCCTGGTCCTGCTGGCCACACTATTCCTGATACAAGCCATTGGCCACCAGAGCACACTGCTGGCTCACGTTCAGGCGGCTGTCAACCAACACCCCCAGGTCCTTTTCAGCCAGGCAGCTCTCCAGCCACTCCTCCCCAAGCCGGTAGCGTTGCCTGGGGTTGTTGTGACCGAAGTGCAGGACCTGGCACTTGGCCTTGTTGAACCTCATACAGTTGGCCCCGGCCCAACAATCCAGCCTGTCCAGGTCCCTCTGCAGGGCCTTCCTACCCTCCAGCAGATTGACACTCCCACCCAACTTGGTGTCCTCTGCAAAGTTACTGAGGGTGCACTCAATCCCCTCATCCAGATCACCGATAAAGATATTGAACAGGACCGGCCCCAACACTGAGCCCTGGGGAACACCACTCGTGACCGGTCGCCAACTGGATTTGGCTCCATTCACCACCACTCTCTGGGCTCGGCCATCCAGCCAGTTTTTAACCCAGCGCAGAGTGCACTTATCCAAGCCGTGAGCAGCCAGCTTCTGCAGGAGAATGCTGTGGGAGACAGTGTCAAAGGCCTTGCTGAAGTCCAAGTAGACAACATCCACAGCCTTCCCCTCATCCACTAAGTGGGTCACCTTGTCATAGAAGGAGACCAGGTTAGTGAAGCAGGACCTGCCTTTCATAAACCCATGCTGGCTGAGCCTGATCCCCCGGTTGTCCCACACATGCTGCATAATGGCACTCAGGATGATCTGCTCCATGACCCTCCCCGGCACCGAGGTCAGGCTGACAGGCCTGCAGTTCCCTGGATCCTCCTTCCAATGCTTCTTGTAGATGGGTGTCACATTTGCTAGCTTCCAGTCATCTGGGACTTTCCCAGTTGACCAGGACTGCTGATAAATGACGGAGAGTGGCTTGGCAAGCTCCTCTGCCAGCTCCCTCAGTAGCCTCAGGTGGATAACATGAAGGCCACAAGAACAAAACAAACATATTAAAATACACAAACCACAAAAAAATTTGAACTAGTAGGACAAGTTTTACACATTCATTCTTTTTGTGATGTTGGTATGACACTTCTGACATTGTGTAAGATGCTCTCAGATCACTAAACATGGCCTCGTTTCCATCACATCTAACACAAACTTCTTGCTTCCAATACTATCTATAGTTTACAGAAGTAGCTTTTTTTTTTAATCTCATAGATCCCTTGCTCTGCTGATGATATCAGCCTCGATCACCAGATTCTCCTCTCCTCTGTCAAGTGCTTTCTCATTTCCTACCATACTGCTTTTTAAATGTGTGAAAGCTCCTACTCAAAGCAGAAAGCCACTTGGAAAAAACGAGATCCCTTTTAACAAATAGTATATCTTGCAACAAATTGCATTTTGTACCTAAAACCCACATTCACACTAATTTCCACCCCTTACTTTCACATTCTGTTTTCCAGTAGTCTCCTCTTCCTGGCATTCTCTTTGAGAGAACATTAGGTATTATGAATAATATCATATATAGCATTAAAAAAAAAATGGTTTTATAAATATGCAGAAAATTACTAATTCTGCTTGGCCTCTTAATGCTAATGCAAGACAAACATTAACAGTTACAAAGCACAGAAATAGGGATATTATCTAGGACTACTTTTATGTTATTTTACTCACAGTGACATTATTCTTCAGTCCCACCATTTCATATAGTCTCAGAGGCCAAACACACTTATACAGTACTTCCAATAAGTAGTGAGACTGATACTCTCAGTGCTGTTTTCAGAGTTATTTTTCCTCCGACATGCTTGAAGACTGGATGAAAAAATCATTTGGAGTTGATCTTAAAAAAAACCCAAACCTAAAAGATCCCTGAAGACTGCTACAGTCAAGTACATATCCCATTCTACTTTCAAGCTATGGCATAACTTCTTCAAAAATTATCAACCCTCCAGGTCACTTCAGAAGAAAATACATCTTGCTATGACAGCTGTTAGCAACAGAATGCACATTACACTCAGCAGACAGCTACAGAACTTTGGCAACAAACTTTGTGGCCACTACTGACCCTGGCTAAACCTCTGACGGCAGATGATTATTTCCTCAAATTCTCACAAAAGTGTTTGTTCAGAAGAACAATATCAGATAAAAATACTGAAGACTAGCATGGTCATTCTGTAGTAAGCAATTTATCTGCAACTAAAAAGGTAAACAGAAAGAAAGACCTGGTTTGTGTCAGCTATTAAATCCAAATCTTACATAGCTTAATAACACACACTTGAGAAAAAATTTAATTTGTTTTTTTACCGTATGGTTAGCACTCAAGGTTAAAACAAGGAAAAATAGCCTACACCATCATCAGAAAACCCCCAATAATTCTTCCAAATAGAAAATTCTCATCAGTATGTGAGAAATGAGAGTAAATGTAGCCAATCTTATTCTCATATTTTTCAAATCGTGTTCTTCAAACTCTTCCATCACTTACTACTAAATCACTAGTTAACCTCAAAATTGAACATATATACATATATAAAAGAAATGCTAAGTTAGAGTGGAGAAAAACTGATTTTTGTTTCAATTCATTTTTCAGATGCAACCTTCCCTCCCTTACCTGTAACCTGTACTACAGCAACCATGCTTAACGCTTACTGTGTGTCGCCATTCTATGATTTACAAATAGTGGTTGTGATAACTATAGGAACCTGCAACTGCATAGATGCTGAATGGTACTCATCTCCTTATGGTCTCTGCCATGCTGCCTCTCTCCCCCCAAGAGGGATTTAACATCAGCAACGTGTCCCATTGTTGCTTCCTGCTGGTTTGTAGGCCAAAAGATTTATGGCAGAATCAGAGGATACTTCGTAAGCTTTCATTTTATTGTATGTGCAGTCTGCAGAGGCTACCGCTAAACAGTCTTATTATGGCCTTGTTCCCATGTCTGATTTTACTCCAGCCAAGGTAGTGACATCAAAAATATCCCCAAAAGACTGTACACAAATCACTGATATGATGCTGAAAAGGATAAGTTATTGTATTCACAAGAATCCTTCAAAATGATAGTAAAATGGCACGTCTCATTTGGCACCTGATTTTTTGATCTCTGCTGGAGAGAACCTGACGTATGGCTAGGATTTTTTCTTCTCCCCACAAGAGGCAACAGACAAGTACACCCACAGCACCTAGTAAAAGAAGTTCCATTTCTAGCTGTAATAAATAATCTCTCTCTTCAAAGTCCAGATGTTTTACAGAAAAGATGCAAGAGACTTTTGCTTTACAACCCTGGTAGGTTACTGTGACTCTTGTTAATGAGTAGAAAGATTGTTTAACTAGCATGCTAGGGAGGCTAGAATCCCTCCTAATGTATATTTTCTATTTAAATTTTGCACACTGCATACGAACAAACATTATTGGAATAATTTTTTATACATATATATATTTTTCAACAATGCAAATACATTGTGAGACCTTAGCCTTGAAAGTTATTTTTTCCAGAAAACTGTACTTATATTAAAAAATATTGATAATGAGATATCAGAACATGAAAACATGTAATAGTGTTTGGATCTCATTTGTCTTTGAAATTGTTTCTGAAACCCTCTTATTATGCAGACTTTCTCATGTTGACTTTCCTGTCTTTTGACGGTATTGGCCAAGACAAAGAGAGAAGCTCACTAACTTGTAAAATTAAGCTTTCTTCACAATGCAGGTTTTCAGATTCAGTCCTGTCAGCCTCTGTATCAATTCTGTGATTCACATGAGTTTGGGTCAAGCCTCAAGTGACAGAATGAATTTACTGCTTATGGATACTTTTTTTTTCCTTATCACTATCTGCCCCCCACTAGTGGAGTATTCACTACCTTAGATCAGGTTAATAGCGTGCTTGTGAGAACTTATTTTGTATCTTGAAGCCTTTATATTAAACATCCCATTGCCTAAATTGGCTAAAAAATTATTTATCTGATTACAATTCCAAGTCCTGTATTGGAGCTGACTCTCTAATTTGCTTGAAATGCTTTTATTTCAGAACGCTTTACTTGTCACACAAAAATATATTGTACATTACTGATTATAAATAATAGAGGTTAAGAGACAGCTGGAGTAAGTGTTATGTAGTAAATTGACACATCCCCTTTCATACAACGTGCAGTGTCACTGCCCTAATTGGACTTACAGTCCAATTTGCATATAGAAATGGATAAACCTTAAAAGACAGCAGCAGTTTATTAATATTAATTTTAACATAACCTACCAAAAAATGCGTAAATCATAGGTAAACATTTATGTATGGGATGTCAGCTGTCTCTCTTAGTCCATCATGATACATTATTATTTACTTTGTATCTAAATGACCTGTCAGACTGGAATACAGTTCTGAACCAAGCTTCAATAATAGAAATTACAGCTTTAAAAAATATTGTGCAGTTCCTTGCAATGCAAGGATGAAGATACTAATATTTTACATAAGAGATAAGATGGAGGACAAGGACAAATAAAGAATTAGTTACCTAACTTCACTATTGTACAGACAATGGTGGTTCTTCCTTTCAAATCATTTTAAGGTTTTTGTTGTTGTCATTGCTTTGAAATAAAATCAGCTATGCCTTAACTGACAACTAAACAATGACTAAGTGATTGACAGCAATGTCAAGAGACTGAAAAGTAGCCTCAAAAGACTTAAATTTAATTCACTCAAAAAACTAGAAAACACCTGATCTGCATTCCTGCATGCCCTTAAGCTGATTTCTCGATATTTCAGTTTTATACATACATCAAATTCCATACAGACCATTTTTATATGCAAATACTTAAGTCTGATATCAAAACATTTGGCTTCCTACAGGGGCAGGCACAGGCACAACCTAACTGCCTGTGGGTAATGGTTTTAAACTAAAAGAGGGTAGATTCAGACTAGATATAAGGAAGAAATTTTTCTTGATGAGGGTGGTGAAACACTGGAACGGGTTGCCCAGAGAAGTGGTAGATGCCCTGTCCCTGGAAACATTCAAGTCCAGGCTGGATGGGGCTCTGAGCAACCTGATCTAGTTGAAGATGTCCCTGCCAATTGCAAGGGGGTTGGACTAGATGACCTTTAAAGGTCCCTTCCATCCCAAAGCATTCTATGATTCTATGATTAGTGGCAATCCTGTTACATGATCGAAGTAATTCTCGCCTGAGCTGGCACAACCTTTGTGTAGCCCACCCTCAAAGCTGTATCTTTATTAAACTGTGCTATTTCACCAAATTGTCACAACATGACATTATAGACATACAAAATCCCACGCAGTCAGCATTAGACTTGCTCACTGATCCCATTTTTACACTTACTGACCACTGCACCTTCATCTTACGCATTCGCACTGCAGTACAGTATAGCAGGATAGGCTGGAGGATGCAAGATGTAGCTAGCCTGAACAAGGCATCATTCTTATGATTTGTCTAAGGATCATATGCTGATCTCATCTACTGGATGAAAAGAAAGTCTAAGGCTGGCAAAAGTTATAGCAGTAGCTAGCTTTTACTAAGCATAGGCAATGTTAACTCATGCCTTCACCTTTCAAAGGCTTCTCCACCAAACCCTGGTGTTAAAGAGAGACCTACTGTTTTTGTGTCACATACTCCCATGTAACATGCTATCTGACATCTGAGCAGGGTTTATGCAAGTACAGAGAAAGGTTATGCAGGGCTTACTGCAAAATCAGACTGTGCCTGAAGAGACTGTTATCTTAAGGCATGCAGTATGCTCACATTAGTTTTAGAAGGTGTCTCAACATAAAGACTTTAAATTCAGTTGAACAATGCAAACGGAAAAAAACTCACAAACCAGGACATACGTCCCCCATTGGACTATTTAAAAAATAAAATACAAATGCATCATAATTGTGGCTATACTATTAGTCACAATAACATTACCATTAGATGACTTGGAAAGATTTTAGAGAACTTCCTCTAGTGCCAAGGTGTGTCAATTTTTATTTCAAAGCTCACACAAGCCATATGAACTATAATTTGACATTTTAAAATTCATTCAGAAGATGTTTTTAGTCTATGTGCAGAACAATATGTTCACTGCATGTCTATTTTTACTTCTGAGCCACTAGTTTCAACACTAATGCTTTACAATAATTGGTGATGCTCTCATAGAAGATGGAATACCACCTTCATGAAGAAAAAAAAACATTTTGGCATAATGTAAGAAATCTTTCCCTTTTCATTGCACTCATAAGCAAGTTATAATGTAGGTAAACCACAGGTGAGACTTAGAGAGCGTATGCTGCAAACCCTGCTGTAGGCTTCAACCAAAAGCCAGAGCTCCATCCCCAGCCTTCTCCTGAAAAAAACTTTGGCAGAGGGTATTGCCACCAGTGTGAAGGGCTCCACTGGAGTCAGACTCAGTGGAAGACAGGGAAGCAAAAAAACCCACAAAGATGTCGTTGCAGGACTTGAGTCTCCTTTCATTTGTTGTTCAAAACTGCCACACTTATTGTATAGGAAATTATTTGTATCCTATGCATATAGGACTTCTATAATTCCAGAATCAGCGTTTCAAATTCTATTGCAATTCTAGAAAAACAATTCCTGTGTTCATTTCACTGACAGGATGTGGTACATTTCATTTGCATCTCAGTCAGGGATCTATTCAGGCAGTAAGATTCTTTTATTCAGAGCTTCTTACCAGAAGGGTTTTAATCAATTTTAGATTGCTGAAAAACAACCTTGTAGATAAAGAAGCCTCTTCATACTGTCTCGCTGACAAATCACTTTCAATGCAAAATTTCAAGACACAACACACTTAAAAATTCAAAACTTCCACTGAAATCAACAGTAGTTTTGATCAATCAGAGTCAAATAAAAACTGATACAAAGTTTGGCCCTCAGAACCTACGTACTTCTGCGATAGATAAAGGTTGCTGTTAATGCAGTAAAGATAGCTCTATTTTAGATTCTTCCTTTATAGCAGCCCTTAGGCACATAGTTAATGTAAGACTGGTAACACAGACTTAATTAAGACTACCCCTGAATAAAGCCATGCCTGTATTAAGGTACCAGTGGGATCCAGACCTTCCTAAAAGAACTGCCCTTTAATGCAGAAGTCCACTACAGACTGTTCATTATAATATCTTAAAATATCACATTTTACATATTTGTGTTAAAAAAATGGCATGAAGTTACAATCAATACATGAGCTTTACTACAGTACTGCTACACTAGTTTTATTAAAAATGCACGCTGGCACCATGCCAGCAAGTGACGATATTTTTGCACAGAATTTTCAAAGATACTTAGTGGAACTGCTCGATGCTGCTCTCTATCAATGGTAAAGTTTCCATCAGCTTCTGTGTGAATAACAGGGAACAATTCCCTCAGTGTTACCTAATTTCTTTTCCTGGGGCTGCCACTGACTTCTCCTGTGACGCGAGTCACTTCTCTCTGTACCTTGTTCTATTCAGCTGTTAAAAGGGTTATAGAATGAGGTGTTTGAGGCTGTTGGCTCAAACGTGCAGTTTGTTAAATAACAGCCTGGAGGGAAATATGAAACCCAAAATTATTTTAGAAGATTTACCATGTCTTTTACATAATCTTACAGAAAATCTCAAATACCCAAGCGTGCAGACTGGGAAATGGCCTGTGAAGTTATGTACTGACAAACCTAGATAAAATTTTAGAAGAGAAAATTCTAACAACTATGCAGCTGTCTGGCATTACCCCTCCAGTTTCCATGGATACAACCATTAGATCAGCACAAACAAAGCAGCTGCAATTTTGAAATTAGTATTATTTTAAATCACCCTCTCTTACAAAAATCCTGGTGACAACAGATGTGTTAAAAATACTGAAATTCTTTCGTTGAAAGCCCACCCAGTTGCAACATTGTTAAAACAAAGGTTATAAAAGAGAAGAAAATAAATCCAACATTTTACCTTTTCATTTTAGGTAAGAAAGACTACAAGCAGGAGGAAAGATTAGTAATATTTACAGGAAAAAATGTTTTCCAGTTACATAGTTTGTTTTGCAACACCAACAAAATTTAGAAAGAAGCTAACCTTTGTGGGGAGGAAAAAAAAAAGAAAAACAACAAAGCCAAAACCACAAAACCAACAGAGAAGGTATATTTGCTTTTAGGACAACTACAAAAGGTGCTCTGCAAATATATCCAACTTTGCTTGTTTGTGGTGATCCCAAAATATGACACTCACAGACACAAATTCTGACTCAAGCTACAACATTTTATTAAACAAAGAATATTGGCAAAAAAAAGAGGGGGGGAGACATTAGGCATTGCCTTTAGCAGAAGCATAGGGGGCAAACTTTATAATTCATATGACTACACAACTCATTGGAAATACTTAATACACTGAAGCAAATAATAGGAATAAGCAAGAATGACTGCAAGCAGGTAACTTTTAAAGACAGAAGGCTGAATGAAAATCTCAAAAGAGGAGTATTCTTGGGTAATCAAGATAGACTATTACAAGCTTTGTTAGCTTTTATTTTGATGTGTACTAGGAAGTCTCATTTTAAACATCTCATTATGCTTTCTGTATCAGTGTAAGCAAATCTAATGCCTTCTATTTCTGACAAGGAAACAAGCTATATAGTTCAACCTTCTCAAAGATGCAAGAAAACATGACTAAATGCAAGGAAGGAAAGTTTGGATTCCCTTCTCATCAGACACTATTTTCACAGAGATTAATAAATGCTGCAAGGTTTGCCAGGAGAGATTGCTGTGCTAATTTCTTCTATAATTTATTTTGAACTACCAACAACTTCCTCTTATGGATTTGATATTAATTATTAACTTCTCTGAGAAGAGCTGATATGCTAAGATCCTTTATGATAAGGGTGTTACTAATTCTTTCATGATTTAAAAAAGTTTGTAACTCAGAAATTCAAAGCCTATATTCAGTAACCAGCCAAAACTAAGGTTCTAATGAACTCTTTAAATGAAAGGTGTAATATATTGTGAATCTCAAAATCTTAATTAAATTTTGTTCTTACTACATTAAATGAATAATTTTTTATACTAGTGGTTTCAGATTTCTCTGGCTTTTCTCAATTGAATGGTTAGGAACACTTAAACTAATTACCCTTCCTGCATGTTCTACCCTTAGACACTTGGTGAGAACTCCACAAAACACTCTCTTGATGCTTTGATGGGCAAACAGGCAACATATACTACACTAGAGAGCACACAGTAGACTGACTGGCAGAAATTAGTTTTAAGTGATTAGCACAGCATGCATATTTAAAGACTGAATGCCTCGTATTAAATTAAGAGACAAATTAGATTTATAAGTTATGCTAGATTCAGCTATCATAGAAAGGTAACTGAATATTGATGCAAAACAAGCTTTTCTAACTGTTAGTCTGAGTCACCAAATGGACCAGCAACAGGACCGGTACGGTTCACCTCCTGTCCCCCAACCTCCATCCCCCTGCACATACACATCTCCAGAGCACACAACCCACCATGGAAAGACTTGGAAGAGTGAGTACCTAAAAATATCCTGCATCTAGTTTACTTTTCCTCTGGGGTCTTAGCACTGGGAAGGTAGCTAGACATGGCAGCTACGGTTCAAAAGATTTTTTGCCTCCTTTTCTCAAAATTCAAGGTACAATTATTTTCTCTTGGTATTTACTATTGCAAAGCTGGTCCTTGGGCATACTTCTGGGCACACTAGCCTGTTCCATAAAGGCTTCCACCCACAATCGGTGCTTTCCAACTGCACCAAACCTTTCTACTAGGAATGACCAGCAGCCTATCCAAAATCAGAACAACTTCCATGAAACAAAAACAATCCCTCTGCTCCACACGTCAAAGGAAGCCACAAAAATAGAGTTAGAAGAGCTGATACATACAATATAATAATTAGGAAGGAAGTAGGGAAATGTGAAATCTTAATTCTGTAATGACAAAATGGTTCAAATATAATTTGTTTTTACAGAATAAGGGACTGTTTAGGTTCCCCTCCAAAATGGCTTTCCCTATATTCATGGTTAATGAGTCAGCAAGTACCAGCAAAAGGAGAAAAGGCATAGAGGACTATGGGAAACTGAAAAGGAAAAACCCAAGGGAAAATGACATGGCTTCGTTAGCACAGCTATATTTTCTTTTCCTGTCCATGCAGTTTAACCAGGAGAGTATACATCTCTCCTTTTCCTTTTATAAAGGAGGAGAGAGCTAGGCCATAGAAAGAGGACAAATCTATATAATGTGCTACAAAAATTAGTCTAGTAACAGAACTTCTTAATTTTCACGGCTTTTCTTACAGCTAGTTTTCTAGTGTCTAACTACACAGCCAGAGGGAGAGGGATATATATACAGGATATATATACATATTCATTAGAAGTCTGCAGGGCAAGGTTTAAAAAAACAAGTAAGACATTAATGTGGAGAGTGTCAACAATTCAAGACAGGAACTATTTAAGTTAAATGATTTAAAGACTGAAATAGCATCAAGCTATTCTGGGGAAGCAGAATTTATTTTTGTAGCCCAGATACCTGTCCCTGTATAATCCTGCCACACACTATGTTACTAGCTTGCTGTCACTATAAAGCTTACTATTATAGATTGCTGGGGATACCTAGAAGCACATAAGGATAATTTATCTATCATGGCATGCTATATCAGTAAATATTCAGGCTACATCAGTTAGATAAATGGGGGATTCAAAGCTTAAGCCAAGAAGAATTTGCTCGTTTACTACTTCTTCCAGAGAGGTTTTTTCATATTGCATAACATAAAAAGTTAGAGGAGGAAAAGGAAAGCTAGGCCGCAACTGCATTTCTTTACAAAACACGTTGCATGTGAACACAGACATGGTGCTTTTCCAAGGGAACGTAACCCAGAAGTGAAAAGGGTTTCCACTACTTCCAAAAAATTAGCTTGATAGCATGCATTGCATCTATTCTTTTTTCAGTGCCTAAACAGGCAAGGATTGTTTTAACACCATGTATGAGTCGTATTAGCTGTTTTATTGTTTCCGTATAAAGTACAAACTGTTTTAAGACTAAAAATTATAAGACATATGAGGCCAAGTTTAACCTCTATTATGAAATCATACATGTTATACGAAAGAAGACCCAACATGTATTTCAGATTTATTGCTGAACAATGGCATCCCATTCTCAAATAATTATTTGTAAGACATAGCAAAAGAAAAGCCTTTCAAATTAAACAACCAAGTTTAATTAGTCTACAACTTGACCTGGACATTTCATAGTCCTTCTCCAATTCCCAATTCTAAACATAGGGGCCAAGTCAGTGCATGATTTCTAGAAACCACCTTACAGAACCTGCAGAAATAGGAAAATGCTAACAGCCGAAGAGGTTAGTATTCTAATGCATAAATTGCAAAAGCAAAGGCTCCACCCCAGGCTTCAGTTAATCACCCTGTGTTGTGATCCATACACGTGTGTGTATATCTGTCTATGTATGTATCGGTATCTACATATACCTGTATATATTCTTTTTTTATTTCATTGCTTTCTTTCCACTATCAGAGGCAAACCCTTATAGCAATGCTGCTCTATGACTTTGGTAACTCATGTTTTATGAAGATCACATTAAATACTCACATGCACGAGAGAAGATGAGGTGCAATTATCCTGAAAAGATTTTCCTGATCCAAGACACTTAAGGAATTTGAGTCCATTTAGTACTGAAGCCTGCTCTTCTTCTTATACCTCACGTCAAAATGTTGCTTTTAAATATACGTTAAAACAGAATCATTTTCAAATACACACACCACTTCTGAAAGCTTTATTGTAGCCTGTTCTCAAAACACAAACTTTGGGAACTTGCTGGCAAACTGTCAAGACTTCAGAACAGAAAATACGACACCAATAGAAAAATCATATGACAAGCTTAATGGTCTTCTGCCCTTCAAGAACAGCAAAACCTTAAATCCACTATGTCCTGAAACACAAAAATCATTAAAACTGGGAAATTAATTTCTTAGGCCAACACAATTGAACAACATTCTATGAAAGCACACTAATCTGGGGTCATGTCCATCTTATTTATATTTTTGCCATTATGTTACAATAATTTTTCTTGAATTGGGATGCTAAGGCCATTAATGCATTAATACAGGTTCTTTGAGCAAGCGCTAGATCTGTATTCTATGGAGTTTTGTGAGATAACATTTACATTTATATTTTATTTTATTTTCCTGTTTCTTCTTCTCAACTTTGCTTTGTGACATTTCTACAATACAGTTATTTTAATGTAAAAAAAAAAGTTAATTTCATGCATATTCTCAGTGAATTCCACTGAGAACTGATATTATGGCGTTACTATGAAAATATCATTAGTTATATTAATTGCTTTCAGTGGAAGCACAGTCAGGTATCCAATGCAAGTGTTTAGAAAAATCTACTGGGAATATCTAGGCCAGCATATTTCATAAGTAAACTGAAAAGCATCTTTTTGAAAAAAGGGCACTTTTAAAAGTTTTTGTGTAGGAAAGGTATTGGGTGACAAGGGGATAAAGGATATAAATTAATTAAACTCCTTTTTATTTTCAACATTGACAAAGACCTTGTATAGAGCCAAAAGAGGCTACCTGTTCTACCAGCTCCAGTTAACAATGAAAATATTAAGTAGCTTGAATAAGGAGTTTGGTTACCTATTGATTTATCCATTCTTCCATGTGGGCCTCTGATTTAATGAAAATTAAGATATCTGGAACATAGAGATTGGAAACACATCAGGTTTTGCTTCATTACAGAGGAAGTAGTAATAATAGCAGTAATGGAGAATGAAATAAATATTCTCACAAAATATGGAAGCATAGAAGTATTTTTCACTAGTAACTGGGCATAACAAAAAATGAGTGCAAAGGTGCGTATCGTGAGGAAGTATGTAAGGAAAAAACCTGCCACACTGAACAAGGCAAACTTAAGCAACAAATCCCCATAAACAAGGACTATCATTTACTCAGTTAAGTTATTTTTAGCTTTAAGAAGAAAAACATCAGAAACCTCCTTCCATTATTAAACTTTTATTTTCCCTGTGTTATTTGTTATATACAGTTGATAAAATCAAGTGAAGACTGGAGACCAGAGTAACAGGTTAATTCTCCAAAGCAGAAAAAAAGAGGGGAGAAGGGAGAGACATCATGCAACAGCAAAGAACAAACAATAACTGGGGGAAAAAAATGGCACAAGTGATGCATTGCATGTAGACAGCACACTCCGTATCTTTGTTACATAGTCAACTTTCTGCTCTCATTTAAACAGACATCTTTAATAGCTTGGTAGGGTGATAGAAAATTCCTTAAGACTGACAGAGACAATATCAATGTTAAAACCAACCACAATAAGAAGACACTAATAATTCAAATTTATAAATACGTGGGTTTGATCTCTCAAAGACCAAACAATTTCAAAAACTTCTTAAGCGTGTAGAAGAACAGCTGGAAACCGCAGTTTGATTTAAGAATAGCAATGTGGATTAAAGCAAAAGACAACACAATAACATGCTGCAGCAGTGAACCATGTCTCAACCTCTAAATCTGCCCACTCATGATGGCAGAGATTGAAAATGGCCCAAACTGTACCACCTGTTATGCTGCATATTAAATTACAACTGTCAAGGTGGGATTTTTAAACATAGAAAGAGCACATTTTCCAAAGCAACCCATTTTTGTGATCTGCAGTATCCACTGCTACCAAGTCAATTTGTTGCACACTGCAAATGAACTTACTTGGCTTGCGCTGAGATAATGTCTTTACAAAAAGGCATTATATCATTGTGACGCAATGTACAACAAAAGTCCCAAGTAGCCAAAGTGTTTAACACTCGAGGAAAGGGAAAAGGTATGAAAAGGGAGCTGCCATGACTGCCCTGCATAGGCATATACACGTTCCCGCTTTCTCTAAAAACTAGTACCAGTGCCACGTTTGCAATATGGACAAAGACTTCCAATTAATGCAGAGCGTTAAGCACAATGTAGATTGGGAACACTTTTCCTTGCAGTTGCACTTCTGCCTTCCTTCTGAGACTAACTACGACACCACCAGAGCTGCTTCATGCCCCAAAGTGGTCTGTCTGTCTCTCTCACGAAGTCCAGAATTAACCTCGAAAGGAGACTAGCGTCTTACCTCCAGGAAAGAATTCCACATAAAGAAAAATCAGAGGGATCAATTAAATGTTCGAAGAAAAGACAAAGGCAAGAAAAAGCAGGTGCCTTGGAACTACAGGTTTATACCCTCCCTCCTAAGGCAAACTCCTGAAAATGACATCCAGAAGCACAGGAAAATTGTACAATGCTCCTTGTAGGATATACCAAGTCAGGTAACCCACATGAAAGGACCCAGCATTGATTAGAAAACCAGTTGCACCAAATCAGAATTTCTCAGGCTGACAAGGAATTGTTTTAGTACACTACATACCAGCTTTAGGACAACCTCAGTTCATAAATAAGTGCAATGAAAACATATAACCTACATTAGACCTTAATATTGTGTTTTTCTAGGGTATGTGCAATATCTACAGGAGTGATTCTGTTAAAAAAAAAAAACAACACAAAACACAAAACAACCACCAAAACTTAAGTGTCTCAATAGATTTAGAATTGAGAACACAAAGACAGAACAACACAATAAGATTTAAAAGGTTTGTGTTACATTAAAACATTAATGTTTCAAAAATCTTTATTGAACAAAAACTAGGAAATGTGGTATTTGACATGCTGTAGACTGTGAATGGCTAATGGGACAATGCAGAAACAAAAAAGAACAAAGATGTTAAAGGACAAAGAGCAAAATGAGCAACTAAGTTGTTTCTATGGCTGCATTTGTTAGTGCAAAAGCACCTTGGAATGAAAATTAAATTATAGTATAAGAAAATAAAAGCAGGTTAGGAGAATTATCTAAGCACCAAGTAAAGATTCTTGGGGCTTTTTTTAATTCTAAACCAACAAGAGTTAAAAGAGCAAATAACAGTAAGAAGGGAAAAGACAATTACGACAGCAAATTTTTAGAAGTGACTTGCTGGTAGACTTGCTATATCCAGCATCATCCTCAAGTATACCATCTGAAAAAGCTGTTCCACTTGGGAGGATATATTATTGTGTAATATAAAAAAAAGTGTAATTTATAGAAGTAGCAGTTTACTACCATGTTTCAAAGTTATGAGACAACAAGAAAGAATACCCGGGGAATCTAATTTAAAAATCGTTAAACAAAAACTTCTGGCCAGCTAGTCCACTCAAAAGGCGACAATGGAATAAGCTTATGAAATAAGTTTGTAAGAGAGATGATTTACAAGAACAGATGACAACAAGATTTCCTCCTCGGAGGTGAAAAATAATAACCTAGATGTAAGTAGAATAACCCCCAAATGCCCTAGCATTTCAGTCACCTTTCTCTAACATATTTTATGAATGTTACATTAAAGCAGCAGTATCTCAGAGGGAAGCTGGATGAAGAGGTACTTTGTAGATTTACAGCCATACACTGAAAATTTTTGCTGCTCTAACTACATGCGTACAGTTGAACCAGAAAGTCTTCTTGGTCCCTTTCTATTCTCTGAAACAGGTGCAGTAAGATTGGTGTAAGAACTCTCATAGCAGCATATCTTATTCTTGTACAAGAGTATCTGGTCTCTTAGCAGAATAGATTTCTTTACAGAGTTCCAGGTGACCAAGTTACCATTCTGAAGGAGTTACCCCAAACCGTGGTAACCAAACACAATGGCTTAATTTAGCCCATCTGAATTAGTAAGTGGAATCTATTATAAGCCCGTATGTCACTGTGACTCAACTAACAGGCAGTAACTTACTAGGCCAATATTTCTTGATCATCTTGGATTATATTATCATGCTCTCTACATGATGACTGAGGTGTCCCTCAAATCAACAGAACCATAGTAGTTTGTTTTGGTTTTAAATCTATTCCTAACCAAAATATGTTTATTGAAAAAACTGCCTTCAAGACTTAAGAGGCAAAAAGAAACTCTCTCGTTAGCACCACTGGAGCAGAATTATTTGCATTGAGTAGTACTTGATGTACAGAGCAGAAAAACAGTTCCAAGGACATCAGCAGAGCTATTTCTGTTTAAGAGTCTTCTCTGTGTCAAGAAGAGTATCAAAATGCTTCGTGAAAATTTGCATGCATTCTATTCCAGGTTTGAGGAAACTTTAGATTTCATTTCCCATCTGCAAAGCACCATCAGTTTGTATCACTCATGTCCTGTTATGTAACAGAGTGGGACTGACACAATCCAACCTGACTTGACAGAACCTGAGCTGTCATCTGTGAAATCTGAAAAAGCACTTTTCTAATGCTGCAGTGGCACGAAACATTTTTTTAAACATCAGCTTATTTTTTAATACTCAAGGCAAAAAAACCTATCAAATAAAATACTTCACTGACACCTGAATTCTCTAAGCAGTGCAACTGGTTTACCATCATGGTCATTCTCACGCATAGGGGTACATAAATTTTGCATCAGTTTAGCTGACATTTTTGTTCCATGTGTTAGTTCATGCATAATCCAGGGCTGAGCATCTATGAATACACATCAACAGCAGCATCAATCACAGACGTAAAGGTTAGTTAAGAACTCATTTCCACCCTTTTGACTCTATTGTGACCATTCAGACATCATCAACATCATATTGAACAGAATAAAAAAGCTTATTAAAGCAAACCAAACCAATATTTATTCCCAAGACTTGTATATCTGCATTTGTAGCTAATGTGATTACAGTCATGAAACTCATACATATGAAACTAAAACCTTACTCAAGATACAAAGCTTGCATGCAACATTTTGACACACATTTTGGTCTCTACATGTTGCCAGAGTGCCCTTAATCTGTCATCTACTGCTCTTGGTGATGGTGAAGCTGATCGTGTCAGTAAACTGACATGAATCAGTGTTGGTACTGAAGACAATGTACCATATGAATTAATTATAAAAATAAGAAGATTCAACAAGACATTTCTTCATAGATTCATTACATTTCTTCAAGATTCTGGTGGGCAAATTTAATGAGCTAAATTAGCTCCTGCTGATGAATGACAAAGCCAATCGAAGTAGGAGGTGGTACTACTCTTGCTGGTAGCAAACCACTGTAACAGTTTAGACAACTTTTGACACCTCACCCAAAAGCATGAAGTTCCAGAAAATTCAGTAAGCAGCGTAACAGCTCGTAAGCTCTGGAACGTGTAAGTTCTACTCTGCTCTACTGTGCTGTTCATCATTTTTCTCTTGTGTTAGGTCACAGCAGTCTCTACTCTCCACACATCAATTTAATGCAACAGTCCAGCAAAAAAAATCTGTGACTATTGACTCTGGGAAGGCTCCAACATGCTCCACCAGGTGAGACCAAGTATGCAAGTATGCAGTATGCAACTGCATGGTCCCTATGAACAGGAGCACATACACCCCTCCCCTTCTTGTAGCAAAGGCCCAACCCAGTCTGGATGGGTCAGCCACCTGTGAAACTGCCATCTTAGCTGTAACCTCAATCTGTTGCCTGATTTAATTCATTGCCTTGCTGTACAAGCATTTATGCCAGCACAACTGATAAAATGCAGCAGCCAAGGGAAGGGAAGACAAAAGATGTCTCTGGATGGCAACACTGGCTTGTACTGTGTGTTAAACCACTGCCTTAAAAGTAGACTGGTATGAAATTCAATCACTCAGGATAATCTTCTTAAAGAATAATTACGAGAAAAGCACCAAAGAGAGGAAAACAGGGTTAAACAGAAAACAAGTGGTAGAAAATAAGTGAAGTAACGACAACTAGCTATCACAAAATTAAAAAAGGGGGAAACTGGAGCAGAAAGTAACATTTCAAAAATGAAGTTATTTGCAGATATACTATTTAAAAAAAATTGCAAGTGAACATCTTGCTCTGCAATTCTCAGATACATTGACCCAAATCCCTATTATTTAAAAATATGTTTGACATTCTGAATGTGTCAATGTAAGCACATTTTGTAGGACGCACAGAGAGAAACAAGACTTCTTTTAACTTCATACACATGACAAAAGTTTAATGGCCCTGCTGTCCATCTATCCTTTTGCAATATGGCTTACTGATATGGCTCAGTGTGTTTCATTTAAAAATGCACTCAGAACACAGACATCAGCTTTTCATGTTTAGTTCCTGTCATGCTTTTCTTATTCTTGACATGAACCATAAAACCCTGTCTAACTTCCAGTCCCATTGCATCAAAAAGTAATCTTTGATCTTACACCTATGGGTCCCTATTGCTGTTGAAATATTTGATGCTAACATTTTTTGCATGGCAATGTTCTCCAAAAATGCCCTTGAACACGTAAAAAGCATGAACCAAATTGATTGTTTTGGTAGAATATATTAGCAGAAGACTTGAACAAACTGTTAAATAAACTCAGGTCTGCTGAACATGGATGTTACAATACTCAGTTTGCAAAGATGTTTTGATACCAACCCCTAAAATCCAGTAAACTGGGAACTTATTGTCAGATCACTGCTTACATAAACAGGAAAATGCTTCTGGCATCCTCACCTGGTGATTTAGCTGTTCTTGGCATACTGCTTCCACATGTGGTCAGAAATCATTTGCTACCTTTGACCTGAAAGCTCAAACCTTTCTGAGTTTTACCTTGCTCTAATCTTACTTCAGTTTTCATGGCAAAGCTTCAGTAAACTGCACTGACTAAAGCAACCAAACGGAACTATTTGTGTGGCAACAGCAATAGAAAGGGGAAAAAAACCAAGCCAACCAGCCCAATTCCCAAATGCAAATTTGCCTTCAGTTTAAAACCAGCAAATAGCTGGGATGTCAGAATACTATTTTCAAAACTTTCTAAGTTACCTAGGCAGAGATCTTTGAGGGAAAAAATCCAATAGGAATTATGTGTAGAAGTACAATTTCTAATAGACTTCTATTACCCAGATCCTTACAGATATCTGGTCTCCCACGCTAAGCGATTTTGAAAATTTTATGCATTATCGTAAATGTCTGTGGAAGCAGGCAAGAATGTTCCTCTTATATTCACCTTACATTTTGGCAGCATCCTGATGATGACTTCGTAGGAGAAGTATGCAGTAGCAAAGCGACCAGCAAGCGGGTAAAAACTTGCCCAGATATATTCTGCTTCCCCTGACGCTATGCTATTGATAGAGGGTGGAAATACCTTGCAAGAAAGGACTAGTTAGTGGCTAGAATTAGCTTCTCTCTAACCCATGCAATAGGGACCTTTCCCGAAGTTATTTTTCTCCCTAGTGACAGGTGCAACCCATGCCATATAGCAGTCATGCTTTGTAAGAATGGGAAATTTTATATAGTCCAACTAGGCTCTTATAAATGTTCCCTAATCCAAGACATACAAGATGAACAGAATTGACAGCAATATATTCAGCTGGTAAAATACTAATCTACAGCCATTTTATCAGATTTTATTAATTCCAATAGCTATCTTACCCCACCACATCATTACACAATTCTAGTATCGGCTGGGAAGCTACAAGCTTAGCAAGTAGTAACATACTAAAAATGCTACCACATTCAGAATTCTTTCCTGTCACCAGTGCGCTGATTCTTAGTACAATGAGTACTCCTTCATGCTCATTCCATTTCTTGGTAGGTGGAACTTTTAAGTGCTACTTTACTGATGTACTATGTTATAGAATACTGCATATATGTTACAGATCAATTCAGGCGCAAAAAGAAACAATGTGTAATACTGCTCTAGATCCACAAGTCATGTCTTCAAACATAAAATAGATTTCTGTTTACTATTCCTTTCCAGATGCCTCTGCATTATCAAGTTACCATATTTACAGACCAAATTAAAGGGGAGCTGTCAAACAACTTAAATGTCTACTTCCCCTTAACAACCACCCAGTTTGGCAGGCTAAAGAGCTCCAACAGCATCAATTATTGACCAGAATTTTTAGGTAACTTCTTAAACTGTACTCATTGCAGCAATTTTATGTGATGTATACATTGTTATACAAAGTAATTTCAGTCCTTTTCTTGGGCATCAGGAAAAGGGTTTAAAAAAAGGAGTAGTTTTTAAGTCTGCAGATTATTGCTTTCATGTCACTTTGAGAAACAGCACAACATAACTACTGAATACTATGTTTTTAGGAGGAACACTCAAAACAATCACCACTCCCCAGCATAGTGCCTATCCTCTCCTTTCATCTTATTATCTCAGCTTAACACATAGTCCTTATTTGACAAATAAAGCTAATGGATGTGCTAAGGGTCAGTATACCATCACGATACTATTATGGATAGAATTTAAGTGCATGACACAGATCAGAAAAGCTAAAGCTAAATGTCAAAAACGCAATACAGATTATAGCGTAGGAATGCTTAAATGATGCAAGGTTACTTCCCAGAACACAATCATTTTCTCAGACATTTGTTTCACAATTTTATTTTTGTATTCTTTATATTATTATATTAATAATAATTATTCTTAATATTATTACTTCAAAGTAAAGAAACCAAATCCTTAGCTTGAGTGGCAAACAAGCAAACCTGTAATAACAGTATTGGATTTTATTATACAGTTAAAATTTATACTATGCACATTAGGATAACTTACTGGTATCTTGATATATCACTTCAGCTACTCTACTACTAGCATTAGCATGAAATCTGACTAATGCTATATACATAATGAGTCTATCTGTAAACTTTGGAGATCATGTGAGGGTTTTTCCTGACCAAAACGGGCTTTGAGTTGTATCCACTCTTTCTTGGGAGGCATTGTAGAATGTATCACACCTGAATGTAGACAACTTGGAGGGGCTTGCTAAAAATAATATGTTTCTCTTGTAAACATGTCACAATATGAGAACTTTTAAAGAGCCCTTTAAAAGCTGCTGCTTTATTTCCTCCCTTATTTTTGCAACTTAGAGAGGTAAAATGAGCAGCTAAATAATCTACTAAATGACTGGAAATACCCTGGCTGAAATCTAAAACAGTATCAGTAACATCCTTTAGGTTGACAGAAAATAATTTTCAAAGATTAATTTGATCTTTATTTTACCGCACCACACTGATCTTTCACTTTGCAAAGTTCTTAAATCAGGATATTTATTACAAGGTAATACCCGTCTCTTAAGACAACTTTTTTTCCTCCCTGTGCACACACAGGCACAAAGGAAAATGGACAGAAAATACAGAAGCTATGGATTTTATTTTAAATCCTCTGAAGAGAACTCATTGCACAGAGGTTCCCAGAGCTAGCATACAAATCTCAAAACCCATCTGAAGGGAAAGGTACCATCTTTAATATTAATATGTTTCCAGACAAACAGATTTTTTTTTTTAAATATAGGTTTACTCCCTTGTAAAAAGCTTCAATTAGTCAAATAAAACATGATGAAAGGAAATCTGTTCATACTTCCAGTTTTTTGCTTGGTTGGTTTTGGAAGAACAATACATAATGTCAACTGCTTAACAGTTTGTTAATCACCAGTGGTTCATATATTGACATTTCTACTCTACCAATTTACAGAAAATGTAATGCTTCATGGATTCTGCACATGAAGAAGAGTTCAAAAGCACACTAGGTAGATTTTGAAAGCTTTAGTTAGAATACACAGGGGTCAAATGCCTTTGACAAAATGACTGGGAAGTGTTATCAATGAGACTTGCACATAGTTTTCATTAAAAAACAGGCAGCTCATTATTAGTCATTGTTCCTTAAGTTCTCCTAATTCTGGTATTACATAGCCAGAGGAGACACAAGTTTAGAAATTGCTTCTTATGCAGTACTCCAGCTAGCAGTTGTTCCAAATGTGACAGGACAGAAGCATTATTTGTATTTCTGGAGTAGACAAAATATAGGTTACATCAATATTGGAAGGGCAACTCCAGCCTGAAGGCATTATAACTAAAGGTAAGAGGGTATAGAGTTTGAACAAATGTGTATCACTTGTATCTCAACTTGGAGTACAAACAAAACAGTGAGTGACAGCATGTAAGAGAAACAGGGATTAGAAATGCAGAACTCAACTAAGATCACTAAAGTCATTTCAGACACCTGCATTTTGCTATATATTTAGACCTGGTAAACTGAAAGGGAAGATGAAGTTATCCTGTTAGAAATTCCTTCAACTATTTCACTTCCCAACAGCAAAGATGTTACAAAAATGTGTACTGACGTTTACAGCTCACACAAGATTAATTAAAGCATCAGGAAATAAAACTCCAAAATTAGTCCTGGAAAAGCCGCAGGTGCCAAACTGCTATTTACAGAGTGAAGGGATGGAATATTTTAAAATTAAAGATTGTCATGCATCATCTACAAGGACATAAGAGGAGAAATATACAGCTAACTCAAAGAAAATAATGTTCGAACATCAGCAAAAAGATAACTACAACCTAGATTATGATAGTTTTGTTAACCTTTTCATGGCATTTCAATAATGTGCCACTAACAGAAGCCACCAAACCTAGGGAGCTAAAAGTTTTTCTGAAGTTATTATGTTCTCTCTCCCATTTTTATTCCTTAATTTTGTCTACAACATTACTTCTAGCCATTTCTTAAAAATTTGTGCAGTATTTTAGAACAGTATCTCCACCTCTACCAGTCAAAGGGATAGAAGAAATGTCAGCCAAAGAAACACCTGTGGTGTGCTTGTTTTGTTTCATTCCTCTCTCTGCACTCGCCTGGAAAGCTATGGACTGCACTCTAAGCAGCAACCTTCATGAAAACTTAGAGCTGTTACTTAGGAAGTGACAGCAACGGACATCCTACGAAATACAGAGGACAGTCTCTCAACAGCATGCTTTCATTATAAGAACATAATTTGGTTTAATGAGATCACACCAAGCCTTCCGTGCAAAACTCCAAAGTAGATGCAAACTCAATGCAATCTCACGTAAGCCCAACATTCTCTTAAGATTTAGAAATTTGGTGTTGAGGTGGCTTTTGCGGTTTTGCTTTTTGGTTTGTTTGTTTGTTTTTTTTAAACTAGGATTTCCACAGAGCAATCTGAATCATCAAACATAAAAATGAAATTTAAAAATTCATCTGACAATGGAGGTCTGACTTTTTTGCCCCCTACACAAATGCTGTGATTTAATATAAGATGCTCTGCTATCTTTCAATAAGAATGCTTCTGGGTTTTGTGCACAAACTACTCCATGGCATGACTTGGCATGACTTCAGCGTGCTTTACAACACTTACTGATCATGTATGTTAGATTTAGGTACAGAAACAGCTAGTTTAAGGATATTTACCAAGCTTAGGAGTGAGATAAGCAGCAAATGGTCCTTAATGCCAAAAGTAGCTCTACATATGCACAGAAGCAGAGCTTTAAGTTGCACATCAAACGTCATACCTACTCTTAAACTTCAGTGCTTTCATTCTGTCTAAAGCTCATTTTCTACCTGCATCTCTTCTTTGTGTCTCTAAGTCAAGCACTTACCGCTTATGGTTGTAAAAACTAATGCTCATCACAGAAATATAGATAAGAAGAACAATTGAATTAAGAGAAATAGAAGAAGCATTCTGTCTTGGAGAAAGAACAAAATATTCCCCCAAAAACGGAACAGGTGAATGGATTTGAGAGAAAATTACTGTAATTTTAAAAATTGTATTAACTTGCTATGTTCTACATAATGGTTCTACAGCCATTACAGCCTTGTTTAGAACTCTATTTTCTTACTTTTTATCTGTGTTACTCATTACTTGGGCTACTTAATCTATATTGTCGACTGCTCTATTTAATATATATAAAAATCTTGACTAACAAGATGGCAAAGGAGAGTAGGAGAACTTAATATCCCTATCAAATAAAATTCTTTAGGGTGTCAGCAAGTGCTGTCACTCATTTATTTAGACGAAGTCCACATTCTGGACAAAATGTTACTACTTTCTTTTCAGGTCATACTGAATTTCCATGCTTAATTCCTACAGCCAGTTACTCTATTAAGATTATGCAAGTGGAAAAATAAACTGTTTACAAGTAAGTAAAAGAAACTCATACTTCAGTTAGCTCACAGGTGGGTTTCCATAGAATCACTTTGCACAAGTCCTATTCCTTAGAACACTTACCTCATTCCTTGTTTGTTTGTTCTAGAGAATGCTCATAATTTTCTTTAAAGATTTCAGTTACAACAACTGCTGTTTTACTCATTTGTATATCCTCTGACTACCAAACATGAAATCTCTCCAACAGTTAAAACAGCCTAAACCTTTCAGTCAGTGTCTTCAAAAATACCATTCCAGAATTTTATACAAATGAGTTCTTCCTGGGCTATTTGGTGAGCACTGTCAAATTATCCTAAATTATTTTTGCTTTAACTATTCACAAATACTTGATGTGAGAACTGTATGAACTTTATAACCTGAAATAACTTTCACAACTTTGAACTGCTAATTATTTAAACAGAGTTTGTCTGGAACAGGTTGGTTTCATTATCTTAAGTTGAGATATGCATCACAGGCTGTGAGTGGTAGGTCTTGAATTGAAAATTTCTTTCTAAATTGAAGAGTTCCTCCACTGTAATCTAAAGCACAGCAGGCATACTTTTTATCCAAATGACTTGAATCACCATGGGAAAATGTAATGAGGGTTTCCTCACATGAATTAGAGATTTGAAGTTTAGCAAATTCAGAACGAGCACTCTTCGATTTTCTAACCTTGAGAGCCAGTAGCATTCTCCACTACTACAACTGCTCACCTAAGCAAAAAACAGATTCATAACCCACTCTTTGCAGCTCATTCAGTTCCTCTCTGTGCAAAAGCATTCATCCAAGAATTGTCAGAAAAAGCTTTATGCCTTTTTAAAATACAAGAATTCAGAAAAAAGGACAGTGCAGAAGATAAGGAGTCCAGAACAGCAACTTGGTAAGCATAAATCAAATTGCAAGGAAAAGGTAAGGACCTGCAAATGAAAAAAAGAGAAGATAGTTTTTTCCCTGAAAGTATGCTGGACAAAGAAATAAATTACTAATACTGAAGAAGGAAAAGCTCTTTACTTTGAAGAATACTCTTTTTCAAGGTTTGCATCTTATCAGCCATCAATCAAGATACCTGCTTGCTTATAGCATTGCCATAGCCCACATTTATTTCTACTGAATTAAAGAGACTTGCTGAAACAAAGTAGTATTCATAAGCAAGGGAATGAGACTTTCTCCCTGCATTTAGAGAAGAGTCAACAGATTCAACAATTCCAAATTCTAGACTTCCACTTACAGTTTACCTCATGTTCTTAGTAGTCATTGGGATCTCCAAACACTACTCTTAGAAGTATTTAAGAATAAAAGCTAGAATATTTTGTGTATTTCTCCCTTACTGTATGAATGAAAATTATATAAAATACAATTTGAGGAAAGCACAGTTTTCCATAATGGCTATTCTATACTGGATTTGCTAAAGCTTATTTAACTTCTTGTAATGGGAAACAAACAAACAGAAAACCTGCAAAAGATATCACTTACTTCAAAAAGCAATCAACTTTAACATGGAGGGCTCCCACACACAAACTCATTTGAAAAGAACTTAGATATTGCACTACCCGGGTTATCTGAATTGTTTAAACACAACTACCACTGATCTTTCCACAACTTTAGCTCCTTTCCATCTCATGGCTACTAGTCGCAGCATTTTTCAGTTAAGGTTCAGCCCTCTTGCAAAACCTGTTGGTTTGGGAGGAAGGGGGTTTCTGCTCTCCCAGGATAGCTGTACTTCTCACTCTTCTTTTTGTGGGCAGTATATGCACACCCTGACCACAAGCTGTTAACTGCATAAAGCTTTTCAGATTATTATGGGCAATATCTGACCCAGAATGAAAAGGCCACGTTCCCCATCTACAACATGAAGAGTCAAGGGTGTAAGAACAGTACTTTTCAGAAGCCATCAAGCTGAGCAGGTGTCTCCTACATGAGCCAGTGCTGCTACTGTAGTCAATACAGTTGTGTTTGCATAATTGCAGACAATTATGTCATTATGAGATGTGTGACACACTACTTAACAGTTGCTAGTGAATCAGTATGCTGACAATGCCAAGCACATATAGCACCAATCTCCCGTAACATTTTTTTCCAACCAGTCTCTTGGAAGGAATAATTTGAGAAGTGAAAGAATATTCAAAGTGAAGTCACTTTGCTACAGCCTCTAGGGGACCTAGGTTAGTTTTTTCCCTATTTAGTGATTCTACAGGACTGCGAAGTGCATATGAATGCATTGTTTCTGTCTTTTTCCAACTGAAGGAAAGCACATTCACAAGGTTTTTATCTGAACCAATACATAAATAAAAAATAAATTTAAATATTTGTATTATGTTACATTTTGTTTACATTTATGATTTTGACAGCACAGAACTTTTGCTCAACTTATAAAAAGGGGGAAAAGCCAAGATTTGTAACTATTCAGGAGACTACGCTGTTGCCAGAATCACTGGCTGAACTAAATGAGGTAGAAGGTATTGCAGTGCAAAAAAACCCAACAAATAACCCTCTTCCCTTCTATTAGCTGGAAAAAATTTCATTTTATTGCAACTAAAATATTGCTACCAACACCTACAGCTTTCTATACAACACCTTATGCAAACCATCTACAGAGATTTACATATTTATACATCTAAAAAAAAAAAATCAGCTTATCATGAGGACAGTAAAATACCATGTGTGTATACAGTAACAAGAATACAAGAACTGTACCTAGGGAATCTCAGTAACTCAAGCAGAAGCTGGGTTCTTCCTGGTCTTAGGAAAAACGATGCCTGGAGGTGCAGGGTATTGGCTTAGACAACTGACAAGCCAGCCTGCATGCAGGACTGCCCATGTGGGCAGGTAGTAGGAGGCTGACAGGGCAGGAGCAACTACTACAAGGGCCTGAATGTCTGAGAAACTGGGAAGTAACTTGTTGCAGATGGTCCTAGTGCAGCAAACTGCAGGGGAACAGGAAGGAGACCAGTGACAAAGCTGTGGCCTCACCTCCTTACAGCCGCATGTCACCACAGGCATGGCGTGGGCCCAACAGCTGCCCTGGGGCAGGCAGGGGCTCAGGTGGGTAAAAAGCCCAACTGCGACTTCTGCCCCATGCTCAGAAGCAGGCTACAGTGCTGGCACGCTGCAGGTAAGCAGCCTTTGGCAGCCCTGCTAAAACTGGTTCAGATTTATTCAGGAGGCTCAAATCCATCCTTCTACTACATCAGTTTTCGGCTTTTGACTTTTCCGTCCCTAACTGTCCCAATGTGCAAATACTCCATTTGCACATATACCCTATTCAATTAAAACACAAACAGCCCCCTACGTACATAATTGGTCATTTGTGTTCAGCTATCTGACTGGCATCAGGCACACAACAGGACAGCACTCGTACACATGCAGATCCTGTAGGATATTTCTTTAAGGCTGCTCTTTCCAAAGTCATTGCAATTGCTTCAGCTGGGCAAGCAGAAACACCAGCCACCACGCCGTGGACAACACGCTCCAAACATGCCCTAACTCCTGTTCACCTCGTCAAACAACAGAAGACCAGAACACAACCGGGTAGAAGAAAAGCCCCAGCAGACTTATTGCGGTGCTTACTTTTAAAGAAACAAAATGGTAAGATAGGATGTTTACGAGAAAGGCCCGGCTAACGGGAGCTGGTGTGTCCCTCCCATATCAGTCACCAGGGCCCCGCCCGAGACGGGTGGGAAAGCGTGGGGAGCGGCTAGGTCTCGCGCTGGCCGTCCGCCATTTTGGGCAGCGTGCTTTGGGGAGCCCGAGGGAAGTACCTGACAGGGCGAAGTTCCTCCGGTTGGCGCTGGGCTGTGCCGATGCCCCCGGCAGCTCTCTCGGAAAGCCACCCTGCCGGTCGCGGTGAGAGGGAAAGGTCACCAACCCTGCCGTGCCCGCCTAAAGTGAAGAGCCGCCCTCGCGGCTGCTCCCGCCTGAGGGGAGAGAGCGGGGCCGCCTTTCCGGTCGCTGCCGCCTGAGGACCGGGAGCGGGGCCGCCCTCACGCCCGCTCGATGCGAGCCCCTGAGGGGAGAGGAGGCCTGTGGCTGTCCTGCGAAGGTGGTATGGAAAGCTCCTGCTTTCTTGTGGGTGTCCCTTTGTGTCGGCTGCCATATATTCACTCTTTTTGTCGTGGCTGTGGTCCCTTTTTAGGTGCTGCTTTGGGAAAAGTTTGAGAGGAGAACATACTTTATCTAAGTGACTGTGAGGTGAGGGAGCAGGAACAACCCTGCGGTTTCGGGGGAGCCTTACTTCAGCCTCCTTTTTTAGGAACTCCTGGTCTAGAAGAGGATGAGGAATCACAGAAGGTCTTCTGAGGAGGAATTCCTGTTTCTCCCTGCTCAGCCGAGGAAGCACCCTGAGGAGAGGGAAGGCAAAGGATGGAGGTGGGTGCTGAGCAGGTGAAGAAGGGCACAGTTATAAGCAGTGCCGGTGCACAGGCTGAGGGGCTGCCTGTATTCAGGGAGGAGGAGGAAGACGGTATCTCGCAAGGTCCCCCATGACCTTTCTTGTGAGTGTAGGGGTTGGGGACCTGTGATACGCATATGGTAGGGAAAGCAGAAATTTTAAAGGATAAAAATATATTCATATGGTTTATATGGAGAGAAATAAATAGAACAAAAGAAGAAAGTGTAGGAACACTGATGGTTTGCAACAGATAATCTAAGATGGTCTAATTCAACAAAAAAGGAGTTAATGTTTGTGTTTGCCACTTAGTAGACTTCAAGAAAGCACTTAGCATGTTTCATTTAAAGGATGTAAACATCTAACTAAATGTATTTGAGTTATTTAACTTAAATACCAATTTCAGTGATGTTCTTCATTAGCGTAACTTTTTTTCAAAATCAGTTATTACACCTTCAGATTGTGTTACCAGACTGTAATTGCCAAAGCTTTTTGTGAATGCCTACAACAGATTTTACTGAACCAAAAATGTCTATATAGTTCTTTAATATCAGCTGCCATGTATATAACATTCATTATCGTGACAGGTAGAATAATGTGGAGATCACAAAACTGCAAAGCAGTAGAAGAGAGCAAATTGGAAACAATTACGTCAGATTACTCGGGACTGTATTCAAACCATAGTAAGGGTGACTCTAATATGTTGTAATTTTGGATCAAGAATGGGCTAGCTTGATCTCTTTAATAGTTTTAATGATCTATGAAAGTCTATAATTTAAACCATTTAAATTACTTGAGCATGTTATCATTCAACAGCAGAGAAATTATGCTAATAGGATTATTGTTATATTAAAAATTGTGCTAATTTGAGGCTTCTGAGAATACAGATGTACAGCTCAAATGTTGCATTCTCATTAGTCATGCAGTAGAACATGACATAAAGTAGGTATTTTGTCATTGATAGAAACAAAACGGCTTGAGTGAACAATAGATTGCACATCTTTTCATTAGCGGAGGGGACATACTTGTCAGCAAACCAAAGTGGCTCATAGAAAAACACTAGTGAATAAAAGAAGGGAAAGCTGTTGCCCATGGAAGGACAAGGGTGAAAAAATGTGGCTCTCACCTGTATTGTTATTTGCTGGCAACAAAAACTGTAATGCCACCTCCTATATAGAAAAGCCTGGTTTTAATGGGTTACTACCACTAGTTCAGAAATAATGCAGACAAACTCTTTGCATCTCAAAGATAAATTGATTGATTTCCAACTCCAAAAAATAACATGATTGTGTTTGAAGGAATAAGAAAGAAACTGCAGCTATTAGGTCTATAGTGAAAAAGGTCCTGGAGATCTAATGTAGAAACCAGTAACTTGAAATGGCATTACTACATTTGTTTACTGATGCCTGGAAAATAGCTTATTCTTTCAGGGGTCATCTAAAAAAAGTATTTTGCTTTGGGGGGGATATTTTAGTATGAAGAAATGAGCCACAAAGTAATGTTCATTTTGTGTTCATCAGTATTCTAGCAGAACCTCTCATAAATCTGTTTTGGTTTATAAAGCAATAGAACAGTTTGTGAAATGTGTATGCGCTAAATATTTTCACAAAATTGTAACCAAGCTAAGCAGCTTTTGCATTAGTTCTGTTCCAGGCTACTGATACTTAGTGTTTATCCTTGAATAAGCGACCTATTTTAATGAACTCTCACTGCACCAATATTAGCATTGTTTTTCAAGAACGAGTTGAAGGGTGTGCTTGTGTAGCCACTACATCCTGTCCTCATCTGTCCTATCACTGGGCAAGCATGCGTGAGAATTAGGGCATCCACAGCATTGACTTGGAATGTCAGTTTTTAACACTTTAAAGTGTTACTTTTAACACTGAATAGCTGGGTTATCTTTGAGGAAATAAGTACAGGAAGAGAAGATACAAGTATCCTTTATTCACGGATGAGTTGTCTGTTTAATTTTCCTTAATATCTTGGTACCCTTTCCTTGATTAAACTTTTTTCCTCATGATGAAATTTCATATGCACAAATGCCATTTGGAATACTTGATAACTGGAGAAGGGATACTATAATCAATATTTCGTATTCTAATTTAGCCATGGATAAGTTTTTAATTGTTTTATAATAAGACGCATTGAGAAAATACGTAATATAATTTAAAAGTACAAAACTGCTTTTGAACTTCTGAAAAAGTGGAAGCATGCTTTTATTTTGTAGTTAAGACTGATTTTCTATATGTGCACAGTGAAAGCCTGGATAAATGTAACGTTTGTCATTTTGAAAGCAAATGAGTAGTGGAGTACACTTTGAAAACACTTGATGCAACTGCTGTGCTAAATGATAGATTTTTACAGTATGGGTACAGCTGTGTTAACTTGCATTTCTTGATGACTCTTCATTTTGGTAGGATGCTGCTGGCCATTAACCCTTGAGCTGCAGTTTTTTATTTCTGTGGCTTTTCCCTCAGGCAGAATTAGTATTCTGGTGGGCATTTGAGGATATCACTTACTTTTTTTAGAAACTCAGATCTGAATTTCCTTGATCAAGAAGACTGTTGAGATAAAATTGTTAGTATCCTGTGTGAACTATGTGATCTTCCAAAAACCTCCATTAGCTGTCAGCTTCCCTGGATGGAAAATAGTTTTGATGGGGAAGCTCTTGCTCACGGTACTGCACTGTTGTTTTCCTTGTTACTCTTGAGTCTAAGATTAAAAGCTGTGTCTCTGTTACTCATGACGTGTCAGGTTTAAATAAGAAAAATGAGGACAAACAGAAAACAAGAGATGAAATACACTTTTCCGCCTTTATTTTCATACCAGATCTCTTTTTAAATTGGTATTTCAAGACTGTTCTCTTTTCCTTTGGCTGCCATTTTAGATGAATTACCTAGCAGTTGTTGCGCAGACATAAATCAGTTCATCATAATAATCTCAGCTCTTTCATGTATTTTAGCAAGCTAGTTGCTGTTCCTGGATAGTCTTTAAAGGAACAGAATATACTTTTCAGGTTATTCTAGGAATGATATTTTTATTGTTTCATTCAGTACAGTCATTCTTTCATATTTGTTGTGTGTTCATCTTGAACTTGACATTTTCTCCAAACCTTGTCAGTAGTATACTTAATGACCTTTAAGCTGTGTTAAAGGGTTAGTCTAAACAGATGTCAGCTGTTAGCCTTCATTTAGAATCATTCAGGTGCTGGAATTGATTATTTCACTTATGAATATTGATGGCTTTCTCATTGACAGTTGGGATGGATAAGATCTCCTTCACTTAAATAGTTCAAATAAAATTCTTTGGCTGTCTCACTGGTAAATATGAGAGCGCTGTGCTTTAATCTATAAATTCTTCATATTTTCTATACAATAAATTAAAATATACAACCCTTCACCTCTGAATTACTGAAATATCACTGTTAATTTGAACCATTTTTTAATAATATTATTACAGTTAAGCTACACATTATCTCAAAACTGTTGCACTTAGAGATAGCATGTGCTTCAGTTTATGGAATTGTTATCCTTGAGGTTATGGGGCCAGCTTGCACCTAGAAGCTCATTTTAGATTTATATAGTCAAAATGTTTTGTTGTTTCCTTGCTATGTGACTCACATAGCTTGTGAGTTTTCATTGAAGATCTCTTTGGTTTGGTGTATGTTTCTAAAACTGAATAAATATTTGTATTATTTTAACTATTCTAGAAGTAGTGTTGCTGCTGGCGTGAAATAAAAGTGCTTGGCATACCTTTTTATTATTGTTACTCTGTTCTGAAATGATTTTTCAAGTGGGTGCAGTTTTTGGTCTAATGCAAGTCCTGCTGTGTCCTCCTGTTTAATCTAGGAAATTTATGAGAAGTGAGAAAGAATAAAGGTCTTTGCCAAGACATTTGTACTGGAATCTGTACTGGTAGCAGCACCCTTGTCTTGTGATCCAGCTTGTCTATGTCAGCCTGTTGCTTGGGAGTGACCCAGTGCTGTTGATCTTGCTGTTGATTTCAGCCTCTTTCAGAATCTTCAGAGACAGTTTCCTTTCTGAAAAACATCCTGTTTTACTACTTACGTTTAGTGTTTAAAGAAGAAAAATTAATGAAAATTTAGTAACTTTATGTGTTATTTTGTATAGCTAAGACTTAGAAATATCATCTGCAGGAGAAGGCTTATTTTGCTCATCTCTTGGTAAAGATGTGTTACTATTGTATATGCGGCACTGTGACAGCACATTAAAATAATGCAATACATTCAGCATCAAGTGAATTTCTCGTCCAAGTTCATTAATGTATAGATCATTTAAAGTATATTGTGTTTAGGATATGTGATGATACCTATTTAAAAAAAGATTTCAGACATAGCTATGTTTTAGCTAATTTATTTCCCAGAGGACTACTTTTTTTAATA
This sequence comes from Theristicus caerulescens, assembly GCA_020745775.1. Classification (NCBI taxonomy): domain Eukaryota; kingdom Metazoa; phylum Chordata; class Aves; order Pelecaniformes; family Threskiornithidae; genus Theristicus; species Theristicus caerulescens. Next base: position 39,140,405 of record CM036565.1, on the reverse strand, counting down.
GGGATAACTGGTTTGTGTGCACTTGCATGTCTGTGTAGCTAAATACTACAGTGCAACAGTTTTGCTTGCATAACTATACAGTCTTACCCTGTTATATTTTAACCTCATGTGATGCATGATATCCTCAAATCTGAAATTTTAATCTTTAATAGTCATTGTATTACTATACTGCATCACTATTAATGTATTATGCCAATTATTATCTCCCATACTACGGAAAATTATTTTTATGGAAGGCAGAAAATATTTTTAACACTTGTACTAATCCTTTTGTTTAGAATGACCTTTAACTTGTACAGTTGGTTTACATCTATTATGCAGTTCTTGATTCCTGCAGGGTGGTGAGTAGTTCCACTTGATCTCAATTGTGTGCTTAGAACAGCTAACATCTGCTGGGCATGAACATGGTGCAGAAATCCCAAGTGACAGTAAAACTGCAATTACTTTTTATGAATTTATCAGAAATAATTTTAAATTGTAGTATATGCTAATACAATAAAGATGAATTCTTGTGACTTTGGAGTTCTGTTGGAGAAGTTATTTTCCTCTATATCTTAGCAACAATATTGGGAAATTCTGTTTGGCCTTCACTAAACAAAAAGGTTTTAGACTTTGTAATCCCAAATTACATTAAGATGTGAACATTTTGGCTCCAGGAAAGCTTGTTCTACAGCAAGGTTGTCAAAAGATATTTTTATTCTGCAAAATAAAAATCATATCTGGGCATCCTGTTTTGCCATGGGGTCTGGGAAAAGTTATTCAAACAATTACCCTGTTGATAAACAATTTTCTGTCTCATGGCTGAGCTGTCTTTAGGTAATGGGGACTGTGGGATTCCATTATTTCAGGCTCCCTGTTGCAGTTCAACGAAATCCAAAGATGCTGTCTTTTGTGGTTTTTGCATAAAAATTTCATTAAGTAGTGAATGAATGCCCTGACTCTTTACCTGTTTGAAGTAGTAATCTTGCTTTTCAAATTTATTATAGCTTATGCCAATCTCATATTTAACAAATTAATCAATAAACTTATGCAGCACTTTCATGTAAACAAGATGATCTCATCATTCAATAGCTTTTTTTCCGCACATTTTGACAAATGAAAGGCATATTTATATTGCTTTCCTATTTATACATGCATATTCTTTCCTACCTTTTTTTCCAGTTTCATGCATTCAACAGGTAAAAGAGACATTTAGAACTGTAAAACAGAGGCCTGGGTCTACAGTTTCTAGCCTAACCTGGTTTTTGCCTGCTTTATTCTTCTCACTTTGATGCAAGCAATCCTGTCAAATAATTTCAATCCTGATCTCAGTTTTATTTTTTCACTCACTTTAGTCAATATGGTGGAACAATGCAAACGAATCAGGGAACCCATGAGGGTAGGTTCAGTCTTTTTTTTAAATGTCAGAATGCTTTTTCTGCCTAGACATTTAATGGGTATTACATAGACCTGAGGATCTTCTGAATTTTTTTTTCACGTTTTTCATTTGTCCTCCAAATAAGTGTCTAACTAATATTTCAGAAATAGATAAATACAGTGGAATACTGCATCTTGGCCAAAACTTATTGCTTGCATCAGTCTTCAGTGGCTTTAAATATATTTGGAAAAATCTGGGTGTAATCAAGCTGCTGTAAAATGTCAGTTCTCCATGGAAAAAAAGAAAATATGATTGTAATTAGATTTCTTAAAATTGCTTTAACTCTGGCTAACAACGTTTGTCTTGCAGAATTCTAAGAACACTGGTCAGTCCTCAACAGTGAGTAGGGTACTCAATACTGTGTGTAGCAGATAAAAAGGTGGAATAAGTGCATGAGATGCACAGTAGGCATGGAGTCATAGCTAACATCTGCATGAAATCAGAATTTGAAACTGTTACTTGTGCAAAAGGCTATTTTGGATACTGTGAATGGAAAAAAAGAATCACTGAAAAGCAAATCTTGTGTCACATGAACGGCTACTGATTGCTATAATTTCAAGTACAATTCAGAGAGTAAGGACTCCAAACTGAGATTGTTCTCTGTCTCTGTTGAATCCTGTGATGCAGCTTGAGTCTTCAGACAGTGGGTAATTCGACAAGCTCAGAAAACTGTAGTACCTAGGGTGGATAGAATGAATTGAAAGCATCAACTTTAATGATGAGTTTTCTTTCTTTTGTGAATATAATCTTTGTGGTTTGTGATCACTGCTGTTCTTACATCTGTAATGATAACTGTATAGATTAGATAGAGATGTAAGTACTGAGAAAAAGGGCATTTAGCTCAATTTATAATTGTCTTATTCAAGTTCTTTTTTTGAAGGCATTCTGTCAGAACAGCTAGAAAGCTGAACAAAGAATGTATCTGAGCTGAATTGATGTAGTGTGCATGTTGATTACAATTAGAAACTTTGTGGCTAGCATATATTAATTGGAACTTCTGCTGAAAATGATTTAATGTGAACTGGTTTTGTCAGTATACTTGAATTCTGTTGAGCTCTTTCCTTGATGTATGAAGACTGGCATTCTTATTGTTTTAGCCATATGGAGCACATTATCCTGAGAGGATAAAGTGCTTTTAGTATGTTTGTTTTGGTTTGGTTTTTGTGAGTTGCTTTTGTTGGGGTTTTTTTGGTGGAAGTAGACCTTCTAATCACTTCGTTGCAACTGCTTTTTCATTTACAGCATTTATTGTTGAAGAATTTGCACAGGGAGTTAATGGAAGAGCATATTTAATGCCTGGCAGTAAAGCTGATGTCTGAATTGTCAAAGATGAAGCTTTTAATGTCAGGGTGACTGCCAAAACAGGATTACTGAGAAGCTGGATGGTCTGGCTTGGTGTCCAAAACAAGCTTCTACAAACACAGCTATGGCATCTGAGGTACACTTTGTGCCTAATATAACTGTGCTGACAAAAGCTGCTTGCTCTACACTTGCACTACCAAAAATAGGGTTGCGATGATGTGGCTAATTACAGCTCTCTTATATCTGTGATAAATGATCATCATACAGATCAAGATGAGATATTATAATGTGAGCAAGGCCCAAGAATTTGAATATCAGAAACCATATCGTTAACTATCGTATGTCAATAGCTTTGAAATATGTTCTTGGTTTTTTTTGATACTGAGGTATATGTGGTTTAGGTATTCCTACTATTCCATGTGTAGTAATACTACTGCAATAATAAAAAGGGGAGAAAAAAAATGTAGATGGGACCAGATTGCCTCTATTTTGGCTTGATATTGATCATTGATAGTGATGCAAGTTCTGTATAACTCCTGTGATGCTCTGTGTAAAGCTAGATTAAGATGATGTTATGGTTACCATTTGATCTTTAGTTTTAATTAAAATTAATTTTTAAAGATAATTTAAAATAATGTTAAGTACATTAGAGAGAATTTGTGAATCCAAGAAAATGTTACCACTCTAACCCAGCAAAGAGTCAAATTAGAATCTTGGCTATGTAAATTGCAGATGTAGTAGTATTCTAGCTCCTTATACTTGAAGTGTTAGAGAAGATAATATCCTGGGTCTTGCCCGAGTTGCCTGTTATGCCTGAGCCTTAGGGTTTCCGCATTGTGGAGGAGACATGTATAATTTGTTTCTTATCTACATCCTCTCACCTCTATGACAGGGATATAGTGAGGATGATCAGGTCTTTGAGAAACAGGTCTAGTTTTCTAGAACAGAGTTCTTGCCTCCTGGAATGACTCTTTGCTGCTGTGGTCAGCAAGCATACTTCAAATACATCTAAGGCAGTTTCAGATTACACCTCCAAAGTGATGTGACAGGTTCATTTTCCCGTGGTATCTCTTCTAAACTCTACTCAGGTCATCCCTGATCACGGAAATTATTCAGAACCTTGGAGCTTGTCAGCACAGATAATTCTGAGTGCACTAAACTACAATATGAAATGCAACATCCTAGTTACTCTGCCAGCTATCTTTGCCACATACTTTCAGTCTGCAGCAAGGAATTTTGCAGGTAGGCATTCTTGGGTGTGGTAGGAGAACATATGTGGGGTTGGTACAAAGTGGCTTCTGTGCTGTCAAGGCATGCAATAGTTCATAGCACTGACTGTTCCGTGTTAGACAAATCCTTAGTAAATAACAAGGGCATTATCGATAAAAAGTCTTGACTTACTGAGTTAGCATATTTGACAACTGATATTAACCTCACTAAAATGTTACATTTTACAGAAGAATACATTGTTCCTTAAAAAGAAAAAAAAAGAAGGAAAAAAAAAAAAAGGAAACATAGGCATTTTTTTGGTTTTAGTAGTCATAATGTTTTTGTTTTCCATCCCATTAGGTATTCTAATGTGGCTAGAAATGCGATTGGAAAAAATTGCCCCAAATGGTATTGAACCCTGGAAATCAGAATCTGTATTTTAGACACAAACTGCATACAAAACAGGATAAGAGAAGAAAGCAAGCCTTACTTACAACACATGCTCAGTTAAAAATGTCAAAACATACACAGTCTTTTAAGAGTTTTTATAAAATAATTTGTTTCTAATATGTGTAATTATTAAAAAATAGTACATAAGCCTTAAGTCTTTGAGAAATATTTTTTCCAAGCATGATTCCAGGAGAAATTTTAATATGAAGATGGTACTTAATAGAACTATTAATTCCAATGATAAAAGATCATTTAAAACACAACTCCTTGTGCATTTATTATGCAGAAAAACATTTATTCATTTTGACTAAGAGATCAGATCTAAACAAGCAGTTTCTAGTATAGTTACCTCTTTCTTTTCAGCAAATTTCTATGTACATATAAATTCTCCAGAACTTGTATACAGCTGCACTGCAGATGAAAGGCTTTTTCATGGGGAAAATACGTTTGCTTTTTAAAGTTGCTCTTTCTACAACATTAAAGTAAGCTTGACTATGATTGCTTTACATTAATGAACGTGTTTAGTTTATGTTCATTACAGTACAAAACCACTAAAGGTTAATCCAGTGGTTGAGCATGCTGTGTGGGTTTGAGTCAGTTTCCTAGTTCAGTCTTGTCATAGCTCTCTTAATTTGTCTTGTTCCAGGTGCGATTGTTGTGCAATTGTTAGATATTCTAACCACATTTTCTTGTGTAACATACACCTTTAGCCTACAACTTATCATAATTACGGCATCACTAACTTGTGAAGAAGGTAAAAAGGCCAAGAGTGTCATGTTTCTGAAGAAGACGTTTGAAAGCTGCCTCTCAAACTTACATGAAAGCACTGCTTTTGCATGGCCAGATATAGCATAGGACAAGAGAACTAAAAGATGGGTTTATTTTCTGAAATACAGAAATGTTAGAAACTGAACTACCAGACTCTTCCTCACTGTCTTCTGCATTACCTATTTCACTGCAACATCTGTTTACAATACGCTACCAAGACGAACTCCCGTCTGTAAGTGCCAGATCTTGTTTCTACTGAGATTGGCAGGTGAAACTACCACTGACCTTAGGTGACAATTGACTGTTTTTTAACCTACTATTTACAAGTCGATTAAAATGATGAGGACCTGATGAGCATTCTGGACAGTGAAAACTAACGGTAGGCTAAGCATGTCTTTAGAAGTAATACATAAGCTTTTGAAAAAAGAACACAGTCAAAATATCTTGAGTCGTTCCAGGCTCTGTCAACATATCCTTTTAATCTGCATTGGAGTGGAATCAAGTCGCAGATTGCATTGACAACCTGGAAACTTAGAGAACAGTTTGGATTGATGTGTCCAATGTGTGCATGACACACAAAAATTTTTAAGAAAAAGATCTTGATCTTGAGGATATGAAAGACTGGCAGCAGTGAGGAGATAAGGCTTGTGTAGAATAACTAGGCTATAGTTTGACACCTAATACAAGAATATAAAATTGAAGAATGACTGGAAAGCAATTTTTCAGAATAAGATAATTTGACAGAACAATTGGGAAAAGTGGATCTCTTAGATGTTAATATATAAGCTCCGAGTAGTAGGCCACCCTCAGTGCAAAACGCTCTATGCTTCTGAAACAGGTTTGTTGAAGGTGAATAAACCTAGAGATTAATTGCTGTTAAATTGCTGTGTCACTTTACTGATACATTTTTAATTTTAGCCCAAGTTAAACAGTACTTCTGTTTGTATCATCAGGTTTTTACTGAGCTGTCTTTGAAAATTGTATTACTTTCTTATAATCATGCTTTTAACTAGCTGAACTGTAGCATATTGTGATGGAAACAAACTTAATATTGGTTCTTTTTGTCATCAAGACTTTACTAGGCTTGCCGATAAAGAGACTATGTTGTTCAGCTCATGAAGCATGCTCAGGTTAGTAGAGCTCATGTAAGAATTAACCTGCAGATTGCTCTGAACTGTGCAGAAGGACAGAATGACAATATAAGGAAGGGTCAGGGACATAATACTGAAGCCTAAATAAACCTTGTGTAGAAAGGATGTATCACAGATTTTGCAGTTGTTCTTGTTTAGAGAAAGGTAAGGGGTTTCATTCCTGGTTCGGGATGAATTTGTATTTCCTATGCCTGTATAGGACCAAACATCTGACTGCGTGCTAGTTAAAGATATTGACCCTTTTTTCTTAGCAAAATTCATATAAGTAACACTAAGATTTAAAGTTTGCAATGATGTTTGTTTAAAATAATACATCTTATAAATATTCGTGAGGATTTTTAGACTGGTTTTATTGCTGTTTTTCCAGAGTATTTGCTACTTAATTTTTACTATGTGCCTGGCTATTCTGTCTTTTTTATTCTCTGTACAGATTGCCAAACTTGCCTAAATCTGAACAGTGCTAGAGAAATCGTTTAAGGGGGAGCACTTCAAAGTAAAAGAGACTGAAGATACGAATCTTACAAATTTTTAGACTCTTAAAATGTTTTCCTGTTGTCCACTAAGGCTTGCTGTGTAGGTGGGAACCTTTCTTTGAAGTACTCGTGTTCCTTTCTGGCTGAGAGAATTATGAATGATTTCTTAGTTGTCTAGCTAACATAGTAGGAATTGGTCAAAAGAAAATTGAATGCCAGGTGCTGTAGTTGTATATGTGTAGGTAGATAGGAGTGGTTGAGTGGGCTATTCTATGTACAATTAATTTCACTCAATGAAGAGGGAGTTCAGTTGTTCTTTCATCTATACTCTGATTAAGTCATAAAAGCCCATCGTTTTATGAATGAATGTTCCAAATAATGTTTTTTAAAAACTTATGATGCAGCAGGCAGAGTTGAATGCTGAGACAGTGTGTTCAAAGCATGTTTTTTCCCCACTTTCTCATCTGAGCCTCTATCTTTAAAGAGATATTAGGTATTTATTATTGGAGAATCTAAGTCTAAACTCAGCCTGTCCTCAGAAGGCTTTGACAATGAAATCAACTTTGCCAATGAAATCTTAGTTGGATCTTCCTCATTTTTTGCTCTCCTCAAGTCCTCTGTACCATATACTCTCACATGCACAATTAATACAGGCAAAAATGTAACAGCAGAAAGGGTTCTTCCTGCAAATTGCTGCTCCTTTGTAGCACTGAACAGAAATGAACTTTTGTGGTAAAAGCTTCTTGAAGTGGAAGCTAGTAGGTCAAAAGGGAAAAGTAGGATTTATAGAAAGACCAGAAGCAATAGTGTGGCAAAAATGATAAGCATTTGGGTGCATGTGAGAGAGTGAGTCTGAAAATACGGAAGAGAAGTTCGTAAGACCAGAAGACAAAATAACAGAGAGGGGAAGAAAGCCTTTAGAGCTATTTAATGAGAAAATACTTGGAATAAAGACTATAATAGGAAAAATTTAGTTGTATCAGTAGCTATGTTCTAAAGCCATAATTGCACTGCTTAGCTGGGGAGGGAAGGAAATGAACTGAATTCATTGTCTTGATGATGAACTTAGCAGATGGGCAAAATGAATACATAATAAATTGTGCTTCATTTCTTACATAGACAGCAGTTTCATGAAATATAACAATGTTCTGCGTTTTCCCCATCTGTTTCTACAAAAATAAATTTATTTCTTCTGTTTTCCTCACTCTGCCTTCAAAACATTATTTGATTTGAATATCATCTAAACTTGAAGGAAATGGTCCTTGCCATACGAGTTCTCAATCAAAGCCTCGTCATCAAAGACGTCATCAAGAAAGACGTGCCAGTACGGGATTGTACCCCAAAGGTTTATACAGATACAGTTGCAGAATTTTGAATTGTCAAAACATAGTATCTAATTTTTTAACACATTTGGGTTTGGCTGGTTTGAGTTTCATTTAGGAGCGTAAGCTTTGGCGTCATAGGTGATCTTTCTCAAAATTAATGTATTTCCTAAAGCATACGCAGCAGGGTTTGTAGCTTTACTCACACAACTAAATTTTTGATGTAATTGATGAGTCATTTGTAGGAGCACACCTGGTATCTGATAAATGTTCATAGAAATAGAGTTTTCCTTTGTGCTATATTTACATGTTGAAGTATAGCAGTACAATTTATGTGCAAGTGTTTTGAAAAAAAGAGCTATATAATTTATCTTGAGATCATGCTTGGTTTCCTTTCACATCCATCTCTTTTTAAGACTTTTAGTCCATCCTTCCGCACTAATTTGGTATTAAAAAAAAAACTGGTTCAGACCTTAGGTGCATTGATAGTATTATTATGTGAAATTAGTGTTCTGCTATTGCACTTTTTGTTTAATTACAACCATACCTGGGGGCATGTTCAGAATCGGGTTTGTTTTTTGATTGCTCCAGGTATGCATGGTTTTTGCTAGAAGTCACTGGAAATGTCCAGAAAATCTTTTGTAAGCAGCTCACAAAGAGGACAGGCTAGGTGAGATTTATGCAAATGATGTATGAAATTCAAGTAGCTGACTGCAGGAATTATCATACCAAACCCTAGTTGTGGTCCTAATCCCAGTTTTCTGCAGTGGCTAACATTGGGTTCACCAGCAGTGAGAGGTGCAGAAGCCATTCGCTCAACATGTGTGAGAGAATTCTTGTCAGGGTTATATGAAAGACTCGTGAAAGCAAGTTATACAGTTTCTTAAAAGCTTTTAAAATTAATTATGATCTTAGTTGTAAAGGGTTGTTAACCTAAAGGAAAAAGTATGGTTAAACAACTTACGTTTCTCAGAATTTTGCAAATGTATCACTAATTAAATATATTATGCCTGGAAGACCTGGAGAATTTTGTAAAATATGGATGAAGTTTAGCCATGCAGATAACTTCATTAATTGCAAAACCTTTTACAGTATCTGTTAGCATTTATATAAGGGCTCTATATTCTGTCCTAGCAGATTTAGATTTTTTGCATCAGTTTCATACCATGTATCCAAAAAAAAGACTCCTGGTTGTTCCATGAATCATGAACGTATCTTAACATTTTATGGATATGACTGCGTTATGTTATAATGGAAGCTGTGTTCCATAACTACTGTGGTGTTTTGTGTCTTCCCCGCCCCTTCTTTTTTTTTTTTCTCTTTAATATAACAAATTTTAAGATAAAATCTAGAAACAGATGTTTGCTTCTGATGCTCTGCAATAAAATGCAGCTCTGTTTCAGATATACTCCCGTCTGTGAAGAGTTAAGCACCTGAGAGTTCAGAGTTCCTGTGAGGCTTTTCATCTGTATGGGGGACTGCTAGTCTGTAGGTATTGGGAAAGATCTCTGAACAATACTGGTTTCTGGAGAAAATGACTGAAAAGGACAGGTTCAAAAATACCTTCCTTTGTATCTAAGTGAAGTTATATTGGATGTTGTTATAAGGAAAGGTTTTATGATTATATAAACAGCTCTGCTGTTTAAAAACAAAAGGAAGAAAAAAAGGTATTTAGTCAATAAAACTTGCTGCTTTTCGCAGGTAGGTTGTATAGATACTGGTCTTAATATCATGCTACAGTTTATACATCTAGGACCAGTGGTTTTTTCTTTTTTATTTTTAATTTGTTGTGAACAAGAGTAGTGCAACTCAGTAATCCAAAATCATTCTATGCAAACCATCTATTAAGAACTATACTGTGCTGTCTGAAAGCTGTTCTGAATGGGGTTTGTGCTTAGCTACATCTAACTTTTAATAAAGAATCCTTAGTACCATATATACGGCCTTGCAATTTAAGAGGCCCAAGAAAATGTATACAAAAGAACAAAGACGTTGTATTCAATAGAATGTTACCCTTTGTTGCTATGCTAATGAAAAATAAGTCTTACTGAAATTTTAGTTGCCTGTGTCCTTTTAATTTTAGAATGTTAATTCATCTTTAAGTTGAATGTTTCTATCCCTATGAACCATTTATCTTTTTAGAAGACATTGAAAACTGCTTATAACCCTATGCATTAGACCATATGCAAAATATTTAACTTCTGAGCAAGAGCAATGCGTTATAGCCTTTGACAATGTGACTTTTCAAGTGAACTTGCGTAATATTTGTGTTCTAGATGTGGCACTCCTATGGCCTACACGTGTTGCATAAGGGTCTTTACTTCTCCATTTAGGTGCACAGTACCCCTACATGGCAGGAAATATCATCATCTCCATTTTACAGAGAGCAAAGCAGATAAATAATTTTTCCAAGGTTATTCAAGGATGGTTTCACAAGTTTTAGAATTATGCTCTCACTACTAGATTACTTTTCTAATTATGTAATCATACTGGAGTGAGATTGCTCAAGTTACATGAACTATTTTGAACCTGAAATTCAGTAGCATCTGTCAACTGAGAAAAATACCGTAACTTTTGTCAAAATCAGTATTGTAGTTGTAGCTTCTTTAACATTTGGATGATATTTCTACAAATGTGTCTATAAAGTGAGGCCTATTAATACCTCTAGTAGTAGTAGAGGACTTGTCAACTGCTAATTTGACTTCTGAGCTGGTTCTCCTCAGCATACCTAATGCAGCCTAGGAAAGCTTCTAGGTTCTCCATGTATGTAGCAGGAATCTTGCAAACACTCAGAGGGCTTAACGTATGAATGAACAAGCTTCTTTTATGGTTTCATTGCTATATACCACTTAATAGCACAGTTCAGATGTGTACCAAAATAATTTATTAGGTAGAAGTCCTGTATGATGAAGGAAATGGAAGATCATGAGAGCAGCAAGAAGCACAGTAGTAACAGATTTTGTGCTTGTAAAAGAAGCAAAATAAAAACACGGGAAAAGGTTTAGGGAGGTAGGTTTTATACCACAAGTGGAGGGAAGAACGTTATTGAAAGTTTGTAAGTGGGGTGACCCCAAACGGCTAAGAATTGCCTAGTGCCTGTCATTGCTTACAAAAGATTTTGTCATTGCTTTGTTATTCCACCAAAAGAAGTGCAAAGCAGTCTGCAAGATCTGGCGTTCAGATTCACATGTTCCTTACCTCTCTTCTGCAAATATATACAGCTGCTTCCCTCCCTCTTCAGATTCCCTTTACTGTGTACTGCTGATGGCAAAGGAAAGATTTAACTGCCAGAGTCATATTGCAACATATAGCTTTTTACTTCAGTGACAGATTCAACCATCCTTTTACTGCAACTTTGATTCATATAGATTTAATTTATAGAAATCTGGTCCAAAAACCTGCCTTTTGGAAAGAAAAAAGCCTTAAAAGGTCACTTGATAAAAACTTCCTGTTCAAAGCATTGAAAATTAAAAGTATTTAAACTTGGAAAGAAATGGAGATATATTAAGAACGTATTTTATAACAGAAAAACAGAAATATATATTTTTTCTGAGTTAAATGAAAATACGCCTGTTGTCTTTCTCCAGTTCTTCTATTGAATTCACGTCAGTGAATTTGTAATGAGGTCAGAGGTTTGACTGGTGCTTTATTAAGCATAGTACATGGCCCTGCCTCATGGAATTCAAGAATTGTAAAAATTTAATATAGTAAGTCTATTTGATGTTTTAATGCTATGTTAATAATAAGGCCATAAGGAACCCAGAACTAAAACCAGACCTCACATTTTGATTAATTGTGTGGTAAATCAAAGGAGAAGGTGAAAAATGACCTTCACTGAGTGTGCTTGCTTCCCCTGTGGGAAAAAGAGAAATCAAATGAAGATTTATTTTTTTCCCATTCCTCTAAGTGGAACAAATAACATTCATGCAGAGAAGAATTTTGTTGTTGTTTCTGAGAAGTAATTGTGCCTTCTTGTAGAAGTACACTTTAGATTGGAATGTTTTATACTTGACAAGAGGCTTTTTGTTCCAGATTGGGCAGTTTTGTGTAGAGGATGAGGATCGCCTAACAACTGGGGAACCAGTTTGGTAGCTTTCCCTAAGTACCCAAAAGTGATCCTTGTGTCTTCATTGCTCATGCTGAGAAGAGGGGAAGGAAGAAGGAGAGGGGAAGAATAGAAGAACCAAACAGTATTTGTTTGGTTAATTTTTATTTTTGTCATTGATTTGGGAAGTAAAACAGCCCCCAAGATACTGTGGGGCCATAGTACACCGTGCATTCCAATATGATCTAGTGCAGTGGATGTTTTGAATAGTGCAAGATATGCCAGTTTTGGGGGTTTTTTAAAATAATAATTAAAAACAATATGAATTTCACCTTTGGCTTTTAATCAATTTTCCCTCTTGGTAATATTTACAGTACTGGGACATCAGTATAACACCGATAGTGATAATAGGTCACATGACAGTGTGGAGAAAGCAAAATACTCGAGATAATTGGACTGCCTGTTCTTCATATATAATTCTGTTTGGCTTAACTGTTGTATCTGTGCTTCATATCAGAGGCTGTCAGGGTCACCACTGGGTTGTGCATCACTCTGCTCCATTTATTTTCAGACTATAGATTGATAATAATTTCTGGATTTGCCTTTGGGATTTGGATATCATTCTAGATTTTTCTAATAGCTGGCTGTTCATGTGATGATCACACACAGTAACTGCTTATTTGGAAATTCCATATTCAACCTGAACTGATTGATACATTGATAACCTGAAAAGTTAATAAGTTTACTTGACTCTATTCAGTTGTAATTCTTAAAATGCAGAGTATATATTTGGTACAATTGTGTTTGTAAGAACTATATGTGTAAGCAATATCATAGTTCTATTCATTGGGGTTTTGGTGCATAACAGCTCCATTTGCATGTCACATTTTATCATACTTCATTAGTATCATATCAGTAGCAGTCAAATGGTGGAAACAGTGCTAATAAAGCTGTTCATTATCAGTTACTACAAACCAAGGAAATTGTGCTGTCAAATGGATTCATAATGATTATAGCTACAGGCTGTTGTGGTCAGTCACATGAGGAGGAGGTCATCTGTCCAAGTCAGAAAGGATCCCATGACAAAAAAAAAATTATTCCATTAAAGAGCAAGACTAGTGATGGTGGTTCTTCTCACTATTTCAGTATAGCATCTTGAGAAGTCTTACTCCAGGATTTTGATGATCCAAACAAGAGCCTGCCATTGTGACTACAGAGGTTCCTTAGGACTTCTCCAAAAAGTGGAGTGTCAGTGAGAAGGATATGGTGCTGGAGCTTTGTTTTCTTTTGTTTTCTTTGATTTACAGTATCTTAGACATAGCTATGTATCTCAGTTTTCAGTTTTATGTTGCTTGTTACATGGTCCTAAAGAGAGAAGCTGTGAGCCAGGCTGTCTATTAAGACTAGCACTCTGGGAAACATGCTTAGAAAGGTAGGATGGTTGAACCAGGCTTTCAGCACTCTTCTCTAGAAAGCCTCTGTATTTTTATAGATTTCAAGGATGGGAAGATTTGTGAGGCTAATTTTTTATCTCTTCTGATTTATTCCATTCCAGCAAACTTCACCAAATTCTTTTTCCTGTGATTCACCTGTGGTCACGCTGATAATGATCCTCTAAGAACAATAGAAATTACTTCAGAAGTCACAATTTGAATATTCTTATGTTTATACTCCTTAAAACTTTATTTATAACTGAATTCTAGCTAATTCAACTTTTTTTCACAAATCTGTGCCTTTCCCTGGGTTGTCTATAGCTCATTTTCTTGGCAAAATATTTTCCAGAACTGTGTAGAGTGTTCTAGTCTGATTCCTCATGATGAAAGTGAAAGGTGAGTGCGGGTAGTATTAAATATGTATCTCATTTAATGAATATTTCCTTTCTGTATTTTAATTTCTTTCACCTATTTTAGAAAGTGCAGTTTAGTTCTGGTGTAAGGAAAATGCAAAGTATTATGTACTTTTCTGACTTTCAAGCAAGATCTTTGTATAAATCTGCATGAATCAGGTTATTAGAAATATCTTGATTCATTCCAGCTGGGTTAACTTTTTTATTCCTAGAAGTACTGGACACCTTATTAGAAAAATGTGAATAAGGATTAACTCATAAGCACTTGCTACTTCTAGAGAAGCTAATAAAAATGAAATGAGCTTCTCATCAGGAAACAAGATTTCCTTTTATTAGAAAGGAAAAACTGCAATATATGTGTGTGTGTTGAGTGCAAGAGAAATACTATACAATGATTTTTCGGAGATAACCAGTGCAGTACTTTTTCATAACTATGCAGGAAGAAACATGATTGAGTATCCCAGAATGTTATTGAGGTTTTTCTGCGTGAGTCTGTTGACAAAGTATTTATGTTTCTTTATAGGTTGTGTTTGAATGTGTTTGTATATATCTGACCTATTTTAAGAAATTATAAAATACATGCTATACCTGTACTTTGTAAATGTAGCAGCTTTTTTGATTTTAATGCTTTTCATCAGTCAAAAAGGGCAATGTTTTAATGTGCATAGAGTGCATCTTATCGTGCATGAAATAGATCTCATTTACCGACTTTCAAAGGTGGTGGGTTTTTTTGTTCTCGTGTAGAAAATGAGCGTTTTCATTTTGGTGCACATTACTATCAGAAATTCTGATATTGTTCACTGGGTACTTGTTTTTTGAAACTTGTTTTCAGATGGCCTGTATAGTATGTTATTTCAATGAAAAATTCAAGATGCCATGGCACAAAGACAAATATCACATATGCAGCTGATGTCAGTTGTTAGAGGTAGCTGAAACAAATTTATTTAAACTGCATTGTAACTTGCCTGTCTTTCCATTTCCAGAAGAGCAAAGTGTACTGTAAGAGTCAGGTTTTGTTGCTTCAATCTCTCTTGATAATGATTCTAATTAGTGTTGTGATAATTAGATACAGATGGTTTGCAGGTGGGGAATGCCAGGTTTCATCTTTTCAAAATTGCTCAATGTGTCACCTGTTTCACAAAATAACAAAACTCTATAGGACCCTGACCAAAAACCTGTTGGTATAATCGAAAGATTCCACGCGATTTCATGGGTATTTAGAATAGACCATAAATTCCACTGTGTTTTTTGATAGTAATACCTATTTTGCAGAGCAACTTATGTAATAGTGGGCATACAGAACTGTGTGAAAACATCATCTTGAGGAGAAATGCTGTTCTAGATGAGTGATGCCTATGTAATCTTCCTCTAATTGTACCCTTTCTCCTCTGCCGCTCAGTCCTAGGGAAAAACTTTCCCCCTGCTCATTCTCATCTTTTCACAAGATAGTAAATTACTTGGTCCAAAATGCATGAGGGATTACATGAAAACGATCTTCAGCATAGTTGCCCGTGGAAATAGTTGTGTATGCTGTGTATCTTTTAGATACTGGAATCAGTGACTTTATTAATTGGACTATTTTGTGTAAAGTTGGTGACAGAATTGCAATGAGAAGATTTCCACTGTCTCAGGAAAGGGGGAAAAAAAAAGACAAAGCTATTGTAAGTCCTTACCTCATTTCCCAAGACAAAACATTTTGCAGTTTTGTGCAAAGAAAGTGTGTTTAGATATTTTGTTCATCAGATGTCACTTTACGAACAAGGCAAAGTACGACAAAGGACTGCTATCCAGGAGACAGCTGCATTTCTGATATTCTTGCTTGAAAGGACTTCAGTGAGCTAGAAAATCTGAACCCAGCCCTTGTGTACATCCAAGCTTCTGTTCAGGGCATTTCTCAGATACACCGGAAAAAGTTTCCTGTTATAAAATGGCATTTAAAAAGCTAATTTGATTTCCTAGAAATTGACCTGATTAAGCTTTGCAATATTGATTTATATGGTTTGTTTTGTAATTTTTTTTTTTTTTGTATCTGAAATTGCTACTGCCTGGAAGGCCACACTTTGCAGAATTCATTAGTGTAAGGGCTAATGATATAGCATGGCCTTTAAACTTCAGTGATACCATTGTTCCTTGCTAGCGTGTGCTGGCACGACGCAGCTCTTTGGCAGTGAAATGACTCCATGGTACCAGCAAAGAACATTTAAAAAGAAAAAAAAAAAACTTACTTCAAATGATTGTTAAATACCTATGACATGATTAAGTGCTTCCAGTATCCTATAAAGACAGACATAGAATATTGAAGATGTGTCTCCTTGCTCTTGCCCTTAGGAACTGCAGTATAGAGCAATCCAAAACCATCCTTACCAGAACTTAAATGCTAAGAATGCAGCTCAAGAAATATATCTCAGTACATCTGCTGCGGCTATATATCTCTCTACATTAGCACACCATGATTTGTTGATGCTTACAGATGAGCACTTGATAAACAGTTTGCAGTTATAATTGGTTTATGGGTAATCCTAGTGTTGAGTGATATTTCTCTCTGCTAAGCTGTTTCTTTGTCTTCCCAAATTGTATTTGAAATACTGAAACTGCACAAATAGGGGTACTACTCCTTCTTTTCTTGTTCCTTAAAGGCCACTTGTTTTCTGTTCTTAAATACACAAGCCTGTTGAGGAGTGAATTTGGGATGAATTTTTCTGAACTGAAATTGCCTTGGTTGTGATGCTTTGGGCTTTTTATATTGCAAAGCCCTTTTGTCGTTTTTTGTGGTTTTATATGGAAGATAATAATTCTGCCTTTATTACACATTTGAAATGGCAAAATACTCTTGTCACAGGGTGGTCAGATCCAAGGAGGGTCTTGCCCCAAGATGGTGTTTCTGCCACAAGGCAATATCTTAACAGATGGACTTCTCATTAGATGTTCATGTCACATCCACCAGGACTGTCAATTTTGGATCAAGAATGAAATTCAATTCTGGCTGCAGGTAATTACTTCCTTACTAGGCAGAACTCTGCGATCAAAGATCAGAAGTCGAAACTTGTCAGGTACTTTTCCTTCTGTATCATTCCTTCTCCCCTCTTGGCTGTTGCAAATACCAAAACATTATGCAAATTCAGTTGCATTTATGCAACTTGCATTTGCATTTATGCAACTTCATATAAAAATTTCAGAAATTTAGGTAATGCCAGGTATTATCACAATCTAAACAACAGGAAATAGTGTCAGCATTAGGAAACCTTTACTTGTTCCTCACTTTACCAAGAACTTTGCTTCCCTTGTATGAGACGTTATCTTTTGTTCATCCTGTCAAAATATAAATTTTTCATGCCTGGACTCTCTCTTACTTGTATATCTATGATGGAGACATTGCTGTGACCACAATGTAATGTTGCTCTGCCCAGGCTAGCTAGCTTGTGGGTGTATATATCTCATCTGTCTGTCTCACTGTAAGTACTGCAGCCAGAAACTCACTGTGGACTATTTGAGTATTTATTCAGCTTCTTGATAGATTTTGCAGCTTGCACTGAGTTGACTGATCCTGTAGCTAGTTTGCTACTGGTGTCTAAGCAACTCAATTTAAAGCTAGCTCAGGTAAACTGGTACTGCAGAGCAGTCAAAGAAGATAGAGATGCACTCACTCAATTAGACATTTCATTTAACAAAGCTCTCCGCTTACCAGTGTGTTAAGTGCAGACCTTGCTTATTGTTGTGTACTTAATAAATAGGAGTGATATCCCAGGCTTAGGTGGATTGAAGGTTTGGGCCTTTATTAAAGATTCAATACTCCCTCTTGAAGAGCAAATGTCAAGTCACATGGTGGATTTCTTTGCAACAGCTGTGAAACTGCAACTTCTTCAGTCCTTGATACAGACAAAACTAATATAAGCCCCTAGTTGGGGATGTGTTTATTATTTGAAATGCAAATATTCGTTGTTTTTCTACACATTTTATCAATAGTTTTTATGAAGCTTTTTCTTGTTCCTCCTCTATTTACATTATCACTCATTCTTTTCCATTTATTCCCCCTCCCTACAATACAGAGGGTATCTCATTCATCAAACATAGAAGTTTTTCAAGGTTAAAAAAAAAAATTAAAGTAACTGTCTTTAAAGCATGCTACACGATGTTACAAGGTGGTCCAGGGAGACACTGTTATCCTTGGAAAATGTAGAAGCTTAAAAATAAGCATTAATTTGGCAGGAGTTATAACCTAATTTGTTTTATCCTGGACTAAATTTCATTGTGCAGCTGGCTGATCAGCTGTGGCCTGATGATGCCTGAGAGGCACAGTGCTGTGCGATGGACCATATTTCCATCTTTTCCTTGACTCTCCTCATTCTCTTTTAGAATGTTTCGCTCCCGAGGGACAGAGAAAGGGCTGTTCTTTTGTTTTGGAGTGAATGTGCCTCTCCTTGGACTCCCACGCAAGAACTAGACATTAGAGGATCTAACACGGTGATGTCAAGAAACCTGTAAACCTCCTAATTGCATGTCATAAGTGTGAAACAATCAAACTTGGGGTTCTGCCCACCTCCAGGGAGCAGGCAGATAGAGAAGCTGCTGTTTTGCCACTTCATTATCACCTAGTGCACGGAACAGGAAAACTCTGATGTCACCCGGTTGCTATAGCAACACCATCCTTGCTTATCTCTGTTTCTCTGGCAACAATCCCTTACTTTCTTCTATATTCACCCTCTCTTTGTTACTATAAAATTCCTTCATTTGGTTTATATATTCACAGCTCATGTCAGGTCATTCCTTAGATTCAGACTCAGTGTCTTCCTTATACAGAGGATTACTGGACTTCTATCACTTCACATTAATTTTGGTAGGCTTTGAAACTGGAAAAGAAAACTAAACCATTTAGGAGGCTATAGAGGGGTGTGGTAATAGAGTTGTTAGACATTAAGTTTCATTTTGTAGGGTGTAGGATTCGTTTAAGTCTGTAGGGTCTGGGTTTCATTTGGGAATTACCCTGGTTTCAAGTTAGAGACCTGGGGGTCCTTGGGAGAGTTTAATGCCTGGGTTCCAGTTGGCTGCTCTCCCTCAAAAGTGGATAAAACTTATAGTCTGAAATCACAAGGTACTTAAGGAAAGCAGCCAGAAGTGATATCTATGGGCTGGGATTCTGTGAAGAGTTCCAATGTGTGTAGAATCAATTACAAGATAAGAATATTTATAGAAAAGTTTAGATTTGTAGCGTATTTTAAGTTAGAAGGGACCTCCAGAGGTCCACATCTGTGCTAACCCCCTGCTCAAAGCAGATCTAGTCAGATCAGGTTGCTCGGAAAAATTGTTCAGCTCAGTTTTGAACACCTTCAAGAATGGAGATTCCACAACCTCTCTGTGCAACTGTTCCAGTATTTGACCACTCTTATTAAAAAAATTGGGGGGGGGGGGGGGGGAATTTCCACTATTCCAGCTTGTGTCTGTTGCTTTGCGCCTCTTGTCCTATTGTTTGTTGTGCACCTCCAAGAAGAGTTCATCTCTGTCTTCTTTGCATCCTCCTACCAGGTAGTTGTTTCCCTGACCATCATGATGGCCCTCCACTGAACTCATTCCAGTATGTCTTGTACTGCAAAGCCCAAAACTGGACATAGTACTCCAGATGCAGCCTCACAAGTGCCAAATAGAGGAGGAGGGCAAACCTTCCCTGGACCTGCTAGCTATGCTCTTACTAACAGCCTGGGATGTAGTTGATTTTCTTTGCTGCAAAGGTGCGTTTCTCACTCATGGTGAACCTAGCATCCACCAGGACCCCCAGCTGCTTTTCTGCAGAGCTGCTTCCCAGTCAGTCCCCAGCTATATTGTTGCATGGATTTACTACATTCTAGGTGAAAGATTCCATTTGCTTTTGTTGAACCTTGAGGTCCTTGTCATTGCATTTTTCCAGCCTCCCCAGGTTCCTCTCAGTAGCAGCCCTGCCCTCCAGTGTATTGACCCCTCTCCCTAATTTGTGGTCATCCACAGGCTGGCTGAGAATTCCCTCTGTACAGTCATCCAGGTTGCTAATGAAGACATTAAACAGATCCCTGAGGGAAGCCATTTGTTGGCTGGCTGCCAGCTGGACTTTGCACCTGACACTTTGAGCCTGGCAGTCCAGACAGTTTTTGACTTACCGTGTTGTTCACTTACCTAGCTGTTTGTCACCAATTTGGTGATAGGGAAGCTATGTCAAAGACCTTGATAAACTTTAGATATACAACATCTGCTTCACTTGCCTTGTTCATAGCACCTGTCACCTCATCATACTAAGCAATGAATTTGAACAGGCATGATTAACATGCCTAAAGGCCTTAGCTACTAGGGACAAACAACATAACTGAGAACCAGAAGGCGGCAAAACTAGGATCACTTATTTCTTTCCCCGTCTCTATTTACTTTTTGGTTACAGTGAAGGATCTGGTTGAAGCACTTAGGGGAACCAGAGGGGGAAAGAAAAACAAAAAAACAAAAAAAACCCAAAAAAACCAAACAAACAGAAAATGAGTAATTGTTTTTTAGTATAACTAGAGTTAATACCAACCTAGAATTTTCAGAACAAGTTAAAGATTTTTTTTTTCTATGGCTAATAGGTTGATAACAGTATTCCATAACTGAATATTCATATTCATTATGAACTATTGATAATAATTACCTGATTTGGTAGCTGGAGAGAAGGTAAAGAATCTTGATACTGTTGGTAGCAGCTACTTTGGTCATCCCTTCCCAAAGATCCATTTGATCACAGAACTACAGAAAAATTACCCTTGCTAGCATTCATGTGAGTCTTTCATGTAAGTGTTCCTGTTCGTTTCAGTGGAAATTTATCACTTGTATTCTACAAGTAGAATCACAGTGTGCATTGCATTGTGTATCTGCAGAGACAGACATGTTTATGTTCATGTAATATAGTGCAATATTAATCATTGGAGAAGTAAAAGGACTATTCCTAAAGCTCTTATTCACAGCTTTTACATTAGCTCTTTTCAGATTTATGGATTGATGGATACTGCATATTTATGTATCGTGTCAGCACTGGAGCAGTTTATCATTTAACACTTATCTTACTGAAGAGTAATATGCTCTCTCCATATTAGGTATTTTTTGAAACCCTTGTATATAATAAAATGCATACACTATAAATTTATAAAGACAAGTTTGAATGAGCTTCAAAATTGATTACTTCCTTTTAGGCAAAGTAACTACTTTGTCTTTTCTATTATTATTGCTGTCTGATGCTTCAGTATTCTGTCATTGTCTGTACGATCGTTGTGGCCCACATGATGGTCTAAAGAAGGAGAAATGGAAGGAATCAACAAAAGGCAGTTTCATTTTTTTGATAGAATAGAAGCTTGCTATCAGTGTATTTCTAAGTGAATTGTATCAGGAAATTTAACTACACTAGAACTCTTCTTTAAATAGCTACGTTGTAGTTAAGATTCATATAAATACAGGAAACAAACAGTATCTTTACATTATGTTCTTGACACTCTCTGTCTATAAAGTCATAATAAGCATCTGAGCTCATTCAGCTGGAGAGATCGATATCATCTTTCCTTTAAGTTCCTCTTCATGTCATGAGAAGAAGAAACGGACTGTATTTTTCCAAGAAGCTAGTTAAGTGCGGGCTGGATATTTCTTGCTGATAAGCTAGTTTGTTGTTTCAATTTTTTTAGATATTCCTGTGTTCTGTTTGTGCTTATTTCTCTCATACTGGTTTGTCATCACTGATACTGGATGAGGTGTTAAGGATATGTTTGTATCCAATTGCAAGAGCTATTTCATGTAATGTTTCAATTAGTCTAGAGCCTGTCTGGAGGCAACTTCTCGTATTGTGCTTTAAAGGTTGTTGTGTTTGGGAAAGGCACTTAGCACTACTAAAGGACTACTAGTAAGAAAACATTAGATCTCTCCTCCTAGTATTTTCCTACACCCCTTTTCCCAGTGATTCCCCCACCACCACCCCTGCCCCTGAAGAGGGTTTAACAGAGGAGGCGGGGTGGCTGAAGCCTGTGAAGTTGAGCATTCAAAGTTGAGTGCGTACCAAAGAATATAGGCTGTCACCTATGTGTCAAGGAGCCTGGAGAGAAACAGAGGAGATATTACCCAGTCTGAAACATTAATTGAAGATTTCGGTTTTTTAAAAAAAAAAAGTAAGATTAGGCCAGGGAGAATGGTCTCTTGCATCCAGGGTTTGTCTTTTTAAAACATAATTTAAAAAAAAAAATTCTAACTCTTGCTTATTGCATTTTATGACCCGTGTGTGTTAGTCATTATTCTTGAGATGGGAACGGAAATAATAGTTGAGAAGCAATCAGAATTTATAGTTCTAAATAGCAGTCTTGACAGTTTCTCAATAAAAAGTAATTCAACAAATTGCCAACACTTTTCCTGATCAGACTACTATTCATAATGCAACAGATAAGTGACATCAGGCTCGGCAGGCTAGTAATCAGCATCCAACACATAATGATCTTTGTAATTTGGTATGTATCTGCTCTGTCACATTGGCAATCAGTAGTCATCCCATGTCTGTTAGGTTCCTTGCCCCGCAGGAAGACTTCTGAATGTAAAGAACATCTTACAGGAAAACTAAATGAACCAATCACTACTCTACCACCTCCATTCTTGCCATATGAGATTAAAAGTTGTAGTTGAGAATTTAAATTATAGCTTAAAACTTACACTTATAGTTTTATGTTTAAATGAATTATATTTGTTATCAGAAACTTCTGAATTATTTATTCAAGCAATGAATTTTGTGTTTTGCTGCTCTGAGTAGTCAAAGAGTACGTTCTGGCTACTTGAACTTCCTCACTTGGTTTTTCCCTACTTTTTTCCTCATATATGTTAAAAGATTTCCTAGCAATTTAGCACTGGCTTAGCAAGATTTTACTTTGTTTGGGGTTTTTTTTTGTGTGTGTGTGTGTTGTTTTGTTTTTTGGAGGTCAGTTCAAATGGCAGTGTGACTTTTTCATGCTGGAGGACCATTTAACAGAGACCATGGAATCAGGACTGAATCTGCTGATTTTCGTAGATTAATTGATTATAACAATAAAAATCATATTCTTTCAGTTAGTACAGTTGGGTTGCATTTCTGTAGCTATAAGTAAATAACAAAGCATTACTTAATTGTTGCAGTGTTATACTGCTTTTAGTTTCCATGTGCCTCCCAGTTTATTAGGACATCAAATGCAAGGTGTTCAGGATGTGTCTAGATCTGTAATACTAAAGCAAACTTGGCATCATACATGTATATCTTATAAGTTATTTTGTTCTTCAGTATTCCTGCTGTGTTTTACATGGCATCTGAGCATATTTTCATGCACCATCTTTCTCCGTCTATATTCAAATACTATCACTTGAGGTGGTGGTTGCTCTTTATGTAGAAAACCTTGGGTGGACATTTTGGAAAGTAGCTGTTTGCTTTTAAGTTAGCCAAGTAGTTTTCACAGACTTGCTTTATAGCCAGTGTAGAAGACAGAGGATCTGAATGGTGATTAAGAACTTGGTTCAGACTTCTTCTCTAGATGATCCTGTTTCTATGAATACTGCAGGAGTCTAGGGAGATTGTCTAGCCAAATGAAGTGCCTAAATAGCATAATGGGAGTATTTTCCTCTTATACTGCATATAAGGCCTGAAAGCATCTTCAAACCTCACTTTGGCTGGACAGGCGGTCTCAGAGCTGCAGATCAGCGCTCTCTGATGAAAGGAAACAGAGGTGTGAAATATGATGGCTGTCTGGGGATATAGCCAGTGGTGAATAATTTATGTGACTTTTTCTTATTTTTCCTGACATAATTATGGCTGGTTTTCTGAATGCATATCCTCATTGTCTAGACTTGAGGACTATGTTCCTCAATGCTGAGGAGTTGCATTCCACAATTTCTTACTCATGTCTTTCATGTATTTTTCCAGCTGTTGGCTTGAGACAGATGAATTTCTACTTAAGCTTTGTATAAATACATGCAAATTACAATGTCTGAAAATGCTGTAGTAAGTCATCGAGATGGCACTTTATAGCTACTGTGTATTTTAGACCGCATCATGCTATTTCTATTATTTCAGTCTGTAGTTAAAAAAGCAAAATGACAACATAACTGCTGAGAGAAAATGAGTTGTGTAATGCCACTTTTGTTTTGCAGCACTGGAAGTCAGGACAGTTAAGTTCTGGCACCTCCTTTATAGAGTTTGTGTATCTGCCTTTTAAAATGCTTGGGTGAGACTGGGTATAGAAAGCATTTTTTAATATGCTTCAGATCTAATAAAAGAGAAAAATTTAAAAAGCAGAAAAAGGAAAGTTACCATTGATAAATTGCTAGAAATGGCCAAGAAATGGATCCAATAAATAAGATTTACTGGTGAAAATATCTATTTATTTAGATAGTAAGAATAGCTAGAATGTAAAGCAAGTTGTAAATACATTCAAAAGTAACAGGACTAGATCATGAATGCTCTGAAATGGGTAGAAGATACTGGTTAAAGTTTGTAAACAGAAGCGTGTATTTTTTTCATCAATATGATAATTCTAAAAAAATACTTCCTATCAATATTAGACCTTAAAATTACATAATCTTGATTCTTGTTTACATTACACTTCTACACTATTCAGTTAGAATGAATACAAATACTACGGAGTGGTCCATTTAGAGAAGGGAAGAAAAGAAGGATAGGAAGTAGGAAATCCTATTGCTGATTCAGCACATGGCACTCAGATGTGACAAATTCACTGTGATTTTTCACTTTCTAGGTCAGGCTGAATCACTTGGCTGGCTTTTGTTTGCACATCTTGTTGGTGACCTGCTGCTTCCATTTAGCACGTACTCTAGAATGCTCTTTAAAAAATATAGCAGTTTCCCATCTGCTGTTCTCACAACAGACTTTATAGCCCTCTCATCTACTTATATCTTCTAGAGAAAAGCAGTTGCCTGCAATCTTTTCTACTGTCAGCGCTGTCAGAAGTATCTGCTTGGGTTTCTTCTTCTGTCCCACAATAAATGGGCAGCGCAGGCATTGTGAAATCATCTCCCCTTTTGTGCTGTTGCTGTTTTAAGGCTTATCAAGGAAATATAATGTCAAGTGCTTTTTGTTACCAAATAGATCCTGATAGTAATCCCTACTACGGAAAAATAATCTACATGTTTAAATATAGAATACTTTTTTAAGGAAACAGGTGACCACAGTTTGTCAGTATACACAACATACGAATGTCTAATTTTAGCATCTTTTGCTGCTTTGAATCTATTTATGTGATGTTGACACACAACACCCATTTTATATTATTCCAATATTTTTATCAGTTTCTACATAATCTTTTAATGACATTGATTTATAAAAAATGTCAATTGTGTATTTTTTTGTAGCACAACAAACGTTAAACTGATTCAATTTCAACTTCTTTGCTAGGCTCTTCACCTTTCTGAAGAATTATTATAACCTACTTCTTTAGAAAATAAATTTTTATTTTAAGTAGCTTGACAAACTTGGTAGTAATCTCTGGTGGTTCAGTGTAACAGCAGCCATATGGAACTGTAATTTCAAAGTCCCACAGATCTCATTTAGTTTTATGCTATGTTGGATTACATGTCAAAATTTTCTTCATGCCATCTGTAAGAATTCTTACATTCTGAATTGTTTTATTGTAGTTTTACTGTAGTGATTGGTATCTAGAGATTCGTTCTTTACATCAGTTACCAACATTTGATTTCTTAAAGGCCCTATACAGCTTAATTTTTCCTATATCATGTCTTGTAGGTCAGGCTCTAGGTATTTCCTGAAAAAGTCAAAGTGACTCTAAAGATGAGGTAACATGCATGTAAGTGAATGTAGTAAAAAGCAAGAATTTATTTGGTTTAGCTTCAGCACTTGAGAGTGCTGTTTTGCTTGCTCATCATTCTGTCTTGCTGTAGTACACCAAGATCTCTTCCCTTTCATGTGTAATTGCTTGGCCTTTCCCACTGAAAATGTCTCCTGAGAACACTTCACTTACACATACTGTCATGATGGCATGATGGAAAGGGAGGAAATGTGAGGAAAAAAAGAAAAAAAAAAAAGGCGAATAGTCCTTAAAAGAAATAAAAAGTTAACTGCCTTAAATGTTATTTTTGGATACTAAAAGAGAAAGCTTTTCAGAGCCAAATAGGTGGCAGCTATTGCTTTTGTAGCCCTCAGTTTTGCCTTATTAGCATGGTCTTCTTTTCTTTTACATGATTGCCCTTGGTCACCCACTGGAGAGCCTCACTGACCTTGCAACCTGTCCGTGTTTATATGTGCAAATTTATTATTGTGGTCAGAGATTGGGTAAGAGTTTTCAGACTGAGTCTTGCCTGTGGAACTGCTGCAGGCTATGCAAGGATTTTAGAATACTTTGGAAGGGAAAAAGTGGGAAAATCAAAACAAAATCTCAAGTGGCTGTTTAGCAGATGTTTTAATTCTTGATTCGTGGTCAAGCTTTTTTGTCCTTCAAATGAATGTCTTCTGTTTTCTTTCATCTGTTCTCTCACTGTTTCTTTCATCACTGTTCTCTCATCAAAGCTCCATTGGAAAAAAATTAAGCATATCAGCATACTAAGAGAGCAGTAAATTGCAGCACTAACATGACAATTGGAGACCTTCCTAGTCCTTTAGCTTGTGGGGTTGGTTTTTTTTTTTTTTTTTTCTTCTTATGTCTGTTTTTTCCATTTGGACTATTAAGCAAATTCATAAAGGGGCTACATCTTACTTCATGCTTTTACAGCATTTGATACTGTGGGTCTCATGTCAGTTACTGCTCTTAGATGCAGTTATAATACGAAAAATAAAATTCAGAATTTGGCCTGTATGGTATTTTCATCTTTTTTTTAATGAATTTTCTTTTCAAGGAAGCAGTTAAGAACCTTCTCTGTTTAATCCTGTCTTTGTTCTCATAAAAGTGAGAAACGAAACTTTCCATGGCCAGTTTCACTCTAAAATGAATGTATCCAAGTAAGTAGATAAGGATACTGGTTTTGTTCTTTAGGTAGACAAGATACAAGATGCTGTTGCACAAAAGGAATGTCAGAATATATAGGATATTTTAAACTCCAGCTTTATTAGACTGACAACATTTGAAGAGTGGTACTGAAATCACTTGACTGCCATCTGATAGTTGCACTTGACTGCAATTAGATAGTTATCATGCTCTTGCCATAGCTTATTATGTTGATCATCATCATCATCAGTGCTTCTCAGTATCTATTCTCTGTTATTTCCCATTTTATTTTAGACTGAACTTAGAACAATCCTTAGGGCTATCCTTTCTGTATGGTTGTTTCCGCTACAGTTGTAATAGATGTTTCATCTGCAATTGCAGGCTTTAAGTACTATCTCCAAATAACAGTATTTATTAAGAACAAACTTGGTCTTAAAAATCAACACTCTGTTAGAAATATGAACTTAAAAATGCTTTACAAGTGCTTACTGTATTTAGTCTTGAATTTACAGACACAGCACATCATAAGCTATTTCAGCGAGGCAGAAATTTACCTCCTTTGTTTTGACAACTTGTTGATGGGATACCATCTTGTTTCCCTTAACATTAGCAACAAAGAGGATAAAATGTTGTCTTCCTTTGCCCAATAGGGTTTTCATATTTTAGTGAGAGAAGATGAATTTTTAATCTGATTCTTTGCTCTATGGGGTCCTGTATCACCCAGGACTGCTTTTTCCAGATAAATGAAAAGGTATATTTGAGGAACTCGACAGGGATTTCTTGAGAAATCTTGACCTATATGTGTCTGTAGAACCCAATGGGATGTGACTGAGTGTGCCGAGAGGACTGGCAGATGTCAGCTGTTCTCTGTTAGATTTGCCAAGCTGTGGATATTGGGGAGGTGGGAACACATTGCCCAGAGAGGTTGTGGAATCTCTGTCTTGGGAATTTTTCTGACCCAGCTACACACAGAACTAAGCAACCTGGTCAGAATTCAATGCTTATCCTGTTTCAAGGAGAATGTTGGACTTATATCCCATACTAAGGTCCCCTCCGACCTGTAAGATTCTAAGAGAACAGATTTGTACAGATTTGAAATGTCTATGGGAAGATGTTGGATTTTTTTCCTCACTCCTGAAGTAATAATGTTTTATTTTGTAACTTCTCTCTACCAGTAATGAAAGAACTAAAGCAAAACACTTAGAATTATTAAAACATGTTATTGCCTCAAAATTTTAGTTTATCCATTTGTCTTATGGAGAATCTTTTGGGTGTGGGTTTTTTTGGTCCGTGTTGTCGTCATCGTCCCTGTCCCATCCCCTCCCTCCCCCCCCCCCCCCTGTTTCATTTAGGCAAAGGAAGATCTTGTGCTGTCTCAGATTTCTGTGATTTATAAAAGCCATATGTATACAGGGATATCTAAATGCAGATTAGGTACAAAACAAGCTTTGAAAGAACAAGAGAAGAGAGTGAATACATAACTGCGGATTTGATGAAGTACTCTCATTTCTTCACTTCACAAGACAGGGCTGAGAGATAATCCATCAGCAATCTTCTGTTAAGAGAATTATGAAGACTGCAGTCTTGGTGTTTTTAATGTTACACCATGCTGTAAGACACACTGCCATATTTGCTGACTTTCAGAACAAAAAGCTAAAGATATTTTGAGTTGCAGAAGCCAGACACTAGCTAGAGATATAGCAAGTTCCTAGCATATATGTGTAAAAAGTGGAATAAATGCATATACTGTACAGTTCTTGTTGACTGATAATCAATAGAAATTTGCCCAATGCAATGTATGAGCTATCAAGATTTCATCCATAAGTTATTGGAGGAAGGGAAAAAGTCTTGGGGGTCAGGGGGGGCATAAAGAGAACCTATGTTACAGAAAGTGTGAATTTTAGGATTTTTACTAACATGCCTTTTGCTAATTTTGAGAACCTTGTTAATGTTTTCCTTTCACTAGCCTTGGATTGAATAGCTATTTCTAAGATTTCCAAACTATTGATTAAAAATACCTTCACTTCATATGCCTGCATTATCCTGGAGGCTAAATGCATTACAGATTCATAGCTGTCATCACTGTTCACTCTTATTTCCTCCTGCGATACAGACAGTTCCCATGGCTGGCTTATAATGTGTGACCTCAGGGGTTCCCTACCTTTCTGCATTTCATAAGGTTTCATTTCATTCTTGTGTGTATTTTCTTTGCTCTAAAAACTATATTCACGGTATCTTTAAATCTCGTTTTCCTTCCTTTTAGAGGATTATTATTGGTGTTGCTGTCTAAAATCTTACCTGAAGCTGTATTTTTATATCTGTTTACTAAGCTCTTGTAATACTTCATATTTTTCCCCTCTGAACAAACACTTTATGCTCATTGCAGAACCAAGGAACTAACCTATACATTGATCAATTTGAAAAAGAAATGTCTGAGGCAGTGCAAAGAATATTTCATGAGGTTGAAAGCCAGCTAGGCAAAGGAGTTTGGTGCTACAGTTTACTGCGCAATATTTCTGTACCATGACACAGTGCAAAAGGCATTAAAGGACAAAAGATAAATATTTCAAAGTGAATCTGCAATATATTTCAAATCATATTAGGAAATGGAGGAAATCCTGTTATGTGTATGCATATTGGAGCAGAGAAAAATACCCATTGCTATTTTCTAATTAAATGCTCAGTTTAAGTTTTACATTCATCTTGTCAGCTGCATAAATGTTGAATCTTTTATTACTGTTGTGTGGAAAACCCAATGAAATTACTGAAAGTTCATTGTATTGAAAGGGTGATTTTTAAGTAATAAATCTGGAAAGCTGCTGAGGAAAGGGAATATTCATTAAGCTGTTGCAATGTTGCCATTTATAGTAGAGCACTGAGGTATTACAGTGTGAATGTATATCTATGCATTGTGTATCTCTGGATATGTATCTTCTTGCTCCCTGGGGAGTTGCTAAATATCCTCAGGATACTTGCAACTTCCCCCAAGGCGTTTTTTTTTTTCTTTTTTCTGTCCTGTATTGCTGCCTAAGCCATTTGCCCATGGTTCTGTGGAGATGGCTAAATAGTTGGAAAAGCAGAGAAAAGCATGGAGATCTGTACCATATATCCCTCTACTTCTCCTGATTATTTTGCCAAAATTTCCTTTTTCTTCACTTTTTTGCTGCCAGAATCCTGATGAGTGCTTCTAAAAATATAGAGAACAAGGAAGTTGCTGCAGCAAATTTTGAAGATTTAAACCTGGATGGTTTTAACATAGAAAGGTAAATATTAATGCACTGACAATGAGTAATTGGTTTCATCATATGTACGTTGAAGAAGTGCAGACTGGTCTCCTTTCACACTGATCCAAAACCATACCCCATTTTATAAAGTAGATATGAGAGGAGTTTTCTAATGGTTTAAAGTAAAGAGAGATGCTTTGATCAAGTGCGTCCCCAATACTGTGCAGTAAAGGTGGTTAAAAGAACACATTGTTCATGAAGGGAGGGTATGGAAGGGAAGCCAGCGCTGCCTTTGAGTTACCAAGCGCTGCTGTGTGTCTGTTCCTTGAGGCGTTCTTTTAAGAGTGCCTAGTTCACTGGCTAAGAGAGAAAAGAAATGGCTGTTTGAGTCATAGCTGTTGGTATCCTTTAACCAGACCCCCTTATCAAGAACTATTTCTGATAGTCCACAGGTTATTACAGTAGCTGTACCAGATGAATTCTAGGAGAATGCCCTCTGTAAAGCTAGTTTTGCATCTGATATTGCTACTGGCTATCTGATTGTAAGTGGTTTTATAATAGATTTCATAAGAAAGGAAGGACTTGCATGTTAATGATGTTCTGGCAACTTTGGCAGCAGCTGTCATGATACAGAGTTTCTATGAATTCTGTGAATGATTGAAGTAGTATAACTTTCTCCTCAGTGTTTTCTTTTCCTTTTGGAAGGCCTAAACTCTGTAGCTTTCTATGGGAGTAGGCGTTCTTTCAATTCTCAGAAAGCCCTCACAGGGAACAACTGAATGAAAAAAGCAGCAGTCAAAACTTTCCTTATTCTCACTAGACATTTGCAATCCAGTTGTGTAGTGCTTTCTGCAGTTTTATTAATTGAATGAGAGAAATTGAATGAGAGAAATTGACATCAAGGGCTTTGAATGTTTGCCTTTGGAGCATCAGGTCGCATCACAGGTAGTTGGAATGAGTATAAAAACAGTCCTGGTCTACATAATAGAACCTTAAGGATCTTGCTTTTCTGCTCTTTGCTGTTTTAAGTCAAGTTACTAATTTTATTTAGCTTATCAGTAAGATGTCATTTGGATGCCATGTCTTCTATACAATAGGACATAATTTTCAGTTTCTGCTACAAAGTCAAGCTTTATGAAAAGCTTGATATGAATTCAAAAGCTTGAATTCAGTTCTGAATTTAATTGGTGCATGAGACTTATATTAACATATTATTGATAAAAATGTCTTAAATGCAGAAATGGTAGAGTGAAAACAGATATTATTGGCTTCTCTAAATCTTACATTACATAATATGTTTATTATATCTATTACATATATAATATATATAATTACATATATAATCTTATGTGTGTGTGTGCATATTTTCATATCCTGCTTAGAGATGTGACTGTCCCAATGAACATGAAGCATAAAAAAAGAGATAAGCATTCAGATAAGCAATGCAGCAAAAAATGAAGTACCTTTTTTTTTTCTTACAGTTTGGTTAGTGTGTTTCTAGGTAACAAAATGTTTGTTGATGTTTCTGCAACAGCAGAAATTGTAGACCAGCATTTATATCACATGATACACAGAAAGTGTCTAATAGTCAGAAAAGACACAGGTGTAATTGGATACAATTTTAAGTAAAGGGATTTCCCCACACTTATCTTAATTACCTTAAAGCTAATAAAAATACCTTATATCCTGCTCTGGAGAGAAGTTACCTGTAATGTTTTAGGCAGTTATTCTGCTCGTGGTCCAGAAGGGAAGACTTGAAAACCTGAAAAACATACTGTTTGATTCATTACATTATTCTTAATTATTATTATTTCTAGCTCAGCAGCTCTAGTGATCTTGGAGGTGGTTAGTGAATGTGATATCCTAGTTTCATTAAGGGAATGTCAATAACATGTAAATAGTTATATTGTCTTGGGCATACTTGCTAATTGATTGCACCAGATTTTAGAGGCTCTGTGTCGGGGGGCAGAGCTTCTGTCTATGTCTGCCCACAGAAGGTGGATCATGCATCTTCCCAAATACTCCAGTTCCTGGACAAAGTTGGTGGAGCTCTGTGAGAAGTCTGTCACGGTTATATTAAACGTTGACGGAAATTAAGTTACTTCAAATGAACCTGCTGTGGTCTCAGTGAAGCAGAGTTTCTCATCAAAGCTGCTTTGCTGAAACATTGCATATTGGGGGTTTCCATTTGAGTATCTTCTGTTATTGTATATGTGACGCTTTTAGAGTGCAAGGACCCTTCAGATACATGATTCTGTTACATGATGGCGTCAGTTCTGTACAACATAGCATTATAATGAAAGCAAGGAAGAACGGTATGAAACACAGGTAGAAAAATAGTATACGTGCCATTACAGATGTGACTCAAAACACTTTCAAATGTAAATGTTTGCCATATTACTCAACTACTGTTTTGTGGGTCTCTGTGGGTATTGCTTCCCTAGGGATTTGTTGAGGCACTTGAAGTAACTCAAGATATTTCTTGGCACTGCTAGGGTTCATTTAAGTTAGTACCATCTCATGCAGGATGTTTCTGCTAGTCAAAACCAAACATATATTGGGTGACTGACTTCATGAAAACTCCTAAAGCTGGCTAAGTGCCACATCTCCTCCTGAATTTCAGTGAAGGCTCCAATGGAAGAAACAAAAGGGGCGTAGGTTGCCATTTGCCTACAGCATGAAACCCCCTCCTGCCAAACCATTGTGCTTTATTATATAAAAAACATTGTTCCTGCTGTGTCTTTTTATGCCAAATGTTCCCTGTGGTTGGGCATGTGGGCTCTAACTACCTTCTCACAATTGCATCAGAGCAAATGAGCTGTGACACTGCTTGCCTGTTTTAAATAAGCTCAGTGTTGTCCGTCTAATGAAATGCTAAAGCATACTCTGCCTGTGGGAAATGCAGGCTTTGCATGGAAGAATAGTTATGGAGAAGGTTTGTGTGTTTTATATTTAAAAACAAAACAAAAGCTAAGAAGCACCAAGTATGTGTTCTGAATGTTGCAATAAGCAGCCACTGTTTAACTTAAGTAAATACTGAGATGCTGATTTTTAGTTAGAATGGGTGGCATTGATAATCTTGAAGACTTATGTATTGACTGTGAGAAATGTGTTAAGCACATTTAGGGGGCACTTCTGGAATTGTAGGCGTGGAAATTCTTGTACATGGAAGTAACTTCTTACCTTTGTAATGAGAGTGTATGGCTGTGCTGTGGATAGCAGACTAATGAATGTATGAAGATTGGAAGATCATCACTGTTTTTATGTAAATCTAGTTTGCTTGATTGACATGATATCCCATTTAAATGAATAATGAAATTTAATTAAGAGAAGCTCTGGCTTCTATTTAATTTAGTGTTAGGTCCGGCGATCCTGGTATTTTTGACTTCTATACTGAAGTCTGGGTTTTGGAAGCTTGAGATAATTTCCTTATTCCTCTGCAGGTTTGGCAACTGCTTATTCTGTTTTTAGATTTTCTTTTTTCATTAATCTTTTTACTTTATTTGAAAGTCTACTGATAACCTGTCACAGAGTATGAGCTCATTTCTCTCCCTGGGTACAGAACCGCCCTAACTGATTAAAGGACTACTTTTTGGCTGTAGGTGATGCAGCTGACTGACATGCATGGGATCAGTTTGTAATAGCATCATAGGGTTTTCAGAGCACTTCACAGAAGGAGATGCAATCATCATAGTTATGTGCCGGTTATATTTGTGCTGGTTATATATCTTGTTTTAGGATACTGCCTCAATTGGTGGTCATTTATATCTGTAGAGAAAAAAAGATGCAAAACTGACATTAGATCAGTGACTGCCCTTAAATTTTATGTTAGAAAAAAGCATGTTGCAGTAAACAAAATAAAGTTTAGTTTAAAAAAAAAAACAAACCACAAACCGACTTGATCTAATGGGTGCCCTTTTTAGAGCTTTTTTAGAGATAGAAATTACAAGAGCAGTAACAAATTCTCACATGCACAAATATTTAAGCTTCATATAGTTTTTCATGTGAATAAGTCAAATATAAAATAAATGAGATGACTGCAAGTCTCCCAAAAAGTCAGGTCAGAGCTGGGACTAGAAAGTGTTTCTCCCATATTACCATTGTGAAGAAAGTTCTGTAGAATAGCATAGTTTTGTGGTATTACATAAAAGAAGGAATGAGTGATATGGGAAAGCAAATGTAGAGAACCCAACCTTTTTGTGGGCCAGCATAGGCTAAATTACTTCATGACAAGGAGTTATTATTAAAAGACTAATATCACCATAAAGAAATTCAATATTACAGGCCCATTAAGTGACCAGCATTAGACCTTTGGGATAAATCGTTTAAAGTGTTTGCAGTCATCTAAAATATGTGGTTATGAGTGGGTTGAAGTTGAACGCAGACAAGAAGGGGCTGCATGCCAGAGAATGTGTCCTGGAAGTTGGCCATGGCAAGAATGTCACAAGCAGAGACAGAAACAATCCCTTAGAACAATTAAGTCAACAGTAGTAGCCGTTCTCATTGATCACTTGATATTTAGAGAAATTTTTCCAGATAGCTTCAGATTTTCAGATGGGTAAATTCATATTGTTACATTGAGAGTAATTAAAGCTGTGGTGTGACAGCTGTACAATCTAAGATGGGGAGTCTTTTCTATGTTCTGCATAGAACAGATGATTTTTTAAATTGTTGCACAATTGACTTGCACTCCTGCCTGCCCCACTTGTATGCATTATTTAGGCAGCTGTATGAAATAGTTCATGGGGAGTCTTTGGCCTGTGAAAATTAGACATGCATTTTAAAAATCAGACCCTTGATACGCAGTGTGCTTCTCTAAATATGGCACTGCTCTCTTACTGGTACTACAGCTGGATAGAAGGCTTCATTGATAAAGCTTTGTGTAATGGGGTGTGAAGCAGATGCCAGGGCAAACAGTGAAAAAGCCAGAGGTCAGGCCTGAGATGATAATCACACTTCTCAGCTCATTAACACCTTTAATCCAAGAGGCACGCAGCATTTTAAACTTTAATTAATTTTTGTAATATCTGCTTGAGCTGTGAGTACAGTACTATTCATGCATTTTGTAGGGAAGAAACCAAAGGAGAAGAAGGTTCACAAAGTAACCCAGCGAGCTGCTGTCCAAGCCAGAAATAAGTCTTTTACTCCTACTGTTCTTTAAGAACTAGCCCAGTAGCTTTCAGCATGTGTCTGGAGACCACAGAAGAAAGTGGTATTAGTGCCCTGTTTCAAAACAGACTGTGACTGGTAAACAGGAAAACTAAGCATATTCCTCTTAGGCTTGAGTTCACCTGATAGAACCCTTTTTTTCTGTCAGAAAATATTTTGGGGTCTGGAAACTGAGAAACATTGAAGAATAGTCAAGTAAGCTATCTCCAAATATATTCTGGCAAAGCTAGCCTTGATGGAAGAGAGTAGAGATTTCTGAAGACAAAGGGGGAAACTAGCAGGAGAAGCTGGGGATGAGGCACATAGCAAATCTGAGAGGGTATGTGAATAATGAGGGCTGCCATAAGCAGAGCAGTAGAGCATTGGAAGAACTGTTTTCTCTAGCAAGAGATGTGAATTTATAATCAGAACATTTGTGGAGATTCTAATCCCCAACTGCAGCCTTTACTGATTAACAACTGGAAGTGCTTTTCTCTTGAGTTCTCCCTGCCAAACCTCCAGCCATTGGTAATTCTTGGATTCAGGAAACTGAGACTTCACAATAGTGAGAAGTAAATAAATGCAAAGAATTAAATTGGAAAAAAATGGCTGGTTTGGCAAGCTCAGATACGCTTTTGGTTTTTCTCCTAAAACAATTCCTTTGGTTGTAAGAAGGAAAGGGAAGAAGAGGCAAGTACAGACACTTCGGTTGGTTTGGTTGCTTGAAGACCTAATTTGAAGTGTTCTTTGTGTGTTTTGAGAGGAAAATATGACCTTTGAATGGATCAAACACATTGGAACAAGGACAAAGGAGTTTGAGATGACTGGGCAGAATCAGTAGGCTTTTTTGTTAAATGAAAAAAAAAAGTTAATTATTGAACTGCTAGTCAGTTTTGAAATTTACCTATCTGAAGGTGAAAATGCAGCTATATTATTGGCAAAGTGAAAAAGAATGGAATAGAAAAGTAACTCTTTTCCCTTTTATAAACAGCTGCTCTACTCTGTAATCAAAAGCTAACACCAGCTTGAGTTTTTTTCTAGCTGTGGGGTATTCCTGATAGATTTTTCCTGAGAAACTGTAGATGGGGTTTCTTATGTCGGTATAAAGAATGTGTATTCCTGTTTAGTTAATCTGTTAGACTACCTTGCCTTCTCTCTTTTTTTAAGAGTTATCAAATATAAACCTAATTTTTCAGTCCCATGATAATGAATCAAGCATGTCCTATTCCAGCCTAAAGCAAACTGTTGAGAAATAAGTGTGTGTGGGAGGGGGTGCTAATTGAAAAAGCAAACACTTTGTAGGTAACCTTATTTTGAACTGGATTCTTTTATCTAATTTAGTCTGCTTCTGTAAGAAGACAATCCATAAAATATAAAACATTCAATACTAACAGGTCTGCCTATATTTAAGAATCAAGGGGAGTTTTGTCCTAGATCACAGTAGAATTAAGGCTAGAGTTTGGAGAACATCAACCTATTCTAGTTTAACTGCAGACCTAACCATGACGCATTGTGTTAATCAAAATGTGTGTGTATATGGTATTTGAAAGCAGATGCTGGTTGCTCTGTCTGTCTTTCAAGCTATCCAGGTGCAAATTGGAGCTATGCAGCCTTGCTTAAGATAATGCTGGTCCTGAGTTCTATAGGAAGCCTTGCTGAGTTGGGGCTTAGGACTTGGCTAAACTGGAAACGCCATTTCTAGCTGGTGCAGCACCTGGGTCAAAGTGCTGCATTCTGTTCTCTTACTCTGATCTACTCTCACTGTAGTGTAGGCCTGAGTATCAATAGAATGGGGTCCTTCTTCTGTCTTCCAACTCATTAGTTTTCTTGTGAATTATAAACAGTTACCAGTTTTGTTCTCAGCACATACATGTTGGACCTATTGACAGTCATTTGAGTTTCATCCTTCTCCTAATTATGTGCCTTGTATCTCAAACAGTTCACTATTACAAAGACAAAACATGTTTTTAAGCGCCATATAAAATTTTTTTATTTGCTTTCAATTTTGTTCTGATTCATATGAGATTGACTTGACTTTCATGGAGCTCTTGTTCTCTGAGCATGAACAGAAGTATATGCATTGGGGGGGTGTGTGTTTGGTTTTTTTGGTGTGTTTTTTTTTTCTTTATTGAACTTGTTCATTGTATTTAAAATGATAGTGACTGGAAAAACTGGCAGAATATTGTCCTGTCATTCCAGTGTTTTATTCACATAGGTGTTATTTCTGGTTGGTTCTTAAAATGGCACAACTCATTGTGAAAAATCTTAGACCCAAAATTTACCTGCAATATAAATTGAGGGATATTATTGTGTACTCTATGCAGTAAAATCAAATGCAGTTGGTGTTGCATAAATTTCCATTATTGGCTACATTAAAAATACTGCCAGTAGCTGATAAAGCATTTGCTAGTTTTCCATCTTTTTGTTGCTTGTGAAATGTACAGTTTCCTTTCAGACTAGTATGCTTTATTGCAAAGTAATTTATGCACACTCAGAGTTTTTATTTGATCTCAGCTGCTCTTATGGGAAAATCACAGCTTTCGAGACTTCAGCATTTTGTGTGTTCAGCAGTTGCTCAGTAGCACTCTGTCCAGCTTGAGAACAGCTTCAAAAGCTACAAAAGGATTTCACTAGGTATTATAATTTCACTCAGTATCTTACTATCTCACTTATCTTTCTTAGTATCTTACTTATCTTGGTATCTTACTTAGGATTTCTAGTATCACACTAAATATTAGTATTGAACTTAAAAAAATGTTAGGTATGTCCTGCCATGAAAAGTCATATTAAATCAAGTATTCTTGTTTGGTTTACTTAATCATAGAATGGAATCATAGGATGGTTTGGGTTGGAAGGGACCTTTTAAAGATCATCTAGTTTCCACCCCCTGCTGTGGGCAAGGACATGTTCAGTCCCATCATGAAGGAAAGAAAAATATCAAAGCTTCTAAGAAAAGCCATTGTTAAGAAATTATAAAAATAAA
Organism: Theristicus caerulescens; assembly: GCA_020745775.1. Taxonomy (NCBI): domain Eukaryota; kingdom Metazoa; phylum Chordata; class Aves; order Pelecaniformes; family Threskiornithidae; genus Theristicus; species Theristicus caerulescens. Next base: position 39,102,129 of record CM036565.1, on the reverse strand, counting down.
AGAAATGTACATGTGAAACTGTTTATTGTAAAAGGCTCTGAATTTGAAATTTTTTCTGATGCATTCTTTTTCACTTCAATAAAGGCAAATAAGAGTGTAGCTTTTAAAGGGTGAAATCTCAAGAGATAGTAAAGATCTTTAAAAGACAAGTTTAATTCACAGAATTCTTGTTTTAAACATGTTTAATAGTCAAACCCGAAAGTTTTACAGTAAAATCCCCCTCTTCAGAAGATGCATGAACATACTTTGCACTTTTAGAAATTGGAGTTGTTAAGGTCTAAAAGGGATTAAATTATCCTCAACTTACATTGCTTAGAAAGTAGAAAATGTTCTCCTTTCTACTGTAAAAGAATCATATAAATTCTTTTTAATTTTTTTTGTCTATCTATATTAAGACATATGCACAATATTTTTACTTCATCTGCTACAAGAGATGTGTGTATTACATGTTTGGGCCAAAATATAATTAATCTTGTGGGTGGCAGTAGTGTTAACACACTGGGCTGCCACAAAGGAGTTGTGGATATTGTGAGAAGGGGTAGATAAACTGAAACAAGATGAAGGAAATAAGAGTATTAAACAAAGAGATGAGTAATGGGTGGAGGGTAAAGAGGGAATAAATGGTAGATGCTGAAAAACACCAGGAAATGCAGAGAAGGGAAAGAAAAGTTGAAATAAAGAGCAGTATAAGCAAAAATACAAGTAATGAAACAAATTTTGAGTTAGATCTTTATTTAATCATTGAGTTGATGTTTGATGTCAAAACATTTCAATAAAAGGATAAGAAACCTTATGCAATTTCTTTGCTGCTGTTAAATGGAAAGCTTTAGGAAAAAAAACTCTGTAGTGGTACTTCTGAATTTTAGATCACTCTTGTTCTTTAAAGCAGAACATTATTTCTGTAAGTAACATGTGTTTTCCAATTCTGACCTTGCTACCGTAATTCCTACAAGAAACTTAGAAATGTCAGTTTTGCATGATTGGAAGTTGGGAATGATGGGTTTTATTGATACAATCAGTAAAGCTTGTGACGTGTATTTTCCAGAAGTGTTTGCTTCAGTGACTATTTCAATTGAGTGAATATATTTTTCTTAATTCAAGAAGGGCAACTGATTTCATTTAACAGAAGAATAGCTACGCTAAGTATTTCAGACTTCCCTTGAAAAGAAAGCCTTAGTTTGTTCTTTCAGCTAATAATGTGGTAGCTGATATCTGAACTGATAGTGCTGTCCTAGTAAAATGTGTTATTAAATTACTGCATCAGTTAAGAAAATAATTTAGCTACAAGTTTGACAATAATGCTGTAATGTTGTGCATCCTTTGGATAGATTTATTGTTGTAAGAATAAATGAAAATGAATGTGATCTCGTAATATTCTGTAGAATTCCACTGCTGTTTTTCACATGCCAGCTGATAAGGTGAAAATAAGCATCTTCCCAGAAAAAATATGTTGCAGTATTCCAAGAAACAAACCATTTATTTATAATCATAATGATTCGGAGCATTTAGAAAAGTTTCAAAATATTCCTTAGTAGATGTGCATGGATCAAAAGCATATTCAGTTGTATTATAACTAGTACTGGGTTAGGATGTTAGTGCATGTTGTGAATTTAAACTGCATTTTTGAGTGACCAGTGTGTGTATGCTGTTCACAGTGTGTACAGTTCAAACCAGTAACTGTTTTCTGAACCAAATCTCTGTGCCCTTAGATTTAACTGTTTTGGTTTTTGTATCACAGTGATAGTTACAAATATTTTGGATATTCTCTCCCCTCCCTGTTTTTCAAAGAAACGCAGCAACTTTTAACACATTTTTGCAGTTACTTTTACCAGAAATGGAGTTACAGAATTGGACTGGGAAATGTTCTAGGAGTCTACATCAGCTTCTGCTTTGATATCGTGGGGCTGAGTTTGTCAGGAGAATGATTCTGTTCCTCTGTTTTTTATTTACTTTCCATAATTTATTTGTGTTACAAAAAAAAAAAAGTGAAAATTGCCAAGTGTTATATATGGAGAATAGTCATCGCATCCTTTTAGGAAAGATACCATCCCATCGAACATGCTTATGTTCCCAAATTCTGTTTTTGTTTAAAGTTTAGCTGTTGGATGTGTTCAGTGAAGGACTCCTGAATTACTTGCACATACCTTTCTTGCAGCAAAAGTCAGTATGTCTTGGGGGTGAAGAAAGAGTGCAAAGATAAGTTTGTCCCTCCACTGCTGGTGGGTGTTAAATGTAAATTATGGGATATTGCCATTGCTTACTAAGAACTAGACAGTGAGCTCCACTCCTGTTCATGTACAGCAGACTGTTGTTGGGATTGATGCTGAAGAAGTTAACCTCTTTATCAATGACTTTTTAACAATTCTAATGAAAAATTAAAGAATCCAGATCATGAACAAATTCGCCACTTGTTAACACGCTCATCCATTGTTACTTTCTCAAAGTAACATACATCTCAAAGTTCTCTACTTTCAGAACTTATCTGAAATTATTTTTTCCTTCTTTCTCCTTTGAAAGGGCTTTGTTGTTTAAGCTAATTTTTTGTAATTAATCTTTAAGCTTTTCAGAAATATGATTGAACACAATATTGTGACTCCACTTACTGTTCCTAATATCTTCTTCAATATTTCTAAAAAGTTGCTTGTTTTTTTAAAAAAGTCCATTTCCTGGAACTGCATTTTAAATCAAATTATGTTGGCCTCCCTGTCAACTTTCAGTTTATACTGTCTTTGCAGTGGGTATGTAGAAGTAATTGTTAATGATTTCATTGCTTTCATGTCTCTCCTTTTCAAGACCACAGGAAAAATCCTGTTTCTGACCTTGTGACTGTCACTGTAGGATCCTATTTCATGGCTGTGATTCATTCTTTCCCTTCTCCTTTTTCTTCATGTGGAAACTACATCTTATTTTCAGAGTACATCTGTCATTCTTCTTTTTGAACACAGAACTGAAGAAATAATTATATATCAGGCAATGTGGTGAAATACATATATGCAGACATAGCAAAAAATTTACTACAGATGAACACAAAATCCAGTCAGGCATTTGCTTTGCAAACAAACTTGGATTCAATTTTATCCTTTACAGATTTCTGATTCACACAAGTAGTATTTTGTGTGTCATCCTCCATCCCTCCCCAAACAGAATTATATTTAAAAGTGCAGACTAATGGGGAAAGGCCATGTTTCCTTGTAAAGTGTGTATATGCCTAGAAACCTTTCTCAACCAAATTGCTGTCCTTGTCCTTTATCTGTCCAGTTCTTTGCATTTTTTAAATTGTCCAGCCTTTTTCTATGGCTTGAATGGACTGTACAGTTTTCAGAGTGTGGACCATTTAGTTTCCTGTGCCTTGTACATTTGTGTTGCTACATCAGGGATATACTGCTATGACTAGCTGCCTTGCTGGAGGACAAGATGGGGATAGAGTAGGAAGGTAGAAACTTCTGGTACAGGAACTAGCAGATAAGGTGGTAGAGTTGAAAGATGTACAGTCTACCCCAGGCTCTCTGTTTTCAGAGCCGTAGAAGGCCCCTCCTTATGCTACAATGCATCTAAATGCAAAGATCTCAGTCTCAGATTTTTTTCCTTCACTGTCTAGAATGTCTGTGTACATGTACAAAGGCTGGTTGAAATAGTGTTGTTGGTGTGTTGGTTTTTTTTTTTTAATTTGCTCTATCTTATGTAGTGACTCTGGATGAGAAAGGACACTGCACCAATGGTAGAGTGATCAGTGTTCCCTGGTTGGTAGCTCTGTGATTCTACCAATTACTCAGGATGATGCTGTAGTGATATAAAATGGAATATGAATTCGTAATTATTGTTTCTCCTGCTGGCACTATTTTAGTGCAGCAACCAGGTTATTCATGAAGAACCTTGAATCCCAGCAGACAATGGATTTTCTTCAGGGTGTGCTGTTTATGAACAGAAAACAATAATGTGTGTGTTTGTTTTAAAGGTGCCTAGGTATTTTACAGAAACATATAAAAGATTCTTAAATTCTCAAGAATCAAACTGGTTTATTATTGCCTGATATCTTTCTATTAGACATAGGATGTTTCTGCCTGCTTGTATCTAACACTTAATGGCTCTATGAGAATTATGTGCATGCACTTGAAGGCAAAATCTGAACCTGTTATGTTTTTCTCATTTCTTCAAGACGTTTCATGAATGTTGCCAATGAATGGCTCTGTTCTGGGAGTATGCTTGTATTTTTACCTCTTGGGTTTGTGTTCCCAAAAGGCTAAAGAAAGCTGTTGAAGTAGTGTATGAAGTATGTAAATGACAGCCTGATGTAAATTAAAGCCAGTAAGTATTTATTATATATTCTAGGAGACTATTTCTGCAAGATAGTTGCTTTTATGAGTAAGTGTAATTTAGGACCTGTATTAAAGAGAGAGCTAAGCCACTTTTTTTGTTCTACAGATTCTGAATTCTGGTACTACATGCCAGTCCAGCTACTGAAGGAGGCAGATTTTGAGTGGTGGATAGTGAATTCAGCGGGCTGTTGCAGGTGTCAGAAATTTCTATAGTGGCAGGTTAGTCTAGCTACACTTGCAGGCAGCTTGTAGGGGATCATTAGTTGTGCATTTGCACTTAATGTGAATCTCCTTGAGAGAGGCTGGGACAATCTGCGTAAATAATCCTGCAAAAACATGCTTTTTTCCTTTATTGTGTTGTTTTGCCTGTTGTGGTTGTAAGTCCAGCAGGAAGCCCATACAATGCCGTAAGATTATTGCTCAACAAAGTGTTTTGAATATTTTTTCAGTGATACTATATTTTTAAGCTATAAAGTAACATCAGGAAAAATAGAAAGACAAGTATTTTTCCCTTTAGTTCTGTGAAGTGATCATTCACTGTGCCTCCAAGAGAAGCAGAAAAAAACATTCAGCCATGTTAATGCAGTCTTTCAGTGTATGTCCATGTCTGGTGGTCAAAAGGTTAATGTGTTTGAGGAAAAGAGAATCAGCGTGGAGGACTCAGTTGTTTTAAAACAGTGCACTTTATAGGCGAAGCTCTATGCCCTTGACAGAATTTTCCACAGAGTGGAAAAATTAATTTGATGGTATGTGTTCTAGCTGAAGCTTAGAACATTTCAAAAGTTAGTAATTTCTATTTTAAAAGGTGGTTTTTTTCTTCACTCTTTCCACACACTAAACTCTTAACTGAACTAGTCAGATTTCTATATACTATTTACACATACATAAACACTTTTTCCTACGAATTTCCTAGGCAGATTTCCAAATGGGAATTCTGTTCCTGCTCTACCCATCTCGACCTCTGAAAAAGCATGGGAACTTGAACGTATATACAAGCAACTGTTGTACTTAGCAACATAGACTGTGAATCTTATTGCAGTTGTTGTGCTTTAAAAAAAGAATCTTGAGGAAGGAGATGCCTCTTACTTGTCATAGTTTACCATCCTAGAAATGTAAAGTTGGAGGAGATCTTACATGGTCATTTGCTTTGAGACAGTTTGTGTATGCCCATACTGTCTCTGACAGATGTTTAATGAAGGTGATCTTTAACAATCCAACAGTGAAGAAGGAGGAAGCTTTGAACAAATCAGTTAATTTGACCAGTGCCTTAATTTCTCCATCTGCTGTCACCTGCCTGTCTTTATGTATTTAATAATTTATTAGAGTGAATGAAGTAACGCTTGAAAAGAGGGGTTGTTGTACAGGGTCCCAGCCACTGGTCTCACATTCTACTTTATGGAGGGAAGTCTTTTGTAACAACTAGGTCATATTTCTGCATTTCTCTTTCAAATCTACAGTAAATTGTGCTGTTTCCAACCAAGATGCATCTTTGGAACCTTTTGTTCCTTCTGTCATCTTTCATTCTTCCACCACTCTGGACAGTTGTAATGCATTTATGTCTTCTTCCAACTCAACAGCTGTACCATAGCCTATCTCCAACATTGACACTGTTTCCCTACTCGTTATTGGATACAGTTCAAAATTATACTTCTTGTGATTGGAACTCTGTTGTCTTATTCCAGTCCAATTTACAGATTCCCTCGCTTAGTTTCTGTAATTCTCTCTGAGCTTTCTCTCCTCGTCTATCACTACATCCTCTTTGTCTGTGCCTATCATTTCCCAACTGTATTGTAAAAGGGAAGGAAGGTAACCCTTTATACACCTCTGTATCAAAATATCTTCACTTTCTTGAATGTCTAATCTGAAAACTTAAGCTGTAGGATCATTACTTGATGCAAGGAAGTTCTTAGAATTCAATCATATTTACTTATTTTGGAGCATGCTTCTGTCTGATACTTTGGACATATCACATAGCAGCTCTCTCTAATTGTTTGTAAAATGTTTACTATTTACCTAGTTCAGAAGGATATAGAATGGATTGTGATGTCTTATTACTTTGCGATGGCTGCTTTAAAAATGAAGTACTATGTATTTTGAGTTATCGCAAACTAGATTCTGCTATACATCCTGCCACTAAGCAGAGCTTTACTTTCCAAATAATCACATAAGCAGACTTCTAATGTAATATGGCTTGGCATACAGACTAAGGACAAGAGATTCAGGAGCAAATTGTAAAGCTCAAGATCTAGATTGACTATTCCTAGTATCAAAACACCTGATTTTTAAATAGAATTCTCCAGTAGTGTTTTAATATGATGGTTTCAACATTATTTAGAATCTAAAAAATGGATTGTTTAGTTACATCCAAAAACGTAATGAGCGCTGTGTTAAGTGAATGATTTTTCTTTGATTAGGGCTGACTGGTGAGGAAAGTCTGGGAGGACTTGCATTTTCTTGGTGTGATTAAAAACAGTAACCAAACAATTCCATTGGCAACAGTGATGTGGCACACATCACTTGAAACTAACCTCAGGCTGTTACTTATTGGATCTTCAATAGAAAACGGGATATTAGAGGAAACAGCTCCTTTAAATTGCTTGCCTCTTTACACAGTTTTTACCTTTGCCAAATAATCCTCTTGCTACTGCCTCCAGCGAGGCAGCTTCCTGAGATGTGCACTGACTTTATGGAGGTCAAAATAATTTAAAAGGTAGAAATAATTTTAGCAAGAGAGATGGCTCTGAGTATGTAATTTAACTTGAACTAAAAACAGCATTCTGGAGTGCAGAAGAATTGACCCTTCCTATCTGAAATTAACAGCATTGGGGTTGACAGAACATTTTGAGTTATCCCATCGCATCATTAATTCATTTGGAATACGCTGTGCTTCACTGACATAACAGTGACCATAATAAATTCATCTAGTAATAATGTGCAGGGAATAGAGACTCTCATATCCACATACCCTCCACCTCACCACCCCAAACGTATTTGCAGACGTACTAGCTGCTTAAACAAAGTTCAACTGCTGACAATCTGCATTTTATATATATTCTTTTACCTAAGGGTAATAAACATGAGTTCATGTTCTGCTTGTGTGCTTGTCGTCTTTGCAAGAAAGAAGTGTAAAACACCTTTCTCCTTCTTTGCCTGACCTTTTCTTTTGCCAGTGGAGCGCAAGAAAACCACCTTTTTATGTTTCATGGAGTGTTACAGACACAATGTGACTGAAGGACTAATACTACATTTAATGGATATAAAATGAATGCCTGAAGCCCTAAATATTTCCTAGTTCTTATAATTTGCACAATTTTCATTATCTGATCAAAAGAGCAGAGAGTAAAAATTTTCTGAAATTGTAGGATTTATGAATCTTAGGTGTAGAAATATTAATTTTTTTAGCTTATTATTTAGGAAGGCTTTGTATTAGTATGTAACTTTTAATTTGAAAATCTGAGCCATCTACAGTTGGATGAAATGACTTGCCTCATGTCTATGAATGGTGTCACTGTTTAAAAAAAAAAAAAGAAAAAAATCTTCTCCTGTGTCTCTGCTGCCTGCTCTCTTCCATGCTTTTTTTGTGTGCTCATCACAGGCTTGAGGGCAAATGTTGGAAAATATGGATAGATGAGGTGAAAATCTTGAGTTATAAGTTGCAATCAGCAGTTGCAGATGACTTCCAGTGATGATTCTAGGCTTTCTTATTTGTTAATGAGCCTTTGAAGGGTCTCCAGTTAGTTACCGAATCAGCTTGTTGTTGCTCCATTTTCTTTATCGTGTTCTTGCACCCAAAAGCAACAACCCCCCCCTAAAATCAAAACAAACCTTATTTTTTAAAAAAAAGCTCATAAACCTCAGGTGATAGTACATGGTGACTAGGAAGTACAGACCATTTCGATTGTGGGCACCAGTGAATTCGGTAAAATGGATGAGGCCAGTCATGACAAAAGCTCCATTTTGTAGATGTCATTTTTATTATTTTATATAAGGGGATCCTGGAAGCAGCAAATGGTTCTTTCAAAGATTCAGAGTAGAATGAACTGCTTCAAATAAGCCAGGTACAGGGTCTTGAGGGTAGAGTACAAGAGATATGTAAGGAGCCCATCCTTCTCAAGTTCTGGTATATTTAAAACAAACAAACAAACAAAAGCCCCAAAGAGGTGATGAGATTAAGTCTCAAAACCCACATTGTTCTGTATTTTGGTGAAGCAGCCAGGAGAAGAATGAGGCTTTTTCCCAACAAGGCTTTGACATGCCTCATTTTATTTTATTACCATGCTCTCAAACACATTTAATGCTGTGTAGATATGAGAACAGGACAGATCCCTCTGAGGAGTCCTCTGCAGAGTAGAATGTAGAGGCTAGGAAAGGAAGCACTTCAAGGAGTCCCAAACAGCTCTTTCCAGTTTTCCTCTCCAAATGGGGTGGAGCTGCCACTTCAACATAATGAACAGGAATAAATAAAGTAATAAAGCTGTCTGCATCCACAGCTGTATGGTTCCTATTCCCATAGGCTCAGCAACATCAATCAAAAGTGAATTAGAGAGACATGTTATACCTCTGTTGCATATCAGATAGCTGTTCAGGCGTTACCAAATATAAGTGCGTTTTAGAAGCTTGAAATGAGGCAAAAGCCTGGTAACAGTGTATCTGAAAACTGCTGTGTGCTGGATTAAATGAGTGTAGTATGAGAATGTGCCACAGCTCTTCCTCTTGCAGTAGAAGCCAGTGGGGGACAAGGGGTGCTTCACGGGTGATTGAAAGACAAATATTGATAGTCAAATTATCTGAGAAGTTATTCACAGTCCTCTAGCTTCAGCCTTCAATGTGACATTCTCATGCATCTCTGGTGGACAAAACTATCTTAGCAGTGATTTATTTAGCTGACCATCAGGTAATTTTCCTTCTGGAAGGTTGTGCAGACGTAGCATCAGTGTATACACTGCTGCTTCTAGTTTACTCAAGAATGATGGTAGTCTGGATTCAGGTGAGGGCTTGAAGCAGCTGCCTTGGATATCCTGAAATGCTCTAAAGTTGTTCTTGCCTGGTCAAGACTTTGTTTCTTCTTGAGAGAGAAACACACAGAATTAAATCAATTGATGTTCTGTTCAGAAAGTACGCTAGGTCTGGCTCCCAGAAACAAACACTCCAGTTAATTTGTATGCTGAAAAAACATTTACAGCTTTCTAATATTTGATTAGGACACTTTAATCTAAAGCTGTGTCCATGCTACTGGATTACTGGTGTACTAGATCCCATTGAACCTCTTACGTGGATTCAGCATACCAGCAAATTTGCAATTTATACTGATACAGTGAAACAGATCAGTGAAAGCTCACCTTTACCAACACATAAATATATGAGCATTAGGGGCTTCTACTAGCAGGAAAACATCTAACTGGCACAGTACAGATTTTTTGATGGCTTTCTTACGATTTGGAGATGGGGTTGCTTGTTTTTGCTGTTGCTTAGAGGCTCTAGCCAGGTGTCATGCATGCTAACCCCAAAGCATTCAGTTGTCATGTTACAGCTTACTATATAGACATACAGTTACTGCAACATTACAGTTTTGGTAGAATATAGCTCCCAGGCATAGCATTACTATTTGTTTGCCCACCTTTATAAAATGAAATGTTAATCTCCAGTTTTGGAAGATATTGTGAATTTCAAGTGATTAAATGAAATCCCTTTGATTGTTTTCTGCATTGTGTTTCCATTATTTCTATGGTGTAGCAAGGATGGTACTGAATGCAGTTTCCATACAAAAAGAATTAGACTGTGTCCTCATTTAATACTCCTCCTGTTGCTCTTACTTCTACTTATTCCTGATGCTTCGCTGGTTACAATCTGACATTTTCTTCTCCTGAGCCCAAAATGCAGTCTTAAAATAAACTGGTGACATACACAAGCTCTTCTGGAGCCAAGAAACTGTGATATAGTTTTAGACTAACAGTGGACAAAGTTACTGTATTTACAACTCTGTTATCCTAGAATATTACAGTGGGGTTATATTTAGATAATATACAAAATATCTGGATTTTAACTCCCATGAAAATGCAAGGTGAGGCAATAGCCAGTGAAAAAAACAGTGAAATAATACATGACAAATAGTTTGATTGCTAATCTGCAAGGTGATTTTTGGTCAGTTACTTCACCTCTGTATTTTCTTTCATCTCTTACCCTTTATCTGTGTTTGGTTTAGACTGTAGTTTGTTGGGCAAGAACAGTCCCCTTTTTAATGCCAAGCCCTGCCATACTGTGTCACCTCAGTCAAGAACTAGGTTCTTCCATTTTGTACAAATTAGAGTAGATTTAGAGGAGCTAGCACAGACTGGATTCACAGGGCTGTTAACCAAATTTTCTTATTTTGTGGTGTATTTTGTTTTTCCACATGCTAAATGTATACATAGTAAGATGCAGTCTGAGCCCCAAGGAACATTTACTCTAAATGCAGAGACTGTGAAATTCTAATTCACATATTAGTTCATATACCTGATATGTCTATTCTGATACGTATGATCTGGCTATATTTATATATACACACATTATTATATGGATCTATGCAGAGACACATGTATGTATGTATATACTGATGCATCCCCATTTGGGTGTCAGATTTAAGTTATGGCCAGTAATTTAAAACTGTAATGGTAGAACTTAGTTTCATATATAAACAGAAGAAGTCTCCCAAATCCAGGGAAACAGAGATATGATATTATGGGTGTTCATAAACAAAGTGGTAATAGTATATTTTGGTTCCAGAGCAGAGTCCCAGGTTTATTTTACATGTTTTACTTTATTAAAATATATTTATTTTTTGTTTATGGAGAGGTAAATAATTTCTCTGAGGTGATTATTGGGACAGGTGATTTTGTTCTCAGTGCCAAATGTGGAGCTTGATTTTTTGAGATATAGATGCTGATAACTGCATATCACTTGTCTAGCTTTTTACTGTACAATTTGGATGGGATGAGCATGTGAACATTCTTCTTCAAAAGAGAGAATTCATTCTTATTTGACCATATCAGGAAGACAATAAGGGACATTTGTCTGCTCCTTTTTTTAATTGTATGGTGGTTTTATCCCAGAACAAAATGTTGCATTACCTATGTTCTTTGCCAGCTATTAAATCTGTCATTTTTCTGCAGATTCCTTAAGCCTTCTGGTTAAGCAAGGAAACAATTCTTTTTATGTACACTGAATTCTAACAGGGAAGATTTTGTGATGAGAAAATGAAAAAGCTGGAATGACATTACAGGACTTCCATTGAATTTACATAAAAATTGAAACTGGCAAGAGATAAGAAACTACTTTAGACTACTTACTTTTTAAAATAAAGTTATATAATCTCTAAAAATGTTGATCAGGTAATTTTTTTGCTTAAAAACTCAGTGCATACAAAGCTGCCAAGTCCTTTAAACTGTGGGAATTCAATATAAAGATTAAGATTTCCAGCATAGTTTTACATGTTGTAATGCAAGCAAGCAAGAAAGTGTTAGAGCACAATCAGGTTTCATGTCATCATTCTTAGCATCTCATGAAAGATCTGTCACAGCCCGGACTGAAAGAAACCAGTGGAAACAATCTTCGTGCTAAACCTGGGGTAAAGTTTTAAAAGAAGCTGTTTTACAAAGGAAATAGCGGGGTAGATAGCAAATCCTGGAACTACACATTCATGTAATGAAATGGTCACCGAGTTTTCTTTTTCATGGTTCTGAATGTTCCGTTTCCTCTAACGAGAGCAGCACCTAGTGGCTGAAAAATACCCAGCTCTGGAAATAGGGCAGAGCCCTGGTGTTCGGCGAGACTGATCATGCAGGGAATGATTCCATAGCAATGACTGTACGATTATTATGGCTCCGTTAAATGCTACAGTAATTTACATAATATTTTCTGCTGAAGTATCTTAAATGTTTTTGATTGCAAATACCAAAGTAAGTCTCATAGAATCTTCAGCTCAAAATCTCAAAACACGTTTGGACAAACCCGATGCAGCTGATAGTCACTTTGAAGTCAGTGATATTTAAAATAAAAATTGCAGATTCTCAACATGTTTTAGGATTTGTACCTATTCTGTGTAAATAAAGATTAGGTTTAAAAAGTGATGTTTAAATATTAAATATTATTTCACGTTTGTATGCTGCATTTGACCTTAGTGAAAAATATACCACTATGTTTATAGTTTGAAACCAGTATTCACTTTGATCCTGGAATACCTTCCTTCTCTCGTTCAGTTAAGATGACATTAAAATCCAGTTGCTTATCTGTTTATCTAGATATTACGTTTGTTAATGATATGTTATGTTACATTTTTGTAAGTTGTTATGCATCGGTTCTGCGCTGGGATGCAGTCACACAAACTCAGGGTGATTCAGGTGGTTATACTGGGGGAAGAGTAAGAAAACGCCATTCATATCCTATTCCTTTATTTACTGCTTTTATCTGATATTGATGGAGCCTTTATCTGCTTGAGGTTGTAGACAGTCCTGTAGATTTTAGTGTAGCAACTTACAAGGGTAAAGCAGGACCATTTCAGTCTGTTTTTATCTTGGAAGCTTCTAGCACTTTAGCAAGATAGAGGGCTAAGAACAGATTATTTTCGAAAGCACTCGGGAAAAGTCGTATTCTGAACTCTTAAAAACCTGGCACTGACTGTCACAATGGAAGCTGCTGAGTTAGTTATGAAAGTTTAACTTCATTTAAATGTTGAAGTTGGAACTGAGGGTTTTTCCTCTCTTAATTGATTCTAGTTGTATATACACAAACATTGGTGTCAGCAATTTTGAAAATCTGGCCACATGTGGGGAAAAAAAACTAGAATCAAGACAGGATTTCGGGGCTGCATTAGATTCCTTTTTGAAATTAATTTGCTAATGAAATTTAGTCTACCATATTGACTATTAATAAGGAAAAAATAAGCATATCCATATTTATTTCCTTCTTCAGCCCAACTGTGATTTGTTAAAGGCTCTTTGACATTGGCTCTTTGATTCTGAAGGTTTGCCCAATTACAGTTCTTTGCAGTGTAAAGCAGTAACTGCTTATTTACAATTCTTTTTGAGGGGAAATTTACATTTTGAGTAGTGGAACGATAGCTCTTGATCTACACTTAATTAACACTGACATTGTTCGCATTTATTCAAATAGACCTAAACACGGAGATGTGTAATTTTTATGCCAATTAGTCTGGTCAAGTGAGGTTACCTAATGAAAGACTATTTAACTCCTAAAGGAACTGGGTATTTGTTTATTTAAAAAAAAAGTTTCACACTGTTCCAGCCCCTTGCATCATTGTAGAGTATACTTATTACAAACATAGTGTTGTGGTTTAACCCCAGCTGGAAACTAAGCCCCACACAGCCACTTGCTCACTCTCCCCCCGGTGGGATGGCGGAGAGAGTTTGAAGGGTAAAAGTGAGAGAACTCGTGGGTTGAGATAAAGACAGTTTAATAGGTAAAGCAAAAGCTGCGTGTGCAAGCAAAGCAAAACAAGGAATTCATTCACTGCTTCCCATCGGCAGGCGGGTGTTCAGCCATCTCCAGGAAAGCAGGGCTCCATCACGCGTGACGGTTACTTGGGAAGACAAATGCCATCACTCTGAACGTCCCCCCCTTCCTCCTTCTTCCCCCAGCTGTATGTGCTGAGCATGACATCATATGGTGTGGGATATCCCTTTGGTCAGTTGGGGTCAGCTGTCCCAGCTGTGCCCCCCTCCCAGCTTCTTGTGCACCCCCAGCCCACTCGCTGGTGGGGTGGTGCGAGAGGCAGAAAAGGCCTTGACTCTGTGTAAGCACTGCTCAGCAGTAACGAAAACATCCCTGTGTTATCAATGTTGTTTTCAGCACAAATCCAGAACATAGCCCCATACTAGCTACTGCGAAGAAAATTAACTCTCCCCGGCCAAAACCAACACACATAGGAAGATGCTAAATAGTAGTGAAGTTTTACATATCTGGAATCTTCAGGGAAACAAGGGTAAGGCAACAAACCTGCTTTATAAATTAAAAGGAAGCAGGTCTTTTTAATGGCTAGTGACTAGTCAGCTTTGTATTACTGTTGGTTCTCAGTGAGGAGAGGTCTGGTAATCTCTGTAAAAGCCTGAGAATGTGGAGTAGTTGTAGTTGTTGATTGTAAGCAGAGGGAAACTAAAGAACAGGGTCTGCTTGCTAGAACAGTGGGAGAGGCTTGGATGTTCAGAGTGGCTGTGTTAGTGTTTTGTCATGAGACATTGCCTCAAATTTAGCTTTTGAGAATCTCTGCCCACAGGAATTGCGTAGAAAAACTCAGAAGAAGAAATGTAATAATGATTCTGTTTGGATGGAGTTTACAGGCTGCACAGCTGCATGAGGGGAATATAGTTGGAGGCTTTGCAGGTCTGTGTGTGTTAGTTTGGTTGAACAGATGTCCTGTAAATAAACGAGAAAACCTAGAGAGCCTTTGCTAAACCTGGTCCTCTTGTGAGCTCTCTTGCTAGCTGCTCAGAGCATGACTATTACTGTCTGTGTAGCTGATGGGGGCTTGGCTGGTAATCCACGTATCCCTACCATAAAGGAAACAGGGCAAATATTGGCATCTGGAAGCATTAAGTGGATTTGAAGCAATCAGCAGTGAATTCCAGTTTGATTAAACAATTTCTGTATTTAAGCAACTTGTGCTGTATAACTTTGGTCCTACATAGTTCGTGCAGTTTAAGAAAAATACTATACGTGAGGTTGTGACCAGTACTGCAACACTACAGTAGCACCTTTCAGTGTGATTAAACTGTGGAATTATATGCAACATTGATTTGGAATTTTATTTGAAGCTTCAGAGATTTACAGTGGTCAGATTTCTTCCTCAACTAAATTCATTTCAATTACTTTTGAATTTTGGAGCCTTTTGCCATGCAAAGTAGCTGCCATTCCCCTACAGAGAAAATCCCTCCATTTTCGATAGCTGCTTGTAGGTTTCCTGGCAGTTTTAACAGTTAGAGTGTGGTCTTTTAAGAGGAGGAAAGAAGAAAAAAAAAAAAAAAAAAGGCAAGCCTTCTCCCTTTTCTTACATTCTTTATACTGGTTGTGCTCCACTGCGCGTTTGATTTTATAATTAGTTGTGTCATGTATCTCTAGCTATATGGTACCACACAAAAATGAAAGGAGGAAAGCACATGTTAGTTATCATACACTCACACTAGTGAGACTACT
Source organism: Theristicus caerulescens (assembly GCA_020745775.1). Classification (NCBI taxonomy): domain Eukaryota; kingdom Metazoa; phylum Chordata; class Aves; order Pelecaniformes; family Threskiornithidae; genus Theristicus; species Theristicus caerulescens. The sequence goes on along the minus strand of CM036565.1, from coordinate 39,086,629 downwards.
CATTCAGTATTGTTTTTAGAGCCTTCATGAATAATTATATGCCGTAATAAACAATAAATAATCCATTTCAATTCATTTTAGTACTTTTACAGAAAATAAACTGACTGAAAACCCAAAATACATACAGTATCTTTCATTAAAGTTCTTCCCAGGGCTTGCTAAGTCTGATCATCTGTACAGTTGCTGAAAGGATCTAAATTGTATCTGAAAGAGGAAGAAAGAGCCTTTAAAAAAGGTGAAATGCAAGATAGTAGAGCCAGATTACTACCAATTATCTTTAAATATTTGTTGGAGTGGTCAAATAACCATGCGTTCTATTTTAACTTTTATAATACAGTATTTTCCTTAACATTTTCTGCTTCAAATTTCTCTGTACTCAAGTAATTATAGAACCTAACAAGGGGGAAAAAAAGTCCTGTTTTCTCAGTATCTAAGTATTAACATTTCGGTAACTATCACTATTCTATAGAAAAAGGCTATATTTTTATAAAGTATACTAGCTTCCTACAAGCAATCTTACATAATTAATCCCCGCCTCACTTCTAAGAATGGCTGCATTTACCTTTCTGTTTAATTAATTTTCCTAAAAAGATGGCATATTATGAAGGTAGATTTACAAAGGTCATAGTAGTAACTTTGTCAACAAATTGAGCAAGGTATTCCAAGACTACGTAACAGCATGAAAGATGAAACTGGTGGTCTTGTGAAAATGAAGCAGGTACTGAGAGCAGGTGGAGAAGAATTTAAGGGGGGGCGTGGGGAAAGGGAGTGGAGACCAGCCATTCATTAATTCATTATGTGTTTAGATGCCATTACTTGGTGTTCTGAAGGGAGATTCAAGAACAGTTGTGCACACCCTGAAGGCACTGAAAAGAAAGGCCAGAGATTGTACTAGGGTAATATTTGGGATAGGCTAGTACAGTAGAAGAAGAGTGGGCATCCATCGTAATGGGAAAAAAGGCTGCTAGAGAAGAATTAAGAACTGAGCTTGAAATAACACCTGTTCAACCCAATTTTTTGTAGTATGTGGTGACACATTTCCTACCAAAGAGAGAGAATTTTTTTAATGGTTCACTCATCCATAATTAAAAAATAATTTTACTATAGAAAGGGAGATAATTCAAATATTTTGAAATAGTTTGTGCTTTATATAGTTCTCAAATTTAGTTCATTGTGGATGCCAAGGCAAATGATCATGAGATTTGGGTTTGGTTTCCAGCTTTGTCTTGACCAAGTCACTTGATCTGTCCCTATTTCCCATCTGTAATGAGAATTAGTATTTCCCTTCTCCAACCTTCTATTTGCTTTGATTGTTTGCTGCATACAGGCTTCATCTTAGAACCATGTAATGGAGTTTGGATCTCACTGTTAGCTGAGCTATTACTAGAAACAAAACAGGACTTGGATCTCAGGGCTTTAAACTTCTATAATAGCAGTGGAAATTTCAGCATAAGCTAAAAATATTATATTAAGATTTCTTGTATTCCTTTAGGAAAAAAATGAGTGTTTAATCATAAAAATCACCTACCTTATTGTACCTATGAACAGAAAGGTGTCTTGAAGAACGACAAAAAATTTTGTTCTTAGGTCTTGCAAACTAATTGTGCAGATGTTCACATTGTCTATTAGGATAGTGCCAGCAGTTGGTTCTAGTAGTCGAAACAGTGCTACACATACTGAAGACTTGTCTGCAGGAAATAAAACATGGAATGATATTTTAAATAGTTATTTATAGTGGATACTGCCCATAGTTGGAGGGGGTCTATACTGGCAGACCTCTGAATATCTGTGCTCTATTTACTACGAATGAAGTAAACTATAATTGGCATGACTGTAAGATGCTAACAGTTATGTCTCTTTGCCATTCTGTCGTTAGGACATGTCCATCATTTGGAGTTTGCAAGAGAGAAACATATGATTTTTAAGGTGTGAGAGATTTGTTCAAGCTACTTACTTGCTCCTTTTGCTCTCTGTTGAACATGTTAATAAGTGCTCCAGTAATATTAAAAATGGTTTAAAATAAGGACATTCTTTGAAATTTTGCTGAAAATTACTCAGAAGGTTTCTGATTTTAAGAAAAGAGCATTAATATATTAGAGGAGCAATATAAATAGCCTACACAGTCAATTCTCCAGTTATAGGACAATTTACAAGATTAAATTAATGTACAGCAGACTGTGAGAGCAATGTATTGGATTAGAGAGTTTCACAACTCATAAATGGTGTGGAAATGTCCATGAAAATGCACAAGTTCTTAAACTTTCTTTTTCTTAACTAAAGATAATAAAACCTGATTTAACCTGTGATGTTCATTCAGCTGTAAATGGACAAACAAATACCAATGTGCTAGGATAATATTTTTCATTACTTGCTGAATAGGCAACATTCTTCATGGTTTGTGCATAATTAAAGATGAAGCTTCTAGACTGCCATCTCTCTGGGTATGTTTACCTGGCATAATGAAATGTTGCACAGCTATAACAAAGTTGGATCTAATTGTGTGAACTGAGATATTAAGAATAATGCTGCTATATTTACATACTGTTTCACAAGTGTTAATAATCCCTGTTTCTCAGCATCATTTATTAACATGTATGGAGTATACTGTACTTAACACATCATCCTTCCCCGCCCCACCGCCTTAAGCTAACTTTAGAATTGTCTTAGGATGTCATTTTATAGCCCTGCGGTATGTAGCGTGGATCTTTATAGTATAAAAATAATAATTTACAGGTAAGTCTACTTAGAAATGTAGATCTTTGAGAAATATGCCATTAGGTGGCAGAAGAAAAAGCATATCCAACAAAAAAGAAGGTGTATATCTTATCAAATCATGTTCTTCTGACAATACCAATAGTTTCTTGACCATTAAATGTAGTATTTAGGCCTGTGAGAACCATAGAACTCTTTTGTCTGTATTTCATTTGATAATCTTTAAATATAATTTCTCCTTGACTTGGCTAGCCTTTGGGAGATTTCAGTGACTCAATATTTTGGGGTCTCAGGAATACATCTCAGAAAAGGGGCAGGGGGAAGTTATATTATTTAATGCATGCACAATGTCTTTAATAATGCTATTATTTTTTAACAGAATTTAAAATATCTGGATGAACTGTAGTCTTGCTGCCACATTTACAGGTAGGTCTTACCATGGCATACTCCATTATCTCTTCAACTGAAGTAAATTTTGAGTCTGTCTCAGTTCCTGTTATCACACACACCTTGAGAAGTCCACTCAACTATAATATAACCAGAAAAAAAATTCTGATATAATTATTGGAAAATCGCCTTTTGTTCATTTTTATCTGTAATGGCTCTGTTGAAGAAAGAAAGGTGACTAATCAAAGTAAAAGGCTGCTTAAGAATGAAGCAATATAAAAGTCCATCAACAACAGAATTCAGTGATAGGCCCCGAGGCAATTTCTGAGCTACTAGAACTGCCTGTGGAGACTACCAAGCTGCAGTAGCTAGAAAAATTGTCTTTCACAGTTTGATGTGAAGTCCTGTGTTTTTCTAGCCTCTCTTCTTACTTTTAGGAGATTTTGTGTTGTTAATAAAATGCAATAAACAGTATATTTAGTGTGAAATTTTAACTATATGTATATATTGTAACAACACTAACGATCAAGTAGTAATGCTACTATAGTGTGTTTATTTCTCTATGCTAATTTTTAGTAGATGTTTGAATTTTAAATATAAATAGAAGTAAGACCGAGGTGAAAAAAGGCTAGGATGGAAAAAAAATGCTTATTGCATGTCACGGTTTTATTATGATTTGAAATATTTGCAGACTGAAGAATTATTAAAAAAAAAAAAAAAACAAATTAAAAAGCCCAACTGAAGCACTAACTCAATATTGTACAATGATGATGTTTAAGACAAAAATAACACACTTCTTTTATTATGAAGGAAGCAATTCTAATTCCTTTTATGCAATGAAACAAACTGAGATTCATTTTTTTCTTATGCATTAAAAAAAAAGTTATGTTTACATATTCTAAACACTCATGTTTAGAACAGTTACAAGTTCTAAACTAAAAAGGGCAATGTGAAATGAAATACATATTCAGTAACAATGGCATACGGATTAGCTACATGTATAACTTTGTGTTGTACAAGAGCTCTTTCCAAAGTACGGACTTTTTACCTCTCTCCTTTTTGTTGCTGTACCTTGGCATGCCTGCAAAATGCTGTCTGAATATAAATAGGATAGAATGCGGCCCAAGAGAATTTTTAAGTCTTGAGCTGTGTGGTATGAACAGTGGCTAGAATAAGAAAATTACATGTAACAACATAATTTAACAACAAGGTTAACCTGTGAATAATTTGTTTTACCTGGATGATGTAAGGTAATGTCAAATACTTTGATGCAGCACTTACCAAAGGAGAGCTCAAAACAACAAATAATGCTATAATCAAAGTCACAAAGCTCACATGGATGTGTGTTCTAACTGCAAACCAGAATAATGCACAGTTGAGTAACAGCATATGTTTGTCATTTTCATTAATTAACTTTTTAAACCTGAAATGAAAGCAAAATGAACATTCAGTTTTATATAAAACATTTTTTAACATAAGCAGAAGTTTCATGTCAAATGTTGAAGTGCTAATTTTTATACATAAATTTCATTA